>JAWQEG010000369.1:67500-1267500 GCA_033782935.1 Petrolisthes cinctipes
AGTAGGCATGTACAGATCGCTTCTGAGGCCCAAAAATATCGAATTTTCGGGTGTTCTGAGTCTTAATTTGGGATATAAACGGGTACAGAAGATGCATAGACATATTGACTTTGGGCACCTAAAATATTGATTTTTAGCATGTTTTGGGTCTGTATCTTAAAAACATTCTAGCAAGGAGTAGACATGTACAGATCACTTCTGGGAACCAAAAATATCGAATTTTTGAGTGTTTTAAACCTTAATTTGGGATATAAATGGGTACAGAAGATGCATGCACATATCGACTTTGGGCACCCAAATTATCGATTTTGAGCATGTTTTGGGCCAATATTTTGAAAATACTCTAACACGGAGTAGGCATGTACAGATCACTTCTGGGACCCAAAAATATCGAATTTTCGGGTGTTTTGAGCCTGAATTTGAGATATAAACGGGTACAGAAGATGCATGCACATATCGACTTTGGATACCTAAAATATCGATTTTTAGCATGTTTTGAGCCTATAGTTTGAAAATATTCTAGCACTGAGTAAGCATGTACAGATTGCTTCTGGGACCCCAAAATATTGAATTTTCGGGTGTTTTGAGCCTGAATTTGAGATATAAACTGGTACAGAAGATACATGCACATATTGACTTTGGGCATCTAAAATATCGATTTTCAGCATGTTTTGGGCATGTATTTTGAAAATACTCTAACAAGAAGTAGGCACGTACAGATCGCTCCTGGGACCCCAAAATATCGAATTTTCGGGTGTTTTGAGCCTGAATATGAGATATAAACGGGTACTGAAGATGCATGCACATATCGACTTTTGGGCACCTAAAACATCGATTTTGAGCATGTTTTGGGCCTGTATTTTGTAAATACTCTAACACGGAGTAGGCATGTACAGATCGCTTCTGGGACCCCATAATATCGAATTTTCGGGTGTTTTGAGCCTGAATTTGAGATATAGCCTTTTCGCACCTAAATATCGATTTTTAGCATGTTTTGAGCCTATATTTTGAAAACAGTCTAACACTGAGTAGGCATGTACAGATCCCTTGTGGGACCCCAAAATATCGAATTTTCGGGTGTTTTGAGCCTGAATATGAGATATAAACGAGTATTGAAGATGCATACACATATTGACTTTGGGCACCAAAAAAATCGATTTTCAGCATGTTTTGGGCCTGAATTTTGAAAATACTCTAACACGAAGTAGGCATGTACAGATCGCTTCTAGGACACCAAAATATCGAAATTTCGGGTGTTTAGGGCCAGAATTTGAGATATAAACGAGTACAGAAGATTCATTCACATATCGACTTTTGGGCACCTAAGAGATCGATTTTCAGTAAGTTTTTGGCCTGTATTATGAAAATACTCTAACACGGAGTAGGCATGTACAGATCGCTTCTGGGACCCCTAAATATCGAATTTTCGGGTGGTTTGGGCCTTAATTTGAGATATCGACTTTTTGGCACCTAAAAGATCGATTTTTAGCATGTTTTTAGCCTATATTTTGAAAATATTCTAGCACTGAGTAGGCATGTACAGATTGCTTCTGGGACCCCAAAATATTGAATTTTCGTGTGTTTTGAGACTGAATTTGAGATATAAACGGGTACAGAAGATGCATGCACATATCGACTTTTGGGCACCTAAATATCGATTTTGAGCATGTTTTGAGCCTATATTTTAAAAACATTCTAGCACTGACTAGGCATGTACAGATCGCTTCTGGGACCCCAAAATATCGAATTTTTGGGTGTTTTGAGCCTGAATTTGAGATATAAACGAGTATAGTAGATGCATATACGTATTGACATTGGGCACCAAAAATATCGATTTTTAGCATGTTTTGGGCCTGAATTTTGAAAATACTCTAAAACGGAGTAGGCATGTACAGATCGCTTCTGGGACCCCTAAATATCGAAGTTTCGGGTGTTTTGGAACTGAATTTGAGATATCGACTTTTTGGCACCTAAAATATCGATTTTTAGCATGTTTTTAGCCTATATTTTGAAAATATTCTAGCACTGAGTAGGGATGTGCAGATCGCTTCTGGGACCCCATAATATCGAATTTTCGGGTGTTTTAAGCTTGAATTTGAGATATAAACGAGTACAGAAGATGCATGCACATATCGACTTTTGGGCACCTAAAATATCGATTTTGAGCATGTTTTGAGCCTATATTTTGAAAACATTCTAGCACTGAGTAGGCATGTACAGATCGCTTCTGGGACCCAAAAATATCGAATTTTCGGGTGTTCTGAGTCTTAATTTGGGATATAAACGGGTACAGAAGATGCATAGACATATTGACTTTGGGCACCTAAAATATTGATTTTTAGCATGTTTTGGGTCTGTATCTTAAAAACATTCTAGCAAGGAGTAGACATGTACAGATCGCTTCTGGGAACCAAAAATATCGAATTTTTGAGTGTTTTAAACCTTAATTTGGGATATAAATGGGTACAGAAGATGCATGCACATATCGACTTTGGGCACCCAAATTATCGATTTTGAGCATGTTTTGGGCCAATATTTTGAAAATACTCTAACACGGAGTAGGCATGTACAGATCACTTCTGGGACCCAAAAATATCGAATTTTCGGGTGTTTTGAGCCTGAATTTGAGATATAAACGGGTACAGAAGATGCATGCACATATCGACTTTGGATACCTAAAATATCGATTTTTAGCATGTTTTGAGCCTATAGTTTGAAAATATTCTAGCACTGAGTAAGCATGTACAGATTGCTTCTGGGACCCCAAAATATTGAATTTTCGGGTGTTTTGAGCCTGAATTTGAGATATAAACTGGTACAGAAGATACATGCACATATTGACTTTGGGCATCTAAAATATCGATTTTCAGCATGTTTTGGGCATGTATTTTGAAAATACTCTAACAAGAAGTAGGCACGTACAGATCGCTCCTGGGACCCCAAAATATCGAATTTTCGGGTGTTTTGAGCCTGAATATGAGATATAAACGGGTACTGAAGATGCATGCACATATCGACTTTTGGGCACCTAAAACATCGATTTTGAGCATGTTTTGGGCCTGTATTTTGTAAATACTCTAACACGGAGTAGGCATGTACAGATCGCTTCTGGGACCCCATAATATCGAATTTTCGGGTGTTTTGAGCCTGAATTTGAGATATAGCCTTTTCGCACCTAAATATCGATTTTTAGCATGTTTTGAGCCTATATTTTGAAAACAGTCTAGCACTGAGTAGGCATGTACAGATCCCTTGTGGGACCCCAAAATATCGAATTTTCGGTTGTTTTGAGCCTGAATATGAGATATAAACGAGTATTGAAGATGCATACACATATTGACTTTGGGCACCAAAAAAATCGATTTTCAGCATGTTTTGGGCCTGAATTTTGAAAATACTCTAACACGAAGTAGGCATGTACAGATCGCTTCTAGGACACCAAAATATCGAAATTTCGGGTGTTTAGGGCCAGAATTTGAGATATAAACGAGTACAGAAGATTCATTCACATATCGACTTTTGGGCACCTAAGAGATTGATTTTCAGTAAGTTTTTGGCCTGTATTATGAAAATACTCTAACACGGAGTAGGCATGTACAGATCGCTTCTGGGACCCCTAAATATCGAATTTTCGGGTGGTTTGGGCCTTAATTTGAGATATCGACTTTTTGGCACCTAAAAGATCGATTTTTAGCATGTTTTTAGCCTATATTTTGAAAATATTCTAGCACTGAGTAGGCATGTACAGATTGCTTCTGGGACCCCAAAATATTGAATTTTCGTGTGTTTTGAGACTGAATTTGAGATATAAACGGGTACAGAAGATGCATGCACATATCGACTTTTGGGCACCTAAATATCGATTTTGAGCATGTTTTGAGCCTATATTTTAAAAACATTCTAGCACTGACTAGGCATGTACAGATCGCTTCTGGGACCCCAAAATATCGAATTTTTGGGTGTTTTGAGCCTGAATTTGAGATATAAACGAGTATAGTAGATGCATATACGTATTGACATTGGGCACCAAAAATATCGATTTTTAGCATGTTTTGGGCCTGAATTTTGAAAATACTCTAAAACGGAGTAGGCATGTACAGATCGCTTCTGGGACCCCTAAATATCGAAGTTTCGGGTGTTTTGGAACTGAATTTGAGATATCGACTTTTTGGCACCTAAAATATCGATTTTTAGCATGTTTTTAGCCTATATTTTGAAAATATTCTAGCACTGAGTAGGGATGTGCAGATCGCTTCTGGGACCCCATAATATCGAATTTTCGGGTGTTTTAAGCTTGAATTTGAGATATAAACGAGTACAGAAGATGCATGCACATATCGACTTTTGGGCACCTAAAATATCGATTTTGAGCATGTTTTGAGCCTATATTTTGAAAACATTCTAGCACTGAGTAGGCATGTACAGATCGCTTCTGGGACCCAAAAAAATCGAATTTTCGGGTGTTTAGGGCCAGAATTTGAGATATAAACGGGTACAGAAGATGTATGCACATATCGACTTTTGGGCACCTAAAAGATCGATTTTCAGTATGTTTTTGGCCTGTATTTTGAAAATACTCTAACAAGGAGTAGGCATGTACAGATCGTTTCTGGGACCCCTAAATATCGAATGTTCGGGTGTTTTGGGCCTTAATTTGAGATATCGACTTTTTGGCACCTAAAATATCGATTTTTAACATGTTTTTAGCCTATATTTAGAAAATATTCTAGCACTGAGTAGGCATGTACAGATTGCTTCTGGGACCCCAAAATATTGAATATCGAATTTTCGGGTGTTTTGGGCCTGAATTTGAGATATCGCCTATACGCACCTAAAATATCGATTTTTAGCATGTTTTGAGCCTATATTTTGAAAACATTCTAGCACTGAGTAGGCATGTTCAGATCGCTTCTGGGACCCCTAAATATCGAATTTTCGGGTGTTTTGGGCCTGAATTTGAGATATCGCCTTTACGCACCTAAAATATCGATTTTTAGCATGTTTTTAGCCTATATTTTGAAAATATTCTAATACTGAGTAGGCATGTACAAATCGCTTGTGGGACCCCAAAATATCGAATTTTCGGGTGTTTTGAGCCTGAATTTGAGATATAAACGGGTACTGAAGATCCATGCACATATCGACTTTTTGGCACCTAAAACATCGATTTTGAGCATGTTTTAGGCCTCTATTTTGAAAATACTGTAACACGGAGTAGGCATGTACAGATCGCTTCTGTGACCCCATAATATCGAATTTTCGGGTGTTTTGAGCATGAATTTGAGATATAGTATTTACGCACCTAAATATCGATTTTTAGCATGTTTTGAGCCTATATTTTGAAAACAGTCTAGCACTGAGTAGGCATGTACAGATCCCTTGTGGGACCCCAAAATATCGAATTTTCGGGTGTTTTGAGCCTGAATATGAGATATAAACGAGTATTGAAGATGCATACACATTTTGACTTTGGGCACCAAAAATATCGATTTTCAGCATGTTTTGGGCCTGAATTTTGAAAATACTCTAACACGAAGTAGGCATGTACAGATAGCTTCTAGGACACCAAAATATCGAATTTTCGGGTGTTTAGGGCCAGAATTTGTGATATAAACGAGTACAGAAGATTCATTCACATATCGACTTTTGGGCACCTAAGAGATCGATTTTCAGTAAGTTTTTGGCCTGTATTATGAAAATACTCTAACACGGAGTAGGCATGTACAGATCGCTTCTGGGACCCCTAAATATCGAATTTTCGGGTGGTTTGGGACTGAATTTGAGATATCGACTTTTTGGCACCTAAAAGATCGATTTTTAGCATGTTTTTAGCCTATATTTTGAAAATATTCTAGCACTGAGTAGGCATGTACAGATTGCTTCTGGGACCCCAAAATATTGAATTTTCGTGTGTTTTGAGCCTGAATTTGAGATATAAACGGGTACAGAAGATGCATGCACATATCGACTTTTGGGCACCTAAATATCGATTTTGAGCATGTTTTGAGCCTATATTTTAAAAACATTCTAGCACTGACTAGGCATGTACAGATCGCTTCTGGGACCCCAAAATATCGAATTTTTGGGTGTTTTGAGCCTGAATTTGAGATATAAACGAGTATAGAAGATGCATATACGTATTGACATTGGGCACCAAAAATATCGATTTTTAGCATGTTTTGGGCCTGAATTTTGAAAATACTCTAAAAACGGAGTAGGCATGTACAAATCGCTTCTGGGACCCCTAAATATCGAAGTTTGGAGTGTTTTGGAACTGAATTTGAGATATCGACTTTTTGGCACCTAAAATATCGATTTTTAGCATGTTTTTAGCCTATATTTTGAAAATATTCTAGCACTGAGTAGGGATGTGCAGATCGCTTCTGGGACCCCATAATATCGAATTTTCGGGTGTTTTAAGCTTGAATTTGAGATATAAACGAGTACAGAAGATGCATGCACATATCGACTTTTGGGCACCTAAAATATCGATTTTGAGCATGTTTTGAGCCTATATTTTGAAAACATTCTAGCACTGAGTAGGCATGTACAGATCGCTTCTGGGACCCAAAAAAATCGAATTTTCGGGTGTTTAGGGCCAGAATTTGAGATATAAACGGGTACAGAAGATGTATGCACAAATCGACTTTTCGGTACCTAAAAGATCGATTTTCAGTATGTTTTGGGACTGTATTTTGAAAATACTGTAACACGGAGTAGGCATGTACTGATCGTTCCTGGGACACAAAAATATCGAATTTTCGGGTGTTTTGATCCTGAATTTGGGATATAACCGGATACAGAAGATGCATACACATATTGACTTTGGGCACCTAAAATATCGATTTTCAGCATGTTTTTGGCCTGTATTTTGAAAATACTCTAACACGGAGTAGGCATGTACAGATCACTTCTGGGACCCAAAAATATCGAATTTTCGGGTGTTTTGAGCCTGAATTTGAGATATAAACGGGTGCAGAAGATGCATGCACATATAGACTTTGGACACCTAAAATATTGATTTTTAGCATGTTTTGAGCCTATAGTTTGAAAATATTCTAGCACTGAGTAGGCATGTACAGATTGCTTCTGAGACCCAAAAATATTGAATTATCCGGTGCTTTGAGCCTGAATTTGAGATATAAACGGGTACAGAAGATGCATGCACATATCGACTTTTTGCACCTAAAATATCGATTTTGAGCATGTTTTGGGTCTGTATCTTGAAAACACTCTAGCAAGGAGTAGGCATTTACAGATCGCATCTGGGACCGAAAAATATCGAATATTCGAGTGTTTTAAACCTGAATATGGGATGTAAAAGGATACAGAAGATACATGCACATATCGACTTCGGGCACCCAAAATATCGATTTTGAGCATGTTTTGGGCCTGTATTTTGAAAATGCTCTAACACGGAGTAGGCATGTACAGATAGCTTCTTGTACACAAAAATATCGAATTTTCGGGTGTTTTGAGTTTGATTTTGAGATATAAACGGGTACAGAAGATGCATGCACATATCGACTTTGGGTACCCAAAATATCGATTTTTAGCATGTTTTGGGCCTATATTTTGAAAATATTCTAGCATTAAGTAGGCATGTACAGATTGCTTTTGGAGCCCAAAAATATCGAATTTTCGGGAGTTTTGAGCCTGAATTTGGGATATAAACGGATACAGAAGATGAATACACATATTGACTTTGGGCACCTAAAATATCGATTTTCAGCATGTTTTGGGCCTGTATTTTGAAAATACTCTAACACGGAGTAGGCATGTACAGGTCGCTTCTAGGACCCAAAAATATCGAATTTTCAGGTGTATTGAGCCTGAATTTGAGACATAAACTGGTACAGAAGATGCATGCACATATCGACTTTTGTCACTTAAAATATCGATTTTTACCATGTTTTGGGCCCATATCTTGAAAATATTCTAGCACTGAGTAGGCATGTACAGATCGCTTCTGGGACCCAAAAATATCGAATTTTCGGGTGTTTTGAGCCTGAATTTGGGATATAAACGGGTACAGAAGATGCATACACATATTGACTTTGGGCAACTAAAATAACGATTTTCAGCATGGTTTGGGCCTACATTTTGAAAATATTCTAGCACTGAGTAGGCATGTACAGATCGCTTCTGGAATCCAAAAAAATCGAATTTTAGAGTGTTTTGAACCTGAATTTGGGATATAAACGGATAAAGAAGATGCATGCACATATTGTCTTTGGGCACCCAAAATATCGACTTTGAGCATATTTAGAGCTTGTATTTTGAAAATACTCTAACACGGAGTAGGCATGTACAGATCGCTTCTGGTACACAAAAATATCGAATTTTCGTGAGTTTTGAGCCCGAATTTGAGATATAAACGGGTACAGAAGATGCATGCACGTATCGACTTTGGGCACCTAAAATATCGATTTTTAGCATGTTTTGGGCGTATATTTTGAAAACATTCTAGCACTGAGTAGGCATGTACATATCGCTTCTGGGACCCAAAAATGTCGAATTTTCGGTTGTTTTGAGCCTGAATTTGGGATATAAACAGATACAGAAGATGCATACACATATTGACTTTTTGCACCTAAAATATAGATTTTCAGCATGTTTTGGGCCTGTATTTTGAAAATACTCTAACACGGAGTAGGCATGTACAAATCGCTTCTGGGACCCAAAAATATCGAATTTTCGGGTGTTTTGAGCTTGAATTTGAGATATAAACGGGAACAGAGGATGCATGCACATATCGACTTTGGACACATTAAATGTCGATTTTTAGCATGTTTTGAGCCTATATTTTGAAAACATTCTAGCACTGAGTAGGCATTTACAGATCGCTTCTGGGACCCAAAAATGTTGAATTTTCGGGTATTTTGAGCCTGAATTTGAGATATAAACGGGTACTGAAGATCCATGCACATATCGACTTTGGACACATTAAATATCGATTTTTAGCATGTTTTGAGCCTATATTTTAAAAACATTCTAGCACTGAGTAGGCATGTACACATCGCTTTAGGGACCCAAAAATATTGAATTTTCAGGTGTTTTGAGCCTGAATTTGAGATATAAACGGGTACAGAAGATGAATGCACATATCGACTTTGGGCACCTAAAATGTCGATTTTTAGCATGTTTTGGGCCCATATCTTCAATATATTCTAGAACTGAGTAGGCATGTACAGATCGCTTCTGGGACCAAAAAATATCGAATTTTCGGGTGTTTTGAGCCTGAATTTTGGAAATAAACGTGTACAGAAGATGCATACACATATTGACTTTGGGCACCTAAAATATCGATTTTCAGCATGTTTTGTGCCTGTATATTGAAAATACTTTAACACGGAGTAGGCATGTACAGATCGCTTCTGGGACCCAAAAATATCGAATTTTCGGGTGTTCTGAACCTGAATTTGAGATATAAACGGGTACAGAAGATGCATGCACATATCGACTTTGGGCACCTAAAATATTGATTTTCAGCATGTTTTGGGCCTGTATTTTTGAAAATACTCTAACACGGAGTAGGCATGTACAGATCGCTTCGGGGACCCAAAAATATCGAATTTTCGGGTGTTTTGAGCCTGAATTTTGAGATATAAACGTGTACAGAAGATGCATGCACATATCGACTTTGGGCACCTAAAATATCGATTTTTAGCATGTTTTGGGCGTATATCTTGACAATATTCTAGCACTCTGTAGGCATGTACAGATCGCTTCTGGGACCCAAAAATATCGAATTTTCGGGTGTTTTAAGCTTGAATTTGAGATATAAACGGATACAGAAGATGCATGCACATATCGACTTTGGACACATTAAATATCGATTTTTAGCATGTTTTGAGCCTATATTTTGAAAACATTCTAGCACTGAGTAGGCATGTACAGATCGCTTCTGGGACCCAAAAATGTTGAATTTTCGGGTTTTTTGAGACTGAATTTGAGATATAAACGGGTACTGAAGATCCATGAACATATCGACTTTTTGCACCTAAAATATCGATTTTGATTATGTTTTGGGCCTGTATTTTGAAAATACTCTAACACGGAGTAGGCATGTACAGATCACTTCTAGGACCCAAAAATATCGAATTTTCGGGTGTATTGAGCCTGAATTTGAGATATAAACGGGTACAGAAGATGCATGCACATATCGACTTTAAGCACTTAAAATATCAATTTTTAACCTGTTTTGGGCCCATATCTTGAAAATATTCTAGCACTGAGTAGGCATGTACAGATCGCTTCTGGGACTCAAAAATATCGAATTTTCGGGTGTTTTGAGCCTTAATTTGGGATATAAACGGGTACAGAAGATGCATTGACATATCGACTTTGGGCACCTAAAATATAGATTTTTAGCATGTTTTGGGCGTATATTTTGAAAACATTCTAGAACTGAGTAGGCATGTACAGATCACTTCTAGGACCCAAAAATGTCGAATTTTAGGGTGTTTTGAGTCTGAATTTGGGATATAAACAGATACAGAAGATGCATACACATATTGACTTTGTGCACCTAAAATATAGATTTTCAGCATGTTTTGGGGCTGTATTTTTGAAAATACTCTAACACGGAGTAGGTGTGTACAGATCGCTTCTGGGACCCAAAAATATCGAATTTTCGGGTGTTTTGAGCCTGAATTTGATATATAAACGGGTACAGAAGATGCATGCACATATCGACTTTGGACACATTAAATATCGATTTTTAGCATGTTTCGAGCTTATATTTTGAAAAAATTCTAGCACTGAGTAGGCATGTACACATCGCTTCTGGGACATAAAAATATTGAATTTTCGGGTGTTTTGAGCCTGAATTTGAGATATAAACGGGTACAGAAGATGCATGCACATATCGACTTTTTGCATTTAAAATATCGATTTTTAGCATGTTTTGGGCCCATATTTTGAAAACATTCTAGCACTGAGTAGGCATGTTCAGATCACTTCTGGGACCCAAAAATGTCGAATTTTAGGGTGTTTTGTGTCTGAATTTGGGATATAAACAGATACAGAAGATGCATACACATATTGACTTTGTGCACCTAAAATATAGATTTTCAGCATGTTTTGGGCCCGTATTTTTGAAAACACTCTAACACGGAGTAGGCATGTACAGATCGCTTCTGCGACCCAAAAATATCGAATTTTCGGGTGTTTTGAGCCTGAATTTGAGATATAAACGGGTACAGAAGATGCATGCACATATCGACTTTGGACACATTAAATATCGATTTTTAGCATGTTTCGAGCCTATATTTTGAAAAAATTCTAGCACTGAGTAGGCATGTACACATCGCTTCTGGGACCCAAAAATATTGAATTTTCGGGTGTTTTGAGCCTGAATTTGAGATATAAACGGGTACTGAAGATGCATGCACATATCGACTTTTTGCACCTAAAATATCGATTTTGATTATGTTTTGGGTCTGTATCTTGAAAACATTCTAGCAAGGAGTAGGCATGTACAGGTCGCTTCTGTGACCCAAAAATATCGAATCTTCGAGTGTTTTAAACCTGAATTTGGGATGTAAACGGGTACAGAAGATGCATGCACATATCGACTTTGGGCACCCAAAATATCGATTTTGAGCATGTTTTGGGCCTGTGTTTTGAAAATACTCTATCACGGAGTAGGCATGTACAGATCGCTTCTGGTACACAAAAATATCGAATTTTCGGGTGTTTTGAGCATGAATTTGGGAAATAAACGGGTACAGAAGATGCATACACATATTAACTTAGGGCACCTATAATATCGATTTTCAGCATGTTTTGGGCCTGTGTATTGAAAATACTCTAACACGGAGTAGGCATGTACAGATCGCTTCTGGGACCAAAAAATATCGAATTTTCGGGAGTTTTGAGCATGAATTTGAGATATAAACGGGTACAGAAGATGCATGCACATATCGAATTTGGGCACCCAAAATATCGATTTTCAGCAAGTTTTGGGCCTGTATTGTGAAAATACTCTAACACGGAGTAGGCATGTACAGTACGCTTCTGGGACCCAAAAATATCGAATTTTCGGGTGTTTTGAGCCTGAATTTGAGATATAAACGGGTACAGAAGATGCATGGACATATCGACTTTGGGCACCTATAATAACGATTTTTAGCATGTCTTGGGCCTATATATTGAAAATACTCTAACACGGAGTAGGCATGTAGACATCGCTTTAGTGACCCAAAAATATTGAATTTTCGGGTGTTTTGAGCCTGAATTTGAGATATTAACGGGTACTGAAGATTCATGCACATATCAACTTTTTGCACCTAAAATATCGATTTTGATTATGTTTTGGGACTGTATCTTTAAAACATTCTAGCATGGAGTAGGCATGTACAGATCGCTTCTGTGGACCAAAAATATCGAATTTTCGAGTGTTTTAAACCTGAATTTGGGATGTAAACGGGTACAGAAGATGCATGCACATATCGACTTTTTGCACTTAAAATATCGATTTTTAGCATGTTTTGAGCCTGTTATTTGGAAAATTTCTAGCACTGAGTAGGCATGTACAGATCGCTTCTGGGACCAAAAAATATCGAATTTTCGGGTGTTTTGAGCCTGAATTTGAGATATAAACGGGTACAGAAGATGCATACACATATCGACTTTGGACACCAAAAATATCGATTTTTAGCATGTTTTGAGCCTTTATTTTGAAAACATTCTAGCACTGAGTAGGCATGTACATATCGCTTCTGGGACCCAAAAATATCTAATTTTCGGGTAATTTGAGCCTGAATTTGAGATATAAACGGGTACAGAAGATGAATGTACATATCGACTTTGGGCACCTAAAATATCGATTTTTAGCATGTTTTGGGCCCATATCTTCAATATATTCTAGCACTGTGTAGGCATGTATAGTTCTTTTCTGGGACCAAAAAATATCGAATTTTCGGGTGTTTTGAGCCTGAATTTGGGAAATAAACGGGTACAGAAGATGCATACACATATTGACTTTGGGCAACTAAAATATTGATTTTCAGCATGTTTTGTGGCTGTATATTGAAAATACTCTAACACGGAGTAGGCATGTACAGATCGCTTCTGGGACCCAAAAATATCGAATTTTAGGGAGTTTTGAGCCTGATTTTGAGATATAAACGGGTACAGAAGATGCATGCACATATCGACTTTGGGCACCCAAAATATCGAATTTTAGCATGTTTTGGGCCTACATTTTGAAAATATTCTAGCACTGAGTACGCATGTACAGATCGCTTCTGGAACCCAAAAATATCGAATTTTAGAGTGTTTTGAACCTGAATTTGGGATATAAACGGGTAAAGAAGATGCATGCACATATTGACTTTGGGCACCCAAAATATCGATTATGAGCATATTTTGAGTTTGTATTTTGAAAATACTTTAACACGGAGTAGGCATGTACAGATCGCTTCTGGGACACAAAAATATCGAATTTTCGTGTGTTTTGAGCCTGAATTTGAGATATAAACGGGTACAGAAGATGCATTGACATATCGACTTTGGGCACCTAAAATATAGATTTTTAGCATGTTTTGGGCGGATATTTTGAAAACATTCTAGCACTGAGTAGGCATGTACAGATCACTTCTGGGACCCAAAAATGTCGAATTTTAGGGTGTTTTGAGTCTGAATTTGGGATATAAACAGATACAGAAGATGCATACACATATTGACTTTGTGCACCTAAAATATAGATTTTCAGCATGTTTTGGGCCTGTATTTTTGAAAATACTCTAACACGGAGTAGGCATGTACAGATCGCTTCTGGGACCCAAAAATATCGAATTCTCGGGTGTTTTGAGCCTGAATTTGAGATATAAACGGGTACAGAAGATGCATGCACATATCGACTTTGTACACATTAAATATCGATTTTTAGCATGTTTCGAGCCTATATTTTGAAAAAATTCTAGCACTGAGTAGGCATGTACACATCGCTTCTGGGACCCAAAAATATTGAATGTTCGGGATTTTTGAGTCTGAATTTGAGATATAAACGGGTACTGAAGATGCATGCACATATCGACTTTTTGCACCTAAAATATCGATTTTGATTATATTTTGGGTCTGTATCTTGAAAACATTCTAGCAAGGAGTAGGCATGTACAGGTCGCTTCTGTGACCCAAAAATATCGAATTTCCTAGTGTTTTAAACCTGAATTTGGGATGTAAACGGGTACAGAAGATGCATGCACATATCGACTTTGGGCACCCAAAATATCGATTTTCAGCATGTTTTGGGCCTGTATTGTGAAAATACTCTAACACGGAGTAGGCATGTACAGTACGCTTCTGGGACCCAAAAATATCGAATTTTCGGGTGTTTTGAGCCTGAATTTGAGATATAAACGGGTACAGAAGATGCATGCACATATCGACTTTGGGCACCTATAATATCGATTTTTAGCATGTTTTGGGCCTATATATTGAAAATACTCTAACACGGAGTAGGCATGTACAGATCGCTTCTGGGACCCAAAAATATCGAATTTTCGGGTGTTTTGAGCCTGAATTTGGGATGTAAACGGGTACAGAAGATTCATGCACATATCGGCTTTTTGCACTTAAAATATCGATTTTTTGCATGTTTTGGGCCTGTATTTTGAAAAATTTCTAGCACTGAGTAGGCATGTACAGATCGCTTCTGGGACCCAAAAATATCGAATTTTCGGGTGTTTTGAGCCTGAATTTGAGATATAAACGGGTACAGAAGATGCATGCACATATCGACTTTGGGCACCTAAAATATCGATTTTTATCATGTTTTGGGCCCATATCTTCAATATATTCTAGCACTGTGTAGGCATGTACAGTTCTTTTCTGGGACCAAAAAATATCGAATTTTCGGGTGTTTTGAGCCTGAATTTGGGAAATAAACGGGTACAGAAGATGCATACACATATTGACTTTGGGCAACTAAAATATCGATTTTGAGCATGTTTTGGGCCTGTATTTTGAAAATACTCTAACACGGAGTAGGCATGTACAGATCGCTTCTGGGACACAAAGATATCGAATTTTCGTGTGTTTTAAGTCTGAATTTGAGATATAAACGGGTACAGAAGATGCATGCACATATCGACTTTGGGCACCTAAAATATCGATTTTTAGCATGTTTTGGGCGTATATCTTGAAAATATTCTAGCACTGAGTAGGCATATATAGATCGCTTGTGGGACCCAAAAATATCGAATTTTCAAGTGTTTTGAGCCTGAATTTGGGATATAAACGGGTACAGAAGATGAATACACATATTGACTTTGGGCACCAAAAATATTAATTTCCAGCATGTTTTGCGCCTGTATTTTGAAAATACTCTAACACGGAGTAGGCATGTACAGATCGCTTCTGGGACCCAAAAATATCGAATTTTCGGGTGTTTTGAGCCTGAATTTGAGATATAAACGGGTACAGAAGATGCATGCACATATCGACTTTGGACACCTAAAATATCGATTTTTAGCATGTTTTGAGCCTATATTTTGAAAACAATCTAGAACTGAGTAGGCATGTACAGATCGCTTCTGGGACCCAAAAATATCGAATTTTCGGGTATTTTGAGCCTGAATTTGAAATATAAACGGGTACAGAAGATGAATGTACGTATCGAATTTGGGCACCTAAAATATCGATTTTTAGCATGTTTTGGGCCCATATCTTCAATATATTCTAGCACTGAGTAGGCATGTACAGTTCTCTTCTGGGACCAAAAAATATCGAATTTTCGGGTGTTTTGAGCATGAATTTGGGAAATAAACGGGTACAGAAGATGCATACACATATTGACTTTGGGCACCTAAAATATCGATTTTCAACATGTTTTGTACCTGTATATTGAAAATACTCTAACACGGAGTAGGCCTGTACAGATCGCTTCTGGGACCCAAAAATATCGAATTTTCGGGTGTTTTGAGCCTGAATTTGAGATATAAACGAGTACAGAAGATGCATGCACATATCGACTTTGTGCACCTAAAATATCGATTTTTAGCATGATTTGGGCCCATATATTGAAAAAATTCTAGCACTGAGTAAGCATGTACAGATCGCTTCTGGGACCCAAAAATATCGTATTTTCGGGTGTTTTGATTCTGAATTTTAGATATAAACGGGTACAGAAGATGCATGCACATATCGACTTTGGACACCTAAAATATCGATTTTTAGCATGTTTTGAGCCTATATTTTGAAAACATTCTAGCACTGATTAGGCATGTACAGATCGCTTCTGGGACCCAAAAATGTTGAATTTTCGAATATTTTGAGCCTGAATTTGAGATATAAACGGGTACTGAAGATGCATGCACATATCGACTTTTTGCACCTAAAATATCGATTTTGATTATGTTTTGGGTCTGTATCTTGAAAACATTCTAGCAAGGAGTAGGCATGTACAGATCGCTTCTGGGACACAAAAATATCGAATTTTCGAGTGTTTTAAACCTGAATTTGGGATATAAACGGGTACAGAAGATGCATGCACATATCGACTTTGGGCACCCAAAATATCGATTTTGAGCATGTTTTGGGCCTGTATTTTGAAAATACTCTAACACGGAGTAGGCATATACAGATCGCTTCTGGTTCACAAAAATATCGAATTTTCGAGTGTTTTGAGTCTGAATTTGGGAAATAAACGAGTACAGAAGATACGTACACATATTAACTTTGGGCACCTAAAATATCGATTTTAAGCATGTTTTGGGCCTGTATATTGAAAATACTCTAACACGGAGTAGGCATGTACAGATCGCTTGTGGGACCCAAAAATATCGAATTTTCGGGTGTTTTGAGCCTGAATTTGAGATATAAACGGGTACAGAAGATGCATGCACATATCGACATTGGACACCTAAAATATCGATTTTTAGCATGTTTCGAGCCTATATTTTGAAAACATTCTACCACTGAGTAGGCATGTACAGATCGCTTCTGGGACCCAAAAATGTTGAATTTTCGGGTGTTTTCAGCCTGAATTTGGGATATAAACGGATACAGAAGATGCATACACATATTGACTTTGTGCACCTAAAATATAGATTTTCAGCATGTTTTGGGCCTGTATTTAAAAAAAAATCTAACACGGAGTAGGCATGTACAGATCGCTTCTGGGACCCAAAAATATCGAATTTTCGGGTGTTTTGAGCCTGAATTTGAGATATAAACGGGTACAGAAGATGCATGCACATATCGACTTTGGGCACCTAAAATGTCGATTTTTAGCATGTTTTCGGCCCATATCTTCAATATATTCTAGCACTGAGTAGGCATGTACAGATCGCTTCTGGGACCAAAAAATATCGAATTTTCGGGTGTTTTGAGCCTGAATTTGGGAAATAAACGGGTACAGAAGATGCATACACATATTGACTTTGGGCACCTAAAATATCGATTTTCAGCATGTTTTGTGCCTGTATATTGAAAATACTTTAACACGGAGTAGGCATGTACAGATCGCTTCTGGGACCCAATAATGTTGATTTTTCGGGTATTTTGAGCCTGAATTTGAGATATAAACGGGTACTGAAGATCCATGCACATATCGACTTTTTGCACCTAAAATATCGATTTTGATTATGTTTTGGGTCTGTATCTTGAAAACATTCTAGCAAGGAGTAAGCATGTACAGATCGCTTCTGTGACATAAAAATATCGAATTTTCGAGTGTTTTGAGCCTGAATTTGGGAAATTAACGGGTACAGAAGATGCATACACATATTAACTTTGGGCACCTAAAATTTCGATTTTTAGCATGTTTTGGGCCTACATTTTGAAAATATTCTAGCACTGAGTAGGCATGTACAGATCGCTTCTGGAACCCAAAAATATCGAATTTTAGAGTGTTTTTAACCTGAATTTGGGATAAAAAACGGATACAGAAGATGAATAAACATATTGACTTTGGGCACCTATAATATCGATTTTTAGCATGTTTTGGGCCTGTATATTGAAAATACTCTAACACGGAGTAGGCATGTACAGATCGCTTCAAGGACCCAAAAATATCGAAATTTCGGGTGAATTTGAGATATAAACGGGTACAGAAGATGCATGCACATATCGACTTTAGGCACTTAAAATATCGATTTTTACCCTGTTTTGGGCCCATATCTTGAAAATATTCTAGCACTGAGTAGGCATGTACAGATCGCTTCTGGGACCCAAAAATATCGAATTTTCAGGTGCTTTGAGCCTTAATTTGGGATATAAACGGGTACAGAAGATCCATACACATATTGACTTTGGGCTAATAAAATATCGATTTTCAGCATGTTTTGGGCCTGTATATTGAAAATACTCTTACACGGAGTAGGCATATACAGATCGCTTCTGGGAACCAAAAATATCGAATTTTCGGGAGATTTGAGCCTGATTTTGAGATATAAACGGGCACCCAAAATATCGATTTTTAGCATGTTTTGGGCCTACATTTTGAAAATATTCTAGCACTGAGTAGGCATGTACAGATCGCTTCTGGAACCCAAAAATATCGAATTTTAGAGTGTTTTTAACCTGAATTTGGGATATAAACGGGTAAAGAAGATGCATACACATATTGACATTGGGCACCCAAAATATCGATTTTGAGCATATTTTGAGTTTGTATTTTGAAAATACTATAACACGGAGTAGGCATGTACAGATCGCTTCTGGGACACAAAAATATCGAATTTTCGTGTGTTTTGAGCCTGAATTTGAGATATAAACGGGTACAGAAGATGCATTGACATATCGACTTTGGGCACCTAAAATATCGATTTTTAGCATGTTTTCGGCGTATATTTTGAAAACATTCTAGCACTTAGTAGGCATGTACAGATCACTTCTGGGACCCAAAAATGTCGAATTTTAGGATGTTTTGAGCCTGAATTTGGGATATAAACAGATACAGAAGATGCATACACATATTGACTTTGTGCACCTAAAATATAGATTTTCAGCATGTTTTGGGCCTGTATTTTGAAAATACTCTAACACGGAGTTGGCATGTACAGATCGCTTCTGGGACCCAAAAATATTGAATTTTCGGGTGTTTTGAGCCTGAATTTGAGATATAAACGGGTACAGAAGATGCATGCACATATCGACTTTTTGCACCTAAAATATCGATTTTGATTATGTTTTGGGTCTGTATCTTGAAAACATTCTAGCAAGGAGTAGGCATGTACAGATCGCTTCTGTGACCCCAAATTTTTTTTTTTCGAGTGTTTTAAACCTGAATTTGGGAGGTAAACGGGGACAGAAGATGCATGCACATATCGACTTTGGGCACCCAAAATATCGATTCTGAGCATGTTTTAGGTCTGTATTTTGAAAATACTCTATCACGGAGTAGGCATGTACAGTACGCTTCTGGGACCCAAAAATATCGAATTTTCGGGTGTTTTGAGCCTGAATTTGAGATATAAACGGGTACAGAAGATGCATACACATATTGACTTTGGGCACCTATAATATCGATTTTCAGCATGTTTTGGGCCTGTATATTGAAAATACTCTAACACGGAGTAGGCATGTACAGATCGCTTCTGGGACCCAAAAATATCGAATTTTCGAAAGTTTTGAGCCTGAATTTGAGATATAAACGGGTACAGAAGATGCATGCACATATCGACTTTGGGCACCCAAAATATCGATTTTCAGCATGTTTTGGGCCTGTATTTTGAAAATACTCTAA
Organism: Petrolisthes cinctipes; assembly: GCA_033782935.1. Classification (NCBI taxonomy): domain Eukaryota; kingdom Metazoa; phylum Arthropoda; class Malacostraca; order Decapoda; family Porcellanidae; genus Petrolisthes; species Petrolisthes cinctipes. The sequence goes on from JAWQEG010000369.1 coordinate 87,197, forward strand.
CACGGAGTAGGCATGTACAGATCGCTTCTGGGACCCAAAAATATCGAATTTTCGGGTGTTTTGAGCCTGAATTTGAGATATAAACGGGTACAGAAGATGCATGCACATATCGACTTTGGGCACCTATAATATCGATTTTTGGCATGTTTTGGGCCTGTATATTGAAAATACTCTAACACGTAGTAGGCATGTACAGATCGCTTCTGGGACCCAAAAATATCGAATTTTTGGGTGTTTTGAGCCTGAATTTGAGATATAAACGGGTTCAGAAGATGCATGCACATATTGACTTTGGACACATTAAATATCGATTTTTAGCATGTTTTGAGCCTATATTTTGAAAACATTCTAGCACTGAGTAGGCATGTACACATCGCTTTAGGGACCCAAAAATATTGAATTTTCGGGTGTTTTGAACCTGAATTTGAGATATAAACGGGTACTGAAGATCCATTAACATATCGACTTTTTGCACCTAAAATATCGATTTTGATTATGTTTTGGGTCTGTATCTTGAAAACATTCTAGCAAGGAGTAGGCATGTACAGATCGCTTCTGTGACATAAAAATATCGAATTTTCGAGTGTTTTGAGCCTGAATTTGGGAAATAAACGGGTACTGATGATGCATACACATATTAACTTTGGGCACCTAAAATATCGATTTTTAGCAAGTTTTGGGCCTGTATATTGAAAATACTCTAACACGGAGTAGGCATGTACAGATCGCTTCTGGGACCCAAAAATATCGAATTTTAGGGTGTTTTGAGCCTGAATTTGGGAAATAAACGGGTACAGAAGATGCATACTCATATTGACTTTGGGCACCTAAAATATTGATTTTCAGCATGTTTTGGGCCTGTATTTTAAACATATTCTAACACAGAGTAGGCATGTACAGATCGCTTCTGGGACCCAAAAATATCGAATTTTCGGTTGTTTTAAGCCTGAATTTGAGATATAAACGGGTACAGAAGATGCATGCACATATCGACTTTTGGCACCTAAAATATCGATTTTTAGCATGTTTTGGGCGTATATTTTGAAAACATTCTAGCACTGAGTAGGCATGTACAGATCGCTTCTGTGACCCAAAAATATCGAATTTTCGGGTGTTTTGAGCCTAAATTTGGGATATAAACGGATACAGAAGATGCATACACATATTGACTTTGGGCACCTAAAATATCGATTTTCAGCATGTTTTGGGCCTGTATTTCGAAAATACTCTAACACGGAGTAGGCATGTACAAATCGCTTCTAGGACCCAAAAATATCGAATTTTCGGGTGTATTGAGCCTGAATTTGAGATATAAACGGGTACAGAAGATGCATGCACATATCGACTTTAGGCACTTAAAATATCAATTTTTACCCTGTTTTGGGCCCATATCTTGAAAATATTCTAGCACTGAGTAGGTATGTACAGATCGATTCTGGGACACAAAAATATCGAATTTTCGGGTGTTTTGAGCCTTAATTTGGGATATAAACGGGTACAGAAGATGCATACACATATTGACTTTGGGCAACTAAAATATCGATTTTGAGCATGTTTTGGGCCTGTATATTGAAAATACTCTTACACGGAGTAGGCATGTACAGATCGCTTCTGGGACCCAAAAATATCGAATTTTCGGGAGTTTTGAGCCTGATTTTGAGATATAAACGGGTACAGAAGACGCATGCACATATCGACTTTGGGCACCCAAAATATCGATTTTTAGCATGTTTTGGGCCTACATTTTTAAAATATTCTAGCACTGAGTAGGCATGTACAGATCGCATCTGGAACCCAAAAATATCGAATTTTAGAGTGTTTTGAACCTGAATTTGGGATATAAACGGGTAAAGAAGATGCATGCACATATTGACTTTGGGCACCCAAAATATCGATTTTGAGCATATTTTGAGTTTGTATTTTTAAAATACTCAAACACGGAGTAGGCATGTACAGATCGCTTCTGGGACACAAAAATATCGAATTTTCGTGTGTTTTGAGCCTGAATTTGAGATATAAACGGGTACAGAAGATGCATTGACATATCGACTTTGGGCACCTAAAATATCGATTTTTAGCATGTTTTGGGCGTATATTTTGAAAACATTCTAGCACTGAGTAGGCATGTACAGATCACTTCTGGGACCCAAAAATGTCGAATTTTAGGGTGTTTTGAGCCTGAATTTGGGATATAAACAGATACAGAAGATGCATACACATATTGACTTTGTACACCTAAAATATAGATTTTCAACATGTTTTGGGCCTGTATTTTGAAAATACTCTAACACGGAGTAGGCATCTACAGATCGCTTCTGGGACCCAAAAATATCGAATTTTCGGGTGTTTTGAGCCTGAATTTGAGATATAAACGGGTACAGAAGATGCATGCACATATCGACTTTGGACACATTAAATATCGATTTTTAGCATGTTCCGAGCCTATATTTTGAAAAAATTCTAGCACTGAGTAGGCATGTACAGATCGCTTCTGGGACCCAAAAATATTGAATTTTCGGGTGTTTTGAGCCTGAATTTGAGATATAAACGGGTACTGAAGATGCATGCACATATCGACTTTTTGCACCTAAAATATCGATTTTGATTATGTTTTGGGTCTGTATCTTGAAAACATTCTAGCAAGGAGTGGGCATGTACAGGTCGCTTCTGTGACCCAAAAATATCGAATTTTCGAGTGTTTTAAACCTGAATTTGGGATGTAAACGGGTACAGAAGATGCATGAACATATCGACTTTGGGCACCCAAAATATCGATTTTGAGCATGTTTTGGGCCTGTGTTTTGAAAATACTCTATCACGGAGTAGGCATGTACAGATCGCTTCTGGTACACATAAATATCGAATTTTCGGGTGTTTTGAGCCTGAATTTAGGAAATAAACGGGTACAGAAGATGCATACACATATTGACTTTGGGCACCTATAATATCGATTTTCAGCATGTTTTGGGCCTGTATATTGAAAATACTCTAACACGGAGTAGGCATGTACAGATCGCTTCTGGGACCCAAAAATATCGAATTTTCGGGAGTTTTGAGCCTGAATTTGAGATATAAACGGGTACAGAAGATGCATGCACATATCGACTTTGGGCACCCAAAATATCGATTTTCAGCATGTTTTGGGCCTGTATTGTGAAAATACTCTAACACGGAGTAGGCATGTACAGTACGCTTCCGGGACCCAAAAATATCGAATTTTCGGGTGTTTTGAGCCTGAATTTGAGATATAAACGGGTAAAGAAGATGCATGCACATATCGACTTTGGGCACCTATAATATCGATTTTTATCATGTTTTGGGCCTGTTTATTGAAAATACTCTAACACGGAGTAGGCATGTACAGATCGCTTCTGGGACCCAAAAATATCGAATTTTAGGGTGTTTTGAGCCTGAATTTGAGATATAAACGGGTACAGAAGATGCATGCACATATTGACTTTGGACACATTAAATATCGATTTTTAGCATGTTTTGGGTCTGTATCTTGAAAACATTCTAGCACTGAGTAGGCATGTACACATCGCTTTAGGGACCCAAAAATATTGATTTTTCGGGAGTTTTGAGCCTGAATTTGAGATATAAACGGGTACTGAAGATGCATGCACATTTTGACTTTTTGCACCTAAAATATCGATTTTGATTATGTTTTGGGTCTGTATCTTTAAAACATTCTAGCAAGGAGTAGGCATGTACAAATCGCTTCTGTGACCCAAAAATATCGGATTTTCGAGTGTTTCAAACCTGAATTTGGGATGTAAACGGGTACAGAAGATGCATGCATATATCGACTTTTTGCACTTAAAATATCGATTTTTAGCATGTTTTGGGCCTGTATTTTGAAAAACTTCTAGCACTGAGTAGGCATGTACAGATCGCTTCTGGGACCCAAAAATATCGAATTTTCGGGTGTTTTGAGCCTGAATTTGAGATATAAACGGGTACAGAAGATGCATGCACATATCGACTTTGGACACCTAAAATATCGATTTTTAGCATGTTTTGAGCCTATATTTTGAAAACATTCTAGCACTGAGTAGGCATGTACAGATCGCTTCAGGGACCCAAAAATATCGAATTTTCGGGTATTTTGAGCCTGAATTTGAGATATAAACGGGTACAGAAGATGAATGTACATATCGACTTTGGGCACCTAAAATATCGATTTTTAGCATGTTTTGGGCCCATATCTTCAATATATTCTAGCACTGAGTAGGCATGTACAGTTCTCTTCTGGGACCAAAAAATATCGAATTTTCGGGTGTTTTGAGCCTGAATTTGGGAAATAAACGGGTACAGAAGATGCATAAACATATTGACTTTGGGCACCTAAAATATCGATTTTCAGCATGTTTTGTGGCTGTATATTGAAAATACTCTAACACGGAGTAGGCATGTACAGTACGCTTCTGGGACCCAAAAATATCGAATTTTCGGGTGTTCTGAACCTGAATTTGAGATATAAACGAGTACAGAAGATGCATGCACATATCGACTTTGGGCACCTAAAATATTGATTTTCAGCATGTTTTGGGCCTGTATTTTGAAAATACTCTAACACGGAGTAGGCATGTACAGATCGCTTCTGGGACCCAAAAATATCGAATTTTCGGGAGTTTTGAGCCTGAATTTGTGATATAAACGGGTACAGAAGATGCATGCACATATCGACTTTGGGCACCCAAAATATCGATTTTTAGCAGGTTTTGGGCCTACATTTTGAAAATATTCTAGCACTGAGTAGGCATGTACAGATCGCTTCTGGAACCCAAAAATATCGAATTTTAGAGTGTTTTGAACCTGAATTTGGGATATAAACGGGTAAAGAAGATGCATGCACATATCGACTTTGGGCACCAAAAATATCGATTTTGAGCATGTTTTGGGCCTGTATTTTGAAAATACTCTAACACGGAGTAGGCATGTACAGATCGCTTCTTGGACACAAAGATATCGAATTTTCAAGTGTTTTGAGCCTTAATTTGGGATATAAACGGGTACAGAAGATGAATACACATATTGACTTTGGGCACCAAAAATATTAATTTCCAGCATGTTTTGCGCCTGTATTTTGAAAATACTCTAACACGGAGTAGGCATGTACAGATCGCTTCTGGTACACAAAAATATCGAATTTTCGGGAGTTTTGAGCCTGAATTTGGGATATAAACGGGTACAGAAGATGCATGCACATATCGACTTTTTGCACTTAAAATATCGATTTTTAGCATGTTTTGGGCCTGTACTTTGAAAAATTTCTAGCACTGAGTAGGCATGTATAGATCGCTTCTGGGACCCAAAAATATCGAATTTTCGGGAGTTTTGAGCCTGAATTTGAGATATAAACGGGTACAGAAGATGCATGCACAGATCGACTTTGGACACCTAAAATATCGATTTTTAGCATGTTTTGAGCCTATATTTTGAAAACATTCTAGCACTGAGTAGGCATGTACAGATCGCTTCTGGGACCCAAAAATATCGAATTTTCAGGTATTTTGAGCATGAATTTGAGATATAAACGGGTACAGAAGATGAATGTACATATCGAATTTGGGCACCTAAAATATCGATTTTTAGCATGTTTTGGGCCTATATCTTCAATATATTCTAGCACTGAGTAGGCATGTACAGTTCTCTTCTGGGACCAAAAAATATCGAATTTTCGGGTGTTTTGAGTCTGAATTTGGGAAATAAACGGGTACAGAAGATGCATACACATATTGACTTTGGGCACCTAAAATATCGATTTTCAGCATGTTTTGTGGCTGTATATTGAAAATACTCTAACACGGAGTAAGCATGTACAGATCGCTTCTGGGACCCAAAAATATCGAATTTTCGGGTGTTCTGAACCTGAATTTGAGATATAAAAGGGTACAGAAGATGCATGCACATATTGACTTTGGGCACCTAAAATATTGATTTTCAGCATGTTTTGGGCCTGTATTTTGAAAATACTCTAACACGGAGTAGGCATGTACAGTTCTCTTCTGGGACCAAAAAATATCGAATTTTCGGGTGTTTTGAGCCTGAATTTGAGATATAAACGGGTACAGAAGATGCATGCACATATCGACTTTGGGCACCTAAAATATTGATTTTCAGCATGTTTTGGGCCTGTATTTTGAAAATACTCTAACACGGAGTAGGCATGTACAGATCGCTTCTGGGATCCAAAAATATCGAATTTTCGGGAGTTTTGAGCCTGAATTTGAGATATAAACGGGTACAGAAGATGCATGCACATATCGACTTTGGGCACCCAAAATATCGATTTTTAGCAGGTTTTGGGCCTACATTTTGAAAATATTCTAGCACTGAGTAGGCATGTACAGATCGCTTCTGGAACCCAAAAATATCGAATTTTAGAGTGTTTTGAACCTGAATTTGGGATATAAACGGGTAAAGAAGATGCATGCACATATCGACTTTGGGCACCTAAAATATCGATTTTGAGCATGTTTTTAGGCCTGTATTTTGAAAATACTCTAACACGGAGTAGGCATGTACAGATCGCTTCTTGGACACAAAGATATCGAATTTTCAAGTGTTTTGAGCCTGAATTTGGGATATAAACGGGTACAGAAGATGAATACACATATTGACTTTGGGCACCAAAAATATTAATTTCCAGCATGTTTTGCGCCTGTATTTTGAAAATACTCTAACACGGAGTAGGCATGTACAGATCGCTTCTGGTACACAAAAATATCGAATTTTCGGGAGTTTTGAGCCTGAATTTGGGATATAAACGGGTACAGAAGATGCATGCACATATCGACTTTTTGCACTTAAAATATCGATTTTTAGCATGTTTTGGGCCTGTATTTTGAAAAATTTCTAGCACTGAGTAGGCATGTACAGATCGCTTCTGGGACCCAAAAATATCGAATTTTCGGGTGTTTTGAGCCTGAATTTGAGATATAAACGGGTACAGAAGATGCATGCACAGATCGACTTTGGACACCTAAAATATCGATTTTTAGCATGTTTTGAGCCTATATTTTGAAAACATTCTAGCACTGAGTAGGCATGTACAGATCGCTTCTGGGACCCAAAAATATTGAATTTTCGGGTATTTTGAGCCTGAATTTGAGATATAAACGGGTACAGAAGATGAATGTACATATCGAATTTGGGCACCTAAAATATCGATTTTTAGCATGTTTTGGGCCTATATCTTCAATATATTCTAGCACTGAGTAGGCATGTACAGTTCTCTTCTGGGACCAAAAAATATCGAATTTTCGGGTGTTTTGAGCCTGAATTTGGGAAATAAACGGGTACAGAAGATGCATACACATATTGACTTTGGGCACCTAAAATATCGATTTTCAGCATGTTTTGGGCCTGTATATTGAAAATACTCTAACACGGAGTAAGCATGTACAGATCGCTTGTGGGACCCAAAAATATCGAATTTTCGGGTGTTCTGAACCTGAATTTGAGATATAAACGGGTACAGAAGATGCATGCACATATCGACTTTGGGCACTTAAAATATTGATTTTCAGCATGTTTTAGGCCTGTATTTTGAAAATACTCTAACACGGAGTAGGCATGTACAGATCGCTTCTGGGACCCAAAAATATCGAATTTTCGGGTGTTTTGAGCCTGAATTTGAGATATAAACGAGTACAGAAGATGCATGCACATATGGACTTTGTGCACCTAAAATATCGATTTTTAGCATGATTTGGGCCCATATATTGAAAAAATTCTAGCACTGAGTAAGCATGTACAGATCGCTTGTGGGACCCAAAAATATCGAATTTTCGGGTGTTTTGAGTATGAATTTTAGATATAAACGGGTACAGAAGATGCATGCACATATCGACTTTGGACACATTTAATATCAATTTTTAGCATGTTTTGAGCTTATATTTTGAAAACATTCTAGCACTGAGTAGGCATGTACAGATCGCTTCTGGGACCCAAAAATGTTGAATTTTCGGTTATTTTGAGCATGAATTTGAGATATAAACGGGTACTGAAGATGCATGCACATATCGACTTTTTTCACCTAAAATATCGATTTTGATTATGTTTTGGGTCTGTATCTTGAAAACATTCTAGCAAGGAGTAGGCATGTACAGATCGCTTCTGTGACCCAAAAATATCGAATTTTCGGGTATTTTGAGCCTGAATTTGAGATATAAACGGGTACAGAAGATGAATGTACATATCGAATTTGGGCACCTAAAATATCGATTTTTAGCATGTTTTGGGCCTATATCTTCAATATATTCTAGCACTGAGTAGGCATGTACAGTTCTCTTCTGGGACCAAAAAATATCGAATTTTCGGGTGTTTTGAGCCTGAATTTGGGAAATAAACGGGTACAGAAGATGAATACACATATTGACTTTGGGCACCAAAAATATTGATTTCCAGCATGTTTTGCGCCTGTATTTTGAAAATACTCTAACACGGAGTAGGCATGTACAGATCGCTTCTGGGAACCAAAAATATCGAATTTTCGGGTGTTTTGAGCCTGAATTTGAGATATAAACGGGTACAGAAGATGCATGTACATATCGACGTTTTGCACTTAAAATATCGATTTTTAGCATGTTTTGGGCCTGTAATTTGAAAAATTTCTAGCACTGAGTAGGCATGTACAGATCGCTTCTGGGACCCAAAAATATCGAATTTTCGGGTGTTTTGAGCCTGAATTTGAGATATAAACGGGTACAGAAGATGCATGCACAGATCGACTTTGGACACCTAATATATCGATTTTTAGCATGTTTTGAGCCTATATTTTGAAAACATTCTAGCACTGAGTAGGCATGTACAGATCGCTTCTGTGACCCAAAAATATCGAATTTTTCGGGTATTTTGAGCCTGAATTTGAGATATAAACGGGTACAGAAGATGAATGTACATATCGAATTTGGGCACCTAAAATATCGATTTTTAGCATGTTTTGGGCCTATATCTTCAATATATTCTAGCACTGAGTAGGCATGTACATTTCTCTTCTGGGACCAAAAAATATCGAATTTTCGGGTGTTTTGAGCCTGAATTTGGGAAATAAACGGGTACAGAAGATGCATACACATATTGACTTTGGGCACCTAAAATATCGATTTTCAGCATGTTTTGGGCCTGTATATTGAAAATACTCTAACACGGAGTAGGCATGTACAGATTGCTTCTGGGACCCAAAAATATCGAATTTTCGGGTGTTCTGAACCTGAATTTGAGATATAAACGGGTACAGAAGATGCATGCACATATCGACTTTGGGCACCTAAAATATTGATTTTCAGCATGTTTTGGGCCTGTATTTTGAAAATACTCTAACACGGAGTAGGCATGTACAGATCGCTTCTGGGACCCAAAAATATCGAATTTTCGGGTGTTTAGAGCCTGAATTTGAGATATAAACGAGTACAGAAGATGCATGCACATATGGACTTTGTGCACCTAAAATATCTATTTTTAGCATGATTTGGGCCCATATATTGAAAAAATTCTAGCACTGAGTAAGCATGTACAGATCGCTTCTGGGACCCAAAAATATCGAATTTTCGGGTGTTTTGAGTCTGAATTTTAGATATAAACGGGTACAGAAGATGCATGCACATATCGACTTTGGACACATTTAATATCGATTTTTAGCATGTTTTGAGCCTATATTTTGAAAACATTCTAGCACTGAGTAGGCATGTACAGATCGCTTCTGGGACCCAAAAATGTTGAATTTTCGGATATTTTGAGCCAGAATTTGAGATATAAACGGGTACTGAAGATGCATGCACATATCGACTTTTTTCACCTAAAATATCGATTTTGATTATGTTTTGGGCCTGTATCTTGAAAACATTCTAGCAAGGAGTAGGCATGTACAGGTCGCTTCTGTGACCCAAAAATATCGAATTTTCGAGTGTTTTAAACCTGAATTTCGGATGTAAACGGGTACAGAAGATGCATGCACATATCGACTTTGGGCACCCAAAATATCGATTTTGAGCATGTTTTGGGCCTGTGTTTTGAAAATACTCTATCACGGAGTAGGCATGTACAGATCGCTTCTGGTACACAAAAATATCGAATTTTCGGGTGTTTTGAGCCTGAATTTAGGAAATAAACGGGTACAGAAGATGCATACACATATTGACTTTGGGCACCTATAATATCGATTTTCAGCATGTTTTGGGCCTGTATATTGAAAATACTCTAACACGGAGTAGGCATGTACAGATCGCTTCTGGGACCCAAAAATATCGAATTTTCGGGCGTTTTGAGCCTGAATTTGAGATATAATCGGGTACAGAAGATGCATGCACATATCGACTTTGGGCACCCAAAATATCGATTTTCAGCATGTTTTGGGCCTGTATTGTGAAAATACTCTAACACGGAGTAGGCATGTACAGTACGCTTCCGGGTCCCAAAAATATCGAATTTTCGGGTGTTTTGAGCCTGAATTTGAGATATAAACGGGTACAGAAGATGCATGCACATATAGACTTTGGGCACCTATAATATCGATTTTTAGCATGTTTTGGGCCTGTATATTGAAAATACTCTAACACGGAGTAGGCATGTACAGATCGCTTCTGGGACCCAAAAATATCGAATTTTCGGGTGTTTTGAGCCTGAATTTGAGATATAAACGGGTACAGAAGATGCATGCACATATTGACTTTGGACACATTAAATATCGATTTTTAGCATGTTTTGGGTCTGTATCTTGAAAACATTCTAGCACTGAGTAGGCATGTACACATCGCTTTAGGGACCCAAAAATATCGAATTTTCGGGTGTTTTGAGCCTGAATTTGAGATATAAACGGGTACAGAAGATATATGCACATATCGACTTTGGGTACCCAAAATATCGATTTTTAGCATGTATTGGGCCTATATTTTGAAAATATTCTAGCATTAAGTAGGCATGTACAGATCGCTTCTGGGACCCAAAAATATCGAATTTTCGGGTGTTTTGAGCCAAAATTTGGGATATAAACGGATACAGAAGATGCATACACATATTGACTTTGGGCACCTAAAATATCGATTTTCAGCATGTTTTGGGCCTGTATTTCGAAAATACTCTAACACGGAGTAGGCATGTACAGATCGCTTCTAGGACCCAAAAATATCGAATTTTCGGGTGTATTGAGCCTGAATTTGAGATATAAACGGGTACAGAAGATGCATGCACATATCGACTTTAGGCACTTAAAATATCAATTTTTACCCTGTTTTGGGCCCATATCTTGAAAATATTCTAGCACTGAGTAGGTATGTACAGATCGATTCTGGGACCCAAAAATATCGAATTTTCGGGTGTTTTGAGCCTTAATTTGGGATATAAACGGGTACAGAAGATGCATACACATATTGACTTTGGGCAACTAAAATATCGATTTTCAGCATGTTTTGGGCCTGTATTGTGAAAATACTCTAACACTGAGTAGGCATGTACAGTACGCTTCCGGGACCCAAAAATATCGAATTTTCGGGTGTTTTGAGCCTGAATTTGAGATATAAACGGGTACAGAAGATGCATGCACATATCGACTTTGGGCACCTATAATATCGATTTTTAGCATGTTTTGGGCCTGTATATTGAAAATACTCTAACACGGAGTAGGCATGTACAGATCGCTTCTGGGACCCAAAAATATCGAATTTTCGGGTGTTTTGAGCCTGAATTTGAGATATAAACGGGTACAGAAGATGCATGCACATATTGACTTTGGACACATTAAATATCGATTTTTAGCATGTTTTGGGTCTGTATCTTGAAAACATTCTAGCACTGAGTAGGCATGTACACATCGCTTTAGGGACCCAAAAATATCGAATTTTCGGGTGTTTTGAGCCTGAATTTGAGATATAAACGGGTACAGAAGATATATGCACATATCGACTTTGGGTACCCAAAATATCGATTTTTAGCATGTATTGGGCCTATATTTTGAAAATATTCTAGCATTAAGTAGGCATGTACAGATCGCTTCTGGGACCCAAAAATATCGAATTTTCGGGTGTTTTGAGCCTAAATTTGGGATATAAACGGATACAGAAGATGCATACACATATTGACTTTGGGCACCTAAAATATCGATTTTCAGCATGTTTTGGGCCTGTATTTCGAAAACACTCTAAAACGGAGTAGGCATGTACAGATCGCTTCTAGGACCCAAAAATATCGAATTTTCGGGTGTATTGAGCCTGAATTTGAGATATAAACGGGTACAGAAGATGCATGCACATATCGACTTTAGGCACTTAAAATATCAATTTTTACCCTGTTTTGGGCCCATATCTTGAAAATATTCTAGCACTGAGTTGGTATGTACAGATCGATTCTGGGACCCAAAAATATCGAATTTTCGGGTGTTTTGAGCCTTAATTTGGGATATAAACGGGTACAGAAGATGCATACACATATTGACTTTGGGCAACTAAAATATCGATTTTCAGCATGTTTTGGGCCTGTATTGTGAAAATACTCTAACACGGAGTAGGCATGTACAGTACGCTTCCGGGACCCAAACATATCGAATTTTCGGGTGTTTTGAGCCTGAATTTGAGATATAAACGGGTACAGAAGATGCATGCACATATCGACTTTGGGCACCTATAATATCGATTTTTAGCATGTTTTGGGCCTGTATATTGAAAATACTCTAACACGGAGTAGGCATGTACAGATCGCTTCTGGGACCCAAAAATATCGAATTTTCGGGTGTTTTGAGCCTGAATTTGAGATATAAACGGGTACAGAAGATGCATGCACATATTGACTTTGGACACATTAAATATCGATTTTTAGCATGTTTTGGGTCTGTATCTTGAAAACATTCTAGCACTGAGTAGGCATGTACACATCGCTTTAGGGACCCAAAAATATTGAATTTTCTGGTGTTTTGAGCCTGAATTTGAGATATAAACGGGTACTGAAGATGCATGCACATATCGACTTTTTGCACCTAAAATATCGATTTTGATTATGTTTTGGGTCTGTATCTTTAAAACATTCTAGCAAGGAGTAGGCATGTACAGATCGCTTCTGTGACCCAAAAATATCGAATTTTCGAGTGTTTTAAACCTGAATTTGGGATGTAAACGGGTACAGAAGATGCATGCATATATCGACTTTTTGCACTTAAAATATCGATTTTTAGCATGTTTTGGGCCTGTATTTTGAAAATACTCTAACACGGAGTAGGCATGTACAGATCGCTTCTGGGACCTAAAAATATCGAATTTTCGGGAGTTTTGAGCCTGAATTTGAGATATAAACGGGTACAGAAGATGCATGCACATATCGACTTTGGGCACCCAAAATATCGATTTTTAGCAGGTTTTGGGCCTACATTATGAAAATATTCTAGCACTGAGTAGGCATGTACAGATCGCTTCTGGAACCCAAAAATATCGAATTTTAGAGTGTTTTGAACCTGAATTTGGGATATAAACGGGTAAAGAAGATGCATGCACATATCGACTTTGGGCACCTAAAATATCGATTTTGAGCATGTTTTGGGCCTGTATTTTGAAAATACTCTAACACGGAGTAGGCATGTACAGATCGCTTCTTGGACACAAAGATATCGAATTTTCAAGTGTTTTGAGCCTTAATTTGGGATATAAACGGGTACAGAAGATGAATACACATATTGACTTTGGGCACCAAAAATATTAATTTCCAGCATGTTTTGCGCCTGTATTTTGAAAATACTCTAACACGGAGTAGGCATGTACAGATCGCTTCTGGTACACAAAAATATCGAATTTTCGGGTGTTTTGAGCCTGAATTTGATATATAAACGGGTACAGAAGATGCATGCACATATCGACTTTTTGCACTTAAAATATCGATTTTTAGCATGTTTTGAGCCTGTATTTTGAAAAATTTCTAGCACTGAGTAGGCATGTACAGATCGCTTCTGGGACCCAAAAATATCGAATTTTCGGGTGTTTTGAGCCTGAATTTGAGATATAAACGGGTACAGAAGATGCATGCACAGATCGACTTTGGACACCTAAAATATCGATTTTTAGCATGTTTTGAGCCTATATTTTGAAAACATTCTAGCACTGAGTAGGCATGTACAGATCGCTTCTGGGACCCAAAAATATCGAATTTTCGAGAGTTTTGAGCATGAATTTGAGATATAAACGGGTACAGAAGATGCATGCACATATCGACTTTGGGCACCCAAAATATCGATTTTCAGCATGTTTTGGGCCTGTATTGTGAAAATATTCTAACACGGAGTAGGCATGTACAGTACGCTTCCGGGACCCAAAAATATCGAATTTTCGGGTGTTTTGAGCCTGAATTTGAGATATAAACGGGTACAGAAGATGCATGCACATATCGACTTTGGGCACCTATAATATCGATTTTTAGCATGTTTTGGGCCTGTATATTGAAAATACTCTAACACGGAGTAGGCATGTACAGATCGCTTCTGGGACCCAAAAATATCGAATTTTCGGGTGTTTTGAGCCTGAATTTGAGATATAAACGGGTACAGAAGATGCATGCACATATTGACTTTGGACACATTAAATATCGATTTTTAGCATGTTTTGGGTCTGTATCTTGAAAACATTCTAGCACTGAGTAGGCATGTACACATCGCTTTAGGGACCCAAAAATATTGAATTTTCGGGTGTTTTGAGCCTGAATTTGAGATATAAACGGGTACTGAAGATGCATGCACATATCGACTTTTTGCACCTAAAATATCGATTTTGATTATGTTTTGGGTCTGTATCTTTAAAACATTCTAGCACTGAGTAGGCATGTACAGATCGCTTCTGTGACCCAAAAATATCGAATTTTCGAGTGTTTTAAACCTGAATTTGGGATGTAAACGGGTACAGAAGATGCATGCATATATCGACTTTTTGCACTTAAAATATCGATTTTTAGCATGTTTTGGGCCTGTATTTTGAAAAATTTCTAGCACTGAGTAGGCATGTACAGATCGCTTCTGGGACCCAAAAATATCGAATTTTCGGGTGTTTTGAGCCTGAATTTGAGATATAAACAGGTACAGAAGATGCATGCACATATCGACTTTGGACACCTAAAATATCGATTTTTAGCATGTTTTGAGCCTATATTTTGAAAACATTCTAGCACTGAGTAGGCATGCACAGATCGCTTCTGGGACCCAAAAATATCGAATTTTCGGGCATTTTGAGCCTGAATTTGAGATATAAACGGGTACAAAAGATGAATGTACATATCGACTTTGGGCACCTAAAATATCGATTTTTAGCATGTTTTGGGCCCATATCTTCAATATATTCTAGCACTGAGTAGGCATGTACAGTTCTCTTCTGGGACCAAAAAATATCGAATTTTCGGGTGTTTTGAGCCTGAATTTGGGAAATAAACGGGTACAGAAGATGCATACACATATTGACTTTGGGCACCTAAAATATTGATTTTCAGCATGTTTTGGGCCTGTATTTTGAAAATACTCTAACACGGAGTAGGCATGTACAGATCGCTTCTGGGACCCAAAAATATCGAATTTTCGGGAGTTTTGAGCCTGAATTTGAGATATAAACGGGTACAGAAGATGCATGCACATATGGACTTTGTGCACCTAAAATATCGATTTTTAGCATGATTTGGGCCCATATATTGAAAAAATTCTAGCACTGAGTAGGCATGTACAGATCGCTTATTTGAACCAAAAATATCGAATTTTCGGGTGTTTTGAGCCTGAATTTGGGAAATAAACGGGTACAGAAGATGCATACACATATTGACTTTGGGCACCTAAAATATAGATTTTCAGCATGTTTTGGGCCTGTATTTAAAAAAAATCTAACACTGAGTAGGCATGTACAGATCGCTTCTGGGACCAAAAAATATCGAATTTTCGAGTGTTTTAAACCTGAATTTGGGATGTAAACGGGTACAGAAGATGCATGCATATATCGACTTTTTGCACTTAAAATATCGATTTTTAGCATGTTTTGGGCCTGTATTTTGAAAATACTCTAACACGGAGTAGGCATGTACAGATCGCTTCTGGGACCTAAAAATATCGAATTTTCGGGAGTTTTGAGCCTGAATTTGAGATATAAACGGGTACAGAAGATGCATGCACATATCGACTTTGGGCACCCAAAATATCGATTTTTAGCAGGTTTTGGGCCTACATTATGAAAATATTCTAGCACTGAGTAGGCATGTACAGATCGCTTCTGGAACCCAAAAATATCGAATTTTAGAGTGTTTTGAACCTGAATTTGGGATATAAACGGGTAAAGAAGATGCATGCACATATCGACTTTGGGCACCTAAAATATCGATTTTGAGCATGTTTTGGGCCTGTATTTTGAAAATACTCTAACACGGAGTAGGCATGTACAGATCGCTTCTTGGACACAAAGATATCGAATTTTCAAGTGTTTTGAGCCTTAATTTGGGATATAAACGGGTACAGAAGATGAATACACATATTGACTTTGGGCACCAAAAATATTAATTTCCAGCATGTTTTGCGCCTGTATTTTGAAAATACTCTAACACGGAGTAGGCATGTACAGATCGCTTCTGGTACACAAAAATATCGAATTTTCGGGTGTTTTGAGCCTGAATTTGATATATAAACGGGTACAGAAGATGCATGCACATATCGACTTTTTGCACTTAAAATATCGATTTTTAGCATGTTTTGAGCCTGTATTTTGAAAAATTTCTAGCACTGAGTAGGCATGTACAGATCGCTTCTGGGACCCAAAAATATCGAATTTTCGGGTGTTTTGAGCCTGAATTTGAGATATAAACGGGTACAGAAGATGCATGCACAGATCGACTTTGGACACCTAAAATATCGATTTTTAGCATGTTTTGAGCCTATATTTTGAAAACATTCTAGCACTGAGTAGGCATGTACAGATCGCTTCTGGGACCCAAAAATATCGAATTTTCGAGAGTTTTGAGCATGAATTTGAGATATAAACGGGTACAGAAGATGCATGCACATATCGACTTTGGGCACCCAAAATATCGATTTTCAGCATGTTTTGGGCCTGTATTGTGAAAATATTCTAACACGGAGTAGGCATGTACAGTACGCTTCCGGGACCCAAAAATATCGAATTTTCGGGTGTTTTGAGCCTGAATTTGAGATATAAACGGGTACAGAAGATGCATGCACATATCGACTTTGGGCACCTATAATATCGATTTTTAGCATGTTTTGGGCCTGTATATTGAAAATACTCTAACACGGAGTAGGCATGTACAGATCGCTTCTGGGACCCAAAAATATCGAATTTTCGGGTGTTTTGAGCCTGAATTTGAGATATAAACGGGTACAGAAGATGCATGCACATATTGACTTTGGACACATTAAATATCGATTTTTAGCATGTTTTGGGTCTGTATCTTGAAAACATTCTAGCACTGAGTAGGCATGTACACATCGCTTTAGGGACCCAAAAATATTGAATTTTCGGGTGTTTTGAGCCTGAATTTGAGATATAAACGGGTACTGAAGATGCATGCACATATCGACTTTTTGCACCTAAAATATCGATTTTGATTATGTTTTGGGTCTGTATCTTTAAAACATTCTAGCACTGAGTAGGCATGTACAGATCGCTTCTGTGACCCAAAAATATCGAATTTTCGAGTGTTTTAAACCTGAATTTGGGATGTAAACGGGTACAGAAGATGCATGCATATATCGACTTTTTGCACTTAAAATATCGATTTTTAGCATGTTTTGGGCCTGTATTTTGAAAAATTTCTAGCACTGAGTAGGCATGTACAGATCGCTTCTGGGACCCAAAAATATCGAATTTTCGGGTGTTTTGAGCCTGAATTTGAGATATAAACAGGTACAGAAGATGCATGCACATATCGACTTTGGACACCTAAAATATCGATTTTTAGCATGTTTTGAGCCTATATTTTGAAAACATTCTAGCACTGAGTAGGCATGCACAGATCGCTTCTGGGACCCAAAAATATCGAATTTTCGGGCATTTTGAGCCTGAATTTGAGATATAAACGTGTACAAAAGATGAATGTACATATCGACTTTGGGCACCTAAAATATCGATTTTTAGCATGTTTTGGGCCCATATCTTCAATATATTCTAGCACTGAGTAGGCATGTACAGTTCTCTTCTGGGACCAAAAAATATCGAATTTTCGGGTGTTTTGAGCCTGAATTTGGGAAATAAACGGGTACAGAAGATGCATACACATATTGACTTTGGGCACCTAAAATATTGATTTTCAGCATGTTTTGGGCCTGTATTTTGAAAATACTCTAACACGGAGTAGGCATGTACAGATCGCTTCTGGGACCCAAAAATATCGAATTTTCGGGAGTTTTGAGCCTGAATTTGAGATATAAACGGGTACAGAAGATGCATGCACATATGGACTTTGTGCACCTAAAATATCGATTTTTAGCATGATTTGGGCCCATATATTGAAAAAATTCTAGCACTGAGTAGGCATGTACAGATCGCTTATTTGAACCAAAAATATCGAATTTTCGGGTGTTTTGAGCCTGAATTTGGGAAATAAACGGGTACAGAAGATGCATACACATATTGACTTTGGGCACCTAAAATATAGATTTTCAGCATGTTTTGGGCCTGTATTTAAAAAAAATCTAACACGGAGTAGGCATGTACAGATCGCTTCTGGGACCAAAAAATATCGAATTTTCGTGTGTTTTGAGCTTGAATTTGAGATATAAACGGGTACAGAAAATGAATGCACATATCGACTTTGGGCATCTAAAATGTCGATTTTTAGCATGTTTTGGGCCCATATCTTCAATATATTCTAGCACTGAGTAGGCATGTACAGATCGCTTCTGGGACCCAAAAATATCGAATTTTCGGGTGTTTTGAGCCTGAATTTGGGAAATAAACGGGTACAGAAGATGCATACACATATTGACTTTGGGCACCTAAAATATCGATTTTCAGCATGTTTTGTGCCTGTATATTGAAAATACTCTAACACGGAGTAGGCATGTACAGATCGCTTCTGGGACCCAAAAATATCGAATTTTCGGGTGTTCTGAACCTGAATTTGAGATATAAACGGGTACAGAAGATGCATGCACATATCGACTTTGGGCACCTAAAATATTGATTTTCAGCATGTTTGGGGCCTGTATTTTAAAAATACACTAACACGGAGTAGGCATGTACAGATTGCTTCTGGGACCCAAAAATATCGAATTTTCGGGTGTTTTGAGCCTGAATTTGAGATATAAACGGGTACAGAAGATGCATGCACATATCGACTTTGGGCACCTAAAATATCGATTTTTAGCATGATTTGGGCCCATATAATGAAAAAATTCTAGCACTGAGTAAGCATGTACAGATCGCTTCTGGGACCCAAAAATATCGAATTTTCGGGTGTTTTGAGCCTGAATTTGGGATATAAACGGGTACAGAAGATGCATACACATATTGACTTTGGGCAACTAAAATATCGATTTTCAGCATGTTTTGGGCCTGTATATTAAAAATACTCTACCACGGAGTAGGCATGTACAGATCGCTTCTGGAACCCAAAATTATCGAATTTTCGGGTGTTTTGAGCCTGAATTTGAGATATAAACGGGTACAGAAGATTCATGCACATATCGACTTTAGACACCTAAAATATCGATTTTAATCATGTTTTGAGCCTATATTTTGAAAACATTCTAGCACTGAGTAGGCATGCACAGATCCCTTCTGGGACCCAAAAATATTGATTTTCGGGTGTTTTGAGCCTGAATTTGAGATATAAACGGTTACTGAAGATGCATGCACATATCGACTTTTTACACCTAAAATATCGATTTTGAGCATGTTTTGGGTCTGTATCTTGAAAACATTCTAGCAAGGAGTAGGCATGTACAGATCGCTTCTGGGACCCAAAAATATCGAATTTTCGGGTGTTTTGAGCATGAATTTGAGATATAAACGGGTACAGAAAATGCATTCACATATTGACTTTGGGCACCTAAAATATCGATTTTTAGCATGTTTTGGGCACATATTTTGAAAAAATTCTAGCACTGAGTAGGCATGTACAGACTGCTTCTGGGACATAAATATATCGAATTTTCGGGTGTTTTGAGCCTAAATTTGAGATATAAACGGGTACAGAAGATGCATGCACATATCGACTTTGGAAACATTAAATATCGATTTTTATCATGTTTTGAGCCTATATTTTGAAAAAATTCTAGCACTGAGTAGGCATGTATAGATCGCTTCTGGGACCCAAAAATATCGAATTTTCGGGTATTTTGAGCCTGAATTTGAGATATAAACGGGTACAGAAGATGAATGTACATATCGACTTTGGGCACCTAAAATATCGATTTTTAGCATGTTTTGTGCCCATATCTTCAATATATTCTAGCACTGAGTAGGCATGTACAGTTCTCTTCTGGGACCAAAAAATATCGAATTTTCGGGTGTTTTGAGCCTGAATTTGGGAAATAAACGGGTACAGAAGATGCATACACATATTGACTTTGGGCACCTAAAATATCGATTTTCAGCATGTTTTGTGCCTGTATATTGAAAATATTCTAACACGGAGTAGGCATGTACAGATCGCTTCTGTGACCCAAAAATATCGAATTTTCGGGTGTTCTGAACCTGAATTTGAGATATAAACGGGTACAGAAGATGCATGCACATATCGACTTTGGGCACCTAAAATATTGATTTTCAGGATGTTTTGGGCCTGTATTTTGAAAATACTCTAACACGGAGTAGGCATGTACAGATCGCTTCTGGGACCCAAAAATATCGAATTTTCGGGTGTTTTGAGTCTGAATTTGAGATATAGACGAGTACAGAAGATGCATGCACATATCGACTTTGTGCACCTAAAACATCGATTTTTAGCATGATTTGTACCCATATATTGAAAAAATTCTAGCACTGAGTAAGCATGTACAGATCGCTTCTGGGACCCAAAAATATCGAATTTTCGGGTGTTTTGAGTCTGAATTTTAGATATAAACGGGTACAGAAGATGCATGCACATATCGACTTTGGACATATTAAATATAGATTTTTAGCATGTTTTGAGCCTATATTTTGAAAAAATTCTAGCACTGAGTAGGCATGTACAGATTGCTTCTGGGACCCAAAAATGTTGAATTTTCGGATATTTTGAGCCTGAATTTGAGATATAAACTTGTACTGAAGATGCATGCACATATCGACTTTTTGCACCTAAAATATCGATTTTGATTATGTTTTGGGTCTGTATCTTGAAAACATTCTTGCAAGGAGTAGGCATGTACAGATCGCTTCTGTGACCCAAAAATATCGAATTTTCGAGTGTTTTAAACCTGAATTTAGGATATAAACGGGTATAGAAGATAAATACACATATTGACTTTGGGCACCTAAAATATTCATTTCCAGCATGTTTTGCGCCTGTATTTTGAAAATACTCTAACACGGAGTAGACAAGTACAGATCGCTTCTGGGAACCAAAAATATCGAATTTTCGGGTGTTTTGAGCCTGAATTTGAGATATAAACGGGTGCAGAAGATGCATGCACATATCGACTTTTTGCACTTAAAATATCTATTTTTAGCATGTTTTGGGCCCATATATTGAAACAATTCTAGCACTGAGTAGGCATGTACAGTTCACTTCTGGGACACAAAAATCTCGAATTTTCGGGTGTTTTGAGCCAGAATTTGGGAAATAAACGGGTATAGAAGATAAATACACATATTGACTTTGGGCACCTAAAATATTAATTTCCAGCATGTTTTGAGCCTGTATTTTGAAAATACTCTAACACGGAGTAGGCATGTACAGATCGCTTCTGGTACACAAAAATATCGAATTTTCGAGTGTTTTGATCCTGAATTTGGGAAATAAACGAGTACAGAAGATGCATACACATATTAACTTTGGGCACCTAAAATATCGATTTTAAGCATGTTTTGGGTCTGTATATTGAAAATACTCTAACACGGAGTAGGCATGTACAGATCGCTTCTGGGACCCAAAAATATCGAATTTTCGGGTGTTCTGAACCTGAATTTGAGATATAAACGGGTACAGAAGATGCATGCACATATCGATTTTGGGCACCTAAAATATTGATTTTCGGCATGTATTGGGCCTGTATCTTGAAAATACTCTAACACGGATTAGGCATGTACAGATTGCTTCTGGGACCCAAAAATATCGAATTTTCGGGTGTTTTGAGCCTGAATTTGGGAAATAAACGGGTATTGAAGATAAATACACATATTGACTTTGGGCACCTAAAATATTAATTTCCAGCATGTTTTGCGCCTGTATTTTGAAAATACTCTAACACGGAGTAGGCATGTACAGATCGCTTCTGGGAACCAAAAATATCGAATTTTCGGGTGTTTTGAGCATAAATTTGAGATATAAACGGGTACAGAAGATGCATGCACATATCGACTTTTTGCACTTAAAATATCGATTTTTAGCATGTTTTGGGCCTATATATTGAAATAATTCTAGCACTGAGTAGGCATGTATAGATCACTTCTGGGACCCAAAAATATCGAATTTTCGGGTGTTTTGAGCCTGAATTTGGGAAATAAACGGGTATAGAAGATAAATACACATATTGACTTTGGGCACCTAAAATATTAATTTCCAGCATGTTTTGGGCCTGTATTTTGAAAATACTCTAACACGGAGTAGGCATGTACAGATCGCTTCTGGGAACCAAAAATATCGAATTTTCGGGTGTTTTGAGCATGAATTTGAGATATAAACGAGTACAGAAGATGCATGCACATATCGACTTAGTGCACCTAAAACTTCGATTTTTAGCATGATTTGGGCCCATATATTGAAAAAATTCTAGCACTGAGTAAGCATGTACAGATCGCTTCTGGGACCCAAAAATATCGAATTTTCGGGTGTTTTGAGTCTGAATTTTAGATATAAACGGGTACAGAAGATGCATGCACATATCGACTTTGGACACATTAAATATCGATTTTCAGCATGTTTTGAGCCTATATTTTGAAAAAATTCTAGCACTGAGTAGGCATGTACAGATTGCTTCTGGGACCCAAAAATGTTGAATTTTCGGATATTTTGTGCCTGAATTTGAGATATAAACGGGTACTGAAGATGCATGCACATATCGACTTTTTGCACCTAAAATATCGATTTTGATTATGTTTTGGGTCTGTATCTTGAAAACATTCTAGCAAGGAGTAGGCATGTACAGATCGCTTCTGTGACCCAAAAATATCGAATTTTCGAGTGTTTTAAACCTGAATTTAGGATATAAACGGGTTCAGAAGATGCATTTACATATCGAGTTTGGGCACCCAAAATATCGATTTTGAGCCTGTTTTGGGCCTGTATTTTGAAAATACTCTAACACGGAGTAGGCATGTACAGATCGCTTCTGGTACACAAAAATATCGAATTTTCGAGTGTTTTGAGCCTGAATTTGGGAAATAAACGAGTACAGAAGATGCATACACATATTAACTTTGGACACCTAAAATATTGATTTTCAGCATGTTTTGGGCCTGTATCTTGAAAATACTCTAACACGGAGTAGGCATGTACAGATCGCTTCTGGGACCAAAAAATATCGAATTTTCGGGTGTTTTGAGCCTGAATTTGGGAAATAAACGGGTATTGAAGTTAAATACACATATTGACTTTGGGCACCTAAAATATTAATTTCAAGCATGTTTTGCGCCTGTATTTTGAAAATACTCTAACACGGAGTAGGCATGTACAGATCGCTTCTGGGAACCAAAAATATCGAATTTTCGGGTGTTTTGAGCATAAATTTGAGATATAAACGGGTACAGAAGATGCATGCACATATCGACTTTTTGCACTTAAAATATCGATTTTTAGCATGTTTTGGGCCCATATATTGAAACAATTCTAGCACTGAGTAGGCATGTACAGATCACTTCTGGGACCCAAAAATATCGAATTTTCGGGTGTTTTGAGCCTGAATTTGGGAAATAAACGGGTATAGAAGATAAATACACATATTGACTTTGGGCACCTAAAATATCGATTTTCAGCATGTTTTGGGCCTGTATTTTGAAAATACTCTAACACGGAGTAGGCATGTACAGATCGCTTCTGGGAACCAAAAATATCGAATTTTCGGGTGTTTTGAGCCAGAATTTGAGATATAAACGGGTACAGAAGATGCATGCACATATCGACTTTTTGCATTTAAAATATCGATTTTTAGCATGTTTTGGGCCCATATTTTGAAAACATTCTAGCACTGAGTAGGCATGTACAGATCGCTTCTGGGACCCAAAAATATCGAATTTTCGGGTGTTTTGAGCCTGAATTTGAGATATAAACGGGTACAGAAGATGCATGCACATATCGACTTTGGACACCTAAAATATCGATTTTTAGCATGTTTTGAGCCTATATTTTGAAAACATTCTAGCACTGAGTAGGCATGTACAGATCGCTTCTGGGACCCAAAAATGTTGAATTTTCGGGTGTTTTGAGCCTGAATTTGGGATATAAACGGATACAGAAGATGCATACACATATTGACTTTGGACACCTAAAACATAGATTTTCAGCATGTTTTGGGCCTGTATTTAAAAAAAATCTAACACGGAGTAGGCATGTACAGATCTCTTCTGGGACCCAAAAATATCGAATTTTCGTGTGTTTTGAGCTTGAATTTGGGAAATAAACGGGTAAAGAAGATGCATACACATATCGACTTTGGGCACCTAAAATGTCGATTTTTAGCATGTTTTGGGCCCATATCTTCAATATATTCTAGCACTGAGTAGGCATGTACAGATCGCTTCTGGGACCCAAAAATATCGAATTTTCGGGGGTTTTCAGCCTGAATTTGGGAAATAAACGTGTACAGAAGATGCATACACATATTGACTTTTTTCACCTAAAATATCGATTTTCAGCATGTTTTGTGCCTGTATATTGAAAATACTCTAACACGTAGTAGGCATGTACAGATCGCTTCTGGGACCCAAAAATATCGAATTTTCGGGTGTTTTGAGCCTGAATTTGAGATATAAACGGGTACAGAAAATGCATGCACATATTGACTTTGGGCACCCAAAATATAGATTTTTAGCATGTTTTGGGCACATATTTTGAAAATATTCTAGCACTGAGTAGGCATGTACAGATTGCTTCTGGGACTGAAATATATTGAATTTTCGGGTGTTTTGAGCCTAAATTTGAGATATAAACGGGTACAGAAGATGCATGCACATATCGACTTTGGAAACATTAAATATCGATTATTATCATGTTTTGAGCCTATATTTAGAAAAAATTCTAGCACTGAGTAGGCATGTACAGATCGCTTCTGGGACCCAAAAATATCGAATTTTCGGGTATTTTGAGCCTGAATTTGAGATATAAACGGGTACAGAAGATGAATGTACATATCGACTTTGGGCACCTAAAATATTGATTTTTAGCATGTTTTGGGCCCATATCTTCAATATATTCTAGCACTGAGTAGGCATGTACACATCGCTTCTGGGACCCAAAAATATCGAATTTTCGGGTGTTCTGAACCTGAATTTGAGATATAAACGGGTACAGAAGATGCATGCACATATCGACTTTGGGCACCTAAAATATTGATTTTCAGCATGTTTTGGGCCTGTATTTTGAAAATACTCTAACACGGAGTAGGCATGTACAGATCGCTTCTGGGATCCAAAAATATCGAATTTTCGGGTGTTTTGAGCCTGAATTTGAGATATAAACGAGTACAGAAGATGCATGCACATATCGACTTAGTGCACCTAAAACATCGATTTTTAGTATGATTTGGGCCCATATATTGAAAAAATTCTAGCACTGAGTAAGCATGTACAGATCGCTTCTGGGACCCAAAAATATCGAATTTTCGGGTGTTTTGAGTCTGAATTTTAGATATAAACGGGTACAGAAGATGCATGCACATATCGACTTTGGACACATTAAATATCGATTTTTAGCATGTTTTGAGCCTATATTTTGAAAACATTCTAGCACTGACTAGGCATGTACAGATCGCTTCTGGGACCCAAAAATATCGAATTTTCGTGTGTTTTGAGCTTGAATTTGAGATATAAACGGGTACAGAAGATGAATGCACATATCGACTTTGGGCACCTAAAATGTCGATTTTTAGCATGTTTTGGGCCCATATCTTCAATATATTCTAGCACTGAGTAGGCATGTACAGATCGCTTCTGGGACCCAAAAATATCGAATTTTCGGGTGTTTTGAGCCTGAATTTGGGAAATAAACGGGTACAGAAGATGCATACACATATTGACTTTGGGCACCTAAAATATCGATTTTCAGCATGTTTTGTGCCTGTATATTGAAAATACTCTAACACGGAGTAGGCATGTACAGATCGCTTCTGGGACCCAAAAATATCGAATTTTCGGGTGTTCTGAACCTGAATTTGAGATATAAACGGGTACAGAAGATGCATGCACATATCGACTTTGGGCACCTAAAATATTGATTTTCAGCATGTTTGGGGCCTGTATATTGAAAATACACTAACACGGAGTAGGCATGTACAGATCGCTTCTGGGACCCAAAAATATCGAATTTTCGGGTGTTTTGAGCCTGAATTTGAGATATAAACGGGTACAGAAGATTCATGCACATATCGACTTTGGGCACCTAAAATATCGATTTTTAGCATGATTTGGGCCCATATATTGAAAAAATTCTAGCACTGAGTAAGCATGTACAGATCGCTCCTGGGACCCAAAAATATCGAATTTTCGGGTGTTTTGAGCCTGAATTTGGGATATAAACGGGTACAGAAGATGCATACACATATTGACTTTGGGAAACTAAAATATCGATTTTCAGCATGTTTTGGGCCTGTATATTAAAAATACTCTGCCACGGAGTAGGCATGTACAGATCGCTTCTGGAACCCAAAATTTTCGAATTTTCGGGTGTTTTGAGCCTGAATTTGAGATATAAACGGGTACAGAAGATTCATGCACATATCGACTTTAGACACCTAAAATATCGATTTTAATCATGTTTTGAGCCTAGATTTTGAAAACATTCTAGCACTGAGTAGGCATGCACAGATCGCTTCAGGGACCCAAAAATATTGAATTTTCGGGTGTTTTGAGCCTTAATTTGAGATACAAACGGGTACTGAAGATGCATGAACATATCGACTTTGGACACCTAAAATATTGATTTTTAACATGTTTTGAGCCTATATTTTGAAAACATTCTAGCACTGAGTAGGCATGCACAGATCCCTTCTGGGACCCAAAAATATTGATTTTCGGGTGTTTTGAGCCTGAATTTGAGATATAAACGGTTACTGAAGATGCATGCACATATCGACTTTTGGCACCCAAAATATCGATTTTCAGCATGTTCTAGGCCTATATTTTGAAAATATTCTAGCAATGAGTAGGTATGTACAGATCGCTTCTGGAACCCAAAAATATCGAATTTTCAGGTGTTTTGAGCCTGAATTTGGGATATAAACGGGTACAGATGATGCATACATATATTGACTTTGGGCACCTAAAATATCGATTTTTAGCATGTTTTGGGCCTGTATTTTGGAAATACTCTAACACAGAGTAGGCATGTACAGATCGCTTCTGGGACCCAAAAATATCGAATTTTCGTGTGTTTTGAACCTGAATTTGAGATATAAACGGGTACAGAAGATTCATGCACATATCGACTTTCGACACCTAAAATATCGATTTTAAGGATGTTTTGAGCCTATATTTTGAAAACATTCTAGCACTGAGTAGGCATGCACAGATCGCTTATGGGACCCAAAAATATCGAATTTTCGGGTGTTTTGAGCCTGAATTTGAGATATAAACGGGTACAGAAGATGCATGCACATATCGACTTTGGGCACCTAAAATATCGATTTTTAGCATGATTTGGGCCCATATATTGAAAAAATTCTAGCACTGAGTAAGCATGTACAGATCGCTTATGGGACCCAAAAATATCGAATTTTCGGGTCTTTTGAGCCTGAATTTGGGATATAAACGGGTACAGAAGATGCATACACATATTGACTTTGGGCAACTAAAATATCGATTTTCAGCATGTTTTGGGCCTGTATATTAAAAATACTCTACCACGGAGTAGGCATGTACAGATCGCTTCTGGAACCCAAAATATTCGTATTTTCGGGTGTTTTGAGCCTGAATTTGAGATATAAACGGGTACAGAAGATTCATGCACATATCGACTTTGGACACCTAAAATATTGATTTTTAACAAGTTTTGAGCCTGTATTTTGAAAACATTCTAGCACTGTGTAGGCATATACAGATCGCTTCTGGAACCCAAAAATTTCGAATTTTCGGGTGTTTTGAGCCTGAATTTGAGATATAAACGGGTACAGAAGATGCATGCACTTTTCGACTTTTGGCACCCAAAATATCGATTTTCAGCATGTTCTATTCCTATATTTTGAAAATATTCTAGCAATGAGTAGGTATGTACAGATCGCTTCTGGGACCCAAAAATATCAAATTTTCGGGTGTTTTGAGCCTGCATTTGGGATATAAACGGGTACAGAAGATGCATGCACATATTGACTTTGGGCACCTAAAATATCGATTTTTAGCATGTTTTGGGCCTGTATTTTGAAAATACTCTAACACAGAGTAGGCATGTACAGATCGCTTCTAGGACCCAAAAATATCGAATTTTCGGGTGTATTGAGCCTGAATTTGAGATATAAACGGGTACAGAAGATGCATGCACATATCGACTTTAGTCACTTGAAATATCGATTTTTACCCTGTTTTGGGCCCATATCTTGAAAATATTCTAGCACTGAGTAGGCATGTACAGATCGCTTCTGGGACCCAAAAATATTGAATTTTCGGGTGTTTTGAGCCTGAATTTAGAATATAAACGGGTACAGAAGATGAATACACATATTGACTTTGGGCAACTAAAATATCGATTTTTAGCATGTTTTGGGCCTGTATATTGAAAATACTCTTACACGGAGTAGGCATGTACAGATCGCTTCTGGGACCTAAAAATATCGAATTTTCGGGAGTTTTGAGCCTGATTTTGAGATATAAACGGGTACAGAAGATGCATGCACATATCGACTTTGGGCACCCAAAATATCGATTTTCAGCATGTTTTGGGCCTGTATTGTGAAAATACTCTAACACGGAGTAGGCATGTACAGTACACTTCTGGGACCCAAAAATATTTAATTTTCGGGTGTTTTGAGCCTGAATTTGAGATATAAACGGGTACAGAAGATGCATGCACATATCGACTTTGGGCACCTATAATATCGATTTTTAGCATGTTTTGGGCCTGTATATTGAAAATACTCTAACACGGAGTAGGCATGTACAGATCGCTTCTGGGACAAAAAAATATCGAATTTTCGGGTGTTTTGAGCCTGAATTTGAGATATAAACGGGTACAGAAGATGCATGCACATATTGACTTTGTACACATTAAATATCGATTTTTAGCATGTTTTAAGCCTATATTTTGAAAACATTCTAGCACTGAGTAGGCATGTACACATCGCTTTAGGGACCCAAAAATATTGAATTTTCAGGTGTTTTGAGCCTGAATTTGAGATATAAACGGGTACTGAAGATGCATGCACATATCGACTTTTTGCACCTAAAATATATATTTTGATTATGTTTTGGGTCTGTATCTTTAAAACATTCTAGCAAGGAGTAGGCATGTACAGATCGCTTCTGTGACCCAAAAATATCGAATTATCGAGTGTTTTAAACCTGAATTTGGGATGTAAACGGGTACAGAAGATGCATGCACATATCGACTTTGGGCACCCAAAATATCGATTTTCAGCATGTTTTGGGCCTGTATTCTGAAAATACTCTATCACGCAGTACGCATGTACAGATCGCTTCTGGGACCCAAAAATATCGAATTTTCGGGTGTTTTGAGCCTGAATTTGAGATAATAACGGGTACAGAAGATGCATGCACATATCGACTTTGGGCACCTATAATATCGATTTTTAGCATGTTTTGGGCCTGTATATTGAAAATACTCGAACACGGAGTAGGCATGTACAGATAGCTTCTGGGACCCAAAAATATCGAATTTTCTGGAGTTTTGAGCCTGAATTTGAGATATAATCGGGTACAGAAGATGCATGCACATATCTACGTTGGGCACCTAAAATATCGATTTTTAGGAGGTTTTGGGCCTACATTTTAAAAATATTCTAGCTCTGAGTAGGCATGTACAGATCGCTTCTGGAACCCAAAAATATCGAATTTTAGAGTGTTTTGAACCTGAATTTGGGATATAAACGGGTACAGAAGATGAATACACATATTGACTTTGTGCACCAAAAATATTAATTTCCAGCATGTTTTGCGCCTGTATTTTGAAAATACTCTAACACGGAGTAGGCATGTCCAGATCGCTTCTGGGAACCAAAAATATCGAATTTTCGGGTGTTTTGAGCCTGAATTTGAGATATAAACGGGTACAGAAGATGCATGCACATATCGACTTTTTGCACTTAAAATATCGATTTTTAGCATGTTTTGGGCCTGTAGTATGAAAAATTTCTAGCACTAAGTAGGCATGTACAGATCGCTTCTGGGACCCAAAAATATCGAATTTTCGGGTGTTTTGAGCCTGAATTTGAGATATAAACGGGTACAGAAGATGCATGCACATATCGACTTTGGACACCTAAAATATCGATTTTTAACATGTTTTGAGCCTATATTTTGAAAACATTCTAGCACTGAGTAGGCATGTACAGATCGCTTCTGGGACCCAAAAATATTGAATTTTCGGGTATTTTGAGCCTGAATTTGAGATATAAACGGGTACAGAAGATGAATGTACATATCGACTTTGGGCACCAAAAATATCGATTTTTAGCATGTTTTGAGCCCATATCTTCAATATATTCTAGCACTGAGTAGGCATGTACAGTTCTCTTCTGGGACCAAAAAATATCGAATTTTCGGGTGTTTTGAGCCTGAATTTGAGATATAAACGGGTACAGAAGATGCATGCACATATCGACTTTGGGCACCTAAAATATTGATTTTCAGCATGTTTTGTGGCTGTATTTTGAAAATACTCTAACACGGACTAGGCATGTACAGATCGCTTCTGGGATCCAAAAATATCGAATTTTCGGGTGTTTTGAGCCTGAATTTGAGATATAAACGAGTACAGAAGATGCATGCACATATCGACTTAGTGCACCTAAAACATCGATTTTTAGTATGATTTGGGCCCATATATTGAAAAAATTCTAGCACTGAGTAAGCATGTACAGATCGCTTCTGGGACCCAAAAATATCGAATTTTCGGGTGTTTTGAGTCTGAATTTTAGATATAAACGGGTACAGAAGATGCATGCACATATCGACTTTGGACACATTAAATATCGATTTTTAGCATGTTTTGAGCCTATATTTTGAAAACATTCTAGCACTGACTAGGCATGTACAGATCGCTTCTGGGACACAAAAATATCGAATTTTCGTGTGTTTTGAGCTTGAATTTGAGATATAAACGGGTACAGAAGATGAATGCACATATCGACTTTGGGCACCTAAAATGTCGATTTTTAGCATGTTTTGGGCCCATATCTTCAATATATTCTAGCACTGAGTAGGCATGTACAGATCGCTTCTGGGACCCAAAAATATCGAATTTTCGGGTGTTTTGAGCCTGAATTTGGGAAATAAACGGGTACAGAAGATGCATACATATATTGACTTTGGGCACCTAAAATATCGATTTTCAGCATGTTTTGTGCCTGTATATTGAAAATACTCTAACACGGACTAGGCATGTACAGATCGCTTCTGGGACCCAAAAATATCGAATTTTCGGGTGTTCTGAACCTGAATTTGAGATATAAACGGGTACAGAAGATGCATGCACATATCGACTTTGGGCACCTAAAATATTGATTTTCAGCATGTTTGGGGCCTGTATATTGAAAATACACTAACACGGAGTAGGCATGTACAGATCGCTTCTGGGACCCAAAAATATCGAATTTTCGGGTGTTTTGAGCCTGAATTTGAGATATAAACGGGTACAGAAGATTCATGCACATATCGACTTTGGGCACCTAAAATATCGATTTTTAGCATGATTTGGGCCCATATATTGAAAAAATTCTAGCACTGAGTAAGCATGTACAGATCGCTCCTGGGACCCAAAAATATCGAATTTTCGGGTGTTCTGAGCCTGAATTTGGGATATAAACGGGTACAGAAGATGCATACTCATATTGACTTTGGGAAACTAAAATATCGATTTTCAGCATGTTCTGGGCCTGTATATTAAAAATACTCTACCACGGAGTAGGCATGTACAGATCGCTGCTGGAACCCAAAATTTTCGAATTTTCGGGTGTTTTGAGCCTGAATTTGAGATATAAACGGGTACAGAAGATTCATGCACATATCGACTTTAGACACCTAAAATATCGATTTTAATCATGTTTTGAGCCTAGATTTTGAAAACATTCTAGCACTGAGTAGGCATGCACAGATCGCTTCTGGGACCCTAAAATATTGAATTTTCGGGTGTTTTGAGCCTGAATTTGAGATACAAACGGGTACTGAAGATGCATGAACATATCGACTTTGGACACCTAAAATATTGATTTTTAACATGTTTTGAACCTATATTTTAAAAACATTCTAGCACTGAGTAGGCATGCACAGATCCCTTCTGGGACCCAAAAATATTGATTTTCGGGTGTTTTGAGCCTGAATTTGAGATATAAACGGTTACTGAAGATGCATGCACATATCGACTTTGGGCACCTAAAATATCGATTTTTAGCATGATTTGGGCCCATATATTGAAAAAATTCTAGCACTGAGTAAGCATGTACAGATCGCTTATGGGACCCAAAAATATCGAATTTTCGGGTCTTTTGAGCCTGAATTTGGGATATAAACGGGTACAGAAGATGCATGCACATATCGACTTTGGGCACCTAAAATATCGATTTTTAGCATGATTTGGGCCCATATATTGAAAAAATTCTAGCACTGAGTAAGCATGTACAGATCGCTTATGGGACCCAAAAATATCGAATTTTCGGGTCTTTTGAGCCTGAATTTGGGATATAAACGGGTACAGAAGATGCATACACATATTGACTTTGGGCAACTAAAATATCGATTTTCAGCATGTTTTGGGCCTGTATATTAAAAATACTCTACCACGGAGTAGGCATGTACAGATCGCTTCTGGAACCCAAAATATTCGTATTTTCGGGTGTTTTGAGCCTGAATTTGAGATATAAACGGGTACAGAAGATTCATGCACATATCGACTTTGGACACCTAAAATATTGATTTTTAACAAGTTTTGAGCCTGTATTTTGAAAACATTCTAGCACTGTGTAGGCATATACAGATCGCTTCTGGAACCCAAAAATTTCGAATTTTCGGGTGTTTTGAGCCTGAATTTGAGATATAAACGGGTACAGAAGATGCATGCACGTTTCGACTTTTGGCACCCAAAATATCGATTTTCAGCATGTTCTATGCCTATATTTTGAAAATATTCTAGCAATGAGTAGGTATGTACAGATCGCTTCTGGGACCCAAAAATATCAAATTTTCGGGTGTTTTGAGCCTGCATTTGGGATATAAACGGGTACAGAAGATGCATGCACATATTGACTTTGGGCACCTAAAATATCGATTTTTAGCATGTTTTGGGCCTGTATTTTGAAAATACTCTAACACAGAGTAGGCATGTACAGATCGCTTCTAGGACCCAAAAATATCGAATTTTCGGGTGTATTGAGCCTGAATTTGAGATATAAACGGGTACAGAAGATGCATGCACATATCGACTTTAGTCACTTGAAATATCGATTTTTACCCTGTTTTGGGCCCATATCTTGAAAATATTCTAGCACTGAGTAGGCATGTACAGATCGCTTCTGGGACCCAAAAATATTGAATTTTCGAGTGTTTTGAGCCTGAATTTAGGATATAAACGGGTACAGAAGATGAATACACATATTGACTTTGGGCAACTAAAATATCGATTTTTAGCATGTTTTGGGCCTGTATATTGAAAATACTCTTACACGGAGTAGGCATGTACAGATCGCTTCTGGGACCTAAAAATATCGAATTTTCGGGAGTTTTGAGCCTGATTATGATATATAAACGGGTACAGAAGATGCATGCACATATCGACTTTGGGCACCCAAAATATCGATTTTCAGCATGTTTTGGGCCTGTATTGTGAAAATACTCTAACAAGGAGTAGGCATGTACAGTACACTTCTGGGACCCAAAAATATTTAATTTTCGGGTGTTTTGAGCCTGAATTTGAGATATAAACGGTTACAGAAGATGCATGCACATATCGACTTTGGGCACCTATAATATCGATTTTTAGCATGTTTTGGGCCTGTATATTGAAAATACTATAACACGGAGTAGGCATGTACAGATCGCTTCTGGGACCCAAAAATATCGAATTTTCGGGTGTTTTGAGCCTGAATTTTAGATATAAACGGGTACAGAAGATGCATCAACATATTGACTTTGGACACATTAAATATCGATTTTTAGCATGTTTTAAGCCTATATTTTGAAAACATTCTAGCACTGAGTAGGCATGTACACATCGCTTTAGGGACCCAAAAATATTGAATTTTCAGGTGTTTTGAGCCTGAATTTGAGATATAAACGGGTACTGAAGATGCATGCACATATCGACTTTTTGCACCTAAAATATATATTTTGATTATGTTTTGGGTCTGTATCTTTAAAACATTCTAGCAAGGAGAAGGCATGTACAGATCGCTTCTGTGACCAAAAAATATCGAATTATCGAGTGTTTTAAACCTGAATTTGGGATGTAAACGGGTACAGAAGATGCATGCACATATCGACTTTGGGCACCCAAAATATCGATTCTGAGCATGTTTTGGGCCTGCAATTGTAAAATACTCTATCACGGAGTAGGCATGTACAGATCGCTTCTGGTACACAAATATATCGAATTTTCGGGAGTTTTGAGCCTGAATTTGAGATATAAACGGGTACAGAAGATGCATGCACATATTGACTTTGGGCACCTATAATATCGATTTTTAGCATGTTTTGGGCCTGTATATTGAAAATACTCGAACACGGAGTAGGCATGTACAGATCGCTTCTGGGACCCAAAAATATCGAATTTTCGGGAGTTTTGAGCCTGAATTTGAGATATAATCGGGTACAGAAGATGCATGCACATATCTACGTTGGGCACCTAAAATTTCGATTTTTAGCAGGTTTTGGGCCTACATTTTAAAAATATTCTAGCACTGAGTAGGCATGTACAGATCGCTTCTGGAACCCAAAAATATCGAATTTTAGAGTGTTTTGAACCTGAATTTGGGATATAAACGGGTAAAGATGATGCATGCACATATCGACTTTGGGCACCTAAAATATCGATTTTGAGCATGTTTTGGACCTGTATTTTGAAAATACTCTAACACGGAGTAGGCATGTACAGATCGCTTCTGGGACACAAAGATATCGAATTCTATTGTGTTTTAAGCCTGAATTTGAGATATAAACGGGTACAGAAGATGCATGCACATATCGACTTTGGGCACCTAAAATATCGATTTTTAGCATGTTTTGGTCGTATATCTTGAAAATATTCTAGCACTGAGTAGGCATATATAGATCGCTTCTGGGACCCAAAAATGTCGAATTTTCAAGTGTTTTGAGCCTGAATTTGGGATATAAACGGGTACAGAAGATGAATACACATATTGACTTTGTTCACCAAAAATATTAATTTCCAGCATGTTTTGCGCCTGTATTTTGAAAATACTCTAACACGGAGTAGGCATGTCCAGATCGCTTCTGGGACCCAAAAATATTGAATTTTCGGGTGTTTTGAGCCTGAATTTGAGATATAAACGGGTACAGAAGATACATGCACATATCGACTTTTTGCACTTAAAATATCGATTTTTAGCATGTTTTGGGCCTGTAGTATGAAACATTTCTAACACTGAGTAGGCATGTACAGATCGCTTCTGGGACCCAAAAATATCGAATTTTCGGGTGTTTTGAGCCTGAATTTGAGATATAAACGGGTACAGAAGATGCATGCACATATCGACTTTGGACACCTAAAATATCGATTTTTAACATGTTTTGAGCCTATATTTTGAAAACATTCTAGCACTGAGTAGGCATGTACAGATCGCTTCTGGGACCCAAAAATATTGAATTTTCGGGTATTTTGAGCCTGAATTTGAGATATAAACGGGTACAGAAGATGAATGTACATATCGACTTTGGGCACCAAAAATATCGATTTTTAGCATGTTTTGGGCCCATATCTTCAATATATTCTAGCACTGAGTAGGCATGTACAGTTCTCTTCTGGGACCAAAAAATATCGAATTTTCGGGTGTTTTGAGCTTGAATTTGAGATATAAACGGGTACAGAAGATGCATACACATATTGAATTTGGGCACCTAAAATATCGATTTTCAACATGTTTTGTGCCTGTATATTGAAAATACTCTAACACGGAGTAGGCATGTACAGATCGCTTCTGGGACCCAAAAATATCGAATTTTCGGGTGTTTGAGCCTGAATTTGAGATAATAACGGGTACAGAAGATTCATGCAGATATCGACTTTGGGCACCTATAATATCGATTTTTAGCATGTTTTGGGCCTTTATATTGAAAATACTCGAACTCGGAGTAGGCATGTACAGATCGCTTCTGGGACCCAAAAATATCGAATTTTCGGGAGTTTTGAGCCTGAATTTGAGATATAAACGGGTACAGAAGATGCATGCACATATCTACGTTGGGCACCTAAAATATCGATTTTTAGCAGGTTTTGGGCCTACATTTTGAAAATATTCTAGCACTGAGTAGGCATGTACAGATCGCTTCTGGAACCCAAAAATATCGAATTTTAGAGTGTTTTGAACCTGAATTTGGGATATAAACGGGTAAAGAAGATGCATGCACATATCGACTTTGGGCACCTAAAATATCGATTTTGAGCATGTTTTGGACCTGTATTTTGAAAATACTCTAACACGGAGTAGGCATGTACAGATCGCTTCTGGGACACAAAGATATCGAATTCTCGTGTGTTTTAGGCCTGAATTTGAGATA
The DNA here is from genome assembly GCA_033782935.1 of Petrolisthes cinctipes. NCBI lineage: Eukaryota > Metazoa > Arthropoda > Malacostraca > Decapoda > Porcellanidae > Petrolisthes > Petrolisthes cinctipes. The sequence goes on from JAWQEG010000369.1 coordinate 124,408, forward strand.
TAAACGGGTACAGAAGATGCATGCACATATCGACTTTGGGCACCTAAAATATCGATTTTTAGCATTTTTTGGGCGTATATCTTGAAAATATTCTAGCACTGAGTAGGCATATATAGATCGCTTCTGGGACCCAAAAATATCGAATTTTCAAGTGTTTTGAGCCTGAATTTGGGATATAAACGGGTACAGAAGATGAATACACATATTGACTTTGGGCACCAAAAATATTAATTTCCAGCATGATTTGCGCCTGTATTTTGAAAATACTCTAACACGGAGTAGGCATGTCCAGATCGCTTCTGGGAACCAAAAATATCGAATTTTCGGGTGTTTTGAGCCTGAATTTGAGATATAAACGGGTACAAAAGATGCATGCACATATCGACTTTTTGCACTTAAAATATCGATTTTTAGCATGTTTTGGGCCTGTATTTTGAAAAATTTCTAGCACTGAGTAGGCATGTACAGATCGCTTCTGGGACCCAAAAATATCGAATTTTCGGGTGTTTTGAGCCTGAATTTGAGATATAAACGGGTACAGAAGATGCATGCACATATCGACTTTGGACACCTAAAATATCGATTTTTAGCATGTTTTGAGCCTATATTTTGAAAACATTCTAGCACTGAGTAGGCATGTACAGATCGCTTCTGGGACCCAAAAATATTGAATTTTCGGGTATTTTGAGCCTGAATTTGAGATATAAACGGGTACAGAAGATGAATGTACATATCGACTTTGGGCACCAAAAATATCGATTTTTAGCATGTTTTGGGCCCATATCTTCAATATATTCTAGCACTGAGTAGGCATATACAGTTCTCTTCTGGGACCAAAAAATATCGAATTTTCGGGTGTTTTGAGCCTGAATTTGAGATATAAACGGGTACAGAAGATGCATGCACATATCGACTTTGGGCATCTAAAATATTGATTTTCAGCATGTTTTGGGCCTGTATTTTGAAAATACTCTAACACGGAGTAGGCATGTACAGATCGCTTCTGGGACCCAAAAATATCGAATTTTCGGGTGTTCTGAACCTGAATTTGAGATATAAACGGGTACAGAAGATGCATGCACATATCGACTTTGGGCACCTAAAATATTGATTTTCAGCATGTTTTGGGCCTGTATTTTGAAAATACTCTAACACGGAGTAGGCATGTACAGATCGCTTCTGGGACCCAAAAATATCGAATTTTCGGGTGTTTTGAGCCAGAATTTGAGATATAAACGAGTACAGAAGATGCATGCACATATCGACTTTGTGCACCTAAAATATCGATTTTTAGAATGATTTCGACCCATTTATTGAAAAAATTCTAGCACTGAGTAAGCATGTACAGATCGCTTCTGGGACCCAAAAATATCGAATTTTCGGGTGTTTTCAGCCTGAATTTTAGATATAAACGGGTACAGAAGATGCATGCACATATCGACTTTGGACACATTAAATATCGATTTTTAGCATGTTTTGAGCCTATATTTTGAAAATACTCTAACACGGAGTAGGCATGTACAGATCGCTTCTGGGACCCAAAAATATCGAATTTTCGGGTGTTTTGAGCCTGAATTTGGGAAATAAACGGGTATAGAAGATAAATACACATATTGACTTTGGGCACCTAAAATATTAATTTCCAGCATGTTTTGCGCCTGTATTTTGAAAATACTCTAACACGGAGTAGACAAGTACAGATCGCTTCTGGGAACCAAAAATATCGAATTTTCGGGTGTTTTGAGCCTGAATTTGAGATATAAACGGGTGCAGAAGATGCATGCACATATCGACTTTTTGCACTTAAAATATCTATTTTTAGCATGTTTTGGGCCCATATATTGAAACAATTCTAGCACTGAGTAGGCATGTACAGTTCACTTCTGGGACTCAAAAATCTCGAATTTTCGGGTGTTTTGAGCCAGAATTTGGGAAATAAACGGGTATAGAAGATAAATACACATATTGACTTTGGGCACCTAAAATATTAATTTCCAGCATGTTTTGAGCCTGTATTTTGAAAATACTCTAACACGGAGTAGGCATGTACAGATCGCTTCTGGGACCCAAAAATATCGAATTTTCGGGTGTTTTGAGCCAGAATTTGAGATATAAACGAGTACAGAAGATGCATGCACATATCGACTTTGTGCACCTAAAATATCGATTTTTAGCATGATTTGGACCCATTTATTTTAAAAATTCTAGCACTGAGTAAGCATGTACAGATCGCTTCTGGGACCCAAAAATATCGAATTTTCGGGTGTTTTGAGCCTGAATTTTAGATATAAACTGGTACAGAAGATGCATGCACATATCGACTTTGGACACATTAAATATCGATTTTTAGCATGTTTTGAGCCTATATTTTGAAAACATTCTAGCACTGAGTAGGCATGTACAGATAGCCTCTGGGACCCAAAAATGTTGAATTTTCGGATATTTTGAGCCTGAATTTGAGATATAAACGGGTACTGAAGATGCATGCACATATCGACTTTGGGCACCTAAAATATCGATTTTTAGCATTTTTTGCGCGTATATCTTGAAAATATTCTAGCACTGAGTAGGCATATATAGATCGCTTCTGGTACCCAAAAATATCGAATTTTCAAGTGTTTTGAGCCTGAATTTAGGATATAAACGGGTACAGAAGATGAATACACATATTGACTTTGGGCACCAAAAATATTAATTTCCAGCATGATTTGCGCCTGTATTTTGAAAATACTCTAACACGGAGTAGGCATGTCCAGATCGCTTCTGGTACACAAAAATATCGAATTTTCGAGTGTTTTGAGCCTGAATTTGGGAAATAAACGAGTACAGAAGATGCATACACATATTAACTTTGGGCACCTAAAATATCGATTTTAAGCATGTTTTGGGCCTGTATATTGAAAATACTCTAACACGGAGTAGGCATGTACAGATCGCTTCTGGGACCCAAAAATATCGAATTTTCCAGTGTTCTGAACCTGAATTTGAGATATAAACGGGTACAGAAGATGCATGCATATATCGATTTTGGGCACCTAAAATATTGATTTTCAGCATGTTTTGGGCCTGTATCTTGAAAATACTCTAACACGGAGTAGGCATGTACAGATCGCTTCTGGGACCCAAAAATATCGAATTTTCGGGTGTTTTGAGCCTGAATTTGGGAAATAAACGGGTATAGAAGATAAATACACATATTGACTTTGGGCACCTAAAATATTAATTTCCAGCATGTTTTGCGCCTGTATTTTGAAAATACTCTAACACGGAGTAGGCAAGTACATATCGCTTCTGGGAACCAAAAATATCGAATTTTCGGGTGTTTTGAGCCTGAATTTGAGATATAAACGGGTGCAGAAGATGCATGCACATATCGACTTTTTGCACTTAAAATATCTATTTTTAGCATGTGTTGGGCCCATATCTTGAAACAATTCTAGCATTGAGTAGGCATGTACAGATCACTTCTGGGACTCAAAAATATCGAATTTTCGGGTGTTTTGAGCCTGAATTTGGGAAATAAACGGGTATAGAAGATAAATACACATATTGACTTTGGGCACCTAAAATATTAATTTCCAGCATGTTTTGCGCCTGTATTTTGAAAATACTCTAACACGGAGTAGGCATGTACAGATCGCTTGTGGGAACCAAAAATATCGAATTTTCGAGTGTTTTGAGCCTAAATTTGAGATATAAACGGGTACAGAAGATGCATGCACATATCGACTTTTTGCATTTAAAATATCGATTTTTAGCATGTTTTGGGCCCAGATTTTGAAAAAATTCTAGCACTGGGTAGGCATGTACAGATCGCTTCTAAGACCCAAAAATATCGAATTTTCGGGTGTTTTGAGCTTTAATTTGAGATATAAACGGGTACAGAAGATGCATGCACATATCGACTTTGGACACCTAAAATATCGATTTGTAGCATGTTTTGAGCCTATATTTTGAAAACATTCTAGCACTGAGTAAGCATGTACAGATCGCTTCTGGGACCCAAAAATATTGAATTTTCGGGTGTTTTGAGCCTGAATTTGGGATATAAACGGATACAGAAGATGCATACACATATTGACTTTTTTCACCTAAAATACAGATTTTCAGTATGTTTTGGGCCTGTATTTAAAAAAAATCTAACACGGAGTAGGCATGTACAGATCGCTTCTGGGACCCAAAAATATCGAATTTTAGGGTGTTTTGAGCCTGAATTTGAGATATAAACGGGTACATAAGATTCATGCACATATCGACTTTAGACACCTAAAATATTGATTTTAATCATGTTTTGAGCCTATATTTTGAAAACATTCTAGCACTGAGTAGGCATGCACAGATCGCTTCTGGGACCCAAAAATATTGAATTTTCGGGTGTTTTGAGCCTGAATTTGAGATACAAACGGGTACTGAAGATGCATGAACATATCGACTTTAGACACCTAAAATATTGATTTTTAACATGGTTTGAGCCTATATTTTGAAAACATTCTAGCACTGAGTAGGCATGCACAGATCCTTTCTGGGACCCAAAAATATTGATTTTCGGGTGTTTTGAGCCTGAATTTGAGATATAAACGGGTACAGAAGATGCATGCACATATTGACTTTGGGCACCTAAAATATCGATTTTTAGCATGATTTGGGCCCATATATTGAAAAAATTCTAGCACAGAGTAAGCATGTACAGATCGCTTATGGGACCCAAAAATATCGAATTTTCGGGTGTTTTGAGCCTGAATTTGGGATATAAACGGGTACAGAAGATGCATACACATATTGACTTTGGGCAACTAAAATATCGATTTTCAGCATGTTTTGGGCCTGTATATTAAAAATACTCTACCACGGAGTAGGCATGTACAGATCGCTTCTGGAACCCAAAATATTCGAATTTTCGGGTGTTTTGAGCCTGAATTTGAGATATAAACGGGTACAGAAGATTCATGCACATATCGACTTTGGACACCTAAAATATTGATTTTTAACAAGTTTTGAGCCTATATTTTGAAAACATTCTAGCACTGTGTAGGAATATACAGATCGCTTCTGGAACTCAAAAATTTCGAATTTTCGGGTGTTTTGAGCCTGAATTTGAGATATAAACGGGTACAGAAGATGCATGCACGTTTCGACTTTTGGCACCCAAAATATCGATTTTCAGCATGTTCTATGCCTATATTTTGAAAATATTCTAGCAATGAGTAGGTATGTACAGATCGCTTCTGGAACCCAAAAATATCAAATTTTCGGGTGTTTTGAGCCTGAATTTGGGATATAAACGGACACAGAAGATGCATGCACATATTGACTTTGGGCACCTAAAATATCGATTTTTAGCATGTTTTGGGCCTGTATTTTGAAAATACTCTAACACAGAGTAGGCATGTACAGATCGCTTCTAGGACCCAAAAATATCGAATTTTCGGGTGTATTGAGCCTGAATTTGAGATATAAACGGGTACAGAAGATGCATGCACATATCGACTTTAGTCACTTGAAATATCGATTTTTACCCTGTTTTGGGCCCATATCTTGAAAATATTCTAGCACTGAGTAGGCATGTACAGATAGCTTCTGGGACCCAAAAATATCGAATTTTCGGGTGTTTTGAGCCTGAATTTAGGATATAAACGGGTACAGAAGATGAATACACATATTGACTTTGGGCAACTAAAATATCGATTTTTAGCATGTTTTGGGCCTGTATATTGAAAATACTCTTACACGGAGTAGGCATGTACAGATCGCTTCTGGGACCTAAAAATATCGAATTTTCGGGAGTTTTGAGCCTGATTTTGAGATATAAACGGGTACAGAAGATGCATGCACATATCGACTTTGGGCACCCAAAATATCGATTTTCAGCATGTTTTGGGCCTGTATTGTGAAAATACTCTAACACGGAGTAGGCATGTACAGTACACTTCTGGGACCCAAAAATATTTAATTTTCGGGTGTTTTGAGCCTGAATTTGAGATATAAACGGGTACAGAAGATGCATGCACATATCGACTTTGGGCACCTATAATATCGATTTTTAGCATGTTTTGGGCCTGTATATTGAAAATACTCTAACACGGAGTAGGCATGTACAGATCGCTTCTGGGACCCAAAAATATCGAATTTTCGGGTGTTTTGAGCCTGAATTTGAGATATAAACGGGTACAGAAGATGCATGCACATATTGACTTTGGACACATTAAATATCGATTTTTAGCATGTTTTAAGCCTATATTTTGAAAACATTCTAGCACTGAGTAGGCATGTACACATCGCTTTAGGGACCCAAAAATATTGAATTTTCAGGTGTTTTGAGCCTGAATTTGAGATATAAACGGGTACTGAAGATGCATGCACATATCGACTTTTTGAACCTAAAATATACATTTTGATTATGTTTTGGGTCTGTATCTTTAAAACATTTTAGCACTGAGTAGGCATGTACAGATCGCTTCTGTGACCCAAATATATCGAATTATCGAGTGTTTTAAACCTGAATTTGGGATGTAAACGGGTACAGAAGATGCATGCACATATCGACTTTGGGCACCCAAAATATCGATTCTGAGCATGTTTTGGGCCTGCAATTGTAAAATACTCTATCACGGAGTAGGCATGTACAGATCGCTTCTGGTACACAAATATATCGAATTTTCGGGAGTTTTGAGCCTGAATTTGAGATATAAACGGGTACAGAAGATACATGCACATATCGACTTTGGGCACCCAAAATATCGATTTTCAGCATGTTTTGGGCCTGTATTTTGAAAATACTCTAACACGCAGTACGCATGTACAGATCGCTTCTGGGACCCAAAAATATCGAATTTTCGGGTGTTTTGAGCCTGAATTTGAGATAATAACGGGTACAGAAGATGCATGCACATATCGACTTTGGGCACCTATAATATCGATTTTTAGCATGTTTTGGGCCTGTATATTGAAAATACTCGAACACGGAGTAGGCATGTACAGATCGTTTCTGGGACCCAAAAATATCGAATTTTCGGGAGTTTTGAGCCTGAATTTGAGATATAATCGGGTACAGAAGATGCATGCACATATCTACGTTGGGCACCTAAAATATCGATTTTTAGCAGGTTTTGGGCCTACATTTTAAAAATATTCTAGCACTGAGTAGGCATGTACAGATCGCTTCTGGAACCCAAAAATATCGAATTTTCGAGTGTTTTGAACCTGAATTTGGGATATATACGGGTAAAGATGATGCATGCACATATCGACTTAGGGCACCTAAAATATCGATTTTGAGCATGTTTTGGACCTGTATTTTGAAAATACTCTAACACGGAGTAGGCATGTACAGATCGCTTCTGGGACACAAAGATATCGAATTCTATTGTGTTTTAAGCCTGAATTTGAGATATAAACGGGTACTGAAGATGCATGCACATATCGACTTTTTGAACCTAAAATATACATTTTGATTATGTTTTGGGTCTGTATCTTTAAAACATTTTAGCAAGTAGTAGGCATGTACAGATCGCTTCTGTGACCCAAAAATATCGAATTATCGAGTTTTTTAAACCTGAATTTGGGATGTAAACGGGTACAGAAGATGCATGCACATATCGACTTTGGGCACCCAAAATATCGATTCTGAGCATGTTTTGGGCCTGCAATTTGAAAATACTCTATCACGGAGTAGGCATGTACAGATCGCTTCTGGTACACAAATATATCGAATTTTAAAGAGTTTTGAGCCTGAATTTGAGATATAAACGGGTACAGAAGATACATGCACATATCGACTTTGGGCACCAAAATATCGATTTTCAGCATGTTTTGGGCCTGTATTTTGAAAATACTCTAACTCGGAGTAGGCATGTCCAGATCGCTTCTGGGAACCAAAAATATCGAATTTTCGGGTGTTTTGAGCCTGAATTTGAGATATAAACGGGTACAGAAGATGCATGCACATATCGACTTTTTGCACTTAAAATATCGATTTTTAGCATGTTTTGGGCCTGTAGTATGAAAAATTTCTAGCACTGAGTAGGCATGTACAGATCGCTTCTGGGACAAAAAAATTTCGAATTTTCGGATGTTTTGAGCCTTAATTTTAGATATAAACGGGTACAGAAGATGCATGCACATATCGACTTTGGACACCTAAAATATCGATTTTTAACATGTTTTGAGCCTATATTTTGAAAACATTCTAGCACTGAGTAGGCATGTACAGATCGCTTCTGGGACCCAAAAATATTGAATTTTCGGGTATTTTGAGCCTGAATTTGAGATATAAACGGGTACAGAAGATGAATGTACATATCGACTTTGGGCACCAAAAATATCGATTTTTAGCATGTTTTGGGCCCATATCATCAATATATTCTAGCACTGAGTAGGCATGTACAGTTCTCTTCTGGGACCAAAAAATATCGAATTTTCGGGTGTTTTGAGCCTGAATTTGAGATATAAACGGGTACAGAAGATGCATGCACATATTGACTTTGGGCATCTAAAATATCGATTTTCAACATGTTTTGTGCCTGTATATTGAAAATACTCTAACACGGAGTAGGCATGTACAGATCGCTTCTGGGACCCAAAAATATCGAATTTTCGGGTGTTTTGAGCCTGAATTTGAGATAATAACGGGTACAGAAAATGCATGCAGATATCGACTTTGGGCACCTATAATATCGATTTTTAGCATGTTTTGGGCCTGTATATTGAAAATACTCGAAAACGGAGAAGGGATGTACAGATCGCTTCTGGGACCCAAAAATATCGAATTTTCGGGAGTTTTGAGCCTGAATTTGAGATATAAACGGGTACAGAAGATGCATGCACATATCTACGTTGGGCACCTAAAATATCGATTTTTAGCAGGTTTTGGGCCTACATTTTGAAAATATTCTAGCACTGAGTAGGCATGTACAGATCGCTTCTGGAACCCAAAAATATCGAATTTTAGAGTGTTTTGAACCTGAATTTGGGATATAAACGGGTAAAGAAGATGCATGCACATATCGACTTTGGGAACCTAAAATATCGATTTTGAGCATGTTTTGGACCTGTATTTTGAAAATACTCTAACACGGAGTAGGCATGTACAGATCGCTTCTGGGACACAAATATATCGAATTCTCGTGTGTTTTAGGCCTGAATTTGAGATATAAACGGGTACAGAAGATGCATGCACATATCGACTTTGGGCACCTAAAATATCGATTTTTAGCATTTTTTGGGCGTATATCTTGAAAATATTCTAGCACTGAGTAGGCATATATAGATCGCTTCTGGGACCCAAAAATATCGAATTTTCAAGTGTTTTGAGCCTGAATTTGGGATATAAACGGGTACAGAAGATGAATACACATATTGACTTTGGGCACCAAAAATATTAATTTCCAGCATGATTTGCGCCTGTATTTTGAAAATACTCTAACACGGAGTAGGCATGTCCAGATCGCTTCTGGGAACCAAAAATATCGAATTTTCGGGTGTTTTGAGCCTGAATTTGAGATATAAACGGGTACAGAAGATGCATGCACATATCGACTTTTTGCACTTAAAATATCGATTTTTAGCATGTTTTGGGCCTGTAATTTGAAAAATTTCTAGCACTGAGTAGGCATGTACCGATCGCTTCTGGGACCCAAAAATATCGAATTTTCGGGTGTTTTGAACCTGAATTTGAGATATAAACGGGTACAGAAGTTGCATGCACATATCGACTTTGGACATCTAAAATATCGATTTTTAGCATGTTTTGAGCCTATATTTTGAAAACATTCTAGCACTGAGTAGGCATGTACAGATCGCTTCTGGGACCCAAAAATATTGAATTTTCGGGTATTTTGAGCCTGAATTTGAGATATAAACGGATACAGAAGATGAATGTACATATCGACTTTGGGCACCAAAAATATCGATTTTTAGCATGTTTTGGGCCCATATCTTCAATATATTCTAGCACTGAGTAGGCATATACAGTTCTCTTCTGGGACCAAAAAATATCGAATTTTCGGGTGTTTTGAGCCTGAATTTGAGATATAAACGGGTACAGAAGATGCATGCACATATTGACTTTGGGCACCTAAAATATCGATTTTCAGCATGTTTTGTGCCTGTATATTGAAAATACTCTAACACGGAGTAGGCATGTACAGATCGCTTCTGGGACCCAAAAATATCGAATTTTCGGGTGTTCTGAACCTGAATTTGAGATATAAACGGGTACAGAAGATGCATGCACATATCGACTTTGGGCACCTAAAATATTGATTTTCAGCATGTTTTGGGCCTGTATTTTGAAAATACTCTAACACGGAGTAGGCATGTACAGATCGCTTCTGGGACCCAAAAATATCGAATTTTCGGGTGTTTTGAGCCAGAATTTGAGATATAAACGGGTACAGAAGATGCATGCACATATCGACTTTGTGCAACTAAAATATCGATTTTTAGCATGATTTGGACCCATATATTGAAAAAATTCTAGCACTGAGTAAGCATGTACAGATCGCTTCTGGGACCCAAAAATATCGAATTTTCGGGTGTTTTGAGCCTGAATTTGAGATATAAACGGGTACAGAAGATGCATGCACATATCGACTTTGGACACATTAAATATCGATTTTTAGCATGTTTTGAGCCTTTATTTTGAAAACATTCTAGCACTGAGTAGGCATGTACAGATAGCCTCTGGGACCCAAAAATATCGAATTTTCAGGTGTTTTGAGCCTGAATTTTAGATATAAACGGGTACAGAAGATGCATGCACATATTGACTTTGGGCACCTAAAATATCGATTTTCAGCATGTTTTGGGCCTGTATATTGAAAATACTCTAACACGGAGTAGGCATGTACAGATCGCTTCTGGGACCCAAAAATATCGAATTTTCGGGTGTTCTGAACCTGAATTTGAGATATAAACGGGTACAGAAGATGCATGCACATATCGACTTTGGGCACCTAAAATATTGATTTTCAGCATGTTTTGGGCCTGTATTTTGAAAATACTCTAACACGGAGTAGGCATGTACAGATCGCTTCTGGGACCCAAAAATATCGAATTTTCGGGTGTTTTGAGCCAGAATTTGAGATATAAACGAGTACAGAAGATGCATGCACATATCGACTTTGTGCACCTAAAATATCGATTTTTAGCATGATTTGGACCCATATATTGAAAAAATTCTAGCACTGAGTAAGCATGTACAGATCGCTTCTGGGACCCAAAAATATCGAATTTTCAGGTGTTTTGAGCCTGAATTTTAGATATAAACGGGTACAGAAGATGCATGCACATATCGACTTTGGACACATTAAATATCGATTTTTAGCATGTTTTGAGCCTATATTTTGAAAACATTCTAGCACTGAGTAGGCATGTACAGATAGCCTCTGGGACCCAAAAATGTTGAATTTTCGGATATTTTGAGCCTGAATTTGAGATATAAACGGGTACTGAAGATGCATGCACATATCGACTTTGGGCACCTAAAATATCGATTTTTAGCATTTTTTGGCCGTATATCTTGAAAATATTCTAGCACTGAGTAGGCATATATAGATCGCTTCTGGGACCCAAAAATATCGAATTTTCAAGTGTTTTGAGCCTGAATTTAGGATATAAACGGGTACAGAAGATGAATACACATATTGACTTTGAGCACCAAAAATATTAATTTCCAGCATGATTTGTGACTGTATTTTGAAAATACTCTAACACGGAGTAGGCATGTCCAGATCGCTTCTGGTACACAAAAATATCGAATTTTCGAGTGTTTTGAGCCTGAATTTGGGAAATAAACGAGTACAGAAGATGCATACACATATTAACTTTGGGCACCTAAAATATCGATTTTAAGCATGTTTTGGGCCTGTACATTGAAAATACTCTAACACGGAGTAGGCATGTACAGATCGCTTCTGGGACCCAAAAATATCGAATTTTCGGGTGTTCTGAACCTGAATTTGAGATATAAACGGGTACAGAAGATGCATGCATATATCGATTTTGGGCACCTAAATTATTGATTTTCAGCATGTTTTGGGCCTGTATCTTGAAAATTCTCTAACACGGAGTAGGCATGTACAGATCGCTTCTGGGACCCAAAATTATCGAATTTTCGGGTGTTTTGAGCCTGAATTTGGGAAATAAACGGGTATAGAAGATAAATACACATATTGACTTTGGGCACATTAAATATTAATTTCCAGCATGTTTTGCGCCTGTATTTTGAAAACATTCTAGCACTGAGTAGGCATGCACAGATCGCTTCTGGGACCCAAAAATATTGAATTTTCGGGTGTTTTGAGCCTGAATTTGAGATACAAACGGGTACTGAAGATGCATGAACATATCGACTTTGGACACCTAAAATATTGATTTTTAACATGGTTTGAGCCTATATTTTGAAAACATTCTAGCACTGAGTAGGCATGCACAGATCCCTTCTGGGACCCAAAAATATTGATTTTCGGGTGTTTTGAGCCTGAATTTGAGATATAAACGGGTACAGAAGATGCATGCACATATTGACTTTGGGCACCTAAAATATCGATTTTTAGCATGTTTTGGGCACATATTTTGAAAATATTCTAGCACTGAGTAGGCATATATAGATCGCTTCTGGGACCCAAAAATATCGAATTTTCAAGTGTTTTGAGCCTGAATTTAAAATATAAACGGGTACAGAAGATGAATACACATATTGACTTTGAGCACCAAAAATATTAATTTCCAGCATGATTTGCGCCTGTATTTTGAAAATACTCTAACACGGAGTAGGCATGTCCAGATCGCTTCTGGTACACAAAAATATCGAATTTTCGAGTGTTTTGAGCCTGAATTTGGGAAATAAACGAGTACAGAAGATGCATACACATATTAACTTTGGGCACCTAAAATATCGATTTTAAGCATGTTTTGGGCCTGTACATTGAAAATACTCTAACACGGAGTAGGCATGTACAGATCGCTTCTGGGACCCAAAAATATCGAATTTTCGGGTGTTCTGAACCTGAATTTGAGATATAAACGGGTACAGAAGATGCATGCATATATCGATTTTGGGCACCTAAAATATTGATTTTCAGCATGTTTTGGGCCTGTATCTTGAAAATACTCTAACACGGAGTAGGCATGTACAGATCGCTTCTGGGACCCAAAAATATCGAATTTTCGGGTGTTTTGAGCCTGAATTTGGGAAATAAACGGGTATAGAAGATAAATACACATATTGACTTTGGGCACCTAAAATATTAATTTCCAGCATGTTTTGCGCCTGTATTTTGAAAATACTCTAACACGGAGTAGGCAAGTACAGATCGCTTCTGGGAACCAAAACTATCGAATTTTCGGGTGTTTTGAGCCTGAATTTGAGATATAAACGGGTGCATAAGATGCATGCACATATCGACTTTTTGCACATAAAATATCTATTTTTAGCATGTTTTGGGCCCATATATTGAAACAATTCTAGCACTGAGTAGGCAAGTACAGATCACTTCTGGGACTCAAAAATATCGAATTTTCGGGTGTTTTGAGCCTGAATTTGGGAAATAAACGGGTATAGAAGATAAATACACATATTGACTTTGGGCACCTAAAATATTAATTTCCAGCATGTTTTGCGCCTGTATTTTGAAAATACTCTAACACGGAGTAGGCATGTACAGATCGCTTCTGGGAATCAAAAATATCGAATTTTCGAGTGTTTTGAGCCTGAATTTGAGATATAAACGGGTACAGAAGATGCATGCACATATCGACTTTTTGCATTTAAAATATCGATTTTTAGCATGTTTTGGGCCCATATTTTGAAAACATTCTAGCACTGAGTAGGCATGTACAGATCGCTTCTGGGACCCAAAAATGTTGAATTTTCGGGTGTTTTGAGCCTGAATTTGAGATATAAACGGATACAGAAGATGCTTACACATATTGACTTTTTTCACCTAAAATATAGATTTTCAGTATGTTTTGGGCCTGTATTTAAAAAAAATCTAACACGGAGTAGGCATGTACAGATCGCTTCTGGGACCCAAAAATATCGAATTTTCGGGTGTTTTGAGCCTGAATTTGAGATATAAACGGGTACATAAGATTCATGCACATATCGACTTTAGACACCTAAAATATTGATTTTAATCATGTTTTGAGCCTATATTTTGAAAACATTCTAGCACTGAGTAGGCATGCACAGATCGCTTCTGGGACCCAAAAATATTGAATTTTCGGGTGTTTTGAGCCTGAATTTGAGATACAAACGGGTACTGAAGATGCATGAACATATCGACTTTGGACACCTAAAATATTGATTTTTAACATGGTTTGAGCCTATATTTTGAAAACATTCTAGCACTGAGTAGGCATGCACAGATCCCTTTTGGGACCCAAAAATATTGATTTTCGGGTGTTTTGAGCCTGAATTTGAGATATAAACGGGTACAGAAGATGCATGCACATATTGACTTTGGGCACCTAAAATATCGATTTTTAGCATGTTTTGGGCACATATTTTTAAAATATTCTAGCACTGAGTAGGCATATATAGATCGCTTCTGGGACCCAAAAATATCGAATTTTCAAGTGTTTTGAGCCTGAATTTAAAATATAAACGGGTACAGAAGATGAATACACATATTGACTTTGAGCACCAAAAATATTAATTTCCAGCATGATTTGCGCCTGTATTTTGAAAATACTCTAACACGGAGTAGGCATGTCCAGATCGCTTCTGGTACACAAAAATATCGAATTTTCGAGTGTTTTGAGCCTGAATTTGGGAAATAAACGAGTACAGAAGATGCATACACATATTAACTTTGGGCACCTAAAATATCGATTTTAAGCATGTTTTGGGCCTGTACATTGAAAATACTCTAACACGGAGTAGGCATGTACAGATCGCTTCTGTGACCCAAAAATATCGAATTTTCGGGTGTTCTGAACCTGAATTTGAGATATAAACGGGTACAGAAGATGCATGCATATATCGATTTTGGGCACCTAAAATATTGATTTTCAGCATGTTTTGGGCCTGTATCTTGAAAATACTCTAACACGGAGTAGGCATGTACAGATCGCTTCTGGGACCCAAAAATATCGAATTTTCGGGTGTTTTGAGCCTGAATTTGGGAAATAAACGGGTATAGAAGATAAATACACATATTGACTTTGGGCACCTAAAATATTAATTTCCAGCATGTTTTGCGCCTGTATTTTGAAAATACTCTAACACGGAGTAGGCAAGTACAGATCGCTTCTGGGAACCAAAACTATCGAATTTTCGGGTGTTTTGAGCCTGAATTTGAGATATAAACGGGTGCAGAAGATGCATGCACATATCGACTTTTTGCACATAAAATATCTATTTTTAGCATGTTTTGGTCCCATATATTGAAACAATTCTAGCACTGAGTAGGCATGTACAGATCACTTCTGGGACTCAAAAATATCGAATTTTCGGGTGTTTTGAGCCTGAATTTGGGAAATAAACGGGTATAGAAGATAAATACACATATTGACTTTGGGCACCTAAAATATTAATTTCCAGCATGTTTTGCGCCTGTATTTTGAAAATACTCTAACACGGAGTAGGCATGTACAGATCGCTTCTGGGAATCAAAAATATCGAATTTTCGAGTGTTTTGAGCCTGAATTTGAGATATAAACGGGTACAGAAGATGCATGCACATATCGACTTTTTGCATTTAAAATATCGATTTTTAGCATGTTTTGGGCCCATATTTTGAAAAAATTCTAGCACTGAGTAGGCATGTACAGATCGCTTCTAAGACCCAAAAATATCGAATTTTCGGGTGTTTTGAGCCTGAATTTGAGATATAAACGGGTACAGAAGATGCATGCACATATCGACTTTGGACCCCTAAAATATCGATTTGTAGCATGTTTTGAGCCTATATTTTGAAAACATTCTAGCACTGAGTAGGCATGTACAGATCGCTTCTGGGACCCAAAAATGTTGAATTTTCGGGTGTTTTGAGCCTGAATTTGAGATATAAACGGATACAGAAGATGCTTACACATATTGACTTTTTTCACCTAAAATATAGATTTTCAGTATGTTTTGGGCCTGTATTTAAAAAAAATCTAACACGGAGTAGGCATGTACAGATCGCTTCTGGGACCCAAAAATATCGAATTTTCGGGTGTTTTGAGCCTGAATTTGAGATATAAACGGGTACATAAGATTCATGCACATATCGACTTTAGACACCTAAAATATTGATTTTAATCGTGTTTTGAGCCTATATTTTGAAAACATTCTAGCACTGAGTAGGCATGCACAGATCGCTTCTGGGACCCAAAAATATTGAATTTTCGGGTGTTTTGAGCCTGAATTTGAGATACAAACGGGTACTGAAGATGCATGAACATATCGACTTTGGACACCTAAAATATTGATTTTTAACATGGTTTGAGCCTATATTTTGAAAACATTCTAGCACTGAGTAGGCATGCACAGATCCCTTCTGGGACCCAAAAATATTGATTTTCGGGTGTTTTGAGCCTGAATTTGAGATATAAACGGGTTCAGAAGATGCATGCACATATTGACTTTGGGCACCTAAAATATCGATTTTTAGCATGTTTTGGGCACATATTTTGAAAAAATTCTAGCACTGAGTAAGCATGTACAGATCGCTTCTGGGACCCAGAAATATCGAATTTTCGGGTGTTTTGAGCCTGAATTTTAGATATAAACGGGTACAGAAGATGCATGCACATGTCGACTTTGGACACATTAAATATCGATTTTTAGCATGTTATGAGCCTATATTTTGAAAACATTCTAGCACTGAGTAGGCATGTACAGATCGCTTCTGGGACCCAAAAATGTTGAATTTTCGGATATTTTGAGCCTGAATTTGAGATATAAACGGGTACTGAAGATGCATGCACATATCGACTTTTTGCACCTAAAATATCGATTTTGATTATGTTTTGGGTCTGTATCTTGAAAACATTCTAGCAAGGAGTAGGCATGTACAGATCGCTTCTGTGACCCAAAAATATCGAATTTTCGAGTGTTTTAAATCTGAATTTAGGATATAAACGGGTACAGAAGATACATTCACATATCGACTTTGGGCACCCAAAATATCGATTTTGAGCCTGTTTTGGGACTGTATTTTGAAAATACTCTAACACGGAGTAGGCATGTACAGATCGCTTCTGGTACACAAAAATATCGAATTTTCGAGTGTTTTGAGCCTGAATTTGGGAAATAAACGAGTACAGAAGATGCATACACATATTAACTTTGGGCACCTAAAATATCGATTTTAAGCATGTTTTGGGCCTGTATATTGAAAATACTCTAACACGGAGTAGGCATGTACAGATCGCTTCTGGGACCCAAAAATATCGAATTTTCGGGAGTTTTGAGCCTGAATTTGAGATATAAACGGGTACAGAAGATGCATGCACATATCTACGTTGGGCACCTAAAATATCGATTTTTAGCAGGTTTTGGGCCTACATTTTGAAAATATTCTAGCACTGAGTAGGCATGTACAGATCGCTTCTGGAACCCAAAAATATCGAATTTTAGAGTGTTTTGAACCTGAATTTGGGATATAAACGGGTAAAGAAGATGCATGCACATATCGACTTTGGGAACCTAAAATATCGATTTTGAGCATGTTTTGGACCTGTATTTTGAAAATACTCTAACACGGAGTAGGCATGTACAGATCGCTTCTGGGACACAAATATATCGAATTCTCGTGTGTTTTAGGCCTGAATTTGAGATATAAACGGGTACAGAAGATGCATGCACATATCGACTTTGGGCACCTAAAATATCGATTTTTAGCATTTTTTGGGCGTATATCTTGAAAATATTCTAGCACTGAGTAGGCATGTCCAGATCGCTTCTGGGAACCAAAAATATCGAATTTTCGGGTGTTTTGAGCCTGAATTTGAGATATAAACGGGTACAGAAGATGCATGCACATATCGACTTTTTGCACTTAAAATATCGATTTTTAGCATGTTTTGGGCCTGTATTTTGAAAAATTTCTAGCACTGAGTAGGCATGTACCGATCGCTTCTGGGACCCAAAAATATCGAATTTTCGGGTGTTTTGAGCCTGAATTTGAGATATAAACGGGTACAGAAGTTGCATGCACATATCGACTTTGGACATCTAAAATATCGATTTTTAGCATGTTTTGAGCCTATATTTTGAAAACATTCTAGCACTGAGTAGGCATGTACAGATCGCTTCTGGGACCCAAAAATATTGAATTTTCGGGTATTTTGAGCCTGAATTTGAGATATAAACGGATACAGAAGATGAATGTACATATCGACTTTGGGCACCAAAAATATCGATTTTTAGCATGTTTTGGGCCCATATCTTCAATATATTCTAGCACTGAGTAGGCATATACAGTTCTCTTCTGGGACCAAAAAATATCGAATTTTCGGGTGTTTTGAGCCTGAATTTGAGATATAAACGGGTACAGAAGATGCATGCACATATTGACTTTGGGCACCTAAAATATCGATTTTCAGCATGTTTTGTGCCTGTATATTGAAAATACTCTAACACGGAGTAGGCATGTACAGATCGCTTCTGGGACCCAAAAATATCGAATTTTCGGGTGTTTTGAGCCTGAATTTTAGATATAAACGGGTACAGAAGATGCATGCACATATCGACTTTGGACACATTAAATATCGATTTTTAGCATGTTATGAGCCTATATTTTGAAAAAATTCTAGCACTGAGTAGGCATGTACAGATCGCTTCTAGGACCCAAAAATGTTGAATTATCGGGTGTTTTGAGCCTGAATTTGAGATATAAACGGATACAGAAGATGCATACACATATTGACTTTTTTCACCTAAAATACAGATATTTAGTATGTTTTGGGCCTGTATTTAAAAAAAATCTAACACGGAGTAGGCATGTACAGATCGCTTCTGGGACCCAAAAATATCGAATTTTCGGGTGTTTTGAGCTTGAATTTGAGATATAAACGGGTACTGAAGATGCATGCACATATCGACTTTTAGCACCTAAAATATCGATTTTGATTATGTTTTGGGTCTGTATCTTGAAAAAATTCTAGCAAGGAGTAGGCATGTACAGATCGCATCTGTGACCCAAAAATATCGAATTTTCGAGTGTTTTAAACCTGAATTTAGGATATAAACGGGTACAGAAGATGCATTCACATATCGACTTTGGGCACCCAAAATATCGATTTTGAGCCTGTTTTGGGCCTGTATTTTGAAAATACTCTAACACGGAGTAGGCATGTACAGATCGCTCTTGGTAAACAAAAATATCGAATCTTCGAGTGTTTTGAGCCTGAATTTGGGTAATAAACGAGTACAGAAGATGCATACACATATCGACTTTGGACATCTAAAATATCGATTTTTAGCATGTTTTGAGCCTATATTTTGAAAACATTCTAGCACTGAGTAGGCATGTACAGATCGCTTCTGGGACCCAAAAATATTGAATTTTCGGGTATTTTGAGCCTGAATTTGAGATATAAACGGATACAGAAGATGAATGTACATATCGACTTTGGGCACCAAAAATATCGATTTTTAGCATGTTTTGGGCCCATATCTTCAATATATTCTAGCACTGAGTAGGCATATACAGTTCTCTTCTGGGACCAAAAAATATCGAATTTTCGGGTGTTTTGAGCCTGAATTTGAGATATAAACGGGTACAGAAGATGCATGCACATATTGACTTTGGGCACCTAAAATATCGATTTTCAGCATGTTTTGTGCCTGTATATTGAAAATACTCTAACACGGTGTAGGCATGTACAGATCGCTTCTGGGACCCAAAAATATCGAATTTTCGGGTGTTCTGAACCTGAATTTGAGATATAAACGGGTACAGAAGATGCATGCACATATCGATTTTGGGCACCTAAAATATTGATTTTCAGCATGTTTTGGGCCCATATATTGAAACAATTCTAGCACTGAGTAGGCATGTACAGATCACTTCTGGGACTAAAAAATATCGTTTTTTCGGGTGTTTTGAGCCTGAATTTGGGAAATAAACGGGTATAGAAGATAAATACACATATTGACTTTGGGCACCTAAAATATTAATTTCCAGCATGTTTTGCGCTTGTATTTTGAAAATACTCTAACACGGTGTAGGCATGTACAGATCGCTTCTGGGAACCAAAAATATCGAATTTTCGGGTGTTTTGAGCCTGAATTTGAGATATAAACGGGTACAGAAGATGCATGCACATATCGACTTTTTGCATTTAAAATATCGATTTTTAGCATGTTTTGGGCCCATATTTTGAAAAAATTCTAGCACTGAGTAGGCATGTACAGATCGCTTCTAAGACCCAAAAATATCGAATTTTCGGGTGTTTTGAGCCTGAATTTGAGATATAAACGGGTACAGAAGATGCATGCACATATCGACTTTGGACACCTAAAATATCGATTTGTAGCATGTTTTGAGCCTATATTTTGAAAACATTCTAGCACTGAGTAGGCATGTACAGATCGCTTCTGGGACCCAAAAATGTTGAATTATCGGGTGTTTCGAGCCTGAATTTGAGATATAAACGTATACAGAAGATGCATACCCATTTTGACTTTTTTCACCAAAAATATAGATTTTCAGTATGTTTTGGGCCTGTATTTAAAAAAAATCTAACACGGAGTAGGCATGTACAGGTCGCTTCTGGGACCCAAAAATATCGAATTTTCGGGTGTTTTGAGCCTGAATTTGAGATATAAACGGGTACATAAGATTCATGCACATATCGACTTTAGACACCTAAAATATTGATTTTAATCATGTTTTGAGCCTATATTTTGTAAACATTCTAGCACTGAGTAGGCATGCACAGATCGCTTCTGGGACCCAAAAATATTGAATTTTCGGGTGTTTTGAGCCTGAATTTGAGATACAAACGGGTACTGAAGATGCATGAACATATCGACTTTGGACACCTAAAATATTGATTTTTAACATGGTTTGAGCCTATATTTTGAAAACATTCTAGCACTGAGTAGGCATGCACAGATCCCTTCTGGGACCCAAAAATATTGATTTTCAGGTGTTTTGAGCCTGAATTTGAGATATATGCGGGTACAGAAGATGCATGCACATATTGACTTTGGGCACCTAAAATATCGATTTTTAGCATGTTTTGGGCACATATTTTGAAAAAATTCTAGCACTGAGTAAGCATGTACAGATCGCTTCTGGGACCCAAAAATATCGAATTTTCGGGTGTTTTGAGCCTGAATTTGAGATATAAACGGGTACAGAAGATGCATGCACATATCGACTTTGGACACCTAAAATATCGATTTGTAGCATGTTTTGAGCCTATATTTTAAAAACATTCTAGCACTGAGTAGGCATGTACAGATCGCTTCTGGGACCCAAAAATGTTGAATTATCGGGTGTTTCGAGCCTGAATTTGAGATATAAACGGATACAGAAGATGCATACACATTTTGACTTTTTTCACCAAAAATATAGATTTTCAGTATGTTTTGGGCCTGTATTTAAAAAAAATCTAACACGGAGTAGGCATGTACAGGTCGCTACTGGGACCCAAAAATATCGAATTTTCGGGTGTTTTGAGCCTGAATTTGAGATATAAACGGGTACATAAGATTCATGCACATATCGACTTTAGACACCTAAAATATTGATTTTAATCATGTTTTGAGCCTATATTTTGTAAACATTCTAGCACTGAGTAGGCATGCACAGATCGCTTCTGGGACCCAAAAATATTGAATTTTCGGGTGTTTTGAGCCTGAATTTGAGATACAAACGGGTACTGAAGATGCATGAACATATCGACTTTGGACACCTAAAATATTGATTTTTAACATGGTTTGAGCCTATATTTTGAAAACATTCTAGCACTGAGTAGGCATGCACAGATCCCTTCTGGGACCCAAAAATATTGATTTTCAGGTGTTTTGAGCCTGAATTTGAGATATATGCGGGTACAGAAGATGCATGCACATATTGACTTTGGGCACCTAAAATATCGATTTTTAGCATGTTTTGGGCACATATTTTGAAAAAATTCAAGCACTGAGTAAGCATGTACAGATCGCTTCTGGGACCCAAAAATATCGAATTTTCGTGTGTTTTGAGCCAGAATTTGAGATATAAACGGGTACAGAAGATGCATGCACATATCGACTTTGGACACATTAAATATCGATTTTTAGCATGTTATGAGCCTATATTTTGAAAACATTCTAGCACTGAGTAGGCATGTACAGATCGCTTCTGGGACCCAAAAATGTTGAATTTTCGGAAATTTTGAGCCTGAATTTGAGATATAAACGGGTACTGAAGATGCATGCACATATCGACTTTTTGCACCTAAAATATCGATTTTGATTATGTTTTGGGTCTGTATCTTGAAAACATTCTAGCAAGGAGTAGGCATGTACAGATCGCTTCTGTGACCCAAAAATATCGAATTTTCGAGTGTTTTAAATCTGAATTTAGGATATAAACGGGTACAGAAGATGCATTCACATATCGACTTTGGGCACCCAAAATATCGATTTTGAGCCTGTTTTGGGCCTGTATTTTGAAAATACTCTAACACGGAGTAGGCATGTACAGATCGCTTCTGGTACACAAAAATATCGAATTTTCGAGTGTTTTGAGCCTGAATTTGGGAAATAAACGGGTACAGAAGATGCATACACATATTATCTTTGGGCAACTAAAATATCGATTTTAAGCATGTTTTGGGCCTGTATATTGAAAATACTCTAACAGATCGCTTCTGGGACCCAAAAATATCAAATTTTCGGGGGTTCTGAACCTGAATTTGAGATATAAACGGTTACAGAATATGCATGCACATATCAATTTTGGGCACCTAAAATATTGATTTTCAGCATGTTTTGGGCCTGTATCTTGAAAATACTCTAACACGGAGTAGGCATGTACAGATCGCTTCTGGGACCCAAAAATATCGAATTTTCGGGTGTTTTGAGCCTGAATTTGGGAAATAAACGGGTATAGAAGATAAATACACATATTGACTTTGGGCACCTAAAATATTAATTTCCAGCATGTTTTGCGTTTGTATTTTGAAAATACTCTAACACGGAGTAGGCATGTACAAATCGCTTCTGGGAACCAAAAAT
This sequence comes from Petrolisthes cinctipes, assembly GCA_033782935.1. Lineage (NCBI taxonomy): Eukaryota > Metazoa > Arthropoda > Malacostraca > Decapoda > Porcellanidae > Petrolisthes > Petrolisthes cinctipes. Next base: position 147,572 of record JAWQEG010000369.1, read on the forward strand.
ATCGAATTTTCGGGTGTTTTGAGCCTGAATTTGAGATATAAACGGGTACAGAAGATGCAACCACATATCGACTTTTTGCATTTAAAATATCGATTTTTAGCATGTTTTGGGCCCATATTTTGAAAAAATTCTAGCACTGAGTAGGCATGTACAGATCGCTTCTATGACCCAAAAATATCGAATTTTTGGGTGTTTTGAGCCTGAATTTGAGATATAAACGGGTACAGAAGATGCATGCACATATCAACTTTTTGCACCTAAAATATCGATTTGTAGCATGTTTTGAGCCTATATTTTGAAAACATTCTAGCACTGAGTAGGCATGTACAGATCGCTTCTGGGACCCACAAATGTTGAATTATCGGGTGTTTTGAGCCTGAATTTGAGATATAAACGGATACAGAAGATGCATACACATATTGACTTTTTTCACCTAAAATATAGATTTTCAGTATGTTTTGGGCCTGTATTTAAAAAAAATCTAACACGGAGTAGGCATGTACAGATCGCTTCTGGGACCCAAAAATATCGAATTTTCGGGTGTTTTGAGCCTGAATTTGAGATATAAACGGGTACATAAGATTCATGCACATATCGACTTTATACACCTAAAATATCGATTTTAATCATGTTTTGAGCCTATATTTTGAAAACATTCTAGCACTGAGTAGGCATGCACAGATCGCTTCTGGGACCCAAAAATATTGAATTTTCGGGTGTTTTGAGCCTGAATTTGAGATACAAACGGATACTGAAGATGCATGAACATATCGACTTTGGACACCTAAAATATTGATTTTTAACATGTTTTGAGCCTATATTTTGAAAATACTCTAACACGGAGTAGTCATGTACAGATCGCTTCTGGGACCCAAAAATATCGAATTTTCGAGTGTTTTGAGCCTGAATTTAAGATATAAACGGGTACAGAAGATGCATGCACATTTCGACTTTTGGCACCCAAAATATCGATTTTCAGCATGTTCTGGGCCTATATTTTGAAAATATTCTAGCACTGAGTAGGTATGTACAGATCGCTTCTTGAACCCAAAAATATCGTATTTTCAGGTGTTTTGAGCCTGAATTTGAGATACAAACAGGTACTGAAGATGCATGAACATATCGACTTTTTGCACCTAAAATATCGATTTGTAGCATGTTTTGATCCTATATTTTGAAAACATTCTAGCACTGAGTAGGCATGTACAGATCGCTTCTGGGACCCAAAAATATTGATTTTCAGGCGTTTTGAGCCTGAATTTGAGATATAAACGGTTACTGAAGATGCATGCACATATCGACTTTGGCCACCAAAAATATCGATTTTGAGCATGTTTTGGGTCTGTATCTTGAAAACATTCTAGCAAGATGTAGGCATGTACAGATCGCTTCTGGGACCCACAAATATCAAATTTTCGGGTGTTTTGAGCCTGAATTTGGGATATAAACGGGTACAGAAGATGCATGCACATATTGACTTTGGGCACCTAAAATATCGATTTTTAGCATGTTTTGGGCACATATTTTGAAAAAATTCTAGCACTGAGTAGGCATGTACAGATTGCTTATGGGACCCAGAAACATCGAATTTTCGGGTGTTTTGACCCTGAATTTGAGATATAAACGGGTACAGAAGATGCCTGCACATATCGACTTTGGACACATTAAATATCGATTTTTAACATGTTTTGAGCCTATATTTTGAAAACATTCTAGCACTGAGTAGGCATGTACAGATCGCTTCTGGGACCCAAAAATGTTGAATTTTCGGGTATTTTGAGCCTGAATTTGAGATATAAACGTTTACTGAAGATGCATGCACATATCGACTTTTTGCACCTAAAATATCGATTTTGATTATGTTTTGGGTCTGTATCTTGAAAACATTCTAGCAAAGAGTAGGCATGTACAGGTCGCTTCTGTGACCCAAAAATATCGAATTTTCGAGTGTTTTAAACCTGAATTTGGGATGTAAACGGGTACAGAAGATGCATGCACATATCGACTTTGGGCACCCAAAATATCGATTTTGAGCATGTTTTGGGCCTGTGTTTTGAAAATACTCTATCACGGAGTAGGCATGTACAGATCGCTTCTGGTACACAAAAATATCGAATTTTCAGGTGTTTTGAGCCTGAATTTGGGAATTAAACGGGTACAGAAGATGCATACACATATTGACTTTGGGTACCTATAATATTGATTTTCAGCATGTTTTGGGCCTGTATATTGAAAATACTCTAACACGGAGTAGGCATGTACAGATAGCTTCTGGGACCCAAAAATATCGAATTTTCGGGAGTTTTGAGCATGAATTTGAGATATAAACGGGTACAGAAGATGCATGCACATATCGACCTTGGTCACCCAAAATATCGATTTTCAGCATGTTTTGGGCCTGTATTGTGAAAATACTCTAACACGGAGTAGGCATGTACAGTACGCTTCTGGGACCCAAAAATATCGAATTTTCGAGTGTTTTGAGCCTGAATTTGAGATATAAACGGGTAAAGAAGATGCATGCACATATTGACTTTGGACACATTAAATATCGATTTTTAGCATGTTTTGGGTCTGTATCTTGAAAACATTCTAGCACTGAGTAGGCATGTACACATCGCTTTAGGGACCCAAAAATATTGAATTTTTGGGTGTTTTGAGCCTGAATTTGAGTTATAAACGGGTACTGAAGATGCATGCACATATCGACTTTTTGCACCTAAAATATCGATTTTGATTATGTTTTGGGTCTGTATCTTTAGAACATTCTAGCAAGGAGTAGGCATGTACAGATCGCTTCTGTGACCCAAAATAATCGAATTTTCGAGTGTTTTAAACCTTAATTTGGGATGTAAAAGGGTACAGAAGATGCATGCACATATCGACTTTTTGCACTTAAAATATCGATTTTTAGCATGTTTTGGGCCTTTGATTTGAAAAATTTCTAGCACTGAGTAGGCATGTACAGATCGCTTCTGGGACCCAAAAATATCGAATTTTCGGGAGTTTTGAGCCTGAATTTGAGATATAAACGGGTACAGAAGATGCATGCACATATCGACTTTGGACACCTAAAATATCGATTTTTAGCATGTTTTGAGCCTATATTTTGAAAACATTCTAGCACTGAGTAGGCATGTACAGATCGCTTCTGGGACCCAAAAATATCGAATTTTCGGGTATTTTGAGCCTGAATTTGAGATATAAACGGGTACAGAAGATGCAAGCACATATCGACTTTGGACACCTAAAATATCGATTTTTATCATGTTTTGAGCCTATATTTTGAAAACATTCTAGCACTGAGTAGGCATGTACAGATCGCTTCTGGGACCAAAAAATATCGAATTTTCGGTTGTTTTGAGCCTGAATTTGGGAAATAAACGGGTACAGAAGATGCATACACATATTGACTTTGGGCACCTAAAATATCGATTTTCAGCATGTTTTGTTGCTGTATATTGAAAATACTCTGACACGGAGTAGGCATGTACAGATCGCTTCTGGGACAAAAAATATCGAATTTTCGGGTGTTCTGAACCTGAATTTGAGATATAAACGGGTACAGAAGATGCATGCACATATCGACTTTGGGCACCTAAAATATTGATTTTCAGCATGTTTTGGGCCTGTATTTTGAAAATACTCTAACACGGAGTAGGCATGTACAGATCGCTTCTGGGACCCAAAAATATCGAATTTTCGAGAGTTTTGAGCCCGAATTTGAGATATAAACGGGCACAGAAGATGCATGCACATATCGACTTTGGGCACCCAAAATATCGATTTTTAGCAGGTTTTGGGCCTACATTTTGAAAATATTCTAGCACTGAGTAGGCATGTACAGATCGCTTCTGGAACCCAAAAATATCGAATTTTAGAGTGTTTTGAACCTGAATTTGGGATATAAACGGGTAAAGAAGATGCATGAACATATTGACTTTTTGCACATAAAATATCGATTTTGAGCAAGTTTTGGGACTGTATTTTGAAAATACTCTAACACGGAGTAGGCATGTACAGATCGCTTCTGGGACACAAAGATATCGAATTTTCGTATGTTTTAAGTCTGAATTTGAGATATAAACGGGTACAAAAGATGAATGCACATATCGACTTTGGGCACCTAAAATATCGATTTTTAGCATGTTTTGGGCGTATATCTTGAAAATATTCTAGCACTGAGTAGGCATATATAGATCGCTTCTGGGACCCAAAAATATCAAATTTTCAAGTGTTTTGAGCCTGAATTTGGGATATAAACGGTTACAGAAGATGAATACACATATTGACTTTGGGCACCAAAAATATTAATTTCCAGCATGTTTTGCGCCTGTATTTTGAAAATACTCTAACACGGAGTAGGCATGTACAGATCGCTTCTGGGAACCAAAAATATCGAATTTTCGGGTGTTTTGAGCCTGAATTTGAGATATAAACGGGTACAGAAGATGCATGCACATATCGACTTTTTGCACTTAAAATATCGATTTTTAGCATGTTTTGGGCCTGTATTTTGAAAAATTTCTAGCACTGAGTAGGCATGTACAGATCCCTTCTGGGACCCAAAAATATTGATTTTCGGGTGTTTTGAGCCTGAATTTCAGATATAAACGGGTACAGAAGATGCATGCACATATTGACTTTGGGCACCTAAAATATCGATTTTTAGCATGTTTTGGGCACATATTTTGAAAAAATTCTAGCACTGAGTAGGCATGTACAGATTGCTTCTGGGACCCAAATATATCGAATTTTCGGGTGTTTTGAACCTGAATTTGAGATATTTACGGGTACAGAAGATACATGCACATATCGACTTTGGAAACATTAAATATCGATTTTTATCATGTTTTGAACCTATATTTTGAAAACATTCTAGCACTGAGTAGGCATGTACAGATCGCTTCTGGGACCCAAAAATATCGAATTTTCGGGTGTTTTGAGCCTAAATTTGGGATATAAACGGGTACAGAAGATGCATGAACATATCGACTTTGGACACCTAAAATATTGATTTGTAACATGTTTTGAGCCTATATTTTGAAAATACTCTAACACGGAGTAGTCATGTACAGATCGCTTCTGGGACCCAAAAATATCGAATTTTCGAGTGTTTTGAGCCTGAATTTAAGATATAAACGGATACTGAAGATGCATGAACATATCGACTTTTGACACCTAAAATATTGATTTGTAACATGTTTTGAGCCTATATTTTGAAAACATTCTAGCACTGAGTAGGCATGCACAGATCCCTTCTGGGACCCAAAAATATTGATTTTCAGGCGTTTTGAGCCTGAATTTGAGATATAAACGGTTACTGAAGATGCATGCACATATCGACTTTGGCCATCTAAAATATCGATTTTGAGCATGTTTTGGGTCTGTATCTTGAAAACATTCTAGCAAGAAGTAGGCATGTACAGATCGCTTCTGGGACCCACAAATATCAAATTTTCGGGTGTTTTGAGCCTGAATTTGGGATATAAACGGGTACAGAAGATGCATGCACATATTGACTTTGGGCACCTAAAATATCGATTTTTAACATGTTTTGAGCCTATATTTTGAAAACATTCTAGCACTGAGTAGGCATGTACAGATCGCTTCTGGGACCCAAAAATATTGAATTTTCGGGTATTTTGAGCCTGAATTTGAGATATAAACGGGTACAGAAGATGAATGTACATATCGACTTTGGGCACCAAAAATATCGATTTTTAGCATGTTTTGGGCCCATATCTTCAATATATTCTAGCACTGAGTAGGCATGTACAGTTCTCTTCTGGGACCAAAAAATATCGAATTTTCGGGTGTTTTGAGCCTGAATTTGAGATATAAACGGGTACAGAAGATGCATACACATATTGAATTTGGGCACCTAAAATATCGATTTTCAACATGTTTTGTGCCTGTATATTGAAAATACTCTAACACGGAGTAGGCATGTACAGATCGCTTCTGGGACCCAAAAATATCGAATTTTCGGGTGTTTGAGCCTGAATTTGAGATAATAACGGGTACAGAAGATTCATGCAGATATCGACTTTGGGCACCTATAATATCGATTTTTAGCATGTTTTGGGCCTTTATATTGAAAATACTCGAACTCGGAGTAGGCATGTACAGATCGCTTCTGGGACCCAAAAATATCGAATTTTCGGGAGTTTTGAGCCTGAATTTGAGATATAAACGGGTACAGAAGATGCATGCACATATCTACGTTGGGCACCTAAAATATCGATTTTTAGCAGGTTTTGGGCCTACATTTTGAAAATATTCTAGCACTGAGTAGGCATGTACAGATCGCTTCTGGGACACAAAGATATCGAATTCTCGTGTGTTTTAGGCCTGAATTTGAGATATAAACGGGTACAGAAGATGCATGCACATATCTACGTTGGGCACCTAAAATATCGATTTTGAGCATGTTTTGGACCTGTATTTTGAAAATACTCTAACACGGAGTAGGCATGTACAGATCGCTTCTGGGACACAAAGATATCGAATTCTCGTGTGTTTTAGGCCTGAATTTGAGATATAAACGGGTACAGAAGATGCATGCACATATCGACTTTGGGCACCTAAAATATCGATTTTTAGCATTTTTTGGGCGTATATCTTGAAAATATTCTAGCACTGAGTAGGCATATATAGATCGCTTCTGGGACCCAAAAATATCGAATTTTCAAGTGTTTTGAGCCTGAATTTGGGATATAAACGGGCACAGAAGATGAATACACATATTGACATTGGGCACCAAAAATATTAATTTCCAGCATGATTTGCGCCTGTATTTTGAAAATACTCTAACACGGAGTAGGCATGTCCAGATCGCTTCTGGGAACCAAAAATATCGAATTTTCGGGTGTTTTGAGCCTGAATTTGAGATATAAACGGGTACAGAAGATGCATGCACATATCGACTTTTTGCACTTAAAATATCGATTTTTAGCATGTTTTGGGCCTGTATTTTGAAAAATTTCTAGCACTGAGTAGGCATGTACAGATCGCTTCTGGGACCCAAAAATATCGAATTTTCGGGTATTTTGAGCCTGAATTTGAGATATAAACGGGTACAGAAGATGAATGTACATATCGACTTTGGGCACCAAAAATATCGATTTTTAGCATGTTTTGGGCCCATATCTTCAATATATTCTAGCACTGAGTAGGCATATACAGTTCTCTTCTGGAACCAAAAAATATCGAATTTTCGGGTGTTTTGAGCCTGAATTTGAGATATAAACGGGTACAGAAGATGCATGCACATATCGACTTTGGGCATCTAAAATATTGATTTTCAGCATGTTTTGGGCCTGTATTTTGAAAATACTCTAACACGGAGTAGGCATGTACAGATCGCTTCTGGGACCCAAAAATATCGAATTTTCGGGTGTTCTGAACCTGAATTTGAGATATAAACGGGTACAGAAGATGCATGCACATATCGACTTTGGGCACCTAAAATATTGATTTTCAGCATGTTTTGGGCCTGTATTTTGAAAATACTCTAACACGGAGTAGGCATGTACAGATCGCTTCTGGGACCCAAAAATATCGAATTTTCGGGTGTTTTGAGCCTGAATTTGAGATATAAACGGGTGCAGAAGATGCATGCACATATCGACTTTTTGCACTTAAAATATCTATTTTTAGCATGTTTTGGGCCCATATATTGAAACAATTCTAGCACTGAGTAGGCATGTACAGTTCACTTCTGGGACTCAAAAATCTCGAATTTTCGGGTGTTTTGAGCCAGAATTTGGGAAATAAACGGGTATAGAAGATAAATACACATATTGACTTTGGGCACCTAAAATATTAATTTCCAGCATGTTTTGAGCCTGTATTTTGAAAATACTCTAACACGGAGTAGGCATGTACAGATCGCTTCTGGGACCCAAAAATATCGAATTTTCGGGTGTTTTGAGCCAGAATTTGAGATATAAACGAGTACAGAAGATGCATGCACATATCGACTTTGTGCACATAAAATATCGATTTTTAGCATGATTTGGACCCATTTATTGAAAAAATTCTAGCACTGAGTAAGCATGTACAGATCGCTTCTGGGACCCAAAAATATCGAATTTTCGGGTGTTTTGAGCCTGAATTTTAGATATAAACGGGTACAGAAGATGCATGCACATATCGACTTTGGACACATTAAATATCGATTTTTAGCATGTTTTGAGCCTATATTTTGAAAACATTCTAGCACTGAGTAGGCATGTACAGATAGCCTCTGGGACCCAAAAATGTTGAATTTTCGGATATTTTGAGCCTGAATTTGAGATATAAACGGGTACTGAAGATGCATGCACATATCGACTTTGGGCACCTAAAATATCGATTTTTAGCATTTTTTGGGCGTATATCTTGAAAATATTCTAGCACTGAGTAGGTATATATAGATCGCTTCTGGTACCCAAAAATATCGAATTTTCAAGTGTTTTGAGCCTGAATTTAGGATATAAACGGGTACAGAAGATGAATACACATATTGACTTTGGGCACCAAAAATATTAATTTCCAGCATGATTTGCGCCTGTATTTTGAAAATACTCTAACACGGAGTAGGCATGTCCAGATCGCTTCTGGTACACAAAAATATCGAATTTTCGAGTGTTTTGAGCCTGAATTTGGGAAATAAACGAGTACAGAAGATGCATACACATATTAACTTTGGGCACCTAAAATATCGATTTTAAGCATGTTTTGGGCCTGTATATTGAAAATACTCTAACACGGAGTAGGCATGTACAGATCGCTTCTGGGACCCAAAAATATCGAATTTTCCAGTATTCTGAACCTGAATTTGAGATATAAACGGGTACAGAAGATGCATGCATATATCGATTTTGGGCACCTAAAATATTGATTTTCAGCATGTTTTGGGCCTGTATCTTGAAAATACTCTAACACGGAGTAGGCATGTACAGATCGCTTCTGGGACCCACAAATATCGAATTTTCGGGTGTTTTGAGCCTGAATTTGGGAAATAAACGGGTATAGAAGATAAATACACATATTGACTTTGGGCACCTAAAATATTAATTTCCAGCATGTTTTGCGCCTGTATTTTGAAAATACTCTAACACGGAGTAGGCAAGTACAGATCGCTTTTGGGAACGAAAAATATCGAATTTTCGGGTGTTTTGAGCCTGAATTTGAGATATAAACGGGTACAGAAGATGCATGCACATATCGACTTTGGACACCTAAAATATCGGTTTTTAACATGTTTTGAGCCTATATTTTGAAAACATTCTAGCACTGAGTAGGCATGTACAGATCGCTTCTGGGACCCAAAAATATTGAATTTTCGGGTATTTTGAGCCTGAATTTGAGATATAAACGGGTACAGAAGATGAATGTACATATCGACTTTGGGCACCAAAAATATCGATTTTTAGCATGTTTTGGGCCCATATCTTCAATATATTCTAGCACTGAGTAGGCATGTACAGTTCTCTTCTGGGACCAAAAAATATCGAATTTTCGGGTGTTTTGAGCCTGAATTTGAGATATAAACGGGTACAGAAGATGCATACACATATTGAATTTGGGCACCTAAAATATCGATTTTCAACATGTTTTGTGCCTGTATATTGAAAATACTCTAACACGGAGTAGGCATGTACAGATCGCTTCTGGGACCCAAAAATATCGAATTTTCGGGTGTTTGAGCCTGAATTTGAGATAATAACGGGTACAGAAGATTCATGCAGATATCGACTTTGGGCACCTATAATATCGATTTTTAGCATGTTTTGGGCCTTTATATTGAAAATACTCGAACTCGGAGTAGGCATGTACAGATCGCTTCTGGGACCCAAAAATATCGAATTTTCGGGAGTTTTGAGCCTGAATTTGAGATATAAACGGGTACAGAAGATGCATGCACATATCTACGTTGGGCACCTAAAATATCGATTTTTAGCAGGTTTTGGGCCTACATTTTGAAAATATTCTAGCACTGAGTAGGCATGTACAGATCGCTTCTGGAACCCAAAAATATCGAATTTTAGAGTGTTTTGAACCTGAATTTGGGATATAAACGGGTAAAGAAGATGCATGCACATATCGACTTTCGGCACCTAAAATATCGATTTTGAGCATGTTTTGGACCTGTATTTTGAAAATACTCTAACACGGAGTAGGCATGTACAGATCGCTTCTGGGACACAAAGATATCGAATTCTCGTGTGTTTTAGGCCTGAATTTGAGATATAAACGGGTACAGAAGATGCATGCACATATCGACTTTGGGCACCTAAAATATCGATTTTTAGCATTTTTTGGGCGTATATCTTGAAAATATTCTAGCACTGAGTAGGCATATATAGATCGCTTCTGGGACCCAAAAATATCGAATTTTCAAGTGTTTTGAGCCTGAATTTGGGATATAAACGGGTACAGAAGATGAATACACATATTGACTTTGGGCACCAAAAATATTAATTTCCAGCATGATTTGCGCCTGTATTTTGAAAATACTCTAACACGGAGTAGGCATGTCCAGATCGCTTCTGGGAACCAAAAATATCGAATTTTCGGGTGTTTTGAGCCTGAATTTGAGATATAAACGGGTACAGAAGATGCATGCACATATCGACTTTTTGCACTTAAAATATCGATTTTTAGCATGTTTTGGGCCTGTATTTTGAAAAATTTCTAGCACTGAGTAGGCATGTACAGATCGCTTCTGGGACCCAAAAATATCGAATTTTCGGGTATTTTGAGCCTGAATTTGAGATATAAACGGGTACAGAAGATGCATGCACATATCGACTTTGGACACCTAAAATATCGATTTTTAGCATGTTTTGAGCCTATATTTTGAAAACATTCTAGCACTGAGTAGGCATGTACAGATCGCTTCTGGGACCCAAAAATATTGAATTTTCGGGTATTTTGAGCCTGAATTTGAGATATAAACGGGTACAGAAGATGAATGTACATATCGACTTTGGGCACCAAAAATATCGATTTTTAGCATGTTTTGGGCCCATATCTTCAATATATTCTAGCACTGAGTAGGCATATACAGTTCTCTTCTGGGACCAAAAAATATCGAATTTTCGGGTGTTTTGAGCCTGAATTTGAGATATAAACGGGTACAGAAGATGCATGCACATATCGACTTTGGGCATCTAAAATATTGATTTTCAGCATGTTTTGGGCCTGTATTTTGAAAATACTCTAACACGGAGTAGGCATGTACAGATCGCTTCTGGGACCCAAAAATATCGAATTTTCGGGTGTTTTGAGCCTGAATTTGGGAAATAAACGGGTATAGAAGATAAATACACATATTGACTTTGGGCACCTAAAATATTAATTTCCAGCATGTTTTGCGCCTGTATTTTGAAAATACTCTAACACGGAGTAGACAAGTACAGATCGCTTCTGGGAACCAAAAATATCGAATTTTCGGGTGTTTTGAGCCTGAATTTGAGATATAAACGGGTGCAGAAGATGCATGCACATATCGACTTTTTGCACTTAAAATATCTATTTTTAGCATGTTTTGGGCCCATATATTGAAACAATTCTAGCACTGAGTAGGCATGTACAGTTCACTTCTGGGACTCAAAAATCTCGAATTTTCGGGTGTTTTGAGCCAGAATTTGGGAAATAAACGGGTATAGAAGATAAATACACATATTGACTTTGGGCACCTAAAATATTAATTTCCAGCATGTTTTGAGCCTGTATTTTGAAAATACTCTAACACGGAGTAGGCATGTACAGATCGCTTCTGGGACCCAAAAATATCGAATTTTCGGGTGTTTTGAGCCAGAATTTGAGATATAAACGAGTACAGAAGATGCATGCACATATCGACTTTGTGAACCTAAAATATCGATTTTTAGCATGATTTGGACCCATTTATTGAAAAAATTCTAGCACTGAGTAAGCATGTACAGATCGCTTCTGGGACCCCAAAATATCGAATTTTCAAGTGTTTTGAGCCTGAATTTGGGATATAAACGTGTACAGAAGATGAATACACATATTGACTTTGGGCACCAAAAATATTAATTTCCAGCATGATTTGCGCCTGTATTTTGAAAATACTCTAACACGGAGTAGGCATGTCCAGATCGCTTCTGGGAACCAAAAATATCGAATTTTCGAGTGTTTTGAGCCTGAATTTGAGATATAAACGGGTACAGAAGATGCATGCACATATCGACTTTTTGCACTTAAAATATCGATTTTTAGCATGTTTTGGGCCTGTATTTTGAAAAATATCTAGCACTGAGTAGGCATGTACAGATCGCTTCTGGGACCCAAAAATATCGAATTTTCGGGTGTTTTGAGCCTGAATTTGAGATATAAACGGGTACAGAAGATGCATGCACATATCGACTTTGGACACCTAAAATATCGATTTTTAGCATGTTTTGAGCCTATATTTTGAAAACATTCTAGCACTGAGTAGGCATGTACAGATCGCTTCTGGGACCCAAAAATATTGAATTTTCGGGTATTTTGAGCCTGAATTTGAGATATAAACGGGTACAGAAGATGAATGTACATATCGACTTTGGGCACCAAAAATATCGATTTTTAGCATGTTTTGGGTCCATATCTTCAATATATTCTAGCACTGAGTAGGCATATACAGTTCTCTTCTGGGACCAAAAATATCGAATTTTCGGGTGTTTTGAGCCTGAATTTGAGATATAAACGGGTACAGAAGATGCATGCACATATCGACTTTGGGCATCTAAAATATTGATTTTCAGCATGTTTTGGGCCTGTATTTTGAAAATACTCTAACACGGAGTAGGCATGTACAGATCGCTTCTGGGACCCAAAAATATCGAATTTTCGGGTGTTCTGAACCTGAATTTGAGATATAAACGGGTACAGAAGATGCATGCACATATCGACTTTAGGCACCTAAAATATTGATTTTCAGCATGTTTTGGGCCTGTATTTTGAAAATACTCTAACACGGAGTAGGCATGTACAGATCGCTTCTGGGACCCAAAAATATCGAATTTTCGGGTGTTTTGAGGCAGAATTTGAGATATAAACGAGTACAGAAGATGCATGCACATATCGACTTTGTGCACCTAAAATATCGATTTTTAGCATGATTTGGGCCCATTTATTGAAAAAATTCTAGCACTGAGTAAGCATGTACAGATCGCTTCTGGGACCCAAAAATATCGAATTTTCGGGTGTTTTGAGCCTGAATTTTAGATATAAACGGGTACAGAAGATGCATGCACATATCGACTTTGGACACATTAAATATCGATTTTTAGCATGTTTTGAGCCTATATTTTGAAAACATTCTAGCACTGAGTAGGCATGTACAGATAGCCTCTGGGACCCAAAAATGTTGAATTTTCGGATATTTTGAGCCTGAATTTGAGATATAAACGGGTACTGAAGATGCATGCACATATCGACTTTGGGCACCTAAAATATCGATTTTTAGCATTTTTTGGGCGTATATCTTGAAAATATTCTAGCACTGAGTAGGCATATATAGATCGCTTCTGGGACCCAAAAATATCGAATTTTCAAGTGTTTTGAGCCTGAATTTGGGATATAAACGTGTACAGAAGATGAATACACATATTGACTTTGGGCACCAAAAATATTAATTTCCAGCATGATTTGCGCCTGTATTTTGAAAATACTCTAACACGGAGTAGGCATGTCCAGATCGCTTCTGGGAACCAAAAATATCGAATTTTCGAGTGTTTTGAGCCTGAATTTGAGATATAAACGGGTACAGAAGATGCATGCACATATCGACTTTTTGCATTTAAAATATCGATTTTTAGCATGTTTTGGGCCCATATTTTGAAAAAATTCTAGCACTGAGTAGGCATGTACAGATCGCTTCTAAGACCCAAAAATATCGAATTTTCGGGTGTTTTGAGCCTGAATTTTAGATATAAACGGGTACAGAAGATGCATGCACATATCGACTTTGGACACATTAAATATCGATTTTTAGCATGTTTTGAGCCTATATTTTGAAAACATTCTAGCACTGAGTAGGCATGTACAGATAGCCTCTGGGACCCAAAAATGTTGAATTTTCGGATATTTTGAGCCTGAATTTGAGATATAAACGGGTACTGAAGATGCATGCACATATCGACTTTGGGCACCTAAAATATCGATTTTTAGCATTTTTTGGGCGTATATCTTGAAAATATTCTAGCACTGAGTAGGCATATATAGATCGCTTCTGGGACCCAAAAATATCGAATTTTCAAGTGTTTTGAGCCTGAATTTGGGATATAAACGTGTACAGAAGATGAATACACATATTGACTTTGGGCACCAAAAATATTAATTTCCAGCATGATTTAAGCATGTATTTTGAAAATACTCTAACACGGAGTAGGCATGTCCAGATCGCTTCTGGGAACCAAAAATATCGAATTTTCGAGTGTTTTGAGCCTGAATTTGAGATATAAACGGGTACAGAAGATGCATGCACATATCGACTTTTTGCACTTAAAATATCTATTTTTAGCATGTTTTGGACCTGTATTTTGAAAAATTTCTAGCACTGAGTAGGCATGTACAGATCGCTTCTGGGACCCAAAAATATCGAATTTTCGGGTGTTTTGAGCCTGAATTTGAGATATAAACGGGTACAGAAGATGCATGCACATATCGACTTTGGACACCTAAAATATCGATTTTTAGCATGTTTTGAGCCTATATTTTGAAAACATTCTAGCACTGAGTAGGCATGTACAGATCGCTTCTGGGACCCAAAAATATTGAATTTTCGGGTATTTTGAGCCTGAATTTGAGATATAAACGGGTACAGAAGATGAATGTACATATCGACTTTGGGCACCAAAAATATCGATTTTTAGTATGTTTTGGGTCCATATCTTCAATATATTCTAGCACTGAGTAGGCATATACAGTTCTCTTCTGGGACGAAAAAATATCGAATTTTCGGGTGTTTTGAGCCTGAATTTGAGATATAAACGGGTACAGAAGATGCATGCACATATCGACTTTGGGCATCTAAAATATTGATTTTCAGCATGTTTTGGGCCTGTATTTTGAAAATACTCTAACACGGAGTAGGCATGTACAGATCGCTTCTGGGACCCAAAAATATCGAATTTTCGGGTGTTCTGAACCTGAATTTGAGATATAAACGGGTACAGAAGATGCATGCACATATCGACTTTAGGCACCTAAAATATTGATTTTCAGCATGTTTTGGGCCTGTATTTTGAAAATACTCTAACACGGAGTAGGCATGTACAGATCGCTTCTGGGACCCAAAAATATCGAATTTTCGGGTGTTTTGAGCCAGAATTTGAGATATAAACGAGTACAGAAGATGCATGCACATATCGACTTTGTGCACCTAAAATATCGATTTTTAGCATGATTTGGACCCATTTATTGAAAAAATTCTAGCACTGAGTAAGCATGTACAGATCGCTTCTGGGACCCAAAAATATCGAATTTTCGGGTGTTTTGAGCCTGAATTTTAGATATAAACGGGTACAGAAGATGCATGCACATATCGACTTTGGACACATTAAATATCGATTTTTAGCATGTTTTGAGCCTATATTTTGAAAATACTCTAACACGGAGTAGGCATGTACAGATCGCTTCTGGAACCCAAAAATATCGAATTTTCGGGTGTTTTGAGCCTGAATTTGGGAAATAAACGGGTATAGAAGATAAATACACATATTGACTTTGGGCACCTAAAATATTAATTTCCAGCATGTTTTGCGCCTGTATTTTGAAAATACTCTAACACAGAGTAGACAAGTACAGATCGCTTCTGGGAACCAAAAATATCGAATTTTCGGGTGTTTTGAGCCTGAATTTGAGATATAAACGGGTGCAGAAGATGCATGAACATATCGACTTTTTGCACTTAAAATATCTATTTTTAGCATGTTTTGGGCCCATATATTGAAACAATTCTAGCACTGAGTAGGCATGTACAGTTCACTTCTGGGACTCAAAAATCTCGAATTATCGGGTGTTTTGAGCCAGAATTTGGGAAATAAACGGGTATAGAAGATAAATACACATATTGACTTTGGGCACCTAAAATATTAATTTCCAGCATGTTTTGAGCCTGTATTTTGAAAATACTCTAACACGGAGTAGGCATGTCCAGATCGCTTCTGGGAACCAAAAATATCGAATTTTCGAGTGTTTTGAGCCTGAATTTGAGATATAAACGGGTACAGAAGATGCATGCACATATCGACTTTCGGCACCTAAAATATCGATTTTTAGCATTTTTTGGGCGTATATCTTGAAAATATTCTAGCACTGAGTAGGCATATATAGATCGCTTCTGGGACCCAAAAATATCGAATTTTCAAGTGTTTTGAGCCTGAATTTGGGATATAAACGTGTACAGAAGATGAATACACATATTGACTTTGGGCACCAAAAATATTAATTTCCAGCATGATTTGCGCCTGTATTTTGAAAATACTCTAACACGGAGTAGGCATGTCCAGATCGCTTCTGGGAACCAAAAATATCGAATTTTCGAGTGTTTTGAGCCTGAATTTGAGATATAAACGGGTACAGAAGATGCATGCACATATCGACTTTTTGCACTTAAAATATCGATTTTTAGCATGTTTTGGGCCTGTATTTTGAAAAATATCTAGCACTGAGTAGGCATGTACAGATCGCTTCTGGGACCCAAAAATATCGAATTTTCGGGTGTTTTGAGCCTGAATTTGAGATATAAACGGGTACAGAAGATGCATGCACATATCGACTTTGGACACCTAAAATATCGATTTTTAGCATATTTTGAGCCTATATTTTGAAAACATTCTAGCACTGAGTAGGCATGTACAGATCGCTTCTGGGACCCAAAAATATTGAATTTTCGGGTATTTTGAGCCTGAATTTGAGATATAAACGGGTACAGAAGATGAATGTACATATCGACTTTGGGCACCAAAAATATCGATTTTTAGCATGTTTTGGGTCCATATCTTCAATATATTCTAGCACTGAGTAGGCATATACAGTTCTCTTCTGGGACCAAAAATATCGAATTTTCGGGTGTTTTGAGCCTGAATTTGAGATATAAACGGGTACAGAAGATGCATGCACATATCGACTTTGGGCATCTAAAATATTGATTTTCAGCATGTTTTGGGCCTGTATTTTGAAAATACTCTAACACGGAGTAGGCATGTACAGATCGCTTCTGGGAACCAAAAATATCGAATTTTCGGGTGTTCTGAACCTGAATTTGAGATATAAACGGGTACAGAAGATGCATGCACATATCGACTTTAGGCACCTAAAATATTGATTTTCAGCATGTTTTGGGCCTGTATTTTGAAAATACTCTAACACGGAGTAGGCATGTACAGATCGCTTCTGGGACCCAAAAATATCGAATTTTCGGGTGTTTTGAGCCAGAATTTGAGATATAAACGAGTACAGAAGATGCATGCACATATCGACTTTGTGCACCTAAAATATCGATTTTTAGCATGATTTGGGCCCATTTATTGAAAAAATTCTAGCACTGAGTAAGCATGTACAGATTGCTTCTGGGACCCAAAAATATCGAATTTTCGGGTGTTTTGAGCCTGAATTTGAGATATAAACGGGTACAGAAGATGCATGCACATATCGACTTTGGACACATTAAATATCGATTTTTAGCATGTTTTGAGCCTATATTTTGAAAACATTCTAGCACTGAGTAGGCATGTACAGATAGCCTCTGGGACCCAAAAATGTTGAATTTTCGGATATTTTGAGCCTGAATTTGAGATATAAACGGGTACAGAAGATGCATGCACATATCGACTTTGGACACATTAAATATCGATTTTTAGCATGTTTTGAGCCTATATTTTGAAAATACTCTAACACGGAGTAGGCATGTACAGATCGCTTCTGGGACCCAAAAATATCGAATTTTCGGGTGTTTTGAGCCTGAATTTGGGAAATAAACGGGTATAGAAGATAAATACACATAATGACTTTGGGCACCTAAAATATTAATTTCCAGCATGTTTTGCGCCTGTATTTTGAAAATACTCTAACACAGAGTAGACAAGTACAGATCGCTTCTGGGAACCAAAAATATCGAATTTTCGGGTGTTTTGAGCCTGAATTTGAGATATAAACGGGTGCAGAAGATGCATGAACATATCGACTTTTTGCACCTAAAATATCTATTTTTAGCATGTTTTGGGCCCATATATTGAAACAATTCTAGCACTGAGTAGGCATGTACAGTTCACTTCTGGGACTCAAAAATCTCGAATTTTCGGGTGTTTTGAGCCAGAATTTGGGAAATAAACGGGTATAGAAGATAAATACACATATTGACTTTGGGCATCTAAAATATTAATTTCCAGCATGTTTTGAGCCTGTATTTTGAAAATACTCTAACACGGAGTAGGCATGTACAGATCGCTTCTGGGACCCAAAAATATCGAATTTTCGGGTGTTTTGAGCCAGAATTTGAGATATAAACGAGTACAGAAGATGCATGCACATATCGACTTTGTGCACCTAAAATATCGATTTTTAGCATGATTTGGACCCATTTATTGAAAAAATTCTAGCACTGAGTAAGCATGTACAGATCGCTTCTGGGACCCAAAAATATCGAATTTTCGGGTGTTTTGAGCCTGAATTTTAGATATAAACGGGTACAGAAGATGCATGCACATATCGACTTTGGACACATTAAATATCGATTTTTAGCATGTTTTGAGCCTATATTTTGAAAACATTCTAGCACTGAGTAGGCATGTACAGATAGCCTCTGGGACCCAAAAATGTTGAATTTTCGGATATTTTGAGCCTGAATTTGAGATATAAACGGGTACTGAAGATGCATGCACATATCGACTTTGGGCACCTAAAATATCGATTTTTAGCATTTTTTGGGCGTATATCTTGAAAAAATTCTAGCACTGAGTAGGCATATATAGATCGCTTCTGGTACCCAAAAATATCGAATTTTCAAGTGTTTTGAGCCTGAATTTAGGATATAAACGGGTACAGAAGATGAATACACATATTGACTTTGGGCACCAAAAATATTAATTTCCAGCATGATTTGCGCCTGTATTTTGAAAATACTCTAACACGGAGTAGGCATGTCCAGATCGCTTCTGGTACACAAAAATATCGAATTTTCGAGTGTTTTGAGCCTGAATTTGGGAAATAAACGAGTACAGAAGATGCATACACATATTAACTTTGGGCACCTAAAATATCGATTTTAAGCATGTTTTGGGCCTGTATATTGAAAATACTCTAACACGGAGTAGGCATGTACAGATCGCTTCTGGGACCCAAAAATATCGAATTTTCCAGTGTTCTGAACCTGAATTTGAGATATAAACGGGTACAGAAGATGCATGCATATATCGATTTTGGGCACCTAAAATATTGATTTTCAGCATGTTTTGGGCCTGTATCTTGAAAATACTCTAACACGGAGTAGGCATGTACAGATCGCTTCTGGGACCCAAAAATATCGAATTTTCGGGTGTTTTGAGCCTGAATTTGGGAAATAAACGGGTATAGAAGATAAATACACATATTGACTTTGGGCACCTAAAATATTAATTTCCAGCATGTTTTGAGCCTGTATTTTGAAAATACTCTAACACGGAGTAGGCAAGTACATATCGCTTCTGGGACCCAAAAATATCGAATTTTCGGGTGTTTTGAGCCTGAATTTGAGATATAAACGGGTGCAGAAGATGCATGCACATATCGACTTTTTGCACTTAAAATATCTATTTTTAGCATGTTTTGGGCCCATATATTGAAACAATTCTAGCATTGAGTAGGCATGTACAGATCACTTCTGGGACTCAAAAATATCGAATTTTCGGGTGTTTTGAGCCTGAATTTGGGAAATAAACGGGTATAGAAGATAAATACACATATTGACTTTGGGCACCTAAAATATTAATTTCCAGCATGTTTTGCGCCTGTATTTTGAAAATACTCTAACACGGAGTAGGCATGTACAGATCGCTTGTGGGAACCAAAAATATCGAATTTTCGAGTGTTTTGAGCCTGAATTTGAGATATAAACGGGTGCAGAAGATGCATGCACATATCGACTTTTTGCACTTAAAATATCTATTTTTAGCATGTTTTGGGCCCATATATTGAAACAATTCTAGCATTGAGTAGGCATGTACAGATCGCTTCTAAGACCCAAAAACATCGAATTTTCGGGTGTTTTGAGCCTTAATTTGAGATATAAACGGGTACAGAAGATGCATGCACATATCGACTTTGGACACCTAAAATATCGATTTGTAGCATGTTTTGAGCCTATATTTTGAAAACATTCTAGCACTGAGTAAGCATGTACAGATCGCTTCTGGGACCCAAAAATGTTGAATTTTCGGGTGTTTTGAGCCTGAATTTGGGATATAAACGGATACAGAAGATGCATACACATATTTACTTTTTTCACCTAAAATATAGATTTTCAGTATGTTTTGGGCCTGTATTTAAAAAAAATCTAACACGGAGTAGGCATGTACAGATCGCTTCTGGGACCCAAAAATATCGAATTTTCGGGTGTTTTGAGCCTGAATTTGAGATATAAACGGGTACATAAGATTCATGCACATATCGACTTTAGACACCTAAAATATTGATTTTAATCATGTTTTGAGCCTATATTTTGAAAACATTCTAGCACTGAGTAGGCATGCACAGATCGCTTCTGGGACCCAAAAATATTGAATTTTCGGGTGTTTTGAGCCTGAATTTGAGATACAAACGGGTACTGAAGATGCATGAACATATCGACTTTGGACACCTAAAATATTGATTTTTAACATGGTTTGAGCCTATATTTTGAAAACATTCTAGCACTGAGTAGGCATGCACAGATCCTTTCTGGGACCCAAAAATATTGATTTTCGGGTGTTTTGAGCCTGAATTTGAGATATAAACGGGTACAGAAGATGCATGCACATATTGACTTTGGGCACCTAAAATATCGATTTTTAGCATGATTTGGGCCCATATATTGAAAAAATTCTAGCACTGAGTAAGCATGTACAGATCGCTTATGGGACCCAAAAATATCGAATTTTCGGGTGTTTTGAGCCTGAATTTGAGATATAAACGGGTACAGAAGATTCATGCACATATCGACTTTGGACACCTAAAATATTGATTTTTAACAAGTTTTGAGCCTATATTTTGAAAACATTCTAGCACTGTGTAGGCATATACAGATCGCTTCTGGAACCCAAAAATTTCGAATTTTCGGGTGTTTTGAGCCTGAATTTGAGATATAAACGGGTACAGAAGATGCATGCACGTTTCGACTTTTGGCACCCAAAATATCGATTTTCAGCATGTTCTATGCCTATATTTTGAAAATATTCTAGCAATGAGTAGGTATGTACAGATCGCTTCTGGGACCCAAAAATATCAAATTTTCGGGTGTTTTTGAGCCTGAATTTGGGATATAAACGGACACAGAAGATGCATGCACATATTGACTTTGGGCACCTAAAATATCGATTTTTAGCATGTTTTGGGCCTGTATTTTGAAAATACTCTAACACAGAGTAGGCATGTACAGATCGCTTCTAGGACCCAAAAATATCGAATTTTCGGGTGTATTGAGCCTGAATTTGAGATATAAACGGGTACAGAAGATGCATGCACATATCGACTTTAGTCACTTGAAATATCGATTTTTACCCTGTTTTGGGCCCATATCTTGAAAATATTCTAGCACTGAGTAGGCATGTACAGATAGCTTCTGGGACCCAAATATATCGAATTTTCGGGTGTTTTGAGCCTTAATTTAGGATATAAACGGGTACAGAAGATGAATACACATATTGACTTTGGGCAACTAAAATATCGATTTTTAGCATGTTTTGGGCCTGTATATTGAAAATACTCTTACACGGAGTAGGCATGTACAGATCGCTTCTGGGACCTAAAAATATCGAATTCTCGGGAGTTTTGAGCCTGATTTTGAGATATAAACGGGTCCAGAAGATGCATGCACATATCGACTTTGGGCACCCAAAATATCGATTTTCAGCATGTTTTGGGCCTGTATTGTGAAAATACTCTAACACGGAGTAGGCATGTACAGTACACTTCTGGGACCCAAAAATATTTAATTTTAGGGTGTTTTGAGCCTGAATTTGAGATATAAACGGGTACAGAAGAAGCATGCACATATCGACTTTGGGCACCTATAATATCGATTTTTAGCATGTTTTGGGCCTGTATTTTGAAAATACTCTAACACGGAGTAGGCATGTACAGATCGCTTCTGGGACCCAAAAATATCGAATTTTCGGGTGTTTTGAGCCTGAATTTGGGAAATAAACGGGTATAGAAGATAAATACACATATTGACTTTGGGCACCTAAAATATTAATTTCCAGCATGTTTTGCGCCTGTATTTTGAAAATACTCTAACACGAAGTAGGCATGTACAGATCGCTTCTGGGACCCAAAAATATCGAATTTTCGGGTGTTTTGAGCCTGAATTTGAGATATAAACGGGTACAGAAGATGCATGCACATATTGACTTTGGACATATTAAATATCGATTTTTAGCATGTTTTGAGCCTATATTTTGAAAACATTCTAGCACTGAGTAGGCATGTACACATCGCTTTAGGGACCCAAAAATATTGAATTTTCAGGTGTTTTGATCCTGAATTTGAGATATAAACGGGTACTGAAGATGCATGCACATATCGACTTTTTGAACCTAAAATATACATTTTGATTATGTTTTGGGTCTGTATCTTTAAAACATTTTAGCAAGGAGTAGGCATGTACAGATCGCTTCTGTGACCCAAATATATCGAATTATCGAGTGTTTTAAACCTGAATTTGGGATGTAAACGGGTACAGAAGATGCATGCACATATCGACTTTGGGCACCCAAAATATCGATTCTGAGCATGTTTTGGGCCTGCAATTTGAAAATACTCTATCACGGAGTAGGCATGTACAGATCGCTTCTGGTACACAAATATATCGAATTTTCGGGAGTTTTGAGCCTGAATTTGAGATATAAACGGGTACAGAAGATACATGCACATATCGACTTTGGGCACCCAAAATATCGATTTTCAGCATGTTTTGTACCTGTATTTTGAAAATACTCTAACACGCAGTACGCATGTACAGATCGCTTCTGGGACCCAAAAATATCGAATTTTCGGGTGTTTTGAGCCTGAATTTGAGATAATAACGGGTACAGAAGATGCATGCACATATCGACTTTGGGCACCTATAATATCGATTTTTAGCATGTTTTGGGCCTGTATATTGAAAATACTCGAACACGGAGTAGGCATGTACAGATCGTTTCTGGGACCCAAAAATATCGAATTTTCGGGAGTTTTGAGCCTGAATTTGAGATATAATCGGGTACAGAAGATGCATGCACATATCTACGTTGGGCACCTAAAATATCGATTTTTAGCAGGTTTTGGGCCTACATTTTAAAAATATTCTAGCACTGAGTAGGCATGTACAGATCGCTTCTGGAACCCAAAAATATCGAATTTTAGAGTGTTTTGAACCTGAATTTGGGATATAAACGGGTAAAGATGATGCATGCACATATTGACTTTGGGCACCTAAAATATCGATTTTGAGCATGTTTTGGACCTGTATTTTGAAAATACTCTAACACGGAGTAGGCATGTACAGATCGCTTCTGGGACACAAAGATATCGAATTCTATTGTGTTTTAAGCCTGAATTTGATATATAAACGGGTACTGAAGATGCATGCACATATCGACTTTTTGAACCTAAAATA
The DNA here is from genome assembly GCA_033782935.1 of Petrolisthes cinctipes. Taxonomy (NCBI): domain Eukaryota; kingdom Metazoa; phylum Arthropoda; class Malacostraca; order Decapoda; family Porcellanidae; genus Petrolisthes; species Petrolisthes cinctipes. The sequence continues at coordinate 171,411 of JAWQEG010000369.1, forward strand.
TACATTTTGATTATGTTTTGGGTCTGTATCTTTAAAACATTTTAGCAAGGAGTAGGCATGTACAGATCGCTTCTGTGACCCAAAAATATCGAATTATCGAGTGTTTTAAACCTGAATTTGGGATGTAAACGGGTACAGAAGATGCATGCACATATCGACTTTGGGCACCCAAAATATCGATTCTGAGCATGTTTTGGGCCTGCAATTTGAAAATACTCTATCACGGAGTAGGCATGTACAGATCGCTTCTGGTACACAAATATATCGAATTTTCGGGAGTTTTGAGCCTGAATTTGAGATATAAACGGGTACAGAAGATACATGCACATATCGACTTTGGGCACCAAAATATCGATTTTCAGCATGTTTTGGGCCTGTATTTTGAAAATACTCTAAGACGGAGTAGGCATGTCCAGATCGCTTTTGGGAACCAAAAATATCGAATTTTCGGGTGTTTTGAGCCTGAATTTGAGATATAAACGGGTACAGAAGATGCATGCACATATCGACTTTTTGCACTTAAAATATCGATTTTTAGCATGTTTTGGGCCTGTAGTATGAAAAATTTCTAGCACTGAGTAGGCATGTACAGATCGCTTCTGGGACCCAAAAATATCGAATTTTCGGGTGTTTTGAGCCTGAATTTGAGATATAAACGGGTACAGAAGATGCATGCACATATCGACTTTGGACACCTAAAATATCGATTTTTAACATGTTTTGAGCCTATATTTTGAAAACATTCTAGCACTGAGTAGGCATGTACAGATCGCTTCTGGGACCCAAAAATATTGAATTTTCGGGTATTTTGAGCCTGAATTTGAGATATAAACGGGTACAGAAGATGAATGTACATATCGACTTTGGGCACCAAAAATATCGATTTTTAGCATGTTTTGGGCCCATATCATCAATATATTCTAGCACTGAGTAGGCATGTACAGTTCTCTTCTGGGACCAAAAAATATCGAATTTTCGGGTGTTTTGAGCCTGAATTTGAGATATAAACGGGTACAGAAGATGCATGCACATATTGACTTTGGGCACCTAAAATATCGATTTTCAACATGTTTTGTGCCTGTATATTGAAAATACTCTAACACGGAGTAGGCATGTACAGATCGCTTCTGGGACCCAAAAATATCGAATTTTCGGGTGTTTTGAGCCTGAATTTGAGATAATAACGGGTACAGAAAATGCATGCAGATATCGACTTTGGGCACCTATAATATCGATTTTTAGCATGTTTTGGGCCTGTATATTGAAAATACTCGAAAACGGAGAAGGCATGTACAGATCGCTTCTGGGACCCAAAAATATCGAATTTTCGGGAGTTTTGAGCCTGAATTTGAGATATAAACGGGTACAGAAGATGCATGCACATATCTACGTTGGGCACCTAAAATATCGATTTTTAGCAGGTTTTGGGCCTACATTTTGAAAATATTCTAGCACTGAGTAGGCATGTACAGATCGCTTCTGGAACCCAAAAATATCGAATTTTAGAGTGTTTTGAACCTGAATTTGGGATATAAACGGGTAAAGAAGATGCATGCACATATCGACTTTGGGAACCTAAAATATCGATTTTGAGCATGTTTTGGACCTGTATTTTGAAAATACTCTAACACGGAGTAGGCATGTACAGATCGCTTCTGGGACACAAATATATCGAATTCTCGTGTGTTTTAGGCCTGAATTTGAGATATAAACGGGTACAGAAGATGCATGCACATATCGACTTTGGGCACCTAAAATATCGATTTTTAGCATTTTTTGGGCGTATATCTTGAAAATATTCTAGCACTGAGTAGGCATATATAGATCGCTTCTGGGACCCAAAAATATCGAATTTTCAAGTGTTTTGAGCCTGAATTTGGGATATAAACGGGTACAGAAGATGAATACACATATTGACTTTGGGCACCAAAAATATTAATTTCCAGCATGATTTGCGCCTGTATTTTGAAAATACTCTAACACGGAGTAGGCATGTCCAGATCGCTTCTGGGAACCAAAAATATCGAATTTTCGGGTGTTTTGAGCCTGAATTTGAGATATAAACGGGTACAGAAGATGCATGCACATATCGACTTTTTGCACTTAAAATATCGATTTTTAGCATGTTTTGGGCCTGTATTTTGAAAAATTTCTAGCACTGAGTAGGCATGTACCGATCGCTTCTGGGACCCAAAAATATCGAATTTTCGGGTGTTTTGAGCCTGAATTTGAGATATAAACGGGTACAGAAGTTGCATGCACATATCGACTTTGGACACCTAAAATATCGATTTTTAGCATGTTTTGAGCCTATATTTTGAAAACATTCTAGCACTGAGTAGGCATGTACAGATCGCTTCTGGGACCCAAAAATATTGAATTTTCGGGTATTTTGAGCCTGAATTTGAGATATAAACGGATACAGAAGATGAATGTACATATCGACTTTGGGCACCAAAAATATGGATTTTTAGCATGTTTTGGGCCCATATCTTCAAAATATTCTAGCACTGAGTAGGCATATACAGTTCTCTTCTGGGACCAAAAAATATCGAATTTCCGGGTGTTTTGAGCCTGAATTTGAGATATAAACGGGTACAGAAGATGCATGCACATATTGACTTTGGGCACCTAAAATATCGATTTTCAGCATGTTTTGGGCCTGTATATTGAAAATACTCTAACACGGAGTAGGCATGTACAGATCGCTTCTGGGACCCAAAAATATCGAATTTTCGGGTGTTCTGAACCTGAATTTGAGATATAAACGGGTACAGAAGATGCATGCACATATCGACTTTGGGCACCTAAAATATTGATTTTCAGCATGTTTTGGGCCTGTATTTTGAAAATACTCTAACACGGAGTAGGCATGTACAGATCGCTTCTGGGACCCAAAAATATCGAATTTTCGGGTGTTTTGAGCCAGAATTTGAGATATAAACGAGTACAGAAGATGCATGCACATATCGACTTTGTGCACCTAAAATATCGATTTTTAGCATGATTTGGACCCATATATTGAAAAAATTCTAGCACTGAGTAAGCATGTACAGATCGCTTCTGGGACCAAAAAATATCGAATTTTTGGGTGTTTTGAGCCTGAATTTTAGATATAAACGGGTACAGAAGATGCATGCACATATCGACTTTGGACACATTAAATATCGATTATTAGCATGTTTTGAGCCTATATTTTGAAAACATTCTAGCACTGAGTAGGCATGTACAGATAGCCTCTGGGACCCAAAAATGTTGAATTTTCGGATATTTTGAGCCTGAATTTGAGATATAAACGGGTACTGAAGATGCATGCACATATCGACTTTGGGCACCTAAAATATAGATTTTTAGCATTTTTTGGGCTTATATCTTGAAAATATTCTAGCACTGAGTAGGCATATATAGATCGCTTCTGGGACCCAAAAATATCGAATTTTCAAGTGTTTTGAGCCTGAATTTAGGATATAAACGGGTACAGAAGATGAATACACATATTGACTTTGAGCACCAAAAATATTAATTTCCAGCATGATTTGCGCCTGTATTTTGAAAATACTCTAACACGGAGTAGGCATGTCCAGATCGCTTCTGGTACACAAAAATATCGAATTTTCGAGTGTTTTGAGCCTGAATTTGGGAAATAAACGAGTACAGAAGATGCATACACATATTAACTTTGGGCACCTAAAATATCGATTTTAAGCATGTTTTGGGCCTGTACATTGAAAATACTCTAACACGGAGTAGGCATGTACAGATCGCTTATGGGACCCAAAAATATAGAATTTTCGGGTGTTTTGAGCCTGAATTTGAGATAATAACGGGTACAGAAAATGCATGCAGATATCGACTTTGGGCACCTATAATATCGATTTTTAGCATGTTTTGGGCCTGTATATTGAAAATACTCGAAAACGGAGAAGGCATGTACAGATCGCTTCTGGGACCCAAAAATATCGAATTTTCGGGAGTTTTGAGCCTGAATTTGAGATATAAACGGGTACAGAAGATGCATGCACATATCTTCGTTGGGCACCTAAAATATCGATTTTTAGCAGGTTTTGGGCCTACATTTTGAAAATATTCTAGCACTGAGTAGGCATGTACAGATCGCTTCTGGAACCCAAAAATATCGAATTTTAGAGTGTTTTGAACCTGAATTTGGGATATAAACGGGTAAAGAAGATGCATGCACATATCGACTTTGGGAACCTAAAATATCGATTTTGAGCATGTTTTGGACCTGTATTTTGAAAATACTCTAACACGGAGTAGGCATGTACAGATCGCTTCTGGGACACAAATATATCGAATTCTCGTGTGTTTTAGGCCTGAATTTGAGATATAAACGGGTACAGAAGATGCATGCACATATCGACTTTGGGCACCTAAAATATCGATTTTTAGCATTTTTTGGGCGTATATCTTGAAAATATTCTAGCACTGAGTAGGCATATATAGATCGCTTCTGGGACCCAAAAATATCGAATTTTCAAGTGTTTTGAGCCTGAATTTGGGATATAAACGGGTACAGAAGATGAATACACATATTGACTTTGGGCACCAAAAATATTAATTTCCAGCATGATTTGCGCCTGTATTTTGAAAATACTCTAACACGGAGTAGGCATGTCCAGATCGCTTCTGGTAACCAAAAATATCGAATTTTCGGGTGTTTTGAGCCTGAATTTGAGATATAAACGGGTACAGAAGATGCATGCACATATCGACTTTTTGCACTTAAAATATCGATTTTTAGCATGTTTTGGGCCTGTATTTTGAAAAATTTCTAGCACTGAGTAGGCATGTACCGATCGCTTCTGGGACCCAAAAATATCGAATTTTCGGGTGTTTTGAGCCTGAATTTGAGATATAAACGGGTACAGAAGTTGCATGCACATATCGACTTTGGACACCTAAAATATCGATTTTTAGCATGTTTTGAGCCTATATTTTGAAAACATTCTAGCACTGAGTAGGCATGTACAGATCGCTTCTGGGACCCAAAAATATTGAATTTTCGGGTATTTTGAGCCTGAATTTGAGATATAAACGGATACAGAAGATGAATGTACATATCGACTTTGGGCACCAAAAATATGGATTTTTAGCATGTTTTGGGCCCATATCTTCAATATATTCTAGCACTGAGTAGGCATATACAGTTCTCTTCTGGGACCAAAAAATATCGAATTTTCGGGTGTTTTGAGCCTGAATTTGAGATATAAACGGGTACAGAAGATGCATGCACATATTGACTTTGGGCACCTAAAATATCGATTTTCAGCATGTTTTGTGCCTGTATATTGAAAATACTCTAACACGGAGTAGGCATGTACAGATCGCTTCTGGGACCCAAAAATATCGAATTTTCGGGTGTTCTGAACCTGAATTTGAGATATAAACGGATACAGAAGATGCATGCACATATCGACTTTGGGCACCTAAAATATTGATTTTCGGCATGTTTTGGGCCTGTATTTTGAAAATACTCTAACACGGAGTAGGCATGTACAGATCGCTTCTGGGACCCAAAAATATCGAATTTTCGGGTGTTTTGAGCCAGAATTTGAGATATAAACGGGTACAGAAGATGCATGCACATATCGACTTTGTGCAACTAAAATATCGATTTTTAGCATGATTTGGACCCATATATTGAAAAAATTCTAGCACTGAGTAAGCATGTACAGATCGCTTCTGGGACCCAAAAATATTGAATTTTCGGGTGTTTTGAGCCTGAATTTGAGATATAAACGGGTGCAGAAGATGCATGCACATATCGACTTTGGACACATTAAATATCGATTTTTAGCATGTTTTGAGCCTTTATTTTGAAAACATTCTAGCACTGAGTAGGCATGTACAGATAGCCTCTGGGACCCAAAAATATCGAATTTTCGGGTGTTTTGAGCCTGAATTTTAGATATAAACGGGTACAGAAGATGCATGCACATATTGACTTTGGGCACCTAAAATATCGATTTTCAGCATGTTTTGGGCCTGTATATTGAAAATACTCTAACACGGAGTAGGCATGTACAGATCGCTTCTGGGACCCAAAAATATCGAATTTTCGGGTGTTCTGAACCTGAATTTGGGAAATAAACGGGTATAGAAGATAAATACACATATTGACTTTGGGCACCTAAAATATTAATTTCCAGCATGTTTTGAGCCTGTATTTTGAAAATACTCTAACACGGAGTAGGCATGTACAGATCGCTTCTGGGACCCAAAAATATCGAATTTTCGGGTGTTTTGAGCCAGAATTTGAGATATAAACGAGTACAGAAGATGCATGCACATATCGACTTTGTGCACCTAAAATATCGATTTTTAGCATGATTTGGACCCATTTATTGAAAAAATTCTAGCACTGAGTAAGCATGTACAGATCGCTTCTGGGACCCAAAAATATCGAATTTTCGGGTGTTTTGAGCCTGAATTTTAGATATAAACGGGTACAGAAGATGCATGCACATATCGACTTTGGACACATTAAATATCGATTTTTAGCATGTTTTGAGCCTATATTTTGAAAACATTCTAGCACTGAGTAGGCATGTACAGATAGCCTCTGGGACCCAAAAATGTTGAATTTTCGGATATTTTGAGCCTGAATTTGAGATATAAACGGGTACTGAAGATGCATGCACATATCGACTTTGGGCACCTAAAATATCGATTTTTAGCATTTTTTGGGCTTATATCTTGAAAATATTCTAGCACTGAGTAGGCATATATAGATCGCTTCTGGGACCCAAAAATATCGAATTTTCAAGTGTTTTGAGCCTGAATTTAGGATATAAACGGGTTCAGAAGATGAATACACATATTGACTTTGAGCACCAAAAATATTAATTTCCAGCATGATTTGCGCCTGTATTTTGAAAATACTCTAACACGGAGTAGGCATGTCCAGATCGCTTCTGGTACACAAAAATATCGAATTTTCGAGTGTTTTGAGCCTGAATTTGGGAAATAAACGAGTACAGAAGATGCATACACATATTAACTTTGGGCACCTAAAATATCGATTTTAAGCATGTTTTGGGCCTGTACATTGAAAATACTCTAACACGGAGTAGGCATGTACAGATCGCTTCTGGGACCCAAAAATATCGAATTTTCGGGTGTTCTGAACCTGAATTTGAGATATAAACGGGTACAGAAGATGCATGCATATATCGATTTTGGGCACCTAAAATATTGATTTTCAGCATGTTTTGGGCCTGTATCTTGAAAATACTCTAACACGGAGTAGGCATGTACAGATCGCTTCTGGGACCCAAAAATATCGAATTTTCGGGTGTTTTGAGCCTGAATTTGGGAAATAAACGGGTATAGAAGATAAATACACATATTGACTTTGGGCACCTAAAATATTAATTTCCAGCATGTTTTGCGCCTGTATTTTGAAAATACTCTAACACGGAGTAGGCAAGTACAGATCGCTTCTGGGAACCAAAAATATCGAATTTTCGGGTGTTTTGAGCCTGAATTTGAGATATAAACGGGTGCAGAAGATGCATGCACATATCGACTTTTTGCACATAAAATATCTATTTTTAGCATGTTTTAGGCCCATATATTGAAACAATTCTAGCACTGAGTAGGCATGTACAGATCACTTCTGGGACTCAAAAATATCGAATTTTCGGGTGTTTTGAGCCTGAATTTGGGAAATAAACGGGTATAGAAGATAAATACACATATTGACTTTGGGCACCTAAAATATTAATTTCCAGCATGTTTTGCGCCTGTATTTTGAAAATACTCTAACACGGAGTAGGCATGTACAGATCGCTTCTGGGAACCAAAAATATCGAATTTTCGAGTGTTTTGAGCCTGAATTTGAGATATAAACGGGTACAGAAGATGCATGCACATATCGACTTTTTGCATTTAAAATATCGATTTTTAGCATGTTTTGGGACCATATTTTGAAAAAATTCTAGCACTGAGTAGGCATGTACAGATCGCTTCTAAGACCCAAAAATATCGAATTTTCGGGTGTTTTGAGCCTGAATTTGAGATATAAACGGGTACAGAAGATGCATGCACATATCGACTTTGGACCCCTAAAATATCGATTTGTAGCATGTTTTGAGCCTATATTTTGAAAACATTCTAGCACTGAGTAGGCATGTACAGATCGCTTCTGGGACCCAAAAATGTTGAATTTTCGGGTGTTTCGAGCCTGAATTTGAGATATAAACGGATACAGAAGATGCATACACATATTGACTTTTTTCACCTAAAATATAGATTTTCAGTATGTTTTGGGCCTGTATTTAAAAAAAATCTAACACGGAGTAGGCATGTACAGATTGCTTCTGGGACCCAAAAATATCGAATTTTCGGGTGTTTTGAGCCTGAATTTGAGATATAAACGGGTACATAAGATTCATGCACATATCGACTTTAGACACCTAAAATATTGATTTTAATCATGTTTTGAGCCTATATTTTGAAAACATTCTAGCACTGAGTAGGCATGCACAGATCGCTTCTGGGACCCAAAAATATTGAATTTTCGGGTGTTTTGAGCCTGAATTTGAGATACAAACGGGTACTGAAGATGCATGAACATATCGACTTTGGTCACCTAAAATATTGATTTTTAACATGGTTTGAGCCTATATTTTGAAAACATTCTAGCACTGAGTAGGCATGCACAGATCCCTTCTGGGACCCAAAAATATTGATTTTCAGGTGTTTTGAGCCTGAATTTGAGATATATGCGGGTACAGAAGATGCATGCACATATTGACTTTGGGCACCTAAAATATCGATTTTTAGCATGTTTTGGGCACATATTTTGAAAAAATTCTAGCACTGAGTAAGCATGTACAGATCGCTTCTGGGACCCAAAAATATCGAATTTTCGGGTGTTTTGAGCCTGAATTTGAGATATAAACGGGTACAGAAGATGCATGCACATATCGACTTTGGACACATTAAATATCGATTTTTAGCATGTTATGAGCCTATATTTTGAAAACATTCTAGCACTGAGTAGGCATGTACAGATCGCTTCTGGGACCCAAAAATGTTGAATTTTCGGAAATTTTGAGCCTGAATTTGAGATATAAACGGGTACTGAAGATGCATGCACATATCGACTTTTTGCACCTAAAATATCGATTTTGATTATGTTTTGGGTCTGTATCTTGAAAACATTCTAGCAAGGAGTAGGCATGTACAGATCGCTTCTGTGACCCAAAAATATCGAATTTTCGAGTGTTTTAAACCTGAATTTAGGATATAAACGGGTACAGAAGATGCATTCACATATCGACTTTGGGCACCCAAAATATCGATTTTGAGCCTGTTTTGGGCCTGTATTTTGAAAATACTCTAACACGGAGTAGGCATGTACAGATCGCTTCTGGTACACAAAAATATCGAATTTTCGAGTGTTTTGAGCCTGAATTTGGGAAATAAACGGGTACAGAAGATGCATACACATATTATCTTTGGGCAACTAAAATATCGATTTTAAGCATGTTTTGGGCCTGTATATTGAAAATACTTTAACACGGAGTAGGCATGTACAGATCTCTTCTGGGACCCAAAAATATCGAATTTTCGGGGGTTCTGAACCTGAATTTGAGATATAAACGGTTACAGAATATGCATGCACATATCAATTTTGGGCACCTAAAATATTGATTTTCAGTATGTTTTGGGCCTGTATCTTGAAAATACTCTAACACGGAGTAGGCATGTACAGATTGCTTCTGGGACCCAAAAATATCGAATTTTCGGGTGTTTTGAGCCTGAATTTGGGAAATAAACGGGTATAGAAGATAAATACACATATTGACTTTGGGCACCTAAAATATTAATTTCCAGCATGTTTTGCGCTTGTATTTTCAAAATACTCTAACACGGAGTAGGCATGTACAGATCGCTTCTGGGAACCAAAAATATCGAATTTTCGGGTGTTTTGAGCCTGAATTTGAGATATAAACGGGTACAGAAGATGCATGCACATATCGACTTTTTGCATTTAAAATATCGATTTTTAGCATGTTTTGGGCCCATATTTTGAAAAAATTCTAGCACTGAGTAGGCATGTACAGATCGCTTCTATGACCCAAAAATATCGAATTTTTGGGTGTTTTGAGCCTGAATTTGAGATATAAACGGGTACAGAAGATGCATGCACATATCGACTTTTTGCACCTAAAATATCGATTTGTAGCATGTTTTGAGCCTATATTTTGAAAACATTCTAGCACTGAGTAGGCATGTACAGATCGCATCTGGGACCCAAAAATGTTGAATTATCGGGTGTTTTGAGCCTGAATTTGAGATATAAACGGATACAGAAGATGCATACACATATTGACTTTTTTCACCTAAAATATAGATTTTCAGTATGTTTTGGGCCTGTATTTAAAAAAAATCTAACACGGAGTAGGCATGTACAGATCGCTTCTGGGACCCAAAAATATCGAATTTTCGGGTGTTTTGAGCCTGAATTTGAGATATAAACGGGTATATAAGATTCATGCACATATCGACTTTAGACACCTAAAATATCGATTTTAATCATGTTTTGAGCCTATATTTTGAAAACATTCTAGCACTGAGTAGGCATGCACAGATCGCTTCTGGGACCCAAAAATATTGAATTTTCGGGTGTTTTGAGCCTGAATTTGAGATACAAACGGATACTGAAGATGCATGAACATATCGACTTTGGACACCTAAAATATTGATTTTTAACATGTTTTGAGCCTATATTTTGAAAACATTCTATCACTGAGTAGGCATGTACAGATCGCTTCTGGGACCCAAAAATATCGAATTTTCGGGTGTTTTGAGCCTAAATTTGGGATATAAACGGGTACAGAAGATGCATGAACATATCGACTTTGGACACCTAAAATATTGATTTGTAATATGTTTTGAGCCTATATATTGAAAATACTCTAACACGGAGTAGTCATGTACAGATCGCTTCTGGGACCCAAAAATATCGAATTTTCGAGTGTTTTGAGCCTGAATTTAAGATATAAACGGGTACAGAAGATGCATGCACATTTCGACTTTTGGCACCCAAAATATCGATTTTCAGCATGTTCTGGGCCTATATTTTGAAAATATTCTAGCACTGAGTAGGTATGTACAGATCGCTTCTTGAACCCAAAAATATCGTATTTTCAGGTGTTTTGAGCCTGAATTTGAGATACAAACAGGTACTGAAGATGCATGCACATATCGACTTTTTGCACCTAAAATATCGATTTGTAGCATGTTTTGAGCCTATATTTTGAAAACATTCTAGCACTGAGTAGGCATGTACAGATCGCTTCTGGGACCCAAAAATATTGATTTTCAGGCGTTTTGAGCCTGAATTTGAGATATAAACGGTTACTGAAGATGCATGCACATATCGACTTTGGCCACCAAAAATATCGATTTTGAGCATGTTTTGGGTCTGTATCTTGAAAACATTCTAGCAAGAAGTAGGCATGTACAGATCGCTTCTGGGACCCACAAATATCAAATTTTCGGGTGTTTTGAGCCTGAATTTGGGATATAAACGGATACAGAAGATGCATGCACATATTGACTTTGGGCACCTAAAATATCGATTTTTAGCATGTTTTGGGCACATATTTTGAAAAAATTCTAGCACTGAGTAGGCATGTACAGATTGCTTATGGGACCCAGAAACATCGAATTTTCGGTTGTTTTGACCCTGAATTTGAGATATAAACGGGTACAGAAGATGCCTGCACATATCGACTTTGGACACATTAAATATCGATTTTTAACATGTTTTGAGCCTATATTTTGAAAACATTCTAGCACTGAGTAGGCATGTACAGATCGCTTCTGGGACCCAAAAATGTTGAATTTTCGGGTATTTTGAGCCTGAATTTGAGATATAAACGGGTACTGAAGATGCATGCACATATCGACTTTTTGCACCTAAAATATCGATTTTGATTATGTTTTGGGTCTGTATCTTGAAAACATTCTAGCAAAGAGTAGGCATGTACAGGTCGCTTCTGTGACCCAAAAATATCGAATTTTCGAGTGTTTTAAACCTGAATTTGGGATGTAAACGGGTACAGAAGATGCATGCACATATCGACTTTGGGCACCCAAAATATCGATTTTGAGCATGTTTTGGGCCTGTGTTTTGAAAATACTCTATCACGGAGTAGGCATGTACAGATCGCTTCTGGTACACAAAAATATCGAATTTTCAGGTGTTTTGAGCCTGAATTTGGGAATTAAACGGGTACAGAAGATGCATACACATATTGACTTTGGGTACCTATAATATTGATTTTCAGCATGTTTTGGGCCTGTATATTGAAAATACTCTAACACGGAGTAGGCATGTACAGATAGCTTCTGGGACCCAAAAATATCGAATTTTCGGGAGTTTTGAGCATGAATTTGAGATATAAACGGGTACAGAAGATGCATGCACATATCGACCTTGGTCACCCAAAATATCGATTTTCAGCATGTTTTGGGCCTGTATTGTGAAAATACTCTAACACGGAGTAGGCATGTACAGTACGCTTCTGGGACCCAAAAATATCGAATTTTCGAGTGTTTTGAGCCTGAATTTGAGATATAAACGGGTAAAGAAGATGCATGCACATATTGACTTTGGACACATTAAATATCGATTTTTAGCATGTTTTGGGTCTGTATCTTGAAAACATTCTAGCACTGAGTAGGCATGTACACATCGCTTTAGGGACCCAAAAATATTGAATTTTCGGGTGTTTTGAGCCTGAATTTGAGTTATAAACGGGTACTGAAGATGCATGCACATATCGACTTTTTGCACCTAAAATATCGATTTTGATTATGTTTTGGGTCTGTATCTTTAAAACATTCTAGCAAGGAGTAGGCATGTACTGATCGCTTCTGTGACCCAAAATAATCGAATTTTCGAGTGTTTTAAACCTTAATTTGGGATGTAAAAGGGTACAGAAGATGCATGCACATATCGACTTTTTGCACTTAAAATATCGATTTTTAGCATGTTTTGGGCCTGTATTTTGAAAAATTTCTAGCACTGAGTAGGCATGTACAGATCGCTTCTGGGACCCAAAAATATCGAATTTTCGGGAGTTTTGAGCCTGAATTTGAGATATAAACGGGTACAGAAGATGCATGCACATATCGACTTTGAACACCTAAAATATCGATTTTTAGCATGTTTTGAGCCTATATTTTGAAAACATTCTAGCACTGAGTAGGCATGTACAGATCGCTTCTGGGACCCAAAAATATCGAATTTTCGGGTATTTTGAGCCTGAATTTGAGATATAAACGGGTACAGAAGATGCAAGCACATATCGACTTTGGACACCTAAAATATCGATTTTTAGCATGTTTTGAGCCTATATTTTGAAAACATTCTAGCACTGAGTAGGCATGTACAGATCGCTTCTGGGACCAAAAAATATCGAATTTTCGGTTGTTTTGAGCCTGAATTTGGGAAATAAACGGGTACAGAAGATGCATACACATATTGACTTTGGGCACCTAAAATATCGATTTTCAGCATGTTTTGTTGCTGTATATTGAAAATACTCTAACACGGAGTAGGCATGTACAGATCTCTTCTGGGACAAAAAATATCGAATTTTCGGGTGTTCTGAACCTGAATTTGAGATATAAACGGGTACAGAAGATGCATGCACATATCGACTTTGGGCACCTAAAATATTGATTTTCAGCATGTTTTGGGCCTGTATTTTGAAAATACTCTAACACGGAGTAGGTATGTACAGATCGCTTCTGGGACCCAAAAATATCGAATTTTCGAGAGTTTTGAGCCCGAATTTGAGATATAAACGGGCACAGAAGATGCATGCACATATCGACTTTGGGCACCCAAAATATCGATTTTTAGCAGGTTTTGGGCCTACATTTTGAAAATATTTTAGCACTGAGTAGGCATGTACAGATCGCTTCTGGAACCCAAAAATATCGAATTTTAGAGTGTTTTGAACCTGAATTTGGGATATAAACGGGTAAAGAAGATGCATGAACATATCGACTTTTTGCACCTAAAATATCGATTTTGAGCATGTTTTGGGACTGTATTTTGAAAATACTCTAACACGGAGTAGGCATGTACAGATCGCTTCTGGGACACAAAGATATCGAATTTTCGTGTGTTTTAAGTCTGAATTTGAGATATAAACGGGTACAGAAGATGCATGCACATATCGACTTTGGGCACCTAAAATATCGATTTTTTGCATGTTTTGGGCGTATATCTTGAAAATATTCTAGCACTGAGTAGGCATATATAGATCGCTTCTGGGACCCAAAAATATCAAATTTTCAAGTGTTTTGAGCCTGAATTTGGGATATAAACGGTTACAGAAGATGAATACACATATTGACTTTGGGCACCAAAAATATTAATTTCCAGCATGTTTTGCGCCTGTATTTTGAAAATACTCTAACACGGAGTAGGCATGTACAGATAGCTTCTGGGAACCAAAAATATCGAATTTTCGTGTGTTTTGAGCTTGAATTTGAGATATAAACGGGTACAGAAGATGCATGCACATATCGACTTTTTGCACTTAAAATATCGATTTTTAGCATGTTTTGGGCCTGTATTTTGAAAAATTTCTAGTACTGAGTAGGCATGTACAGATCCCTTCTGGGACCCAAAAATATTGATTTTCGGGTGTTTTGAGCCTGATTTTCAGATATAAACGGGTACAGAAGATGCATGCACATATTGACTTTGGGCACCTAAAATATCGATTTTTAGCATGTTTTGGGCACATATTTTGAAAAAATTCTAGCACTGAGTAGGCATGTACAGATTGCTTCTGGGACCCAAATATATCGAATTTTCGGGTGTTTTGAACCTGAATTTGAGATATTAACGGGTACAGAAGATACATGCACAGATCGACTTTGGAAACATTAAATATCGATTTTTATCATGTTTTGAACCTATATTTTGAAAACATTCTAGCACTGAGTAGGCATGTACAGATCGCTTCTGGGACCCAAAAATATCGAATTTTCAGGTGTTTTGAGCCTGAATTAGAGATACAAACAGGTACTGAAGATGCATGAACATATCGACTTTGGACACCTAAAATATTGATTTGTAACATGTTTTGAGCCTATATTTTGAAAACATTCTAGCACTGAGTAGGCATGCACAGATCCCTTCTGGGACCCAAAAATATTGATTTTCAGGCGTTTTGAGCCTGAATTTGAGATATAAACGGTTACTGAAGATGCATGCACATATCGACTTTGGCCATCTAAAATATCGATTTTGAGCATGTTTTGGGTCTGTATCTTGAAAACATTCTAGCAAGAAGTAGGCATGTACAGATCGCTTCTGGGACCCACAAATATCAAATTTTCGGGTGTTTTGAGCCTGAATTTGGGATATAAACGGGTACAGAAGATGCATGCACATATTGACTTTGGGCACCTAAAATATCGATTTTTAGCATGTTTTGGGCACATATTTTGAAAAAATTCTAGCACTGAGTAGGCATGTACAGATTGCTTATGGGACCCAGAAACATCGAATTTTCGGGTGTTTTGACCCTGAATTTGAGATATAAACGGGTACAGAAGATGCCTGCACATATCGACTTTGGACACATTAAATATCGATTTTTAACATGTTTTGAGCCTATATTTTGAAAACATTCTAGCACTGAGTAGGCATGTACAGACCGCATCTGGGACCCAAAAATGTTGAATTTTCGGGTATTTTGAGCCTGAATTTGAGATATAAACGGGTACTGAAGATGCATGCACATATCGACTTTTTGCACCTAAAATATCGATTTTGATTAAGTTTTGGGTCTGTATCTTGAAAACATTCTAGCAAGGAGTAGGCATGTACAGGTCGCTTCTGTGACCCAAAAATATCGAATTTTCGAGTGTTTTAAACCTGAATTTGGGATGTAAACGGGTACAGAAGATGCATGCACATATCGACTTTGGGCACCCAAAATATCGATTTTGAGCATGTTTTGGTCCTGTATTTTGAAAATACTCTATCACGGAGTAGGCATGTACAGATCGCTTCTGGTACACAAAAATATCGAATTTTCAGGTGTTTTGAGCCTGAATTTGGGAATTAAACGGGTACAGAAGATGCATACACATATTGACTTTGGGCACCTATAATATTGATTTTCAGCATGTTTTGGGCCTGTATATTGAAAATACTCTAACACGGAGTAGGCATGTACAGATCGCTTCTGGGACCCAAAAATATCGAATTTTCGGGAGTTTTGAGCATGAATTTGAGATATAAACGGGTACAGAAGATGCATGCACATATCGACTTTGGTCACCCAAAATATCGATTTTCAGCATGTTTTGGGCCTGTATTGTGAAAATACTCTAACACGGAGTAGGCATGTACAGTACGCTTCTGGGACCCAAAAATATCGAATTTTCGGGTGTTTTGAGCCTGAATTTGAGATATAAACGGGTAAAGAAGATGCATGCACATATTGACTTTGGACACATTATATATCGATTTTTAGCATGTTTTGGGTCTGTATCTTGAAAACATTCTAGCACTGAGTAGGCATGTACACATCGCTTTAGGGACCCAAAAATATTGAATTTTCGGGTGTTTTGAGCCTGAATTTGAGTTATAAACGGGTACTGAAGATGCATGCACATATCGACTTTTTGCACCTAAAATATCGATTTTGATTATGTTTTGGGTCTGTATCTTTAAAACATTCTAGCAAGGAGTAGGCATGTACAGATCGCTTCTGTGACACAAAAATATCGAATTTTCAGGTGTTTTAAACCTTAATTTGGGATGTAAACGGGTACAGAAGATGCATGCACATATCGACTTTTTGCACTAAAAATATAGATTTTTAGCATGTTTTGGGCCTGTATTTTGAAAAATTTCTAGCACTGAGTAGGCATGTACAGATCGATTCTGGGACCCAAAAATATCGAATTTTCGGGAGTTTTGAGCCTGAATTTGAGATATAAACGGGTACAGAAGATGCATGCACATATCGACTTTGGACACCTAAAATATCGATTTTTAGCATGTTTTGAACCTATATTTTGAAAACATTCTAGCACTGAGTAGGCATGTACAGATCGCTTCTGGGACCCAAAAATATCGAATTTTCGGGTATTTTGAGCCTGAATTTGAGATATAAACGGGTAAAGAAGATGCATGCACATATCGACTTTGGACACCTAAAATATCGATTTTTAGCATGTTTTGAGCCTATATTTTGAAAACATTCTAGCACTGAGTAGGCATGTACAGATCGCTTCTGGGACCAAAAAATATCGAATTTTCGGTTGTTTTGAGCCTGAATTTGGGAAATAAACGGGTACAGAAGATGCATACACATATTGACTTTGGGCACCTAAAATATCGATTTTCAGCATGTTTTGTGGCTGTATATTGAAAATACTCTAACACGGAGTAGGCATGTACAGATCGCTTCTGGGACAAAAAATATCGAATTTTCGGGTGTTCTGAACCTGAATTTGAGATATAAACGGGTACAGAAGATGCATGCACATATCGACTTTGGGCACCTAAAATATTGATTTTCAGCATGTTTTGGGCCTGTATTTTGAAAATACTCTAACACGGAGTAGGCATGTACAGATCGCTTCTGGGACCCAAAAATATCGAATTTTCGAGAGTTTTGAGCCCGAATTTGAGATATAAACGGGCACAGAAGATGCATGCACATATCGACTTTGGGCACCCAAAATATCGATTTTTAGCAGGTTTTGGGCCTACATTTTGAAAATATTCTAGCACTGAGTAGGCATGTACAGATCGCTTCTGGAACCCAAAAATATCGAATTTTAGAGTGTTTTGAACCTGAATTTGGGATATAAATGGGTAAAGAAGATGCATGAACATATCGACTTTGGGCACCTAAAATATCGATTTTTAGCATGTTTTGGGCGTATATCTTGAAAATATTCTAGCACTGAGTAGGCATATATAGATCGCTTCTGGGACCCAAAAATATCAAATTTTCAAGTGTTTTGAGCCTGAATTTGGGACATAAACGGTTACAGAAGATGAATACACATATTGACTTTGGGCACCAAAAATATTAATTTCCAGCATGTTTTGCGCCTGTATTTTGAAAATACTCTAACACGGAGTAGGCATGTACAGATAGCTTCTGGGAACCAAACATAGCGAATTTTCGGGTGTTTTGAGCCTGAATTTGAGATATAAACGGGTACAGAAGATGCATGCACATATCGACTTTTTGCACTTAAAATATCGATTTTTAGCATGTTTTGGGCCTGTATTTTGAAAAATTTCTAGCACTGAGTAGGCATGTACAGATCGCTTCTGGGACCCAAAAATATCGAATTTTCGGGAGTTTTGAGCTTGAATTTGAGATATAAACGGGTACAGAAGATGCATGCACATATCGACTTTGGACACCTAAAATATCGATTTTTAGCATGTTTTGAGCCTATATTTTGAAAACATTCTAGCACTGAGTAGGCATGTACAGATCGCTTCTGGGACCCAAAAATATCGAATTTTCGGGTATTTTGAGCCTGAATTTGAGATATAAACGGGTACAGAAGATGACTGTACATATCGAATTTGGGCACCTAAAATATCGATTTTTAGCATGTTTTGGGCCCATATCTTCAATATATTCTAGCACTGAGTAGGCATGTACAGTTCTCTTCTGGGACCAAAAAATATTGAATTTTCGGGTGTTTTGATCTTGAATTTGGGAAATAAACGGGTACAGAAGATGCATACACATATTGACTTTGTGTACCTAAAATATCGATTTTCAGCATGTTTTGTGCCTGTATATTGAAAATACTCTAACACGGAGTAGGCATGTACAGATCGCTTCTGGGACCCAAAAATATCGAATTTTCGGGTGTTCTGAACCTGAATTTGAGATATAAACGGGTACAGAAGATGCATGCACATATCGACTTTGGGCACCTAAAATATTGATTTTCAGCATGTTTTGGGCCTGTATTTTGAAAATACTCTAACACGGAATAGGCATGTACAGATCGCTTCTGGGACAAAAAAATATCGAATTTTCGAGTGTTTTGAGCCTGAATTTGAGATAAAACGAGTACAGAAGATGCATGCACATATCGACTTTGTGCACCTAAAATATCGATTTTTAACATGATTTGGGACCATATATTGAAAAAATTCTAGCACTGAGTAAGCATGTACAGGTCGCTTCTGGGACCCAAAAATATCGAATTTTCGGGTGTTTTGTGTCTGAATTTTAGATATAAACGGGTACAGAAGATGCATGCACATATCGACATTGGACACATTTAATATCGATTTTTTGCATGTTTTGAGCCTATATTTTGAAAACATTCTAGCACTGAGTAGGCATGTACAGATCGCTTCTGGGACCCAAAAATGTTGAATTTTCGGATATTTTGAGCTTGAATTTGAGATATAAACGGGTACTGAAGATGCATGCACATATCGACTTTTTGCACCTAAAATATCGATTTTGATTATGTTTTGGGTCTGTATCTTGAAAACATTCTAGCAAGGAGTAGGCATGTACCGATCGCTTCTGTGACCCAAAAATATCGAATTTTCGAGTGTTTTAAACCTGAATTTGGGATATAAACGGGTACAGAAGATGCATACACATATTAACTTTGGGCACCTAAAATATCGATTTTAAGCATGTTTTGGGCCTGTATATTGAAAATACTCTAACACGGAGTAGGCATGTACAGATCGCTTCTGGGACCCAAAAACATCGAATTTTCGGGTGTTCTGAACCTGAATTTGAGATATAAACGGGTACAGAAGATGCAT
Source organism: Petrolisthes cinctipes (assembly GCA_033782935.1). Taxonomy (NCBI): domain Eukaryota; kingdom Metazoa; phylum Arthropoda; class Malacostraca; order Decapoda; family Porcellanidae; genus Petrolisthes; species Petrolisthes cinctipes. Next base: position 191,260 of record JAWQEG010000369.1, read on the forward strand.
GCACATATCTATTTTGGGCACCTAAAATATTGATTTTCAGCATGTTTTGGGCCTGTATCTTGAAAGTACTCTAACACGGATTAGGCATGTACAGATCGCTTCTGGGACCCAAAATATCGAATTTTCGGGTGTTTTGAGCCTGAATTTGGGAAATAAACGGGTATAGAAGATAAATACACATATTGACTTTGGGCACCTAAAATATTAATTTCCAGCATGTTTTGAGTCTGTATTATGAAAATACTCTAACACGGCGTAGGCATGTACAGATCGCTTCTGGGAACCAAAAATATCGAATTTTCGGGTGTTTTGAGCCTGAATTTGAGATATAAACGGGTACAGAAGATGCATGCACATATCGACTTTTTGCACTTAAAATATCGATTTTTAGCATGTTTTGGGCCCATATAATGAAACAATTTTAGCACTGAGTAGGCATGTACAGATCGCTTCTGGGAACCAAAAATATCGAATTTTCGGGTGTTTTGAGCCTGAATTTGAGATATAAACGGGAACAGAAGATGCATGCACATATCGACTTTTTGAATTTAAAATATCGATTTTTAGCATGTTTTGGGCCCATATTTTGATAAAATTCTAGCACTGAGTAGGCATGTACATGTCGCTTCTGGGACCCAAAAATATCGAATTTTCGGGTGTTTTGAGCATGAATTTGAGATATAAACGGGTACAGAAGATGCATGCACATATCGACTTTGGACACCTAAAATATCGATTTCTAGCATGTTTTGAGCCTATATTTTGAAAACATTCTAGCACTGAGTAGGCATGTACAGATCGCTTCTGGGACCCAAAAATGTTGAATTTTCGGGTGTTTTGAGCCTGAATTTGGGATATAAACGTATACAGAAGATGCATACACATATTGACTTTGTGCACCTAAAATATAGATTTTCAGCATGTTTTGGGCCTGTATTTAAAAAAAATCTAACATGGAGTAGGCATGTACAGATCCCTTCTGGGACCTAAAAATATCGAATTTTCGTGTGTTTTGAGCTTGAATTTGAGATATAAACGGGTACAGAAAATGAATGCACATATCGACTTTGGGCACCTAAAATATCGATTTTTAGCATGTTTTGGATCTGTATCTTGAAAACATTCTAGCAAGGAGTAGGCATGTACAGATCGCTTCTGGGACCCAAAAATATCAAATTTTCGGGTGTTTTGAGCATGAATTTGGGATATAAACGGGTACAGAAGATGCATGCACATATTGACTTTGGGCACCTCAAATATCGATTTTTAGCATGTTTTGGGTCCATATTTTGAAAAAATTCTAGCACTGAGTAGGCATGTACAGATTGCTTATGGGACCCAGGAACATCGAATTTTCGGGTGTTTTGACCCTGAATTTGAGATATAAACGGGTACAGAAGATGCATGCACATTTCGACTTTGGACACATTAAATATCGATTTTTAGCATGTTTTGAGCCTATATTTTGAAAACATTCTAGCACTGAGTAGGCATGTACAGATCGCTTCTGTGACAAAAAAATGTTGAATATTCGGGTATTTTGAGCCTGAATTTGAGATATAAACGGGTACTGAAGATGCACGCACATATCGACTTTTTGCACCTAAAATATCGATTTTTAGCATGTTTTGAGCCTATATTTTGAAAACATTCTAGCACTGAGTAGGCATGTACAGATCGCTTCTGGGACCCAAAAATATCGAATTTTCGAGTGTTTTAAACTTGAATTTGGGATGTAAACAGGTACAGAAGATGCATACACATATTGACTTTGGGCACCTATAATATCGATTTTCAGCATGTTTTGGGCCTGTATTTTGAAAAATTTCTAGCACTGAGTAGGCATGTACAGATCGCTTCTGGGACCCAAAAATATCGAATTTTGGGGAGTTTTGAGCCTGAATTTAAGATATAAACGGGTACAGAAGATGCATGCACATATCGACTTTGGACACCTAAAATATCGATTTTTAGCATGTTTTGAGCCTATATTTTGAAAACATTCTAGCAATGAGTAGGCATGTACAGATCGCTTCTGGGACAAAAAAAAAATCGAATTTTCGGGTATTTTGAGCCAGAATTTGAGATATAAACGGGTACAGAAGATGAATGTACATATCGACTTTGGGCACCTAAAATATCGATTTTTAGCATGTTTTGGGCCCATATCTTCAATATATTCTAGCACTGAGTAGGCATGTACAGTTCTCTTCTGGGACCAAAAAAATATCGAATTTTCGGGTGTTTTGAGCCTGAATTTGGGAAATAAACGGGTACAGAAGATGCATACACATATTGACTTTGGGCACCTAAAATATCGATTTTCAGCATGTTTTGTGGCTGTATATTGAAAATTCTCTAACACGGAGTAGGCATGTACAGATCGCTTCTGGGACAAAAAATATCGAATTTTCGGGTGTTCTGAACCTGAATTTGAGATATAAACAGGTACAGAAGATGCATGCACATATCGACTTTGGGCACCTAAAATATTGATTTTCAGCATGTTTTGGGCCTGTATTTTGAAAATACTCTAACACGGAGTAGGCATGTACAGATCGCTTCTGGGACCCAAAAATATCGAATTTTCGGGAGTTTTGAGCCCGAATTTGAGATATAAACGGGCACAGAAGATGCATGCACATATCGACTTTGGGCACCCAAAATATCGATTTTTAGCAGGTTTTGGGCCTACATTTTGAAAATATTTTAGCACTGAGTAGGCATGTACAGATCGCTTCTGGAACCCCAAAATATCGAATTTTAGAGTGTTTTGAACCTGAATTTGGGATATAAACGGGTAAAGAAGATGCATGCACATATCGACTTTGGGCACCTAAAATATCGATTTTTAGCATGTTTTGGGCCTGTATTTTGAAAATACTCTAACACGGAGTAGGCATGTACAGATCGCTTCTGGGACACAAAGATATCGAATTTTTGTGTTTTTTAAGTCTGAATTTGAGATATAAACGGGTACAGAAGATGCATGCACATATCGACTTTGGGCACCTAAAATATCGATTTTTAGCATGTTTTGGGCGTATATCTTGAAAATATTCTAGCACTGAGTAGGCATATATAGATCGCTTCTGGGACCCAAAAATATCGAATTTTCAAGTGTTTTGAGCCTGAATTTGGGATATAATCGGGTAGAGAAGATGAATACACATATTGACTTTGGGCACCAAAAATATTAATTTCCAGCATGTTTTGCGCCTGTATTTTGAAAATACTCTAACACGGAGTAGGCATGTACTGTTCGCTTCTGGGAACCAAAAATATCGAATTTTCGGGTGTTTTGAGCCTGAATTTGAGATATAAACGGGTACAGAAGATGCATGCACATATCGACTTTTTGCACTTAAAATATCGATTTTTAGCATGTTTTGGGCCTGTATTTTGAAAAATTTCTAGCACTGAGTAGGCATGTACAGATCGCTTCGGGGACCCAAATATATCGAATTTTCGGGTGTTTTGAGCCTGAATTTGAGATATAAACGGGTACATAAGATGCATGCACATATCGACTTTGGACACCTAAAATATCGATTTTTAGCATGTTTTGAGCCTATATTTTGAAAACATTCTAGCACTGAGTAGGCATGTACAGATCGCTTCTGGGACCCAAAAATATCGAATTTTCGGGTATTTTGAGCCTGAATTTGAGATATAAACGGGTACAGAAGATGAATGTACATGTCGAATTTGGGCACCTAAAATATCGATTTTTAGCATGTTTTGGGCCATATCTTCAATATATTCTAGCACTGAGTAGGCATGTACAGTTCTATTCTGGGACCAAAAAATATCGAATTTTCGGGTGTTTTGAGCCTGAATTTGGGAAATAAACGGGTACAGAAGATGCATACACATATTGACTTTGTGTACCTAAAATATCGATTTTCAGCATGTTTTGTGCCTGTATATTGAAAATACTCTAACACGGAGTAGGCATGTACAGATCGCTTCTGGGACCCAAAAATATCGAATTTTCGGGTGTTCTGAACCTGAATTTGAGATATAAACGGGTACAGAAGATGCATGCACATATCGACTTTGGGCACCTAAAATATTGATTCTGAGCATGTTTTGGGCCTGTATTTTGAAAATACTCTAACACGGAGTAGGCATGTACAGATCGCTTCTGGGACAAAAAAATATCGAATTTTCGAGTGTTTTGAGCCTGAATTTGAGATATAAACGAGTACAGAAGATGCATGCACATATCGACTTTGTGCACCTAAAATATCGATTTTTAGCATGATTTGGGCCCATATATTGAAAAAATTCTAGCACTGAGTAAGCATGTACAGATCGCTTCTGGGACCCAAAAATATCGAATTTTCGGGTGTTTTGTGTCTGAATTTTAGATATAAACGGGTACAGAAGATGCATGCACATATCGACATCGGACACATTTAATATCGATTTTTAGCATGTTTTGAGCCTATATTTTGAAAACATTCTAGCACTAAGTAGTCATGTACAGATCGCTTCTGGGACCCAAAAATGTTGAATTTTCGGATATTTTGAGCTTGAATTTGAGATATAAACGGGTACTGAAGATGCATGCACATATCGACTTTTTGCACCTAAAATATCGATTTTGATTATGTTTTGGGTCTGTATCTTGAAAACATTCTAGCAAGGAGTAGGCATGTACCGATCGCTTCTGTGACCCAAAAATATCGAATTTTCGAGTGTTTTAAACCTGAATTTGGGATATAAACGGGTACAGAAGATGCATACACATATTAACTTTGGGCACCAAAAATATCGATTTTAAGCATGTTTTGGGCCTGTATATTGAAAATACTCTAACACGGAGTAGGCATGTACAGATCGCTTCGGGGACCCAAAAACATCGAATTTTCGGGTGTTCTGAACCTGAATTTGAGATATAAACGGGTACAGAAGATGCATGCACATATCTATTTTGGGCACCTAAAATATTGATTTTCAGCATGTTTTGGGCCTGTATCTTGAAAATACTCTAACACGGAGTAGGCATGTACAGATCGCTTCTGGGACCCAAAATATCGAATTTTCGGGTGTTTTGAGCCTGAATTTGGGAAATAAACGGGTATAGAAGATAAATACACATATTGACTTTGGGCACCTAAAATATTAATTTCCAGCATGTTTTGCGTCTGTATTATGAAAATACTCTAACACGGCGTAGGCATGTACAGATCGCTTCTGGGAACCAAAAATATCGAATTTTCGGGTGTTTTGAGACTGAATTTGAGATATAAACGGGTACAGAAGATGCATGCACATATCGACTTTTTGCACTTAAAATATCGATTTTTAGCATGTTTTGGGCCCATATATTGAAACAATTTTAGCACTGAGTAGGCATGTACAGATCGCTTCTGGGAACCAAAAATATCGAATTTTCGGGTGTTTTGAGCCTGAATTTGAGATATAAACGGGAACAGAAGATGCATGCACATATCGACTTTTTGAATTTAAAATATCGATTTTTAGCATGTTTTGGGCCCATATTTTGATAAAATTCTAGCACTGAGTAGGCATGTACATGTCGCTTCTGGGACCCAAACATATCGAATTTTCGGGTGTTTTGAGCATGAATTTGAGATATAAACGGGTACAGATGATGCATGCACATATCGACTTTGGACACCTAAAATATCGATTTCTAGCATGTTTTGAGCCTATATTTTGAAAACATTCTAGCACTGAGTAGGCATGTACAGATCGCTTCTGGGACCCAAAAATGTTGAATTTTCGGGTGTTTTGAGCCTGAATTTGGGATATAAACGTATACAGAAGATGCATACACATATTGACTTTGTGCACCTAAAATAAAGATTTTCAGCATGTTTTGGGCCTGTATTTAAAAAAAATCTAACATGGAGTAGGCATGTACAGATCCCTTCTGGGACCTAAAAATATCGAATTTTCGTGTGTTTTGAGCTTGAATTTGAGATATAAACGGGTACAGAAAATGAATGCACATATCGACTTTGGGCACCTAAAATATCGATTTTTAGCATGTTTTGGATCTGTATTTTGAAAAATTTCTAGCACTGAGTAGGCATGTACAGATTGCTTCTGGGACCCAAATATATCGAATTTTCGGGTGTTATGAGCCTGAATTTGAGATATAAACGGGTACATAAGATGCATGCACATATCGACTTTGGACACCTAAAATATCGATTTTTAGCATGTTTTGAGCCTATATTTTGAAAACATTCTAGCACTGAGTAGGCATGTACAGATCGCTTCTGTGACCCAAAAATGTTGAATATTCGGGTATTTTGAGCCTGAATTTGAGATATAAACGGGTACTGAAGATGCATGCACATATCGACTTTTTGCACCTAAAATATCGATTTTTAGCATGTTTTGAGCCTATATTTTGAAAACATTCTAGCACTGAGTAGGCATGTACAGATCGCTTCTGGGACCCAAAAATATCGAATTTTCGAGTGTTTTAAACCTGAATTTGGGATGTAAACAGGTACAGAAGATGCATACACATATTGACTTTGGGCACCTATAATAACGATTTTCAGCATGTTTTGGGCCTGTATATTGAAAATACTCTAACACGGAGTAGGCATGTACAGATCGCTTCTGGTACACAAAAATATCGAATTTTCGGGAGTTTTGAGCATGAATTTGAGATATAAACGGGTACAGAAGATGCATGCACATATCGACTTTGGTCACCCAAAATATCGATTTTCAGCATGTTTTGGGCCTGTATTGTGAAAATACTCTAACACGGAGTAGGCATGTACAGTACGCTTCTGGGACCCAAAAATATCGAATTTTCGGGTGTTTTGAGCCTGAATTTGAGATATAAACGGGTACAGAAGATGGATGCACATATCGACTTTGGGCACCTATAATATCGATTTTTAGCATGTTTTGGGCCTGTATATTGAAAACATTCTTGCACTGAGTAGGCATGTACGCATCGCTTTAGGGACCCAAAAATATTGAATTTTCGGATGTTTTGAGCCTGAATTTGAGATATAAACGGGTACTGAAAATGCATGCACATCTCGATTTTTTGCACCTAAAATATCGATTTTGATTATGTTTTGGGTCTGTATCTTTAAAACATTCTAGCAAGGAGTAGACATGTACAGATCGCTTCTGTGACCCAAAAATATCAAATTTTCGAGTGTTTTAAACCTTAATTTGGGATGTAAACGGGTACAGAAGATGCATCCACATATCGACTTTTTGCACTTAAAATATCGATTTTTAGCATGTTTTGGGCCTGTATTTTGAAAAATTTCTAGCACTGAGTAGGCATGTACAGATCGCTTCTGGGACCCAAAGATATCGAATTTTCGGGAGTTTTGAGCCTGAATTTGAGATATAAACGGGTACAGAAGATGCATGCACATATCGACTTTGGACACCTAAAATATCGATTTTTAGCATGTTTTGAGCCTATATTTTGAAAACATTCTAGCAATGAGTAGGCATGTACAGATCGCTTCTGGGACAAAAAAAAATCGAATTTTCGGGTATTTTGAGCCAGAATTTGAGATATAAACGGGTACAGAAGATGAATGTACATATCGACTTTGGGCACCTAAAATATCGATTTTTAGCATGTTTTGGGCCCATATCTTCAATATATTCTAGCACTGAGTAGGCATGTACAGTTCTCTTCTGGGACCAAAAAAATATCGAATTTTCGGGTGTTTTGAGCCTGAATTTGGGAAATAAACGGGTACAGAAGATGCATACACATATTGACTTTGGGCACCTAAAATATCGATTTTCAGCATGTTTTGTGGCTGTATATTGAAAATACTCTAACACGGAATAGGCATGTACAGATCGCTTCTGGGACAAAAAATATCGAATTTTCGGGTGTTCTGAACCTGAATTTGAGATATAAACGGGTACAGAAGATGCATGCACATATCGACTTTGGGCACCTAAAATATTGATTTTCAGCATGTTTTGGGCCTGTATTTTGAAAATACTCTAACACGGAGTAGGCATGTACAGATCGCTTCTGGGACCCAAAAATATCGAATTTTCGGGAGTTTTGAGCCCGAATTTGAGATATAAACGGGCACAGAAGATGCATGCACATATCGACTTTGGGCACCCAAAATATCGATTTTTAGCAGGTTTTGGGCCTACACTTTGAAAATATTTTAGCACTGAGTAGGCATGTACAGATCGCTTCTGGAACCCAAAAATATCGAATTTTAGAGTGTTTTGAACCTGAATTTGGGATATAAACGGGTAAAGAAGATGCATGCACATATCGACTTTGGGCACCTAAAATATCGATTTTGAGCATGTTTTGGGCCTGTATTTTGAAAATACTCTAACACGGAGTAGGCATGTACAGATCGCTTCTGGGACACAAAGATATCGAATTTTCGTGTGTTTTAAGTCTGAATTTGAGATATAAACGGGTACAGAAGATGCATGCACATATCGACTTTGGGCACCTAAAATATCGATTTTTAGCATGTTTTGGGCGTATATCTTGAAAATATTCTAGCACTGAGTAGGCATATATAGATCGCTTCTGGGACCCAAAAATATCGAATTTTCAAGTGTTTTGAGCCTGAATTTGGGATATAAACGGGTACAGAAGATGAATACACATATTGACTTTGGGCACCAAAAATATTAATTTCCAGCATGTTTTGCGCCTGTATTTTGAAAATACTCTAACACGGAGTAGGCATGTACTGATCGCTTCTTTGAACCAAAAATATCGAATTTTCGGGTGTTTTGAGCCTGAATTTGAGATATAAACGGGTACAGAAGATGCATGCACATATCGACTTTTTGCACTTAAAATATCGATTTTTAGCATGTTTTGGGCCTGTATTTTGAAAAATTTCTAGCACTGAGTAGGCATGTACAGATCGCTTCTGGGACCCAAATATATCGAATTTTCGGGTGTTTTGAGCCTGAATTTGAGATATAAACGGGTACATAAGATGCATGCACATATCGACTTTGGACACCTAAAATATCGATTTTTAGCATGTTTTGAGCCTATATTTTGAAAACATTCTAGCACTGAGTAGGCATGTACAGATCGCTTCTGGGACCCAAAAATATCGAATTTTCGGGTATTTTGAGCCTGAATTTGAGATATAAACGGGTACAGAAGATGAATGTACATGTCGAATTTGGGCAGCTAAAATATCGATTTTTAGCATGTTTTGGGCCATATCTTCAATATATTCTAGCACTGAGTAGGCATGTACAGTTCTCTTCTGGGACCAAAAAATATCGAATTTTCGGGTGTTTTGAGCCTGAATTTGGGAAATAAACGGGTACAGAAGATGCATACACATATTGACTTTGTGTACCTAAAATATCGATTTTCAGCATGTTTTGAGCCTGTATATTGAAAATACTCTAACACGGAGTAGGCATGTACAGATCGCTTCTGGGACCCAAAAATATCGAATTTTCGGGTGTTCTGAACCTGAATTTGAGATATAAACGGGTACAGAAGATGCATGCACATATCGACTTTGGGCACCTAAAATATTGATTTTCAGCATGTTTTGGGCCTGTATTTTGAAAATACTCTAACACGGAGTAGGCATGTACAGATCGCTTCTGGGACAAAAAAATATCGAATTTTCGAGTGTTTTGAGCATGAATTTGAGATATAAACGAGTACAGAAGATGCATGCACATATCGACTTTGTGCACCTAAAATATCGATTTTTAGCATGATTTGGGCCCATATATTGAAAAAATTCTAGCACTGAGTAAGCATGTACAGATCGCTTCTGGGACCCAAAAATATCGAATTTTCGGGCGTTTTGTGTCTGAATTTTAGATATAAACGGGTACAGAAGATGCATGCACATATCGACATTGGACACATTTAATATCGATTTTTAGCATGTTTTGAGCCTATATTTTGAAAACATTCTAGCACTGAGTAGTCATGTACAGATCGCTTCTGGGACCCAAAAATGTTGAATTTTCGGATATTTTGAGCTTGAATTTGAGATATAAACGGGTACTGAAGATGCATGCACATATCGACTTTTTGCACCTAAAATATCGATTTTGATTATGTTTTAGGTCTGTATCTTGAAAACATTCTAGCAAGGAGTAGGCATGTACCGATCGCTTCTGTGACCCAAAAATATCGAATTTTCGAGTGTTTTAAACCTGAATTTGGGATATAAACGGGTACAGAAGATGCATACACATATTAACTTTGGGCACCAAAAATATCGATTATAAGCATGTTTTGGGCCTGTATATTGAAAATACTCTAACACGGAGTAGGCATGTACAGATCGCTTCTGGGACCCAAAAACATTGAATTTTCGGGTGTTCTGAACCTGAATTTGAGATATAAACGGGTACAGAAGATGCATGCACATATCTATTTTGGGCACCTAAAATATTGATTTTCAGCATGTTTTGGGCCTGTATCTTGAAAATACTCTAACACGGAGTAGGCATGTACAGATCGCTTCTGGGACCCAAAATATCAAATTTTCGGGTGTTTTGAGCCTGAATTTGGGAAATAAACGGGTATAGAAGATAAATACACATATTGACTTTGGGCACCTAAAATATTAATTTCCAGCATGTTTTGCGTCTGTATTATGAAAATACTCTAACACGGCGTAGGCATGTACAGATCGCTTCTGGGAACCAAAAATATCGAATTTTCGGGTGTTTTGAGCCTGAATTTGAGATATAAACGGGTACAGAAGATGCATGCACATATCGACTTTTTGCACTTAAAATATCGATTTTTAGCATGTTTTGGGCCCATATATTGAAACAATTTTAGCACTGAGTAGGCATGTACAGATCGCTTCTGGGAACCAAAAATATCGAATGTTCGGGTGTTTTGAGCCTGAATTTGAGATATAAACGGGAACAGAAGATGCATGCACATATCGACTTTTTGAATTTAAAATATCGATTTTTAGCATGTTTTGGGCCCATATTTTGATAAAATTCTAGCACTGAGTAGGCATGTACATGTCGCTTCTGGGACCCAAAAATATCGAATTTTCGTGTCTTTTGAGCCTGAATTTGAGATATAAACGGGTACAGAAGATGCATGCACATATCGACTTTGGACACCTAAAATATCGATTTCTAGCATGTTTTGAGCCTATATTTTGAAAATATTCTAGCACTGAGTAGGCATGTACAGATCGCTTCTGGGACCCAAAAATTTTGAATTTTCGGGTGTTTTGAGCCTGAATTTGGGATATAAACGTATACAGAAGATGCATACACATATTGACTTTGTGCACCTAAAATATAGATTTTCAGCATGTTTTGGGCCTGTATTTAAAAAAAATCTAACATGGAGTAGGCATGTACAGATCGCTTCTGGGACCTAAAAATATCGAATTTTCGTGTGTTTTGAGCTTGAATTTGAGATATAAACGGGTACAGAAAATGAATGCACATATCGACTTTGGGCACCTAAAATATAGATTTTTAGCATGTTTTGGATCTGTATCTTGAAAACATTCTAGCAAGGAGTAGGAATGTACAGATCGCTTCTGGGACCCAAAAATATCAAATTTTCGGGTGTTTTGAGCCTGAATTTGGGATATAAACGGGTACAGAAGATGCATGCACATATTGACTTTGGGCACCTAAAATATCGATTTTTAGCATGTTTTGGGCCCATATTTTGAAAAAATTCTAGCACTGAGTAGGCATGTACAGATTGCTTATGGGACCCAGAAACATCGAATTTTTGGGTGTTTTGACCCTGAATTTGAGATATAAACGGGTACAGAAGATGCATGCACATATCGACTGTGGACACATTAAATATCGATTTTTAGCATGTTTTGAGCCTATATTTTGAAAACATTCTAGCACTGAGTAGGCATGTACAGATCGCTTCTGTGACAAAAAAATGTTGAATATTCGGGTATTTTGAGCCTGAATTTGAGATATAAACGGGTACTGAAGATGCATGCACATATCGACTTTTTGCACCTAAAATATCGATTTTTAGCATGTTTTGAGCCTATATTTTGAAAACATTCTAGCACTGAGTAGGCATGTACAGATCGCTTCTGGGACCCAAAAATATCGAATTTTCGAGTGTTTTAAACCTGAATTTGGGATGTAAACAGGTACAGAAGATGCATACACATATTGACTTTGGGCACCTATAATATCGATTTTCAGCATGTTTTGGGCCTGTATATTGAAAATACTCTAACACGGAGTAGGCATGTACAGATCGCTTCTGGTACACAAAAATATCGAATTTTCGGGAGTTTTGAGCATGAATTTGAGATATAAACGGGTACTGAAAATGCATGCACATCTCGATTTTTTGCACCTAAAATATCGATTTTGATTATGTTTTGGGTCTGTATCTTTAAAACATTCTAGCAAGGAGTAGGCATGTACAGATCGCTTCTGTGACCCAAAAATATCAAATTTTCGAGTGTTTTAAACCTTAATTTGGGATGTAAACGGGTACAGAAGATGCATGCACATATCGACTTTTTGCACTTAAAATATCGATTTTTAGCATGTTTTGGGCCTGTATTTTGAAAAATTTCTAGCACTGAGTAGGCATGTACAGATCGCTTCTAGGACCCAAAATATCGAATTTTCGGGTGTTTTGAGCCTGAATTTGGGAAATAAACGGGTATAGAAGATAAATACACATATTGACTTTGGGAACCTAAAATATTAATTTCCAGCATGTTTTGCGTCTGTATTATAAAAAAACTCTAACACGGCGTAGGCATGTACAGATCGCTTCTGGGAACCAAAAATATCGAATTTTCGGGTGTTTTGAGCCTGAATTTGAGATATAAACGGGTACAGAAGATGCATGCTCATATCGACTTTTTGCACTTAAAATATCGATTTTTAGCATGTTTTGGGCCCATATATTGAAACAATTTTAGCACTGAGTAGGCATGTACAGATCGCTTCTGGGAACCAAAAATATCGAATTTTCGGGTGTTTTGAGCCTGAATTTGAGATATAAACGGGAACAGAAGATGCATGCACATATCGACTTTTTGAATTTAAAATATCGATTTTTAGCATGTTTTGGGCCCATATTTTGATAAAATTCTAGCACTGAGTAGTCATGTACATGTCGCTTCTGGGACCCAAAAATATCGAATTTTCGGGTGTTTTGAGCATGAATTTGAGATATAAACGGGTACAGAAGATGCATGCACATATCGACTTTGGACACCTAAAATATCGATTTTTAGCATGTTTTGAGCCTATATTTTGAAAACATTCTAGCACTGAGTAGGCATGTACAGATCGCTTCTGGGACCCAAAAATGTTGAATTTTCGGGTGTTTTGACCCTGAATTTGGGATATAAACGTATACAGAAGATGCATACACATATTGACTTTGTGCACCTAAAATATAGATTTTCAGCATGTTTTGGGCCTGTATTTAAAAAAAATCTAACATGGAGTAGGCATGTACAGATCGCTTCTGGGACCTAAAAATATCGAATTTTCGTGTGTTTTGAGCTTGAATTTGAGATATAAACGGGTACAGAAAATGAAAGCACATATCGACTTTGGGCACCTAAAATATCGATTTTTAGCATGTTTTGGATCTGTATCTTGAAAACATTCTAGCAAGGAGTAGGCATGTACAGATCGCTTCTGGGACCCATAAATATCAAATTTTCGGGTGTTTTGAGCCTGAATTTGAGATATAAACGGGTACAGAAGATGCATGCACATAGTGACTTTGGGCACCTAAAATATCGATTTTTAGCATGTTTTGGGCCCATATTTTGAAAAAATTCTAGCACTGAGTAGGCATGTACAGATTGCTTATGGGACCCAGAAACATCGAATTTTCAGGTGTTTTGACCCTGAATTTGAGATATAAACGGGTACAGAAGATGCATGCACATATCGACTTTGGACACATTAAATATCGATTTTTAGCATGTTTTGAGCCTATATTTTGAAAACATTCTAGCACTGAGTAGGCATGTACAGATCGCTTCTGTGACCCAAAAATGTTGAATATTCGGGTATTTTGAGCCTGAATTTGAGATATAAACGGGTACTGAAGATGCATGCACATATCGACTTTTTGCACCTAAAATATCGATTTTTAGCATGTTTTGAGCCTATATTTTGAAAACATTCTAGCACTGAGTAGGCATGTACAGATCGCTTCTGGGACCCAAAAATATCGAATTTTCGAGTGTTTTAAACCTGAATTTGGGATGTAAACAGGTACAGAAGATGCATACACATATTGACTTTGGGCACCTATAATAACGATTTTCAGCATGTTTTGGGCCTGTATATTGAAAATACTCTAACACGGAGTAGGCATGTACAGATCGCTTCTGGTACACAAAAATATCGAATTTTCGGGAGTTTTGAGCATGAATTTGAGATATAAACGGGTACAGAAGATGCATGCACATATCGACTTTGGTCACCCAAAATATCGATTTTCAGCATGTTTTGGGCCTGTATTGTGAAAATACTCTAACACGGAGTAGGCATGTACAGTACGCTTCTGGGACCCAAAAACATCGAATTTTCGGGTGTTTTGAGCCTGAATTTGAGATATAAACGGGTACAGAAGATGGATGCACATATCGACTTTGTGCACCTATAATATCGATTTTTAGCATGTTTTGGGCCTGTATATTGAAAACATTCTAGCACTGAGTAGGCATGTACGCATCGCTTTAGGGACCCAAAATTATTGAATTTTCGGGTGTTTTGAGCCTGAATTTGAGATATAAACGGGTACTGAAAATGCATGCACATCTCGATTTTTTGCACCTAAAATATCGATTTTGATTATGTTTTGGGTCTGTATCTTTAAAACATTCTAGCAAGGAGTAGGCATGTACAGATCGCTTCTGTGACCCAAAAATATCAAATTTTCGAGTGTTTTAAACCTTAATTTGGGATGTAAACGGGTACAGAAGATGCATGCACATATCGACTTTTTGCACTTAAAATATCGATTTTTAGCATGTTTTGGGCCTGTATTTTGAAAAATTTCTAGCACTGAGTAGGCATGTACAGATCGCTTCTGGCACCCAAAAATATCGAATTTTCGGGAGTTTTGAGCCTGAATTTGAGATATAAACGGGTACAGAAGATGCATGCACATATCGACTTTGGACACCTAAAATATCGATTTTTAGCATGTTTTGAGCCTATATTTTGAAAACATTCTAGCACTGAGTAGGCATGTACAGATCGCTTCTGGGACAAAAAAAAAATCGAATTTTCGGGTATTTTGAGCCAGAATTTGAGATATAAACGGGTACAAAAGATGAATGTACATATCGACTTTGGGCACCTAAAATATCGATTTTTAGCATGTTTTGGGCCCATATCTTCAATATATTCTAGCACTGAGTAGGCATGTACAGTTCTCTTCTGGGACCAAAAAAATATCGAATTTTCGGGTGTTTTGAGCCTGAATTTGGGAAATAAACGGGTACAGAAGATGCATACACATATTGACTTTGGGCACCTAAAATATCGATTTTCAGCATGTTTTGTGGCTGTATATTGAAAATACTCTAACACGGAGTAGGCATGTACAGATCGCTTCTGGGACCCAAAAATATCGAATTTTCGGGAGTTTTGAGCCCGAATTTGAGATATAAACGGGCACAGAAGATGCATGCACATATCGACTTTGGGCACCCAAAATATCGATTTTTAGCAGGTTTTGGGCCTACATTTTGAAAATATTTTAGCACTGAGTAGGCATGTACAGATCGCTTCTGGAACCCAAAAATATCGAATTTTAGAGTGTTTTGAACCTGAATTTGGGATATAAACGGGTAAAGAAGATGCATGCACATATCGACTTTGGGCACCTAAAATATCGATTTTGAGCATGTTTTGGGGCTGTATATTGAAAATACTCTAACACGGACTAGGCATGTACAGATCGCTTCTGGGACACAAAGATATCGAATTTTAGTGTGTTTTAAGTCTGAATTTGAGATATAAACGGGTACAGAAGATGCATGCACATATCGACTTTGGGCACCTAAAATATCGATTTTTAGCATGTTTTGGGCGTATATCTTGAAAATATTCTAGCACTGAGTAGGCATATATAGATCGCTTCTGGGACCCAAAAATATCGAATTTTCAAGTGTTTTGAGCCTGAATTTGGGATATAAACGGGTACAGAAGATGAATACACATATTGACTTTGGGCACCAAAAATATTAATTTCCAGCATGTTTTGCGCCTGTATTTTGAAAATACTCTAACACGGAGTAGGCATGTACAGATCGCTTCTGGGAACCAAAAATATCGAATTTTCGGGTGTTTTGAGCCTGAATTTGAGATATAAACGGGTACAGAAGATGCATGCACATATCGACTTTTTGCACTTAAAATATCGATTTTTAGCATGTTTTGGGCCTGTATTTTGAAAAATTTCTAGCACTGAGTAGGCATGTACAGATCGCATCTGGGACCCAAATATATCGAATTTTCGGGTGTTTTGAGCCTGAATTTGAGATATAAACGGGTACATAAGATGCATGCACATATCGACTTTGGACACCTAAAATATCGATTTTTAGCATGTTTTGAGCCTATATTTTGAAAACATTCAAGCACTGAGTAGGCATGTACGGATCGCTTCTGGGACCCAAAAATATCGAATTTTCGGGTATTTTGAGCCTGAATTTGAGATATAAACGGGTACAGAAGATGAATGTACATGTCGAATTTGGGCACCTAAAATATCGATTTTTAGCATGTTTTGAGCCATATCTTCAATATATTCTAGCACTGAGTAGGCATGTACAGTTCTCTTCTGGGACCAAAAATATCGAATTTTCGGGTGTTTTGAGCCTGAATTTGGGAAATAAACGGGTACAAAAGATGCATACACATATTGACTTTGGGTACCTAAAATATCGATTTTCAGCATGTTTTGTGCCTGTATATTGAAAATACTCTAACACGGAGTAGGCATGTACAGATCGCTTCTGGGACCCAAAAATATCGAATTTTCGGGAGTTTTGAGCCCGAATTTGAGATATAAACGGGCACAGAAGATGCATGCACATATCGACTTTGGGCACCCAAAATATCGATTTTTAGCAGGTTTTGGGCCTACATTTTGAAAATATTTTAGCACTGAGTAGGCATGTACAGATCGCTTCTGGAACCCAAAAATATCGAATTTTAGAGTGTTTTGAACCTGAATTTGGGATATAAACGGGTAAAGAAGATGCATGCACATATCGACTTTGGGCACCTAAAATATCGATTTTGAGCATGTTTTGGGGCTGTATATTGAAAATACTCTAACACGGACTAGGCATGTACAGATCGCTTCTGGGACACAAAGATATCGAATTTTAGTGTGTTTTAAGTCTGAATTTGAGATATAAACGGGTACAGAAGATGCATGCAC
The DNA here is from genome assembly GCA_033782935.1 of Petrolisthes cinctipes. Taxonomy (NCBI): domain Eukaryota; kingdom Metazoa; phylum Arthropoda; class Malacostraca; order Decapoda; family Porcellanidae; genus Petrolisthes; species Petrolisthes cinctipes. Next base: position 208,679 of record JAWQEG010000369.1, read on the forward strand.
ATATCGACTTTGGGCACCTAAAATATCGATTTTTAGCATGTTTTGGGCGTATATCTTGAAAATATTCTAGCACTGAGTAGGCATATATAGATCGCTTCTGGGACCCAAAAATATCGAATTTTCAAGTGTTTTGAGCCTGAATTTGGGATATAAACGGGTACAGAAGATGAATACACATATTGACTTTGGGCACCAAAAATATTAATTTCCAGCATGTTTTGCGCCTGTATTTTGAAAATACTCTAACACGGAGTAGGCATGTACAGATCGCTTCTGGGAACCAAAAATATCGAATTTTCGGGTGTTTTGAGCCTGAATTTGAGATATAAACGGGTACAGAAGATGCATGCACATATCGACTTTTTGCACTTAAAATATCGATTTTTAGCATGTTTTGGGCCTGTATTTTGAAAAATTTCTAGCACTGAGTAGGCATGTACAGATCGCATCTGGGACCCAAATATATCGAATTTTCGGGTGTTTTGAGCCTGAATTTGAGATATAAACGGGTACATAAGATGCATGCACATATCGACTTTGGACACCTAAAATATCGATTTTTAGCATGTTTTGAGCCTATATTTTGAAAACATTCAAGCACTGAGTAGGCATGTACGGATCGCTTCTGGGACCCAAAAATATCGAATTTTCGGGTATTTTGAGCCTGAATTTGAGATATAAACGGGTACAGAAGATGAATGTACATGTCGAATTTGGGCACCTAAAATATCGATTTTTAGCATGTTTTGAGCCATATCTTCAATATATTCTAGCACTGAGTAGGCATGTACAGTTCTCTTCTGGGACCAAAAATATCGAATTTTCGGGTGTTTTGAGCCTGAATTTGGGAAATAAACGGGTACAAAAGATGCATACACATATTGACTTTGGGTACCTAAAATATCGATTTTCAGCATGTTTTGTGCCTGTATATTGAAAATACTCTAACACGGAGTAGGCATGTACAGATCGCTTCTGGGACCCAAAAATATCGAATTTTCGGGTGTTCTGAACCTGAATTTGAGATATAAACGGGTACAGAAGATGCATGCACATATCGACTTTGGGCACCTAAAATATTGATTTTTAGCATGTTTTGGGCCTGTATTTTGAAAATACTCTAACACGGAGTAGGCATGTACAGATCGCTCCTGGGACCCAAAAATATCGAATTTTCGGGTGTTTTGAGCCTGAATTTGAGATATAAACGAGTACAGAAGATGCATGCACATATCGACTTTTTGCACCTAAAATATCGATTTTGATTATGTTTTGGGTCTGTATCTTGAAAACATTCTAGCAAGGAGTAGGCATGTACAGATCGCTTCTGTGACCCAAAAATATCGAATTTTCGAGAGTTTTAAACCTGAATTTGGGATATAAACGGGTACAGAAGATGCATACACATATTAACTTTGGGCACCTAAAATATCGATTTTTAGCATGTTTTGGGCCTGTATATTGAAAATACTCAAACACGGAGTAGGCATGTACAGATCGCTTCTGGGACCCAAAAATATCGAATTTTCGGGTGTTTTGAGCCTGAATTTGGGAAATAAACGGGTATAGAAGATAAATACACATATTGACTTTGTGCACCTAAAATATTAATTTCCAGCATGTTTTGCGTCTGTATTATGAAAATACTCTAACACGGAGTAGGCATGTACAGATCGCTTCTGGGAACCAAAAATATCGAATTTTTGGGTGTTTTGGGCCTGAATTTGAGATATAAACGGGTACAGAAGATGCATGCACATATCGACTTTTTGCACTTAAAATATCGATTTTTAGTATGTTTTGGGCCCATATATTGAAACAATTTTAGCACTGAGTAGGCATGTACAAATCGCTTATGGGAACCAAAAATATCGAATTTTCGGGTGTTTTGAGCCTGAATTTGAGATATAAACGGGTACAGAAGATGCATGCACATATCGACTTTTTGAATTTAAAATATCGATTTTTAGCATGTTTTGGGCCCATATTTTGAAAAAATTCTAGCACTGAGTAGGCATGTACAGGTCGCTTCTGGGACCCAAAAATATCGAATTTTCGGGTGTTTTGAGCCTGAATTTGAGATATAAACGGGTACAGAAGATGCATGCACATATCGACTTTGGACACCTAAAATATCGATTTCTAGCATGTTTTGAGCCTATATTTTGAAAACATTCTAGCACTGAGTAGGCATGTACAGATCGCTACTGGGACCCAAAAATGTTGAATTTTCGGGTGTTTTGAGCCTGAATTTGGGATATAAACATATACAGAAGATGCATACACATATTGACTTTGTGCACCTAAAATATAGATTTTCAGCATGTTTTGGGCCTGTATTTAAAAAAAATCTAACATGGAGTAGGCATGTACAGATCGCTTCTTGTACCCAAAAATATCGAATTTTCGTGTGTTTTGATCTTGAATTTGAGATATAAACGGGTACAGAAAATGAATGCACATATCGACTTTGGGCACCTAAAATATCGATTTTTAGCATGTTTTGGTCCCATATCTTCAATATATTCTAGAACTGAGTAGGCATGTACAGATTGCTTCTGGGACCCAAAAATATCGAATTTTTGGGTGTTTTGAGCCTGAATTTGGGAAATAAACGGGTACAGAAGATGCATACACATATTGACATTGGGCACCTAAAATATCGATTTTCAGCATGTTTTGTGCCTGTATATTGAAAATACTCTAACACGGAGTAGGCATGTACAGATCGCTTCTGGGACCCAAAAATATCGATTTTTCGGGTGTTCTGAACCTGAATTTGAGATATAAACGGGTACAGAAGATGCATGCACATATCGACTTTGGGCACCTAAAATATTGATTTTCAGCATGTTTGGGGCCTGTATTTTGAAAATACACTAACACGGAGTAGGCATGTACAGATCGCTTCTGGGACCCAAAAATATCGAATTTTCGGGTGTTTTGAGCCTGAATTTGAGATATAAACGGGTACAGAAGATGCATACACATATTGACTTTGGGCAACTAAAATATCGATTTTCAGCATGTTTTGGGTCTGTATATTAAAAATACTCTGTCACGGAGTAGGCATGTACACATCGCTACTGGAATCCAAAATTTTCGAATTTTCGGGTGTTTTGAGCCTGAATTTGAGATATAAACGGGTACAGAAGATTCATGCACATATCGACTTTAGACACCTAAAATATCGATTTTAATCATGTTTTGATCCTATATTTTGAAAACATTCTAGCACTGAGTAGGCATGTACAGATCGTTTCTGGGACCCAAAAATATTGAATTTTCGGGTGTTTTGAGCCTGAATTTGAGATACAAACGGGTACAGAAGATGCATGAACATATCGACTTTGGAAACCTAAAATATTGATTTTTAACATGTTTTGAGCCTATATTTTGAAAACATTCTAGCACTGAGTAGGCATGCACAGATCCCTTCTGGGACCCAAAAATATTGATTTTCGGGTGTTTTGAGCCTGAATTTGAGATATAAACGGTTACTGAAGATGCATGCTCATATCGACTTGTTATGCCTAAAATATCGATTTTGAGCATGTTTTGGGACTGTATCTTGAAAACATTCTAGCAAGGAGTAGGCATGTACAGATCGCTTCTGGGACCCAAAAATATCGAATTTTCGGGTGTTTTGAGCCTGAATTTGAGATATAAACGGGTACAGAAAATGCATGCACATATTGACTTTGGGCACATAAAATATAGATTTTTAGCATGTTTTGGGCACATATTTTGAAAACATTCTAGCACTGAGTAGGCATGTACAGATTGCTTCTGGGACCCAAATATATCGAATTTTCGGGTGTTTTGAGCCTGAATTTGAGATATAAACGGGTACAGAAGATGCATGCACATATCGACTTTGGAAACATTAAATATCGATTTTTATCATGTTTTGAGCCTATATTTTTTTAAAAAATTCTAGCACTGAGTAGGCATGTACAGATCGCTTCTGGGACCCAAAAATATCGAATTTTCGGGTATTTTGAGCCTGAATTTGAGATATAAACGGGTACAGAAGATGAATGTACATATCGACTTTGGGCACCTGAAATATCGATTTTTAGCATGTTTTGGGCCCATATCTTCAATATATTCTAGCACTGAGTAGGCATGTACAGTTCTCTTCTGGGACCAAAAAATATCGAATTTTCGGGTGTTTTGAGCCTGAATTTGGGATATAAACGGGTACAGAAGATGCATACACATATTGACTTTGGGCACCTAAAAAATCGATTTTTAGCATGTTTTTTGCCTGTATATTGAAAATATTCTAACACGGAGTAGGCATGTACAGATCGCTTCTGGGACCCAAAAATATCGAATTTTCGGGTGTTCTGAACCTGAATTTGAGATATAAACGGGTACAGAAGATGCATGCACATATCTACTTTGGGCACCCAAAATATCGATTTTTAGCAGGTTTTGGGCCTATATTTGGAAAATATTCTAGCACTGAGTAGGCATGTCCAGATCGCTTCCGGGACACAAAAATATCGAATGTTAGTGTGTTTTGAACCTGATTTTGGGATATAAACGGGTAAAGAAGATGCATGCACATATCGACTTTGGACACCTAAAATATAGATTTTTAGCATGTTTCGAGTTTATATTTTGAAAACATTCTAGCACTGAGTAGGCATGTACAGATAGCTTCTGGGACCCAAAAATGTTGAATTTTAGGGTGTTTTCAGCCTGAATTTGGGATATAAACGGATACAGAAGATGCATACACATATTGACTTTGTGCACCTAAAATATAGATTTTCAGCATGTTTTGGCCCTGTATTTAAAAAAAAATCTAACACGGAGTAGGCATGTACAGATCGCTTCTGGGACCCAAAAATATCGAATTTTCGAGTGTTTTGAGCCTGAATTTGGGAAATAAACGAGTACAGAAGATGCATACACATATTAACTTTGGGCACCTAAAATATCGATTTTAAGCATGTTTTGGGCCTGTATATTGATAATACTCTAACACGGAGTAGGCATGTACAGATCGTTTCAGGGACCCAAAAATATCGAATTTTCGGGAATTTTGAGCCTGAATTTGAGATATAAACGGGTACAGAAGATGCTTGCACATATCGACTTTGGGCACCTATAATATCGATTTTTAGCATGATTTGGGCCCATACATTGAAACAAATCTAGCACTTAGTAAGCATGTACAGATCGCTTCTGGGACCCAAAAATATCGAATTTTCGGGTGTTTTGAGCTTGAATTTGAGATATAAACGGGTACAGAATATGCATGCACATATCGACTTTGGACACATTAAATATCGATTTTTAGCATGTTTTGAGCCTATATTTTGAAAACATTCTAGCTCTGAGTAGGCATGTACAAATCGCTTCTGGGACCCAAAAATGTTGATTTTTCGGGTATTTTGAGCGTGAATTTGAGATATAAACGGGTACTGAAGATCCATGCACATATCGACTTTTTGCACCTAAAATATCGATTTTGATTATGTTTTGGGTCTGTATCTTGAAAACATTCTAGCAAGGAGTAGGCATGTACAGATCGCTTCTGTGACATAAAAATATCGAATTTTCGAGTGATTTGAGCCTGAATTTGGTAAATAAACGGGTACAGAAGATGCATACACATATTAACTTTGGGCACCTAAAATTTCGATTTTAAGCATGTTTTCGGCCTGTATATTGAAAATACTCTAACACGGAGTAGGCATGTACAGATCGCTTCTGGGACCCAAAAATTTCGAATTTTAGGGTGTTTTGAGCCTGAATTTAGGAAATAAACGGGTACAGAAGATGCATACACATATTGACTTTGGGCACCTAAAATATTGATTTTCAGCATGTTTTGGGCCTGTATTTTAAACATATTCTAACTCAGAGTAGGCATGTACAGATCGCTTCTGGGACCCAAAAATATCGAATTTTAGAGTGTTTTTAACCTGAATTTGGGATATAAACGGATACAGAAGATGAATACACATATTGACTTTGGGCACCTATAATATCGATTTTTAGCATGTTTTGGGCCTGTATATTGAAAATATTCTAGCACTGAGTAGGCATGTACAGATCGCTTCCGGAACACAAAAATATCGAATTTTAGTGTGTTTTGAACCTGATTTTGGGATATAAACGGGTAAAGAAGATGCATGCACATATCGACTTTGGGCACCTAAAATATCGATTTTTAGCATGTTTTGGGCCTGTATATTGAAAATACTCTAACACGGAGTAGGCATGTACAGATCGCTTCTGGGACCCAAAAATATCGAATTTTCGGGTGTTTTGAGCCTGAATTTGAGATATTAACGGGTACAGAAGATGCATGCACATATCGACTTTGGACACCAAAAATATCGATTTTTAGCATGTTTCGAGCCTATGTTTTGAAAAAATTCTAGCACTGAGTAGGCATGTACAGATCGCTTCTGGGACCCAAAAATGTTGAATTTTCGGGTATTTTCAGCCTGAATTTGGGATATAAACGGATACAGAAGATGCATACACATATTGACTTTGTGCACCTAAAATATAGATTTTCAGCATGTTTTGGGCCTTTATTTAAAAAAAAATCTAACACGGAGTAGGCATGTACAGATCGCTTCTGGGACCCAAAAATATCGAATTTTCGGGTGTTTTGAGCCTGAATTTGAGATATAAACGGGTACAGAAGATGAATGCACATATCGACTTTGGGCACCTAAAATGTCGATTTTTAGCATGTTTTGGGCCCATATCTTCAATATATTCTAGCACTGAGTAGGCATGTACAGATCGCTTCTGGGACCCAAAAATATCGAATTTTCGGGTGTTTTGAGCCTCAATTTGGGAAATAAACGGGTACAGAAGATGCATACACATACTGACTTTGGGCACCTAAAATATCGATTTTCAGCATGTTTTGTGCCTTTATATTGAAAATACTTTAACACTGAGTAGGCATGTACAGATCGCTTCCGGGACACAAAAATATCGAATTTTAGTGTGTTTTGAACCTGATTTTGGGATATAAACGGGTAAAGAAGATGCATGCACATATAGACTTTGGGCACCTAAAATATCGATTTTTAGCAGGTTTTGGGCCCATATTTTGAAAATTTTCTAGCACTGAGTAGGCATGTACAGATCGCTTCTGGGACCCAAAAATATCGAATTTTCGGGTGTTTAGAGCCTGAATTTTATATATAAACGGGTACAGAAGATGCATGCACATATCGACATTGAACACCTAAAATATCGATTTTTAGCATGTTTTGAGCCTATATTTTGAAAACATTCTAGCACTGATTAGGCATGTACAGATCGCTTCTTGTACCCAAAAATGTTGAATTTTCGGATATTTTGAGCCTGAATTTGAGATATAAACAGGTACTGAAGATGCATGCACATATCGACTTTTTGCACCTAAAATATCGATTTTGATTATGTTTTGGGTCTGTATCTTGAAAACATTCTAGCAAGGAGTAGGCATGTACAGATCGCTTCTGGGACCCAAAAATATCGAATTTTCGGGTGTTCTGAACCTGAATTTGAGATATAAACGGGTACAGAAGATGCATGCACATATCGACTTTGGGCACCTAAAATATTGATTTTCAGCATGTTTTGGGCCTGTATTTTTGAAAATACTCTAACACGGAGTAGGCATGTACAGATCGCTTCTGGGACCCAAAAATATCGAATTTTCGAGTATTTTGAGCCTGAATTTGGGAAATAAACGGGTACAGAAGATGCATGCACATATTAACTTTGGGCACCTAAAATATCGATTTTAAGCATGTTTTGAGCCTATATTTTGAAAACATTCTAGCACTGAGTAGGCATGTACAGATCGCTTCTGGGACCCAAAAATGTTGATTTTTCGGGTATTTTGAGCCTGAATTTGAGATATAAACGGGTACTGAATATCCATGCACATATCGACTTTTTGCACCTAAAATATCGATTTTGATTATGTTTTGGGTCTGTATCTTGAAAACATTCTAGCAAGGAGTAGGCATGTATAGATCGCTTCTGTGACATAAAAATATCGAATTTTCGAGTGTTTTGAGCCAGAATTTGGGAAATAAACAGGTACAGAAGATGCATACACATATTAACTTTGGGCACCTAAAATTTCGATTTTAAGCATGTTTTCGGCCTGTATATTGAAAATACTCTAACACGGAGTAGGCATGTACAGATCGCTTCTGGGACCCAAAAATATCGAATTTTAGGGTGTTTTGAGCCTGAATTTGGGAAATAAACGGGTACAGAAGATGCATACACATATTGACTTTGGGCACCTAAAATATTGATTTTCAGCATGTTTTGGGCCTGTATTTTAAACATATTCTAACACAGAGTAGGCATGTACAGATCGCTTCTGGGACCCAAAAATATCGAATTTTAGAGTGTTTTTAACCTGAATTTGGGATATAAACGGATACAGAAGATGAATACACATATTGACTTTGGGCACCTATAATATCGATTTTTAGCATGTTTTGGGCATGTATATTGAAAAATTTCTAGCACTGAGTAGGCATGTACAGATCGCTTCTGGGACCCAAAAATATCGAATTTTCGGGTGTTTAGAACCTGAATTTGAGATATAAACGGGTACAGAAGATGCATGCACATATCGACATTGGACACCTAAAATATCGATTTTTAGCATGTTTTGAGCCTATATTTTGAAAACATTCTAGCACTGATTAGGCATGTACAGATCGCTTCTTGTACCCAAAAATGTTGAATTTTCGGATATTTTGAGCCTGAATTTGAGATATAAACGGGTACTGAAGATGCATGCACATATCGACTTTTTGCACCTAAAATATCGATTTTGATTATGTTTTGGGTCTGTATCTTGAAAACATACTAGCAAGGAGTAGGCATGTACAGATCGCTTCTGTGACCCAAAAATATCGAATTTTCGAGTGTTTCAAACCTGAATTTTGGATATAAACGGGTACAGAAAATGCATGCACATATCGAATTTGGGCACCCAAAATATCGATTTTGAGCATGTTTTGGGCCTGTATTTTGAAAATACTCTAACACGGAGTAGGCATGTACAGATTGCTTCTGGTACACAAAAATATCGAATTTTCGAGTGTTTTGAGCCTGAATTTGGGAAATAAACGAGTACAGAAGATGCATACACATATTAACTTTGGGCACCTAAAATATCGATTTTAAGCATGTTTTGGGCCTGTATATTGAAAATACTCTAACACGGAGTAGGCATGTACAGATCGCTTCTGGGACCCAAAAAATCGAATTTTCAGGTATTTTGAGCCTGAATTTGAGATATAAACGGGTACAGAAGATGCATGCACATATCGACTTTGGACACCTAAAATATCGATTTTTAGCATGTTTCGAGCCTATATTTTGAAAACATTCTAGCACTGAGTAGGCATGTACAGATCGCTTCTGGGACCCAAAAATGTTGAATTTTCGGGTGTTTTCAGCCTGAATTTGGGATATAAACGGATACAGAAGATGCATACACATATTGACTTTGTGCACCTAAAATATAGATTTTCAGCACGTTTTGGGCCTGTATTTAAAATAAAATCTAACACGGAGTAGGCATGTACAGATCGCTTCTGGGACCCAAAAATATCGAATTTTCGAGTGTTTTGAGCCTGAATTTGGGAAATAAACGAGTACAGAAGATGCATACACATATTAACTTTGGGCACCTAAAATATCGATTTTTAGCATGATTTGGGCCCATACATTGAAAAAAATCTAGCACTTAGTAAGCATGTACAGATCGCTTCTGGGACCCAAAAATATCGAATTTTCGGGTGTTTTGAGCTTGAATTTGAGATATAAACGGGTACAGAATATGCATGCACATATCGACTTTGGACACATTAAATATCGATTTTTAGCATGTTTTGAGCCTATATTTTGAAAACATTCTAGCACTGAGTAGGCATGAACAGATCGCTTCTTGTACCCAAAAATGTTGATTTTTCGGGTATTTTGAGCCTGAATTTGAGATATAAACGGGTATTGAAGATCCATGCACATATCGACTTTTTGGACCTAAAATATCGATTTTGATTATGTTTTGGGTCTGTATCTTGAAAACATTCTAGCAAGGAGTAGGCATGCACAGATCGCTTCTGTGACATAAAAATATCGAATTTTCGAGTGTTTTGAGCCTGAATTTGGGAAATAAACGGGTACAGAAGATGCATACACATATTAACTTTGGGCACCTAAAATTTCGATTTTAAGCATGTTTTCGGCCTGTATATTGAAAATACTCTAACACGGAGTAGGCATGTACAGATCGCTTCTGGTACACAAAAATATCGAATTTTAGGGTGTTTTGAGCCTGAATTTGGGAAATAAACGGGTACAGAAGATGCATACACATATTGAATTTGGGCACCTAAAATATTGATTTTCAGCATGTTTTGTTCCTGTATTTTAAACATATTCTAACACAGAGTAGGCATGTACAGATAGCTTCTGGGACCCAAAAATATCGAATTTTAGAGTGTTTTTAACCTGAATTTGGGATATAAACGGATACAGAAGATGAATACACATATTGACTTTGGGCACCTATAATATCGATTTTTAGCATGTTTTGGGCCTGTATATTGAAAATACTCTAACACGGAGTAGGCATGTACAGATCGCTTCTGGGAACCAAAAATATCGAATTTTCGGGTGTATTGAGCCTGAATTTGAGATATAAACGGGTACAGAAGATGCATGCACATATCGACTTTAGGCACTTAAAATATCGATTTTTGCCCTGTTTTGGGCCCATATCTTGATAATATTCTAGCACTGAGTAGACATGTACAGATCACTTCTGGGACCCAAAAATATCGAATTTTAGGGTGTTTTCAGCCTGAATTTGGGATATAAACGGATACAGAAGATGCATACACATATTGACTTTGTGCACCTAAGATATAGATTTTCAGCATGTTTTGGCCCTGTATTTAAAAAAAAATCTAACACGGAGTAGGCATGTACAGATCGCTTCTGGGACCCAAAAATATCGAATTTTCGAGTGTTTTGAGCCTGAATTTGGGAAAAAAACGAGTACAGAAGATGCATACACATATTAACTTTGGGCACCTAAAATATCGATTTTAAGCATGTTTTGGGCCTGTATATTGAAAATACTCTAACACGGAGTAGGCATGTACAGATCGCTTCAGGGACCCAAAAATATCGAATTTTCGGGTATTTTGAGCCTGAATTTGAGATATAAACGGGTACAGAAGATGCATGCACATATCGACTTTGGGCACCTAAAATATCGATTTTTAGCATGATTTGGGCCCATACATTGAAAAAAATCTAGCACTTAGTAAGCATGTACAGATCGCTTCTGGGACCCAAAAATATCGAATTTTCGGGTGTTTTGAGCTTGAATTTGAGATATAAACGGGTACAGAATATGCATGCACATATCGACTTTGGACACATTAAATATCGATTTTTAGCATGTTTTGAGCCTATATTTTGAAAACATTCTAGCACTGAGTAGGCATGTACAAATCGCTTCTGGGACCCAAAAATGTTGATTTTTCGGGTATTTTGAGCCTGAATTTGAGATATAAACGGGTACTGAAGATTCATGCACATATCGACTTTTTGCACCTAAAATATCGATTTTGATTATGTTTTGGGTCTGTATCTTGAAAACATTCTAGCAAGGAGTAGGCATGTACAGATCGCTTCTGTGACATAAAAATATCGAATTTTAGAGTGTTTTGAGCCTGAATTTGGGAAATAAACGGGTACAGAAGATGCATACACATATTAACTTTGGGCACCTAAAATTTCGATTTTAAGCATGTTTTCGGCCTGTATATTGAAAATACTCTAACACGGAGTAGGCATGTACAGATCGCTTCTGGGACCCAAAAATTTCGAATTTTAGGGTGTTTTGAGCCTGAATTTAGGAAATAAACGGGTACAGAAGATGCATACACATATTGACTTTGGGCACCTAAAATATTGATTTTCAGCATGTTTTGGGCCTGTATTTTAAACATATTCTAACTCAGAGTAGGCATGTACAGATCGCTTCTGGGACCCAAAAATATCGAATTTTAGAGTGTTTTTAACCTGAATTTGGGATATAAACGGATACAGAAGATGAATACACATATTGACTTTGGGCACCTATAATATCGATTTTTAGCATGTTTTGGGCCTGTATATTGAAAATATTCTAGCACTGAGTAGGCATGTACAGATCGCTTCCGGGACACAAAAATATCGAATTTTAGTGTGTTTTGAACCTGATTTTGGGATATAAACGGGTAAAGAAGATGCATGCACATATCGACTTTGGGCACCTAAAATATAGATTTTTAGCATGTTTTGGGCCTGTATATTGAAAATACTCTAACACGGAGTAGGCATGTACAGATCGCTTCTGGGACCCAAAAATATCGAATTTTCGGGTGTTTTGAGCCTGAATTTGAGATATTAACGGGTACAGAAGATGCATGCACATATCGACTTTGGACACCTAAAATATCGATTTTTAGCATGTTTCGAGCCTATGTTTTGAAAAAATTCTAGCACTGAGTAGGCATGTACAGATCGCTTCTGGGACCCAAAAATGTTGAATTTTCGGGTATTTTCAGCCTGAATTTGGGATATAAACGGATACAGAAGATGCATACACATATTGACTTTGTGCACCTAAAATATAGATTTTCAGCATGTTTTGGGCCTTTATTTAAAAAAAAATCTAACACGGAGTAGGCATGTACAGATCGCTTCTGGGACCCAAAAATATCGAATTTTCGGGTGTTTTGAGCCTGAATTTGAGATATAAACGGGTACAGAAGATGAATGCACATATCGACTTTGGGCACCTAAAATGTCGATTTTTAGCATGTTTTGGGCCCATATCTTCAATATATTCTAGCACTGAGTAGGCATGTACAGATCGCTTCCGGGACACAAAAATATCGAATTTTAGTGTGTTTTGAACCTGATTTTGGGATATAAACGGGTAAAGAAGATGCATGCACATATCGACTTTGGGCACGTAAAATATCGATTTTTAGCATGTTTTGGGCCTGTATATTGAAAATACTCTAACACGGAGTAGGCATGTACAGATCGTTTCTGGGACCCAAAAATATCGAATTTTCGGGTGTTTTGAGCCTGAATTTGAGATATTAACGGGTACAGAAGATGCATGCACATATCGACTTTGGACACCTAAAATATCGATTTTTAGCATGTTTCGAGCCTATGTTTTGAAAAAATTCTAGCACTGAGTAGGCATGTACAGATCGCTTCTGGGACCCAAAAATGTTGAATTTTCGGGTATTTTCAGCCTGAATTTGGGATATAAACGGATACAGAAGATGCATACACATATTGACTTTGTGCACCTAAAATATAGATTTTCAGCATGTTTTGGGCCTTTATTTAAAAAAAAATCTAACACGGAGTAGGCATGTACAGATCGCTTCTGGGACCCAAAAATATCGAATTTTCGGGTGTTTTGAGCCTGAATTTGAGATATAAACGGGTACAGAATATGCATGCACATATCGACTTTGGACACATTAAATATCGATTTTTAGCATGTTTTGAGCCTATATTTTGAAAACATTCTAGCACTGAGTAGGCATGAACAGATCGCTTCTGGGACCCAAAAATGTTGATTTTTCGGGTATTTTGAGCCTGAATTTGAGATATAAACGGGTATTGAAGATCCATGCACATATCGACTTTTTGGACCTAAAATATCGATTTTGATTATGTTTTGGGTCTGTATCTTGAAAACATTCTAGCAAGGAGTAGGCATGCACAGATCGCTTCTGTGACATAAAAATATCGAATTTTCGAGTGTTTTGAGCCTGAATTTGGGAAATAAACGGGTACAGAAGATGCATACACATATTAACTTTGGGCACCTAAAATTTCGATTTTAAGCATGTTTTCGGCCTGTATATTGAAAATACTCTAACACGGAGTAGGCATGTACAGATCGCTTCTGGTACACAAAAATATCGAATTTTCGGGTGTTTTGAGCCTGAATTTGGGAAATAAACGGGTACAGAAGATGCATACACATATTGAATTTGGGCACCTAAAATATTGATTTTCAGCATGTTTTGTTCCTGTATTTTAAACATATTCTAACACAGAGTAGGCATGTACAGATAGCTTCTGGGACCCAAAAATATCGAATTTTAGAGTGTTTTTAACCTGAATTTGGGATATAAACGGATACAGAAGATGAATACACATATTGACTTTGGGCACCTATAATATCGATTTTTAGCATGTTTTGGGCCTGTATATTGAAAATACTCTAACACGGAGTAGGCATGTACAGATCGCTTCTGGGAACCAAAAATATCGAATTTTCGGGTGTATTGAGCCTGAATTTGAGATATAAACGGGTACAGAAGATGCATGCACATATCGACTTTAGGCACTTAAAATATCGATTTTTGCCCTGTTTTGGGCCCATATCTTGATAATATTCTAGCACTGAGTAGACATGTACAGATCACTTCTGGGACCCAAAAATATCGAATTTTCGGGTGTTTTCAGCCTGAATTTGGGATATAAACGGATACAGAAGATGCATACACATATTGACTTTGTGCACCTAAAATATAGATTTTCAGCATGTTTTGGCCCTGTATTTAAAAAAAAATCTAACACGGAGTAGGCATGTACAGATCGCTTCTGGGACCCAAAAATATCGAATTTTCGAGTGTTTTGAGCCTGAATTTGGGAAATAAACGAGTACAGAAGATGCATACACATATGAAATTTGGGCACCTAAAATATCGATTTTAAGCATGTTTTGGGCCTGTATATTGAAAATACTCTAACACGGAGTAGGCATGTACAGATCGCTTCAGGGACCCAAAAATATCGAATTTTCGGGTATTTTGAGCCTGAATTTGAGATATAAACGGGTACAGAAGATGCATGCACATATCGACTTTGGGCACCTAAAATATCGATTTTTAGCATGATTTGGGCCCATACATTGAAAAAAATCTAGCACTTAGTAAGCATGTACAGATCGCTTCTGGGACCCAAAAATATCGAATTTTCGGGTGTTTTGAGCTTGAATTTGAGATATAAACGGGTACAGAATATGCATGCACATATCGACTTTGGACACATTAAATATCGATTTTTAGCATGTTTTGAGCCTATATTTTGAAAACATTCTAGCACTGAGTAGGCATGTACAAATCGCTTCTGGGACCCAAAAATGTTGATTTTTCGGGTATTTTGAGCCTGAATTTGAGATATATACGGGTACTGAAGATCCATGCACATATCGACTTTTTGCACCTAAAATATCGATTTTGATTATGTTTTGGGTCTGTATCTTGAAAACATTCTAGCAAGGAGTAGGCATGTACAGATCGCTTCTGTGACATAAAAATATCGAATTTTCGAGTGTTTTGAGCCTGAATTTGGGAAATAAACGGGTACAGAAGATGCATACACATATTAACTTTGGGCACCTAAAATTTCGATTTTAAGCATGTTTTCGGCCTGTATATTGAAAATACTCTAACACGGAGTAGGCATGTACAGATCGCTTCTGGGACCCAAAAATTTCGAATTTTAGGGTGTTTTGAGCCTGAATTTAGGAAATAAACGGGTACAGAAGATGCATACACATATTGACTTTGGGCACCTAAAATATTGATTTTCAGCATGTTTTGGGCCTGTATTTTAAACATATTCTAACTCAGAGTAGGCATGTACAGATCGCTTCTGGGACCCAAAAATATCGAATTTTAGAGTGTTTTTAACCTGAATTTGGGATATAAACGGATACAGAAGATGAATACACATATTGACTTTGGGCACCTATAATATCGATTTTTAGCATGTTTTGGGCCTGTATATTGAAAATATTCTAGCACTGAGTAGGCATGTACAGATCGCTTCCGGGACACAAAAATATCGAATTTTAGTGTGTTTTGAACCTGATTTTGGGATATAAACGGGTAAAGAAGATGCATGCACATATCGACTTTGGGCACCTAAAATATCGATTTTTAGCATGTTTTGGGCCTGTATATTGAAAATACTCTAACACGGAGTAGGCATGTACAGATCGCTTCTGGGACCCAAAAATATCGAATTTTCGGGTGTTTTGAGCCTGAATTTGAGATATTAACGGGTACAGAAGATGCATGCACATATCGAGTTTGGACACCTAAAATATCGATTTTTAGCATGTTTCGAGCCTATGTTTTGAAAAAATTCTAGCACTGAGTAGGCATGTACAGATCGCTTCTGGGACCCAAAAATGTTGAATTTTCGGGTATTTTCAGTCTGAATTTGGGATATAAACGGATACAGAAGATGCATACACATATTGACTTTGTGCACCTAAAATATAGATTTTCAGCATGTTTTGGGCCTTTATTTAAAAAAAAATCTAACACGGAGTAGGCATGTACAGATCGCTTCTGGGACCCAAAAATATCGAATTTTCGGGTGTTTTGAGCCTGAATTTGAGATATAAACGGGTACAGAAGATGAATGCACATATCGACTTTGGGCACCTAAAATGTCGATTTTTAGCATGTTTTGGGCCCATATCTTCAATATATTCTAGCACTGAGTAGGCATGTACAGATCGCTTCTGGGACCCAAAAATATCGAATTTTCGGGTGTTTTGAGCCTTAATTTGGGAAATAAACGAGTACAGAAGATGCATACACATATTGACTTTGGGCACCTAAAATATCGATTTTCAGCATGTTTTGTTCCTTTATATTGAAAATACTTTAACACGGAGTAGGCATGTACAGATCACTTCTGGGACCCAAAAATATCGAATTTTCGGGTGTTTTGAGCCTGAATTTGGGAAATAAACGGGTACAGAAGATGCATACACATATTAACTTTGGGCACCTAAAATTTCGATTTTAAGCATGTTTTCGGCCTGTATATTGAAAATACTCTAACACGGAGTAGGCATGTACAGATCGCTTCTGGGACCCAAAAATATCGAATTTTAGGGTGTTTTGAGCCTGAATTTGGGAAATAAACGGGTACAGAAGATGCATACACATATTGACTTTGGGCACCTAAAATATTGATTTTCAGCATGTTTTGGGCCTGTATTTTAAACATATTCTAACACAGAGTAGGCATGTACAGATCGCTTCTGGGACCCAAAAATATCGAATTTTAGAGTGTTTTTAACCTGAATTTGGGATATAAACGGATACAGAAGATGAATACACATATTGACTTTGGGCACCTATAATATCGATTTTTAGCATGTTTTGGGCCTGTATATTGAAAATATTCTAACACGGAGTAGGCATGTACAAATCGCTTCTGGGACCCAAAAATATCGAATTTTCGGGTGTTCTGAGCCTGAATTTGAGATATAAACGGGTACAGAAGATGCATGCACATATCGACTTTGGGCACCCAAAATATCGATTTTTAGCAGGTTTTGGGCCTATATTTGGAAAATATTCTAGCACTGAGTAGGCATGTACAGATCGCTTCCGGGACACAAAAATATCGAATTTTAGTGTGTTTTGAACCTGATTTTGGGATATAAACGGGTAAAGAAGATGCATGCACATATAGACTTTGGGCACCTAAAATATCGATTTTTAGCAGGTTTTGGGCCCATATTTTGAAAATTTTCTAGCACTGAGTAGGCATGTACAGATCGCTTCTGGGACCCAAAAATATAGAATTTTCGGGTGTTTAGAGCCTGAATTTTATATATAAACGGGTACAGAAGATGCATGCACATATCGACATTGAACACCTAAAATATCGATTTTTAGCATGTTTTGAGCCTATATTTTGAAAACATTCTAGCACTGATTAGGCATGTACAGATCGCTTCTTGTACCCAAAAATGTTGAATTCTCGGATATTTTTAGCCTGAATTTGAGATATAAACGGGTACTGAAGATGCATGCACATATCGACTTTTTGCACCTAAAATATCGATTTTGATTATGTTTTGGGTCTGTATCTTGAAAACATTCTAGCAAGGAGTAGGCATGTACAGATCGCTTCTGGGACCCAAAAATATCGAATTTTCGGGTGTTCTGAACCTGAATTTGAGATATAAACGGGTACAGAAGATGCATGCACATATCGACTTTGGGCACCTAAAATATTGATTTTCAGCATGTTTTGGGCCTGTATTTTGAAAATACTCTAACACGGAGTAGGCATGTACAGATTGCTTCTGGTACACAAAAATATCGAATTTTCGAGTGTTTTGAGCCTGAATTTGGGAAATAAACGAGTACAGAAGATGCATACACATATTAACTTTGGGCACCTAAAATATCGATTTTAAGCATGTTTTGGGCCTGTATATTGAAAATACTCTAACACGGAGTAGGCATGTACAGATCGCTTCTGGGACCCAAAAAATCGAATTTTCGGGTATTTTGAGCCTGAATTTGAGATATAAACGGATACAGAAGATGCATGCACATATCGACTTGGGACACCTAAAATATCGATTTTTAGCATGTTTCGAGCCTATATTTTGAAAACATTCTAGCACTGAGTAGGCATGTACAGATCGCTTCTGGGACCCAAAAATGTTGAATTTTCGGGTGTTTTCAGCCTGAATTTGGGATATAAACGGATACAGAAGATGCATACACATATTGACTTTGTGCACCTAAAATATAGATTTTCAGCACGTTTTGGGCCTGTATTTAAAATAAAATCTAACACGGAGTAGGCATGTACAGATCGCTTCTGGGACCCAAAAATATCGAATTTTCGAGTGTTTTGAGCCTGAATTTGGGAAATAAACGAGTACAGAAGATGCATACACATATTAACTTTGGGCACCTAAAATATCGATTTTTAGCGTGATTTGGGCCCATACATTGAAAAAAATCTAGCACTTAGTAAGCATGTACAGATCGCTTCTGGGACCCAAAAATATCGAATTTTCGGGTGTTTTGAGCTTGAATTTGAGATATAAACGGGTACAGAATATGCATGCACATATCGACTTTTGACACATTAAATATCGATTTTTAGCATGTTTTGAGCCTATATTTTGAAAACATTCTAGCACTGAGTAGGCATGAACAGATCGCTTCTGGGACCCAAAAATGTTGATTTTTCGGGTATTTTGAGCCTGAATTTGAGATATAAACGGGTATTGAAGATACATGCACATATCGACTTTTTGGACCTAAAATATCGATTTTGATTATGTTTTGAGTCTGTATCTTGAAAACATTCTAGCAAGGAGTAGGCATGCACAGATCGCTTCTGTGACATAAAAATATCGAATTTTCGAGTGTTTTGAGCCTGAATTTGGGAAATAAACGGGTACAGAAGATGCATACACATATTAACTTTGGGCACCTAAAAATTCGATTTTAAGCATGTTTTCGGCCTGTATATTGAAAATACTCTAACACGGAGTAGGCATGTACAGATCGCTTCTGGTACACAAAAATATCGAATTTTCGGGTGTTTTGAGCCTGAATCTGGGAAATAAACGGGTACAGAAGATGCATACACATATTGAATTTGGGCACCTAAAATATTGATTTTCAGCATGTTTTGTTCCTGTATTTTAAACATATTCTAACACAGAGTAGGCATGTACAGATAGCTTCTGGGACCCAAAAATATCGAATTTTAGAGTGTTTTTAACCTGAATTTGGGATATAAACGGATACAGAAGATGAATACACATATTGACTTTGGGCACCTATAATATCGATTTTTGCCCTGTTTTGGGCCCATATCTTGATAATATTCTAGCACTGAGTAGACATGTACAGATCACTTCTGGGACCCAAAAATATCGAATTTTCGGGTGTTTTCAGCCTGAATTTGGGATATAAACGGATACAGAAGATGCATACACATATTGACTTTGTGCACCTAAAATATAGATTTTCAGCATGTTTTGGCCCTGTATTTAAAAAAAAATCTAACACGGAGTAGGCATGTACAGATCGCTTCTGGGACCCAAAAATATCGAATTTTCGAGTGTTTTGAGCCTGAATTTGGGAAATAAACGAGTACAGAAGATGCATACACATATTAACTTTGGGCACCTAAAATATCGATTTTAAGCATGTTTTGGGCCTGTATATTGAAAATACTCTAACACGGAGTAGGCATGTACAGATCGCTTCAGGGACCCAAAAATATCGAATTTTCGGGTATTTTGAGCCTGAATTTGAGATATAAACGGGTACAGAAGATGCATGCACATATCGACTTTGGGCACCTAAAATATCGATTTTTAGCATGATTTGGGCCCATACATTGAAAAAAATCTAGCACTTAGTAAGCATGTACAGATCGCTTCTGGGACCCAAAAATATCGAATTTTCGGGTGTTTTGAGCTTGAATTTGAGATATAAACGGGTACAGAATATGCATGCACATATCGACTTTGGACACATTAAATATCGATTTTTAGCATGTTTTGAGCCTATATTTTGAAAACATTCTAGCACTGAGTAGGCATGTACAAATCGCTTCTGGGACCCAAAAATATTGATTTTTCGGGTATTTTGAGCCTGAATTTAAGATATAAACGGGTACAGAAGATCCATGCACATATCGACTTTTTGCACCTAAAATATCGATTTTGATTATGTTTTGGGTCTGTATCTTGAAAACATTCTAGCAAGGAGTAGGCATGTACAGATCGCTTCTGTGACATAAAAATATCGAATTTTCGAGTGTTTTGAGCCTGAATTTGGGAAATAAACGGGTACAGAAGA
The DNA here is from genome assembly GCA_033782935.1 of Petrolisthes cinctipes. Classification (NCBI taxonomy): domain Eukaryota; kingdom Metazoa; phylum Arthropoda; class Malacostraca; order Decapoda; family Porcellanidae; genus Petrolisthes; species Petrolisthes cinctipes. Next base: position 229,435 of record JAWQEG010000369.1, read on the forward strand.
TGCATACACATATTAACTTTGGGCACCTAAAATTTCGATTTTAAGCATGTTTTCGGCCTGTATATTGAAAATACTCTAACACGGAGTAGGCATGTACAGATCGCTTCTGGGACCCAAAAATTTCGAATTTTAGGGTGTTTTGAGCCTGAATTTAGGAAATAAACGGGTACAGAAGATGCATACACATATTGACTTTGGGCACCTAAAATATTGATTTTCAGCATGTTTTGGGCCTGTATTTTAAACATATTCTAACTCAGAGTAGGCATGTACAGATCGCTTCTGGGACCCAAAAATATCGAATTTTAGAGTGTTTTTAACCTGAATTTGGGATATAAACGGATACAGAAGATGAATACACATATTGACTTTGGGCACCTATAATATCGATTTTTAGCATGTTTTGGGCCTGTATATTGAAAATATTCTAGCACTGAGTAGGCATGTACAGATCGCTTCCGGGACACAAAAATATCGAATTTTAGTGTGTTTTGAACCTGATTTTGGGATATAAACGGGTAAAGAAGATGCATGCACATATCGACTTTGGGCACCTAAAATATCGATTTTTAGCATGTTTTGGGCCTGTATATTGAAAATACTCTAACACGGAGTAGGCATGTACAGATCGCTTCTGGGACCCAAAAATATCGAATTTTCGGGTGTTTTGAGCCTGAATTTGAGATATTAACGGGTACAGAAGATGCATGCACATATCGACTTTGGACACCTAAAATATCGATTTTTAGCATGTTTCGAGCCTATGTTTTGAAAAAATTCTAGCACTGAGTAGGCATGTACATATCGCTTCTGGGACCCAAAAATGTTGAATTTTCGGGTATTTTCAGCCTGAATTTGGGATATAAACGGATACAGAAGATGCATACACATATTGACTTTGTGCACCTAAAATATAGATTTTCAGCATGTTGTGGGCCTTTATTTAAAAAAAAATCTAACACGGAGTAGGCATGTACAGATCGCTTCTGGGACCCAAAAATATCGAATTTTCGGGTGTTTTGAGCCTGAATTTGAGATATAAACGGGTACAGAAGATGAATGCACATATCGACATTGGGCACCTAAAATGTCGATTTTTAGCATGTTTTGGGCCCATATCTTCAATATATTCTAGCACTGAGTAGGCATGTACAGATCGCTTCTGGGACCCAAAAATATCGAATTTTCGGGTGTTTTGAGCCTTAATTTGGGAAATAAACGGGTACAGAAGATGCATACACATATTGACTTTGGGCACCTAAAATATCGATTTTCAGCATGTTTTGTGCCTTTATATTGAAAATACTTTAACACGGAGTAGGCATGTACAGATCACTTCTGGGACCCAAAAATATCGAATTTTCGGGTGTTTTGAGACTGAATTTGGGAAATAAACGGGTACAGAAGATGCATACACATATTAACTTTGGGCACCTAAAATTTCGATTTTAAGCATGTTTTCGGCCTGTATATTGAAAATACTCTAACACGGAGTAGGCATGTACAGATCGCTTCTGGGACCCAAAAATATCGAATTTTAGGGTGTTTTGAGCCTGAATTTGGGAAATAAACGGGTACAGAAGATGCAGACACATATTGACTTTGGGCACCTAAAATATTGATTTTCAGCATGTTTTGGGCCTGTATTTTAAACATATTCTAACACAGAGTAGGCATGTACAGATCGCTTCTGGGACCCAAAAATATCGAATTTTAGAGTGTTTTTAACCTGAATTTGGGATATAAACGGATACAGAAGATGAATACACATATTGACTTTGGGCACCTATAATATCGATTTTTAGCATGTTTTGGGCCTGTATATTGAAAATATTCTAACACGGAGTAGGCATGTACAAATCGCTTCTGGGACCCAAAAATATCGAATTTTCGGGTGTTCTGAGCCTGAATTTGAGATATAAACGGGTACAGAAGATGCATGCACATATCGACTTTGTGCACCCAAAATATCGATTTTTAGCAGGTTTTGGGCCTATATTTGGAAAATATTCTAGCACTGAGTAGGCATGTACAGATCGCTTCCGGGACACAAAAATATCGAATTTTAGTGTGTTTTGAACCTGATTTTGGGATATAAACGGGTAAAGAAGATGCATGCACATATAGACTTTGGGCACCTAAAATATCGATTTTTAGCAGGTTTTGGGCCCATATTTTGAAAATTTTCTAGCACTGAGTAGGCATGTACAGATCGCTTCTGGGACCCAAAAATATCGAATTTTCGGGTGTTTAGAGCCTGAATTTTATATATAAACGGGTACAGAAGATGCATGCACATATCGACATTGAACACCTAAAATATCGATTTTTAGCATGTTTTGAGCCTATATTTTGAAAACATTCTAGCACTGATTAGGCATGTACAGATCGCTTCTGGGACCCAAAAATGTTGAATTTTCGGATATTTTGAGCCTGAATTTGAGATATAAACGGGTACTGAAGATGCATGCACATATCGACTTTTTGCACCTAAAATATCGATTTTGATTATGTTTTGGGTCTGTATCTTGAAAACATTCTAGCAAGGAGTAGGCATGTACAGATCGCTTCTGGGACCCAAAAATATCGAATTTTCGGGTGTTCTGAACCTGAATTTGAGATATAAACGGGTACAGAATATGCATGCACATATCGACTTTGGGCACCTAAAATATTGATTTTCAGCATGTTTTGGGCCTGTATTTTTGAAAATACTCTAACACGGAGTAGGCATGTACAGATCGCTTCTGGGACCCAAAAATATCGAATTTTCGAGTGTTTTGAGCCTGAATTTGGGAAATAAACGGGTACAGAAGATGCATGCACATATTAACTTTGGGCACCTAAAATATCGATTTTAAGCATGTTTTGAGCCTATATTTTGAAAACATTCTAGCACTGAGTAGGCATGTACAGATCGCTTCTGGGACCCAAAAATGTTGAATTTTCGGGTATTTTGAGCCTGAATTTGAGATATAAACGGGTACTGAAGATCCATGCACATATCGACTTTTTGCACCTAAAATATCGATTTTGATTATGTTTTGGGTCTGTATCTTGAAAACATTCTAGCAAGGAGTAGGCATGTACAGATCGCTTCTGTGACATAAAAATATCGAATTTTCGAGTGTTTTGAGCCAGAATTTGGGAAATAAACAGGTACAGAAGATGCATACACATATTAACTTTGGGCACCTAAAATTTCGATTTTAAGCATGTTTTCGGCCTGTATATTGAAAATACTCTAACACGGAGTAGGCATGTACAGATCGCTTCTGGGACCCAAAAATATTGAATTTTCGGGTGTTTTGAGCCTGAATTTGGGAAATAAACGGGTACAGAAGATGCATACACATATTGACTTTGGGCACCTAAAATATTGATTTTCAGCATGTTTTGGGCCTGTATTTTAAACATATTCTAACACAGAGTAGGCATGTACAGATCGCTTCTGGGACCCAAAAATATCGAATTTTAGAGTGTTTTTAACCTGAATTTGGGATATAAACGGATACAGAAGATGAATACACATATTGACTTTGGGCACCTATAATATCGATTTTTAGCATGTTTTGGGCCTGTATATTGAAAAATTTCTAGCACTGAGTAGGCATGTACAGATCGCTTCTGGGACCCAAAAATATCGTATTTTCGGGTGTTTAGAGCCTGAATTTGAGATATAAACGGGTACAGAAGATGCATGCACATATCGACATTGGACACCTAAAATATCGATTTTTAGCATGTTTTGAGCCTATATTTTGAAAACATTCTAGCACTGATTAGGCATGTACAGATCGCTTCTTGTACCCAAAAATGTTGAATTTTCGGATATTTTGAGCCTGAATTTGAGATATAAACGGGTACTGAAGATGCATGCACATATCGACTTTTTGCACCGAAAATATCGATTTTGATTATGTTTTGGGTCTGTATCTTGAAAACATTCTAGCAAGGAGTAGGCATGTACAGATCGCTTCTGTGACCCAAAAATATCGAATTTTCGAGTGTTTCAAACCTGAATTTGGGATATAAACGGGTACAGAAAATGCATGCACATATCGAATTTGGGCACCCAAAATATCGATTTTGAGCATGTTTTGGGCCTGTATTTTGAAAATACTCTAACACGGAGTAGGCATGTACAGATTGCTTCTGGTACACAAAAATATCGAATTTTCGAGTGTTTTGAGCCTGAATTTGGGAAATAAACGAGTACAGAAGATGCATACCCATATTAACTTTGTGCACCTAAAATATAGATTTTCAGCACGTTTTGGGCCTGTATTTAAAATAAAATCTAACACGGAGTAGGCATGTACAGATCGCTTCTGGGACCCAAAAAATCGAATTTTCGGGTATTTTGAGCCTGAATTTGAGATATAAACGGGTACAGAAGATGCATGCACATATCGACTTTGGACACCTAAAATATCGATTTTTAGCATGTTTCGAGCCTATATTTTGAAAACATTCTAGCACTGAGTAGGCATGTACAGATCGCTTCTGGGACCCAAAAATGTTGAATTTTCGGGTGTTTTCAGTCTGAATTTGGGATATAAACGGATACAGAAGATGCATACACATATTGACTTTGTGCACCTAAAATATAGATTTTCAGCACGTTTTGGGACTGTATTTAAAATAAAATCTAACACGGAGTAGGCATGTACAGATCGCTTCTGGGAACCAAAAATATCGAATTTTCGAGTGTTTTGAGCCTGAATTTGGGAAATAAACGAGTACAGAAGATGCATACACATATTAACTTTGGGCACCTGAAATATCGATTTTTAGCATGATTTGGGCCCATACATTGAAAAAAATCTAGCACTTAGTAAGAATGTACAGATCGCTTCTGGGACCCAAAAATATCGAATTTTCGGGTGTTTTGAGCTTGAATTTGAGATATAAACGGGTACAGAATATGCATGCACATATCGACTTTGGACACATTAAATATTGATTTTTAGCATGTTTTGAGCCTATATTTTGAAAACATTCTAGCACTGAGTAGGCATGAACAGATCGCTTCTGGGACCCAAAAATGTTGATTTTTCGGGTATTTTGAGCCTGAATTTGAGATATAAACGGGTATTGAAGATCCATGCACATATCGACTTTTTGGACCTAAAATATCGATTTTGATTATGTTTTGGGTCTGTATCTTGAAAACATTCTAGCAAGGAGTAGGCATGCACAGATCGCTTCTGTGACATAAAAATATCGAATTTTCGAGTGTTTTGAGCCTGAATTTGGGAAATAAACGGGTACAGAAGATGCATTCACATATTAACTTTGGGCACCTAAAAATTCGATTTTAAGCATGTTTTCGGCCTGTATATTGAAAATACTCTAACACGGAGTAGGCATGTACAGATCGCTTCTGGTACACAAAAATATCGAATTTTAGGGTGTTTTGAGCCTGAATTTGGGAAATAAACGGGTACAGAAGATGCATACACATATTGAATTTGGGCACCTAAAATATTGATTTTCAGCATGTTTTGTTCCTGTATTTTAAACATATTCTAACACAGAGTAGGCATGTACAGATAGCTTCTGGGACCCAAAAATATCGAATTTTAGAGTGTTTTTAACCTGAATTTGGGATATAAACGGATACAGAAGATGAATACACATATTGACTTTGGGCACCTATAATATCGATTTTTAGCATGTTTTGGGCCTGTATATTGAAAATACTCTAACACGGAGTAGGCATGTACAGATCGCTTCTGGGACCCAAAAATATCGAATTTTCGGGTGTATTGAGCCTGAATTTGAGATATAAACGGGTACAGAAGATGCATGCACATATCGACTTTAGGCACTTAAAATATCGATTTTTACCCTGTTTTGGGCCCATATCTTGATAATATTCTAGCACTGAGTAGACATGTACAGATCACTTCTGGGACCCAAAAATATCGAATTTTCGGGTGTTTTCAGCCTGAATTTGGGATATAAACGGATACAGAAAATGCATACACATATTGACTTTGTGCACCTAAAATATAGATTTTCAGCATGTTTTGGGCCTGTATTTAAAATAAAATCTAACACGGAGTAGGCATGTACAGATCGCTTCTGGGACCCAAAAATATCGAATTTTCGGGTGTTTTGAGCCTGAATTTGAGATATAAACGGGTACAGATGATGAATACACATATCGACTTTGGGCACCTAAAATGTCGATTTTTAGCATGTTTTGGGCCCATATCTTCAATATATTCTAGCACTGAGTAGGCATGTACAGATCGCTTCTGGGACAAAAAAATATCGAATTTTCGGGTGTTTTGAGCCTGAATTTGGGAAATAAACGGGTACAGAAGATGCATACACATATTGACTTTGGGTACCTAAAATATCGATTTTCAGCATGTTTTGTGCCTGTATATTGAAAACACTTTAACACGGAGTAGGCATGTACAGATCGCTTCTGGGACCCAAAAATATCGAATTTTCGGGTGTTTTGAACCTGAATTTGAGATATAAACGGGTACAGAAGATGCATGCACATATCGACTTTGGGCACCTAAAATATTGATTTTCAGCATGTTTTGGGCCTGTATTTTTGAAAATACTCTAACACGGAGTAAGCATGTACAGATCGCTTCTGGGGCCCAAAAATATCGAATTTTCGGGTATTTTGAGCCTGAATTTTATATATAAACGGGTACAGAAGATGCATGCACATATCGACTTTGGACACCTAAAATATCGATTTTTAGCATGTTTTGAGCCTATATTTTGAAAAAATTCTAGCACTGATTAGGCATGTACAGATCGCTTCTGGGACCCAAAAATGTTGAATTTTCGGATATTTTGAGCCTGAATTTGAGATATAAACGGGTACTGAAGATGCATGCACATATCGACTTTTAGCACCTAAAATATCGATTTTGATTATGTTTTGGGTCTGTATCTTGAAAACATTCTAGCAAGGAGTAGGCATGTACAGATCGCTTCTGGGACCCAAAAATATCGAATTTTCGAGTGTTTTAAACCTGAATTTGGGATATAAACGGGTACAGAAGATGCATGCACATATCGACTTTGGGCACCCAAAATATCGATTTTGAGCATGTTTTGGGCCTGCATTTTGAAAATACTCTAACACGGAATAGGCATGTACAGATCGCTTCTGGTACACAAAAATATCGAATTTTCGAGTGTTTTGAGCCTGAATTTGGGAAATAAACGAGTACAGAAGATGCATACACATATTAACTTTGGGCACCTAAAATATCGATTTTAAGCATGTTTTGGGCCTGTATATTGAAAATACTCTAACACGGAGTAGGCATGTACAGATCGCTTCTGGGACCCAAAAATATCGAATTTTCAGGTGTTTTGAGCCTGAATTTGAGATATTAACGGGTACAGAAGATGCATGCACATATCGACTTTGGACACCTAAAATATCGATTTTTAGCATGTTTCGAGCCTATATTTTGAAAAAATTCTAGCACTGAGTAGGCATGTACAGATCGCTTCTGGGACCCAAAAATGTTGAATTTTCGGGTGTTTTCAGCCTGAATTTGGGATATAAACGGATACAGAAGATGCATACACATATTGACTTTGTGCACCTAAAAATTAGATTTTTAGCATGTTTTGGGCCTGTATTTAAAAAAAAATCTAACACGGATTAGGCATGTACAGATCGCTTCTGGGACCCAAAAATATCGAATTTTCGGGTGTTTTGAGACTGAATTTGAGATATAAACGGGTACAGAAGATGAATGCACATATCGACTTTGGGCACCTAAAATGTCGATTTTTAGCATGTTTTGGGCCCATATCTTCAATATATTCTAGCACTGAGTAGGCATGTACAGATCGCTTCTGGGACCAAAAAATATCGAATTTTCGGGTGTTTTGAGCCTGAATTTGGGAAATAAACGGGTACAGAAGATGCATACACATATTGACTTTGGGCACCTAAAATATCGATTTTCAGCATGTTTTGTGCCTTTATATTGAAAATACTTTAACACGGAGTAGGCATGTACAGATCGCTTCTGGGACCCAAAAATATCGAATTTTAGGGTGTTTTGAGCCTGAATTTGGGAAATAAACGGGTACAGAAGATGCATACACATATTGAATTTGGGCACCTAAAATATTGATTTTCAGCATGTTTTGGGCCTGTATTTTAAACATATTCTAACACAGAGTAGGCATGTACAGATCGCTTCTGGGACCCAAAAATATCGAATTTTAGAGTGTTTTTAACCTGAATTTGGGATATAAACGGATACAGAAGATGAATACACATATTGACTTTGGGCACCTATAATATCGATTTTTAGCATGTTTTGGGCCTGTATATTGAAAATACTCTAACACGGAGTAGGCATGTACAGATCGCTTCTGGGAACCAAAAATATCGAATTTTCGGGAGTATTGAACCTGAATTTGAGATATAAACGGGTACAGAAGATGCATGCACATATCGACTTTAGGCACTTAAAATATCGATTTTTACCCTGTTTTGGGCCCATATCTTGAAAATATTCTAGCACTGAGTAGACATGTACAGATCACTTCTGGGACCCAAAAATATCGAATTTTCGGGTGTTTTCAGCCTGAATTTGGGATATAAACGGATACAGAAGATGCATACACATATTGACTTTGTGCACCTAAAATATAGATTTTCAGCATGTTTTGGGCCTGTATTTAAAATAAAATCTAACACGGAGTAGGCATGTACAGATCGCTTCTGGGACCCAAAAATATCGAATTTTCGGGTGTTTTGAGCCTGAATTTGAGATATAAACGGGTACAGAAGATGAATACACATATCGACTTTGGGCACTTAAAATGTCGATTTTTAGCATGTTTTGGGCCCATATCTTCAATATATTCTAGCACTGAGTAGGCATGTACAGATCGCTTCTGGGACCAAAAAATATCGAATTTTCGGGTGTTTTGAGCCTGAATTTGGGAAATAAACGGGTACAGAAGATGCATACACATATTGACTTTGGGTACCTAAAATATCGATTTTCAGCATGTTTTGTGCCTGTATATTGAAAACACTTTAACACGGTGTAGGCATGTACAGATCGCTTCTGGGACCCAAAAATATCGAATTTTCGGGTGTTTTGAACCTGAATTTGAGATATAAACGGGTACAGAAGATGCATGCACATATCGACTTTGGGCACCTAAAATATTGATTTTCAGCATGTTTAGGGCCTGTATTTTTGAAAATACTCTAACACGGAGTAAGCATGTACAGATCGCTTCTGGGGCCCAAAAATATCGAATTTTCGGGTATTTTGAGCCTGAATTTTATATATAAACGGGTACAGAAGATGCATGCACATATCGACTTTGGACACCTAAAATATCGATTTTTAGCATGTTTTGAGCCTATATTTTGAAAAAATTCTAGCACTGATTAGGCATGTACAGATCGCTTCTGGGACCCAAAAATGTTGAATTTTCGGATATTTTGAGCTTGAATTTGAGATATAAACGGGTAATGAAGATGCATGCACATATCGACTTTTTGCACCTAAAATATCGATTTTGATTATGTTTTGGGTCTGTATCTTGAAAACATTCTAGCAAGGAGTAGGCATGTACAGATCGCTTCTGTGACCCAAAAATATCGAATTTTCGAGTGTTTTAAACCTGAATTTGGGATTTAAACGGGTACAGAAGATGCATGCACATATCGACTTTGGGCACCCAAAATATCGATTTTCAGCATGTTTTGGGCCTGTATTTTGAAAATACTCTAACACGGAGTAGGCATGTACAGATCGCTTCTGGTACACAAAAATATCGAATTTTCGAGTGTTTTGAGCCTGAATTTGGGAAATAAACGAGTACAGAAGATGCATACACATATTAACTTTGGGCACCTAAAATATCGATTTTAAGCATGTTTTGGGCCTGTATATTGAAAATACTCTAACACGGAGTAGGCATGTACAGATCGCTTCTGGGACCCAAAAATATCGAATTTTCGGGTGTTTTGAGCCTGAATTTGAGATATTAACGGGTACTGAAGATGCATGCACATATCGACTTTTTGGCACCTAAAACATAGATTTTGAGCATGTTTTGGGCCTGTATTTTGAAAATACTCTAACACGGAGTAGGCATGTACAGATCGCTTCTGGGAACCAAAAATATCGAATTTTCGGGAGTATTGAGCCTGAATTTGAGATATAAACGGGTACAGAAGATGCATGCACATATCGACTTTAGGCACTTAAAATATCGATTTTTACCCTGTTTTGGGCCCATATCTTGAAAATATTCTAGCACTGAGTAGACATGTACAGATCACTTCTGGGACCCCAAAATATCGAATTTTCGGTTGTTTTGAGCCTGAATTTGAGATATAAACGGGTAATGAAGATGCATGCACATATCGACTTTTTGCACCTAAAATATCGATTTTGATTATGTTTTGGGTCTGTATCTTGAAAACATTCTAGCAAGGAGTAGGCATGTACAGATCGCTTCTGTGACCCAAAAATATCGAATTTTCGAGTGTTTTAAACCTGAATTTGGGATTTAAACGGGTACAGAAGATGCATGCACATATCGACTTTGGGCACCCAAAATATCGATTTTGAGCATGTTTTGGGCCTGTATTTTGAAAATACTCTAACACGGAGTAGGCATGTACAGATCGCTTCTGGTACACAAAAATATCGAATTTTCGAGTGTTTTGAGCCTGAATTTGGGAAATAAACGAGTACAGAAGATGCATACACATATTAACTTTGGGCACCTAAAATATCGATTTTAAGCATGTTTTGGGCCTGTATATTGAAAATACTCTAACACGGAGTAGGCATGTACAGATCGCTTCTGGGACCCAAAAATATCGAATTTTCGGGTGTTTTGAGCCTGAATTTGAGATATTAACGGGTACAGAAGATGCATGCACATATCGACTTTGGACACCTAAAATATCGATTTTTAGCATGTTTCGAGCCTATATTTTGAAAAAATTCTAGCACTGAGTAGGCATGTACAGATCGCTTCTGGGACCCAAAAATGTTGAATTTTCGGGTGTTTTCAGCCTGAATTTGGGATATAAACGGATACAGAAGATGCATACACATATTGACTTTGTGCACCTAAAATATAGATTTTCAGCATGTTTTGGGCCTGTATTTAAAAAAAAATCTAACACGGAGTAGGCATGTACAGATCGCTTCTGGGACCCAAAAATATCGAATTTTCGGGTGTTTTGAGACTGAATTTGAGATATAAACGGGTACAGAAGATGAATGCACATATCGACTTTGGGCACCTAAAATGTCGATTTTTAGCATGTTTTGGGCCCATATCTTCAATATATTCTAGCACTGAGTAGGCATGTACAGATCGCTTCTGGGACCAAAAAATATCGAATTTTCGGGTGTTTTGAGCCTGAATTTGGGAAATAAACGGGTACAGAAGATGCATACACATATTGACTTTGGGCACCTAAAATATCGATTTTCAGCATGTTTTGTGCCTTTATATTGAAAATACTTTAACACGGAGTAGGCATGTACAGATCGCTTCTGGGACCCAAAAATATCGAATTTTCGGGTGTTCTGAACCTGAATTTGAGATATAAACGGGTACAGAAGATGCATTCACATATCGACTTTGGGCACCTAAAATATTGATTTTCAGCATGTTTTGGGCCTGTATTTTTGAAAATACTCTAACACGGAGTAGGCATGTACTGATCGCTTCTGGGACCCTAAAATATCGAATTTTCGGGTATTTTGAGCCTGAATTTGAGATATAAACGGGTACAGAAGATGCATGCACATATCGACTTTGGGCACCTAAAATATCAATTTTTAGCATGATTTGGGCCCATACATTGAAAAAAATCTAGCACTCAGTAAGCATGTACAGATCGCTTCTGGGACCCAAAAATATCGAATTTTCGGGTGTTTTGAGCTTGAATTTGAGATATAAACGGGTACAGAATATGCATGCACATATCGACTTTGGACACATTAAATATCGATTTTTAGCATGTTTTGAGCCTATATTTTGAAAACATTCTAGCACTGAGTAGGCATGAACAGATCGCTTCTGGGACCCAAAAATGTTGATTTTTCGGGTATTTTGAGCCTGAATTTGAGATATAAACGGGTATTGAAGATCCATGCACATATCGACTTTTTGCACCTAAAATATCGATTTTGATTATGTTTTGGGTCTGTATCTTGAAAACATTCTAGCAAGGAGTAGGCATGCACAGATCGTTTCTGTGACATAAAAATATCGAATTTTCGAGTGTTTTGAGCCTGAATTTGGGAAATAAACGGGTGCAGAAGATGCATACACATATTAACTTTGGGCACCTAAAATTTCGATTTTAAGCATGTTTTCGGCCTGTATATTGAAAATACTCTAACACGGAGTAGGCATGTACAGATCGCTTCTGGTACACAAAAATATCGAATTTTGGGTGTTTTGAGCCTGAATTTGGGAAATAAACGGGTACAGAAGATGCATACACATATTGAATTTGGGCACCTAAAATATTGATTTTCAGCATGTTTTGGGCCTGTATTTTAAACATATTCTAACACAGAGTAGGCATGTACAGATCGCTTCTGGGACCCAAAAATATCGAATTTTAGAGTGTTTTTAACCTGAATTTGGGATATAAACGGATACAGAAGATGAATACACATATTGACTTTGGGCACCTATAATATCGATTTTTAGCATGTTTTGGGCCTGTATATTAAAAATACTCTAACACGGAGTCGGCATGTACAGATCGCTTCTGGGAACCAAAAATATCGAATTTTCGGGAGTTTTGAGCCTGATTTTGAGATATAAACGGGTACAGAAGATGCATGCACTTATCGACTTTAGGCACTTAAAATATCGATTTTTACCCTGTTTTGGGACCATATCTTGAAAATATTCTAGCACTGATTAGACATGTACAGATCACTTCTGGGACCCAAAAATATCGAATTTTCGGGTGTTTTGAGCCTTAATTTGGGATATAAACGGGTACAGAAGATGCATACACATATTGAATTTGGGCAACAAAAATATCGATTTTGAGCATGTTTTGGGCCTGTATATTGAAAATACTCTAACACGGAGTCGGCATGTACAGATCGCTTCTGGGAACCAAAAATATCGAATTTTCGGGAGTTTTGAGCCTGATTTTGAGATATAAACGGGTACAGAAGATGCATGCACATATTGACTTTGGGCACCCAAAATATCGATTTTTAGCATGTTTTGGGCCTACATTTTGAAAATATTCTAGCACTGAGTAGGCATGTACAGATCGCTTCTGGAACCCAAAAATATCGAATTTTAGAGTGTTTTTAACCTGAATTTGGGATATAAACGGGTAAAGAAGATGCATGCACATATTTACTTTGGGCACCCAAAACATCGATTTTGAGCATATTTTGAGTTTGTATTTTGAAAATACTATAACACGGAGTAGGCATGTACAGATCGCTTCTGGGACACAAAAATATCGAATTTTCGTGTGTTTTGAGCCTGAATTTGTGATATAAACGGGTACAGAAGATGCATTCACATATCGACTTTGGGCACCTAAAATATCGATTTTTAGCATGTTTTGGGCGTATATTTTGAAAACATTCTAGCACTTAGTAGGCATGTACAGATCACTTCTGGGACCCAAAAATGTCGAATTTTAGGGTGTTTTGAGCCTGAATTTGGGATATAAACAGACACAGAAGAAGCATACACATATTGACTTTGTGCACCTAAAATATAGATTTTCAGCATGTTTTGGGCCTGTATATTGAAAATACTCTAACACGGAGTAGGCATGTACAGATCGCTTCTGGGAACCAAAAATATCGAATTTTCGGGTGTATTGAGCCTGAATTTGAGATATAAACGGGTACAGAAGATGCATGCACTTATCGACTTTAGGCACTTAAAATATCGATTTTTACCCTGTTTTGGGCCCATATCTTGAAAATATTCTAGCACTGAGTAGACATGTACAGATCACTTCTGGGACCCAAAAATATCGAATTTTCGGGTTTTTTGAGCCTTAATTTGGGATATAAACGGGTACAGAAGATGCATACACATATTGAATTTGGGCAACTAAAATATCGATTTTCAGCATGTTTTGGGCCTGTATATTGAAAATACTCTAACACGGAGTCGGCATGTACAGATCGCTTCTGGGAACCAAAAATATCGAATTTTCGGGAGTTTTGAGCCTGATTTTGAGATATAAACGGGTACAGAAGATGCATGCACATATTGACTTTAGGCACCCAAAATATCGATTTTTAGCATGTTTTGGGCCTACATTTTGAAAATATTCTAGCACTGAGTAGGCATGTACAGATCGCTTCTGGAACCCAAAAATATCGAATTTTAGAGTGTTTTTAACCTGAATTTGGGATATAAACGGGTAAAGAAGATGCATGCACATATTGACTTTGGGCACCCAAAACATCGATTTTGAGCATATTTTGAGTTTGTATTTTGAAAATACTATAACACGGAGTAGGCATGTACAGATCGCTTCTGGGACACAAAAATATCGAATTTTCGTGTGTTTTGAGCCTGAATTTGAGATATAAACGGGTACAGAAGATGCATTCACATATCGACTTTGGGCACCTAAAATATCGATTTTTAGCATGTTTTGGGCGTATATTTTGAAAACATTCTAGCACTTAGTAGGCATGTACAGATCACTTCTGGGACCCAAAAATGTCGAATTTTAGGGTGTTTTGAGCCTGAATTTGGGATATAAACAGACACAGAAGAAGCATACACATATTGACTTTGTGCACCTAAAATATAGATTTTCAGCATGTTTTGGGCCTGTATTTTGAAAATACTCTAACACGGAGTAGGCATGTACAGATTGCTTCTGGGACCCAAAAATATCGAATTTTCGGGTGTTTTGAGCCTGAATTTGAGATATAAACGGGTACAGAAGATGCATGCACATATCGACTTTGGACACATTAAATGTCGATTTTTAGCATGTTTTGAGCCTATATTTTGAAAACATTCTAGCACTGGGTAGGCATGTACACATCGCTTCTGGGACCCAAAAATATTGAATTTTCGGGTGTTTTGAGCCTGAATTTGAGATATAAACGGGTACTGAAGATGCATGCACATATCGACTTTTTGCACCTAAAATTTTGACTTTGATTATGTTTTGGGTCTGTATCTTGAAAACATTCTAGCAAGGAGTAGGCATGTACAGATCGCTTCTGTGACCCCAATAAATTTTTTTTTCGAGTGTTTTAAACCTGAATTTGGGATGTAAACGGAGACAGAAGATGCATGCACATATCGACTTTGGGCACCCAAAATATCGATTTTGAGCATGTTTTGGGCCTGTATTTTGAAAATACTCTATCACGGAGTAGGCATGTACAGATCGCTTCTGGGACCCCAAAATATCGAATTTTCGGGTGTTTTGAGCCTGAATTTGAGATATAAACGGGTACAGAAGATGCATGCACATATTGACTTTGGGCACCTATAATATCGATTTTTAGCATGTTTTGGGCCTGTATATTGAAAATACTCTAACACGGAGTAGGTATGTACAGATCGCTTCTGGGACCAAAAAATATCGAATTTTCGGGTGTTTTGAGCCTGAATTTGAGATATAAACGGGTACAGAAGATGCATGCACATATTGAGTTTGGACACATTAAATATCGATTTTTAGCATGTTTTGAGCCTATATTTTGAAAACATTCTAGCACTGAGTAGGCATGTACACATCGCTTCTGGGAACAAAAAATATCGAGTTTCAGGTGTTTTGAGCCTGAATTTGAGATATAAACGGGTACTGAAGATATATGCACATATCGACTTTGGGCACCTAAAATATCGATTTTTAGCATGTTTTGAGCCCATATTTTTAAAAATATTCTTGCACTGAGTAAGCATGTACATATCGCTTCTGGGACTCAAAAATATCGAATTTTCGGGTTTTTTGGCTTGAATTTGGGAAATAAAAGGGTACAGAAGATGCATACACATATTGACTTTGGGCACCTAAAATATCGATTTTCAGCATGTTTTGGGCCTGTATTTTGAAAATTCTCTAACACGGAGTAGGCATGTACAGATCGCTTCTGGGACCCAAATATATCGAATTTTCGGGTGTTTTGAGCCTGAATTTGAGATATAATCGGGTACAGAAGATGCATGCACATATCTACTTTGGGGACCCAAAATAACGATTTTGAGCATGTTTTGGGTCTGTATCTTGAAAATACTCTAGCACTAAGTATGCATATATAGATCGCTTCTGGGACCCAAAAATATCGAATTTTCAAGTGTTTTGAGCCTGAATTTGGGATATAAACGGGTACAGAAGATAAATACACATATTGACTTTGGGCACCAAAAATATTAATTTCCAGCATGTTTTGCGCCTGTATTTTGAAAATACTCTTTAACGGAGTAGGCATGTACAGATCGCTTTTGGGAACCAAAAATATCGAATTTTCGGGTGTTTTGAGCCTGAATTTGAGATATAAACGGGTACAGAAGATGCATGCACATATCGACTTTTTGCACTTAAAATATCGATTTTTAGCATGTTTTGGGCCTGTATTGTGAAAATACTCTAACACGGAGTAGACATGTACAGTACGCTTCTGGGACCAAAAAATATCGAATTTTCGGGTGTTTTGAGTCTGAATTTGAGATATAAACGGGTACAGAAGATGAATGCACATATCGACTTTGGGCACCTAAAATGTCGATTTTTAGCATGTTTTGGGCCCATATCTTCAATATATTCTAGCACTGAGTAGGCATGTACAGATCGCTTCTGGGACCAAAAAATATGGAATTTTCGGGTATTTTGAGCCTGAATTTGGGAAATAAACGGGTACAGAAGATGCATACACTTATTGACTTTGGGCACCTAAAATATCGATTTTCAGCATGTTTTGTGCCTGTATATTGAAAATACTTTAACACGGAGTAGGCATGTACAGATCGCTTCTGGGACCCAAAAATATCGAATTTTCGGGTGTTCTGAACCTGAATTTGAGATATAAACGGGTACAGAAGATGCATGCACATATCGACTTTGGGCACCTAAAATATTGATTTTCAGCATGTTTTGGGCCTGTATTTTTGAAAATACTCTAACACGGAGTAGGCATGTACAGATCGCTTCTGGGACCCAAAAATATCGAATTTTTGGGTGTTTTGAGCCTGAATTTGAGATATAAACGTGTACAGAAGATGCATGCACATATCGACTTTGGGCACCTAAAATATAGATTTTTAGAATGATTTGGGCCCATACATTGAAAAAAATATAGCACTGAGTAAGCATGTACAGATCGCTTCTGGGACCCAAAAATATCGAATTTTCGGGTGTTTTAAGCTTGAATTTGAGATATAAACGGGTACAGAAGATGCATGCACATATCGACTTTGGACACATTAAATATCGATTTTTAGCATGTTTTGAGCCTATATTTTGAAAACATTCTAGCACTGAGTAGGCATGTACAGATCGCTTCTGGGACCCAAAAATATCGAATTTTCGGGTGTTTTGAGCCTTAATTTGGGATATAAACGGGTACAAAAGATGCATACACATATTGAATTTGGGCAACTAAAATATCGATTTTTAGCATGTTTTGGGCCTGTATATTGAAAATACTCTAACACGGAGTAGGCATGTACAGATCGCTTCTGGGAACCAAAAATATCGAATTTTCGGGAGTTTTGAGCCTGATTTTGAGATATAAACGGGTACAGAAGATGCATGCACATATTGACTTTGGGCACCCAAAATATCGATTTTTAGCATGTTTTGGGCCTACATTTTGAAAATATTCTAGCACTAAGTAGGCATGTACAGATCGCTTCTGGAACCCAAAAATATCGAATTTTAGAGTGTTTTTAACCTGAATTTGGGATATAAACGGGTAAAGAAGATGCATGCACATATTGACTTTGGGCACCCAAAACATCGATTTTGAGCATATTTTGAGTTTGTATTTTGAAAATACTATAACACGGAGTAGGCATGTACAGATCGCTTCTGGGACACAAAAATATCGAATTTTCGTGTGTTTTGAGCCTGAATTTGAGATATAAACGGGTACAGAAGATGCATTCACATATCGACTTTGGGCACCTAAAATATCGATTTTTAGCATGTTTTGGGCGTATATTTTGAAAACATTCTAGCACTTAGTAGGCATGTACAGATCACTTCTGGGACCCAAAAATGTCGAATTTTAGGGTGTTTTGAGCCTGAATTTGGGATATAAACAGACACAGAAGATGCATACACATATTGACTTTGTGCACCTAAAATATAGATTTTCAGCATGTTTTGGGCCTGTATTTTGAAAATACTCTAACACGGAGTAGGCATGTACAGATCGCTTCTGGGACCCAAAAATATCGAATTTTCGGGTGTTTTGAGCCTGAATTTGAGATATAAACGGGTACAGAAGATGCATGCACATATCGACTTTGGACACATTAAATGTCGATTTTTAGCATGTTTTGAGCCTATATTTTGAAAACATTCTAGCACTGGGTAGGCATGTACACATCGCTTCTGGGACCCAAACATATTGAATTTTCGGGTGTTTTGAGCCTGAATTTGAGATATAAACGGGTACTGAAGATGCATACACATATCGACTTTTTGCACCTAAAATTTTGATTTTGATTATGTTTTGGGTCTGTATCTTGAAAACATTCTAGCAAGGAGTAGGCATGTACAGATCGCTTCTGTGACCCCAATAAATTTTTTTTTTCGAGTGTTTTAAACCTGAATTTGGGATGTAAACGGGGACAGAAGATGCATGCACATATCGACTTTGGGCACCCAAAATATCGATTTTGAGCATGTTTTGGGCCTGTATTTTGAAAATACTCTAACACGGAGTAGGTATGTACAGATCGCTTCTGGGACCCAAAAATATCGAATTTTCGAGTGTTTTGAGCCTGAATTTGAGATATAAACGGGTACAGAAGATGCATGCACATATTGACTTTGGACACATTAAATATCGATTTTTAGCATGTTTTGAGCCTATATTTTGAAAACATTCTAGCACTGAGTAGGCATGTACACATCGCTTAAGGGACCCAAAAATATTGAATTTTCGGGTGTTTTGAGCCTGAATTTGAGATATAAACGGGTACTGAAGATGCATGTACATATCGACTTTTTGCACCTAAAATATCGATTTTGATTATGTTTTGGGTCTGTATCTTTAAAACATTCTAGCAAGGAGTAGACATGTACAGATCGCTTCTGTGACCCAAAAATATCGAATTTTCGAATGTTTTAAACTGAATTTGGGATGTAAACGGGTACAGAAGATGCATGCACATATCGACTTTGGGCACCCAAAATATCGATTTTGAGCATGTTTTGGGCCTGCATTTTGAAAATACTCTATCACGGAGTAGGCATGTACAGATCGCTTCTGGTACACATAAATATCGAATTTTCGGGAGTTTTGAGCCTGAATTTGAGATATAAACGGGTACAGAAGATGCATGCACATATCGACTTTGGGCACCTAAAATATCGATTTTTAGCATGTTTTGGGCGTATATCTTGAAAATATTCTAGCACTGAGTAGGCATATATGGATCGCTTCTGGGACCCAAAAATATCGAATTTTCAAGTCTTTTGAGCCTGAATTTGGGATATAAACGGGTATAGAAGATAAATACACATATTGACTTTGGGCACCAAAAATATTAATTTCCAGCATGTTTTGCGCCTGTATTTTGAAAATACTCTTTAACGGAGTAGGCATGTACAGATCGCTTTTGGGAACCAAAAATATCGAATTTTCGGGTGTTTTGAGCCTGAATTTGAGATATAAACGGGTACAGAAGATGCATGCACATATCGACTTTTTGCACTTAAAATATCGATTTTTAGCATGTTTTGGGCCTGTATTGTGAAAATACTCTAACACGGAGTAGACATGTACAGTACGCTTCTGGGACCAAAAAATATCGAATTTTCGGGTGTTTTGAGTCTGAATTTGAGATATAAACGGGTACAGAAGATGAATGCACATATCGACTTTGGGCACCTAAAATGTCGATTTTTAGCATGTTTTGGGCCCATATCTTCAATATATTCTAGCACTGAGTAGGCATGTACAGATCGCTTCTGGGACCAAAAAATATGGAATTTTCGGGTATTTTGAGCCTGAATTTGGGAAATAAACGGGTACAGAAGATGCATACACTTATTGACTTTGGGCACCTAAAATATCGATTTTCAGCATGTTTTGTGCCTGTATATTGAAAATACTTTAACACGGAGTAGGCATGTACAGATCGCTTCTGGGACCCAAAAATATCGAATTTTCGGGTGTTCTGAACCTGAATTTGAGATATAAACGGGTACAGAAGATGCATGCACATATCGACTTTGGGCACCTAAAATATTGATTTTCAGCATGTTTTGGGCCTGTATTTTTGAAAATACTCTAACACGGAGTAGGCATGTACAGATCGCTTCTGGGACCCAAAAATATCGAATTTTTGGGTGTTTTGAGCCTGAATTTGAGATATAAACGTGTACAGAAGATGCATGCACATATCGACTTTGGGCACCTAAAATATAGATTTTTAGCATGATTTGGGCCCATACATTGAAAAAAATATAGCACTGAGTAAGCATGTACAGATCGCTTCTGGGACCCAAAAATATCGAATTTTCGGGTGTTTTAAGCTTGAATTTGAGATATAAACGGGTACAGAAGATGCATGCACATATCGACTTTGGACACATTAAATATCGATTTTTAGCATGTTTTGAGCCTATATTTTGAAAACATTCTAGCACTGAGTAGGCATGTACAGATCGCTTCTGGGACCCAAAAATATCGAATTTTCGGGTGTTTTGAGCCTTAATTTGGGATATAAACGGGTACAAAAGATGCATACACATATTGAATTTGGGCAACTAAAATATCGATTTTTAGCATGTTTTGGGCCTGTATATTGAAAATACTCTAACACGGAGTAGGCATGTACAGATCGCTTCTGGGAACCAAAAATATCGAATTTTCGGGAGTTTTGAGCCTGATTTTGAGATATAAACGGGTACAGAAGATGCATGCACATATTGACTTTGGGCACCCAAAATATCGATTTTTAGCATGTTTTGGGCCTACATTTTGAAAATATTCTAGCACTAAGTAGGCATGTACAGATCGCTTCTGGAACCCAAAAATATCGAATTTTAGAGTGTTTTTAACCTGAATTTGGGATATAAACGGGTAAAGAAGATGCATGCACATATTGACTTTGGGCACCCAAAACATCGATTTTGAGCATATTTTGAGTTTGTATTTTGAAAATACTATAACACGGAGTAGGCATGTACAGATCGCTTCTGGGACACAAAAATATCGAATTTTCGTGTGTTTTGAGCCTGAATTTGAGATATAAACGGGTACAGAAGATGCATTCACATATCGACTTTGGGCACCTAAAATATCGATTTTTAGCATGTTTTGGGCGTATATTTTGAAAACATTCTAGCACTTAGTAGGCATGTACAGATCACTTCTGGGACCCAAAAATGTCGAATTTTAGGGTGTTTTGAGCCTGAATTTGGGATATAAACAGACACAGAAGATGCATACACATATTGACTTTGTGCACCTAAAATATAGATTTTCAGCATGTTTTGGGCCTGTATTTTGAAAATACTCTAACACGGAGTAGGCATGTACAGATCGCTTCTGGGACCCAAAAATATCGAATTTTCGGGTGTTTTGAGCCTGAATTTGAGATATAAACGGGTACAGAAGATGCATGCACATATCGACTTTGGACACATTAAATGTCGATTTTTAGCATGTTTTGAGCCTATATTTTGAAAACATTCTAGCACTGGGTAGGCATGTACACATCGCTTCTGGGACCCAAACATATTGAATTTTCGGGTGTTTTGAGCCTGAATTTGAGATATAAACGGGTACTGAAGATGCATACACATATCGACTTTTTGCACCTAAAATTTTGATTTTGATTATGTTTTGGGTCTGTATCTTGAAAACATTCTAGCAAGGAGTAGGCATGTACAGATCGCTTCTGTGACCCCAATAAATTTTTTTTTTCGAGTGTTTTAAACCTGAATTTGGGATGTAAACGGGGACAGAAGATGCATGCACATATCGACTTTGGGCACCCAAAATATCGATTTTGAGCATGTTTTGGGCCTGTATTTTGAAAATACTCTAACACGGAGTAGGTATGTACAGATCGCTTCTGGGACCCAAAAATATCGAATTTTCGAGTGTTTTGAGCCTGAATTTGAGATATAAACGGGTACAGAAGATGCATGCACATATTGACTTTGGACACATTAAATATCGATTTTTAGCATGTTTTGAGCCTATATTTTGAAAACATTCTAGCACTGAGTAGGCATGTACACATCGCTTAAGGGACCCAAAAATATTGAATTTTCGGGTGTTTTGAGCCTGAATTTGAGATATAAACGGGTACTGAAGATGCATGTACATATCGACTTTTTGCACCTAAAATATCGATTTTGATTATGTTTTGGGTCTGTATCTTTAAAACATTCTAGCAAGGAGTAGACATGTACAGATCGCTTCTGTGACCCAAAAATATCGAATTTTCGAATGTTTTAAACTGAATTTGGGATGTAAACGGGTACAGAAGATGCATGCACATATCGACTTTGGGCACCCAAAATATCGATTTTGAGCATGTTTTGGGCCTGCATTTTGAAAATACTCTATCACGGAGTAGGCATGTACAGATCGCTTCTGGTACACATAAATATCGAATTTTCGGGAGTTTTGAGCCTGAATTTGAGATATAAACGGGTACAGAAGATGCATGCACATATCGACTTTGGGCACCTAAAATATCGATTTTTAGCATGTTTTGGGCGTATATCTTGAAAATATTCTAGCACTGAGTAGGCATATATGGATCGCTTCTGGGACCCAAAAATATCGAATTTTCAAGTCTTTTGAGCCTGAATTTGGGATATAAACGGGTATAGAAGATAAATACACATATTGACTTTGGGCACCAAAAATATTAATTTCCAGCATGTTTTGCGCCTGTATTTTGAAAATACTCTTTAACGGAGTAGGCATGTACAGATCGCTTCTGGGACCCAAAAATATCGAATTTTCGGGTGTTTTGAGCCTGAATTTGAGATATAAACGGGTACAGAAGATGCATGCACATATCGACTTTTTGCACTTAAAATATCGATTTTTAGCATGTTTTGGGCCTGTATTGTGAAAATACTCTAACACGGAGTAGACATGTTCAGTACGCTTCTGGGACCAAAAAATATCGAATTTTCGGGTGTTTTGAGTCTGAATTTGAGATATAAACGGGTACAGAAGATGAATGCACATATCGACTTTGGGCACCTAAAATATTGATTTTCAGCATGTTTTGGGCCTGTATTTTTGAAAATACTCTAACACGGAGTAGGCATGTACAGATCGCTTCTGGGACCCAAAAATATCGAATTTTCGGGTGTTTTGAGCCTGAATTTGAGATATAAACGTGTACAGAAGATGCCTGCACATATCGACTTTGGGCACCTAAAATATAGATTTTTAGCATGATTTGGGCCCATACATTGAAAAAAATATAGCACTGAGTAAGCATGTACAGATCGCTTCTGGGACCCAAAAATATCGAATTTTCGGGTGTTTTAAGCTTGAATTTGAGATATAAACGGGTACAGAAGATGCATGCACATATCGACTTTGGACACATTAAATATCGATTTTTAGCATGTTTTGAGCCTATATTTTGAAAACATTCTAGCACTGAGTAGGCATGTACAAATCGCTTCTGGGACCCAAAAATGTTGAATTTTCGGGTTTTTTGAGACTGAATTTGAGATATAAACGGGTACTGAAGATCCATGAACATATCGACTTTTTGCACCTAAAATATCGATTTTGATTATGTTTTGGGTCTGTATCTTGAATACATTCTAGCAAGGAGTAGGCATGTACAGATCGCTTCTGTGACATAAAAATATCGAATTTTCGAGTGTTTTGAGCCTGAATTTGGGAAATAAACGGGTACTGAAGATGCATACACATATTGACTTTGGGCACCTAAAATATTGATTTTCAGCATGTTTTGGGCCTGTATATTGAAAATACTCTAACACAGAGTAGGCATGTACAGATCGCTTCTGGGACCCAAAAATATCGAATTTTCAGGTGTTTTGAGCCAGAATTTGAGATATAAACGGGTACAGAAGATGCATGCACATATCGACTTTGGACACATTAAATTTCGATTTTTAGCATGTTTTGAGCCTATATTTTGAAAACATTCTAGCACTGGGTAGGCATGTACACATCGCTTCTGGGACCCAAAAATATTGAATTTTCGGGTGTTTTGAGCCTGAATTTGAGATATAAACGGGTACTGAAGATGCATGCACATATCGACTTTTTGCACCTAAAATATCGATTTTGATTATGTTTTGGGTCTGTATCTTGAAAACATTCTAGCAAGGAGTAGGCATGTACAGATCGCTTCTGGGACCCCAAATTTTTTTTTTTTCGAGTGTTTTAAACCTGAATTTGGGATGTAAACGGGGACAGAAGATGCATGCACATATCGACTTTGGGCACCCAAAATATCGATTTTGAGCATGTTTTGGGCCTGCATTTTGAAAATACTCTATCACGGAGTAGGCATGTACAGATCGCTTCTGGTACACAAAAATATCGAATTTTCGGGTGTTTTGAGCCTGAATTTGGGAAATAAACGGGTACAGAAGATGCATACACATATTGACTTTGGGCACCTATAATATCGATTTTCAGCATGTTTTGGGCCTGTATATTGAAAATACTCTAACACGGAGTAGGCATGTACAGATCGCTTCTGGGACCCAATAATATCGAATTTTCGGGAGTTTTGAGCCTGAATTTGAGATATATACGGGTACAGAAGATGCATGCACATATCGACTTTGGGCACCCAAAATATCGATTTTCAGCATGTTTTGGGCCTGTATTGTGAAAATACTCTAACACGGAGTATTATTATTATTATTATTATTATTATTATAGAAGCTGTCATAGCCTCCCAACAGGGTGCAGACACATCAATAGATGGATCCACACAAAATACCTGGGGAGTACTGAAGAGAGACTACAACAACTAAGAAAAAAGGAAAGGTGCTACTGAGTATAGAGAGCCCAAAAGAAAAAACTAGTTGTGAATGAAAGCTTATACAAAAGAAAAGATATGATTTTTAAAAAATAGACAAACTACTGTTGCAATAAGACATTAACTTTAGATTTAAAACCAGTAATATCAGTTGACTGTACAACCTCGTTAGGCAGATGATTCCATAAGGTAATCATAGAAGGAATAAAACAACGAGAAAATTGAGATGTAGAAGCATTAATTAGAGTCATGGCAAAGTCATTAAGACTCCTTGTAAACCTTGTTATGCGAGTCGGAATAAAACGTTCAGGTAAAACACTATGCAGGGGATGCCGAGTATTGTTAAAAATTTTGAATACAAGACTAAGGGCACCAACCTGACGCCGATGATGGAGATCAAGAGATACAGCAGGTAGAACAAATTTTATAGAAGTAAGAGCTCTGTCAAGCAACTTTAGATGACAGTCAGCAGCAGAGTTCCAAACAGAAGAGCAATATTCAAAGTGAGGCAAAATAAAAGCATAAAAGGATTTTAAGACTATGGTTTCACACGCAAATTTTTAAAACACTTGCGGAGTAAACCAATCTTTTGTGCAATAGTAGAAGATAAGGAACGAATATGCCTTTCAAAGGTCAACTTGGGATCAAGAGTCACTCCCAACAAATGCAAACCTGTCACATCCTCAATTTGTTCACCAGAAATATGCAAACAAGGATGAGGAGGAACCAAAGTGCGTGATCTGCTAATAATCATGGAGTGAGTTTTCTTGGCATTAAGCTTCATACCCCAAAGTTCACACCAAGAAGTAATCTTAGCCAAGTCCCTGCTTAGGGATGCTGCAACTTCAATTCTACTCTCTGGTGATGGAATGGGTGAATATAAAGTTGTGTCATCAGCATAAGAAATAAGCTTATTTTCGAGCTCAAAGCCCAAGTCAGCAGTAAAAAGAATAAAAAACAGAGGCCCAAGTACACTGCCCTGTGGAACACCCGAAACAACAGGTACAGGGACAGAAGTGCACCCATCAATGACAACACATTGTGACCTGTTCATCAGAAATTCTTTAAAAATTGATAAGAGACTACCACCAATACCAATAAGTTGCAGCTTATGTAAAAGTGCTTTATGATTAACCCGATCAAAAGCAGAGCTAAAATCAATAGCCACAACACGAGATTCATATCCCTTGTCCAACGAAGATTGAAGTGCGTGAGACAAGGTCAAAAGTGCATCGCAGGTACCCAAACCTTTGCGAAAACCAAATTGTGAAATGGGTATTAAATCATTATTATTACAATAAGAGTTAAGACGCCTCGCTAAAACCCTCTCAAAGATCTTAGAAAGAATAGGTGTAATGGAAATGGGACGATACTCGGATGGATTTGATGACGCAGTGGCTCCCTTTGGAATTGGGGTAATTCTGGCTTTACGCCAGCAAAGAGGAAAACTACCAGATTTCAAGAGCAACCTAAATACCACAGCCAATTTAGGTGCTAAAACAACAGCAATCTTCTTAAGGAAGAGAGGGAAAAATCCATCAGGGTCAGTCCCACCATAAGTGTCAAGATCCAATAGATATTGTTTCAATTCAGCTGATTTAAAAGCCATTGACCTTAGACCAGGACTAGGGTAACATGTTGAAGGTAATTGCAATTCCTGATCACTCTGCTTACCAATGAATATATTTGAAAGCATATTAGCCTTAATCAATGGGTCAAAAGAAACAGAACCATCAGAATCACGAAGTGGAGGCATGGAGGAATCAATACCAAATAATGAGGCCTTAAGTGAAGCCCACCATTTATGTGGCTGAGTAGCACCTGCAAGAACCTCCTGTAAATGGGAATTGTAATCCCTCTCAGCATTACTATAAACTCTCTGCGCAACTGACCTAAGATGTATATAGTCATCCCAAAGCAACTGGTTTCGACCACGTCTCCAGCGATGGTATGCAGCCTGCTTGTTATTAAAAGCACGTTTGCAGTCATCATCAAACCAAGCTTTATCTTTTATACGGGATTTGATTAATTTTGATGGGACTCTTCTGTTAAGAATTTCCAAGAGAGAGTTATTGAGTGATGAAACTGGGTCATCAGATCTTAGTATGTGGTTCCACTGGATATTAGTAACATCATCACATACATTATCCCAGTTAACCCGAGATTTAAGATAGACTTTACGAGTGATAGTGATATCAGGCACAGTAAATTCAAGATTGATTTTACAGGATATGGAATTATGGTCAGAAGTACCCACAGGTGCAAGAACTATAGTCTCCACAACACCAGGAACATCTGTCAAAACGAGATCCAGACAGTTTCCAGAAATATGTGTAGGTCCAGTAATCAACTGTTCACACCCAGATAAATTAGTAAAATCCAGGGCAGCATGACCGTGTCTATTTGTTGGAGAAACAGAGTTCAGCCACTCTTGATGATGTGCATTTACATCTCCAACAAAGATGAAAGAGGACTTGACATCAACAGACTGAATTAATGCCATGGCATTTAAGAGACAGTCATATAGGTTGTCATTGGCGTCAGGATTTCTATATAGGCTAAAAATGTAGTGGTTATGATATTTACTGGAAACTTTAACTAACTGGATCTCATGGCAACCGCAAATAAATTTTGTTAAAGGCTGGGCATTGAAGCCAGATCGGATGTACAAACTCATTCCACGAACACGAGGAAAAGAGTCACGACGAATAAGAAGTGGTTTATTAAAGCCAGGCATAAGAAGTTCTGAAACGTGTCTATGGTTAGAGACAAGAGTTTCTGAACAAAAAACAATGTCATAATCTACTGATGCCAAAGTTAGATCTTTAATGTTCTTATGAAGTCCGCGGATGTTAGAATACAAAATACGGCAGCTTCTCACATGATGGGTAGGTCTACGTGGACCGGGATTTAATTCAATATCACCGGACAAAATAACAAGTAAAAACTTGAATAACTGAAAGAAGTAAAATGGGAAGATGAGAAGTAGAGAAATCGTGAAGCAAGTCCAAGTACAAGCAAAGGTCATATAACCGGAAGAACCAAGTATAAGGAAACCTGAGTCAGCAAGCTAGTAAAATTAACGTCATCCCTTTCAGACATTGGCCTAGAAGAGCTAGCTCAAACTCTCCAGGGGTGACGGGCAGGAGAAGAACCTACTGGCAAGGGACTGCCTTGCTTAGGCGGGCGTTACTTCTCAATAGATCAAAAATGATCTTCCCACCTTCACTATCTAAGCATGGCGACCAGAATAACTGCCATAATCTGATCTTATAACCGGATCAAAGATAGTAGCTGCGTGACTGCGGTTTGCACCAAGATGAGCAGCTTCACCTTTATAAGAGTAAGAATAAGAAAGAATAAATTGGAAAGTAAAGGTGAAATTAGTTAGATTGTGCCATCTAATAGTAGGGAAATGGATGAGTTGCGGAAAATCAGGCACATGACTATGGCATCAACCCATGACTCCATTTCAGAGATGCCGTTGGCAGCATAAAGCTGCTCTTCCGCCTTAAGGGCTACCCTGAACCCTACTAAGAAGAACACTCATACGCCCAATAAGAGCATTGGCCGGTGGTGTACTAATAGGATTTTGAGTGGCATTTCCTCCAACCCAGGGTTCCCAAACACACCCAGGAAGACTCATCTGCTAAAAGAACCATTGGTCTTCCAGGGTTGCTGAGATATCCCGCCCAGCACGGCGGGATGTACAGTACGCTTCTGGGACCCAAAAATATCGAATTTTCGGGTGTTTTGAGCCTGAATTTGAGATATAAACGGGTACAGAAGATGCATGCACATATCGACTTTGGGCACCCAAAATATCGATTTTGAGCATGTTTTGGGCCTGCATTTTGAAAATACTCTATCACGGAGTAGGCATGTACAGATCGCTTCTGGTACACAAAAATATCAAATTTTCGGGAGTTTTGAGCCTGAATTTGAGATATAAACGGGTACTGAAGATGCATGCACATATCGACTTTGGGCACCCAAAATATCGATTTTCAGCATGCTTTGTGCCTGTATTTTGAAAATACTCTAACACGGAGTAGGCATGTACAGTACGCTTCTGGGACCCAAAAATATCGAATTTTCGGGTGTTTTGAGCCTGAATTTGAGATATAAACGGGTACAGAAGAGGCATGCACATATCGACTTTGGGCTCCTATAATATCGATTTTTAGAATGTTTTGGGCCTGTATATTGAAAATACTCAAACACGGAGTAGGCATGTACAGATCGCTTCTGGGACCCAAAAATATCGAATTTTCGGGAGTTTTGAGCCTGAATTTGAGATATAAACGGGTACAGAAGATGCATGCACATATCGACTTTGGGCACCCAAAATATCGATTTTAAGCAGGTTTTGGGCCTACATTTTGAAAATATTCTAGCACTGAGTAGGCATGTACAGATCGCTTCTGGAACCCAAAAATATCGAATTTTAGAGTGTTTTGAACCTGAATTTGGGATATAAACGGGTACAGAAGATGCATGCACATATCGACTTTGGGCACCTAAAATATCGATTTTGAGCATGTTTTGGGCCTGTATTTTGAAAATACTCTAACACGGAGTAGGCATGTACAGATCGCATCTGGGACACAAAGATATCGAATTTTCGTGTGTTTTAAGCCTGAATTTAAGATATATACGGGTACAGAAGATAAATGCACATATCGACTTTGGGCACCTAAAATATCGATTTTTAGCATGTTTTGAACGTATATCTTGAAAATATTCTAGCACTGAGTAGGCATAGATAGATCGCTTCTGGCACCCAAAAATATCGAATTTTCAAGTGTTTTGAGCCTGAATTTGGGATATAAACGGGTACAGAAGATGAATACACATATTGACTTTGGGCACCCAAAATATCGATTTTGAGCATATTTTGAGTTTGTATTTTAAAAAAACTCTAGCACGGAGTAGGCATGTACAGATCGCTTCTGGGAACCAAAAATATCGAATTTTCGGGTGTTTTGAGCCTGAATTTGAGATATAAACGGGTACAGAAGATGAATGCACATATCGACTTTGGGCACCTAAAATATTGATTTTCAGCGTGTTTTGGGCCTGTATTTTTGAAAATACTCTAACACGGAGTGGGCATGTACAGATCGCTTCTGGGACCCAAAAATATCGAATTTTTTGGGTGTTTTGAGCCTGAATTTGAGATATAAACGTGTACAGAAGATGCATGCACATATCGACTTTGGGCACCCAAAATATCGATTTTTAGCATGTTTTGGGCCTACATTTTGAAAATATTCTAGCACTGAGTAGGCATGTACAGATCGCTTCTGGAACCCAAAAATATCGAATTTTAGAGTGTTTTGAGCCTGAATTTGGGATATAAATGGGTAAAGAAGATGCATGCACATATTGACTTTGGGCACCCAAAATATCGATTTTGAGCATATTTTGAGTTTGTATTTTAAAAATACTCTAACACGGAGTAGGCATGTACAGATCGCTTCTGGGACACAAAAATATCGAATTTTCGTGTGTTTTGAGCCTGAATTTGAGATATAAACGGGTACAGAAGATGCATTGACATATCGACTTTGGGCACCCAAAATATCGATTTTGAGCATGTTTTGGGCCTGTGTTTTGAAAATACTCTATCACGGAGTAGGCATGTACAGATCGCTTCTGGTACACAAAAATATCGAATTTTCGTGTGTTTTGAGCCTGAATTTGAGATATAAACGGGTACAGAAGATGCATGCACATATCGACTTTGGACACATTAAATATTGATTTTTAGCATGTTTCGAGCCTTTATTTTGAAAATACTATAACACGGAGTAGGCATGTACAGATCGCTTCTGGGACCCAAAAATATCGAATTTTCGGGTGTTTTGAGCCTGAATTTGAGATATAAACGGGTACAGACCATGCATGCACATATCGACTTTGGACACATTAAATATCGATTTTTAGCATGTTTCGAGCCTTTATTTTGAAGAAATTCTAGCACTGAGTAGGCATGTACAGTACGCTTCTGGGACCCAAAAATATCGAATTTTCGGGTTTTTTGAGCCTGAATTTGAGATATAAACGGGTACAGAAGATGTATGCACATATTGACTTTGGACACATTAAATATCGATTTTTAGCATGTTTTGGGTCTTTATCTTGAAAACATTCTAGCACTGAGTAGGCATGTACACATCGCTTTAGGGACCCAAAAATATTGAATTTTAGGGTGTTTTGAGCCTGAATTTGAGATATAAACGGGTACTGAAGATGCATGCAGATATCGACTTTTTGCACCTAAAATATCGATTTTGATTATGTTTTGGGTCTGTATCTTTAAAACATTCTAGCAAGGAGTAGGCATGTACAGATCGCTTCTGGGACCCAAAAATATCGAATTTTCGGTTGTTTTAAGCCTGAATTTGAGATATAAACGGGTACAGAAGATGCATGCACATATCGACTTTGGGCACCTAAAATATCGATTTTTAGCATGTTTTGGGCGTATATCTTGAAAATATTCTAGCACTGAGTAGGCATTAATAGATCGCTTCTGGGACCCAAAAATATCGAATTTTCAAGTGTTTTGAGCCTGAATTTGGGATATAAACGGGTATAGAAGATGAATACACATATTGACTTTGTGCACCAAAAATATTTATTTCCAGCATGTTTTGCGCCTGTATTTTGAAAATACTCTAACACGGAGTAGGCATGTACAGATCGCTTCTGGGAACCAAAAATATCGAATTTTCGGGTGTTTTGAGCCTGAATTTGAGATATAAACGGGTACAGAAGATGCATGCACATATCGACTTTTTGCACTTAAAATATCGATTTTGAGCATGTTTTGGGCCTGTATTTTGAAAAATTTCTAGTACTGAGTAGGCATGTACAGATCGCTTCTGGGACCCAAAAATATCGAATTTTCGGGTGTTTTGAGCCTGAATTTGAGATATAAACGGGTACAGAAGATGCATGCACATATCGACTTTGGACACCTAAAATATCGATTTTTAGCATGTTTTGAGCCTATATTTTGAAAACATTCTAGCACTGAGTAGGCATGTACAGATCGCTTCTGGGACCCAAAAATATCGAACTTTCGGGTATTTTGAGTCTGAATTTGAGATATAAACGGGTACAGAAGATGAATGTACATATCGAATTTGGGCACCTAAAATATCGATTTTTAGCATGTTTTGGGCCTATATCTTCAATATATTCTAGCACTGAGTAGGCATGTACAGTTCTCTTCTGGGACCAAAAAATATCGAATTTTCGGGTGTTTTGAGCCTGAATTTGGGAAATAAACGGGTACAGAAGATGCATACACATATTGACTTTGGGCACCTAAAATATCGATTTTCAGCATGTTTTGTGGCTGTATATTGAAAATACTCTAACACGGAGTAGGCATGTACAGATCGCTTCTGGGACCCAAAAATATCGAATTTTCGGGTGTTCTGAACCTGAATTTGAGATATAAACGGGTACAGATGATGCATGCACATATCGACTTTGGGCACCTAAAATATTGATTTTCAGCATGTTTTGGGCCTGTATTTTGAAAATACTCTAACACGTAGTAGGCATGTACAGATCGCTTCTGGGACCCAAAAATATCGAATTTTCGGGTGTTTTGAGCCTGAATTTGAGATATAAACGAGTACAGAAGATGCATGCACATATCGACTTTGTGCACCTAAAATATCGATTTTTAGCATGATTTGGGCCCATATATTGAAAAAATTCTAGCACTGAGTAAGCATGTACAGATTGCTTCTTGGACCCTAAAAATATCGAATTTTCGGGTGTTTTGAGTCTGAATTTTAGATATAAACGGGTACAGAAGATGCATGCACATATCGACATTGGACACATTTAATATAGATTTTTAGCATTTTTTGAGCCTATATTTTGAAAACATTCTAGCACTGAGTAGGTATGTACAGATCGTTTCTTGGACCCAAAAATGTTGAATTTTCGGATATTTTGAGCCTGAATTTGAGATATAAACGGGTACTGAAGATGCATGCACATATCGACTTTTTGCACCTAAAATATCGATTTTGATTATGTTTTGGGTCTGTATCTTGAAAACATTCTAGCAAGGAGTAGGCATGTACAGATCGCTTCTGTGACCCAAAAATATCGAATTTTCGAGTGTTTTAAACCTGAATTTAGGATATAAACGGGTACAGAAGATGCATTTACATATCGAGTTTGGGCACCCAAAATATCGATTTTGAGCATGTTTTGGGCCTGTATTTTGAAAATACTCTAACACGGAGTAGGCATGTACAGATCGCTTCTGGTACACAAAAATATCGAATTTTCAGGTGTTCTGAACCTGAATTTGAGATATAAACGGTTACAAATGATGCATGCACATATCGACTTTGGGCACCTAAAATATTGATTTTCAGCATGTTTTGGGCCTGTATTTTGAAAATACTCTAACACGTAGTAGGCATGTAC
Source organism: Petrolisthes cinctipes (assembly GCA_033782935.1). Taxonomy (NCBI): domain Eukaryota; kingdom Metazoa; phylum Arthropoda; class Malacostraca; order Decapoda; family Porcellanidae; genus Petrolisthes; species Petrolisthes cinctipes. The sequence continues at coordinate 263,116 of JAWQEG010000369.1, forward strand.
AGATCGCTTCTGGGACCCAAAAATATCGAATTTTCGGGTGTTTTGAGCCTGAATTTGAGATATAAACGTGTACAGAAGATGCATGCACATATCGACTTTGGGCACCTAAAATATAGATTTTTAGCATGATTTGGGCCCATACATTGAAAAAAATATAGCACTGAGTAAGCATGTACAGATCGCTTCTGGGACCCAAAAATATCGAATTTTCGGGTGTTTTAAGCTTGAATTTGAGATATAAACGGGTACAGAAGATGCATGCACATATCGACTTTGGACACATTAAATATCGATTTTTAGCATGTTTTGAGCCTATATTTTGAAAACGTTCTAGCACTGAGTAGGCATGTACAGATCGCTTTTAGGACCCAAAAATATCGAATTTTCGGGTGTTTTGAGCCTAAATTTGGGATATAAACGGATACAGAAGATGAATACACATATTGACTTTGGGCACCTAAAATATCGATTTTCAGCATGTTTTGGGCCTGTATTTTAAACATATTCTAACACAGAGTAGGCATGTACAGATCGCTTCTGGGACCCAAAAATATCGAATTTTCGGTTGTTTTAAGCCTGAATTTGAGATATAAACGGGTACAGAAGATGCATGCACATATCGACTTTGGGCACCTAAAATATCGATTTTTAGCATGTTTTGGCGTATATTTTGAAAACATTCTAGCACTGAGTAGGCATGTACAGATCGCTTCTGGGACCCCAAAATATCGAATTTTCGGGTGTTTTGAGCCTGAATTTGAGATATAAACGGGTACAGAAGATACATGCACATATCGACTTTGGGTACCCAAAATATCGATTTTTAGCATGTTTTGGGCCTATATTTAGAAAATATTCTAGCATTAGGTAGGCATGTACAGATCGCTTCTGGGACCCAAAAATATCGAATTTTCGGGTGTTTTGAGCCTAAATTTGGGATAAAAACGGATACAGAAGATGCATACACATATTGACTTTGGGCACCTAAAATATCGATTTTCAACATGTTTTGGGCCTGTATTTTGAAAATACTCTAACACGGAGTAGGCATGTACAGATCGCTTCTAGGACCCAAAAATATCGAATTTTCGGGTGTTTTGAGCCTGAATTTCAGATATAAACGGGTACAGAAGATGCATGCACATATCGACTTTAGGCACTTAAAATATCAATTTTTACCCTGTTTTGGGCCCATATCTTGAAAATATTCTAGCACTGAGTAGGCATGTACAGATCGCTTCTGGGACCCAAAAATATCGAATTTTCGGGTGTTTTGAGCCTTAATTTGGGATATAAACGGGTACAGAAGATGCATACACATATTGACTTTGGGCAACTAAAATATCGATTTTCAGCATGTTTTGGGCCTGTATATTGAAAATACTCTTACACGGAGTAGGCATGTACAGATCGCTTCTTGGACCCAAAAATATCGAATTTTCGGGAGTTTTGAGCCTGATTTTGAGATATAAACGGGTACAGAAGATGCATGCACATATCGACTTTGGGCACCCAAAATATCGATTTTTAGCATGTTTTTGGCCTACATTTTGAAAATATTCTAGCACTTAGTAGGCATGTACAGATCGCTTCTGGAACCCAAAAATATCGAATTTTAGAGTGTTTTGAACCTGAATTTGGGATATAAATGGGTATATTGACTTTGGGCACCCAAAATATCGATTTTGAGCATATTTTGAGTTTGTATTTTAAAAATACTCTAACACGGAGTAGGCATGTACAGATCGCTTATGGGACACAAAAATATCGAATTTTCGTGTGTTTTGAGCCTGAATTTGAGATATAAACGGGTACAGAAGATGCATTGACATATCGACTTTGGGCACCCAAAATACAGATTTTGAGCATGTTTTGGGCCAGTTTTTTGAAAATACTCTATCACGGAGTAGGCATGTACAGATCGCTTCTGGTACACAAAAATATCGAATTTTCGGGTGTTTTGAGCCTGAATTTGAGATATAAACGGGTACAGAAGATGCATGCACATATCGACTTTGGACACATTAAATATCGATTTTTAGCATGTTTCGAGCCTTTATTTTGAAAATACTATAACACGGAGTAGGCATGTACAGATCGCTTCTGGGACCCAAAAATATCGAATTTTCGGGTGTTTTGAGCCTGAATTTGAGATATAAACGTGTACAGAAGATGCATGCACATATCGACTTTGGGCACCTAAAATATAGATTTTTAGCATGATTTGGGCCCATACATTGAAAAAAATATAGCACTGAGTAAGCATGTACAGATCGCTTCTGGGACCCAAAAATATCGAATTTTCGGGTGTTTTAAGCTTGAATTTGAGATATAAACGGGTACAGAAGATGCATGCACATATCGACTTTGGACACATTAAATATCGATTTTTAGCATGTTTTGAGCCTATATTTTGAAAACGTTCTAGCACTGAGTAGGCATGTACAGATCGCTTTTAGGACCCAAAAATGTTGAATTTTCGGGTTTTTTGAGACTGAATTTGAGATATAAACGGGTACTGAAGATCCATGAACATAACGACTTTTTGCACCTAAAATATCGATTTTGATTATGTTTTGGGTCTGTTTCTTGAAAATATTCTAGCACTGAGTAGGCATGTACAGATCGCTTCTGGGACCCAAAAATATCGAATTTTCGGGTGTTTTGAGCCTTAATTTGGGATATAAACGGGTACAGAAGATGCATACACATATTGACTTTGGGCAACTAAAATATCGATTTTCAGCATGTTTTGGGCCTGTATATTGAAAATACTCTTACACGGAGTAGGCATGTACAGATCGCTTCTGGGACACAAAAATATCGAATTTTCGTGTGTTTTGAGCCTGAATTTGAGATATAAACGGGTACAGAAGATGCATTGACATATCGACTTTGGGCACCCAAAATATCGATTTTGAGCATGTTTTGGGCCAGTGTTTTGAAAATACTCTATCACGGAGTAGGCATGTACAGATCGCTTCTGGTACACAAAAATATCGAATTTTCGGGTGTTTTGAGCCTGAATTTGAGATATAAACGGGTACAGAAGATGCATGCACATATCGACTTTGGACACATTAAAAATCGATTTTTAGCATGTTTCGAGCCTTTATATTGAAAATACTATAACACGGAGTAGGCATGTACAGATCGCTTCTGGGACCCAAAAATATCGAATTTTCGGGTGTTTTGAGCCTGAATTTGAGATATAAACGGGTACAGAAGATGCATGCACATATCGACTTTGGACACATTAAATATCGATTTTTAGCATGTTTCGAGCCTTTATTTTGAAGAAATTCTAGCACTGAGTAGGCATGTACACATCGCTTCTGGGACCCAAAAATATTGAATTTTCGGGTGTTTTGAGCCTGAATTTGAGATATAAACGGGTACTGAAGATGCATGCACATATCGACTTTTTGCACCTAAAATATCGATTTTGATTATGTTTTGGGTCTGTATCTTGAAAACATTCTAGCAAGGAGTAGGCATGTACAGGTCACTTCTGTGACCCAAAAATATCGAATTTTCGAGTGTTTTAAACCTGAATTTGGGATGTAAACGGGTACAGAAGATGCATGCACTTATCGACTTTGGGCACCCAAAAAATCGATTTTGAGCATGTTTTGGGCCTGTGTTTTGAAAATACTCTATCACGGAGTAGGCATGTACAGATCGCTTCTGGTACACAAAAATATCGAATTTTCGGGTGTTTTGAGCCTGAATTTGGGAAATAAACGGGTACAGAAGATGCATACACATATTGACTTTGGGCACCTATAATATCGATTTTTAGCAAGTTTTTGGCCTGTTTATTGAAAATACTCTAATACGGAGTAGGCATGTACAGATCGCTTCTGGGACCCAAAAATATCGAATTTTCGGGTGTTTTGAGCCTGAATTTGGGAAATAAACGGGTACAGAAGATGCATACTCATATTGACTTTGGGCACCTAAAATTTCGATTTTCAGTATGTTTTGGGCCCGTATTTTAAACATATTCTAACACAGAGTAGGCATGTACAGATCGCTTCTGGGACCCAAAAATATCGAATTTTCGGTTGTTTTAAGCCTGAATTTGAGATATAAACGGGTACAGAAGATGCATGCACATATCGACTTTGGGCACCTAAAATATCGATTTTTAGCATGTTTTGGGCGTATATTTTGAAAACATTCTAGCACTGAGTAGGCATGTACAGATCGCTTCTGGGACCCAAAAATATCGAATTTTCGGGTGTTTTGAGCCTGAATTTGAGATATAAACGGGTACAGAAGATACATGCACATATCGACTTTGGGTACCCAAAATATCGATTTTTAGCATGTTTTGGGCCAATATTTAGAAAATATTCTAGCATTAAGTAGGCATGTACAGATCGCTTCTGGGACCCAAAAATATCGAATTTTCGGGTGTTTTGAGCCTAAATTTGGGATATAAACGGATACAGAAGATGAATACACATATTGACTTTGGGCACCTAAAATATCGATTTTCAGCATGTTTTGGGCCTGTATTTTAAACATATTCTAACACAGAGTAGGCATGTACAGATCGCTTCTGGGACCCAAAAATATCGAATTTTCGGTTGTTTTAAGCCTGAATTTGAGATATAAACGGGTACAGAAGATGCATGCACATATCGACTTTGGGCACCTAAAATATCGATTTTTAGCATGTTTTGGCGTATATTTTGAAAACATTCTAGCACTGAGTAGGCATGTACAGATCGCTTCTGGGACCCCAAAATATCGAATTTTCGGGTGTTTTGAGCCTGAATTTGAGATATAAACGGGTACAGAAGATACATGCACATATCGACTTTGGGTACCCAAAATATCGATTTTTAGCATGTTTTGGGCCTATATTTAGAAAATATTCTAGCATTAGGTAGGCATGTACAGATCGCTTCTGGGACCCAAAAATATCGAATTTTCGGGTGTTTTGAGCCTAAATTTGGGATAAAAACGGATACAGAAGATGCATACACATATTGACTTTGGGCACCTAAAATATCGATTTTCAACATGTTTTGGGCCTGTATTTTGAAAATACTCTAACACGGAGTAGGCATGTACAGATCGCTTCTAGGACCCAAAAATATCGAATTTTCGGGTGTTTTGAGCCTGAATTTCAGATATAAACGGGTACAGAAGATGCATGCACATATCGACTTTAGGCACTTAAAATATCAATTTTTACCCTGTTTTGGGCCCATATCTTGAAAATATTCTGGCACTGAGTAGGCATGTACAGATCGCTTCTGGGACCCAAAAATATCGAATTTTCGGGTGTTTTGAGCCTTAATTTGGGATATAAACGGGTACAGAAGATGCATACACATATTGACTTTGGGCAACTAAAATATCGATTTTCAGCATGTTTTGGGCCTGTATATTGAAAATACTCTTACACGGAGTAGGCATGTACAGATCGCTTCTTGGACCCAAAAATATCGAATTTTCGGGAGTTTTGAGCCTGATTTTGAGATATAAACGGGTACAGAAGATGCATGCACATATCGACTTTGGGCACCCAAAATATCGATTTTTAGCATGTTTTTGGCCTACATTTTGAAAATATTCTAGCACTTAGTAGGCATGTACAGATCGCTTCTGGAACCCAAAAATATCGAATTTTAGAGTGTTTTGAACCTGAATTTGGGATATAAATGGGTATATTGACTTTGGGCACCCAAAATATCGATTTTGAGCATATTTTGAGTTTGTATTTTAAAAATACTCTAACACGGAGTAGGCATGTACAGATCGCTTATGGGACACAAAAATATCGAATTTTCGTGTGTTTTGAGCCTGAATTTGAGATATAAACGGGTACAGAAGATGCATTGACATATCGACTTTGGGCACCCAAAATACAGATTTTGAGCATGTTTTGGGCCAGTTTTTTTAAAATACTCTATCACGGAGTAGGCATGTACAGATCGCTTCTGGTACACAAAAATATCGAATTTTCGGGTGTTTTGAGCCTGAATTTGAGATATAAACGGGTACAGAAGATGCATGCACATATCGACTTTGGACACATTAAATATCGATTTTTAGCATGTTTCGAGCCTTTATTTTGAAAATACTATAACACGGAGTAGGCATGTACAGATCGCTTCTGGGACCCAAAAATATCGAATTTTCGGGTGTTTTGAGCCTGAATTTGAGATATAAACGGGTACAGAAGATGCATGCACATATCGACTTTGGACACATTAAATATCGATTTTTAGCATGTTTCGAGCCTTTATTTTGAAGAAATTCTAGCACTGAGTAGGCATGTACACATCGCTTCTGGGACCCAAAAATATTGAATTTTCGGGTGTTTTGAGCCTGAATTTGAGATATAAACGGGTACTGAAGATGCATGCACATATCGACTTTTTGCACCTAAAATATCGATTTTGATTATGTTTTGGGTCTGTATCTTGAAAACATTCTAGCAAGGAGTAGGCATGTACAGGTCACTTCTGTGACCCAAAAATATCGAATTTTCGAGTGTTTTAAACCTGAATTTGGGATGTAAACGGGTACAGAAGATGCATGCACTTATCGACTTTGGGCACCCAAAATATCGATTTTGAGCATGTTTTGGGCCTGTATTTTGAAAATACTCTATCACGGAGTAGGCATGTACAGATCGCTTCTGGTACACAAAAATATCGAATTTTCAGGTGTTCTGAACCTGAATTTGAGATATAAACGGTTACAGATGATGCATGCACATATCGACTTTGGGCACCTAAAATATTGATTTTCAGCATGTTTTGGGCCTGTATTTTGAAAATACTCTAACACGTAGTAGGCATGTACAGATCGCTTCTGGGACCCAAAAATATCGAATTTTCGGGTGTTTTGAGCCTGAATTTGAGATATAAACGTGTACAGAAGATGCATGCACATATCGACTTTGGGCACCTAAAATATAGATTTTTAGCATGATTTGGGCCCATACATTGAAAAAAATATAGCACTGAGTAAGCATGTACAGATCGCTTCTGGGACCCAAAAATATCGAATTTTCGGGTGTTTTAAGCTTGAATTTGAGATATAAACGGGTACAGAAGATGCATGCACATATCGACTTTGGACACATTAAATATCGATTTTTAGCATGTTTTGAGCCTATATTTTGAAAACGTTCTAGCACTGAGTAGGCATGTACAGATCGCTTTTAGGACCCAAAAATGTTGAATTTTCGGGTTTTTTGAGACTGAATTTGAGATATAAACGGGTACTGAAGATCCATGAACATAACGACTTTTTGCACCTAAAATATCGATTTTGATTATGTTTTGGGTCTGTTTCTTGAAAATATTCTAGCACTGAGTAGGCATGTACAGATCGCTTCTGGGACCCAAAAATATCGAATTTTCGGGTGTTTTGAGCCTTAATTTGGGATATAAACGGGTACAGAAGATGCATACACATATTGACTTTGGGCAACTAAAATATCGATTTTCAGCATGTTTTGGGCCTGTATATTGAAAATACTCTTACACGGAGTAGGCATGTACAGATCGCTTCTGGGACACAAAAATATCGAATTTTCGTGTGTTTTGAGCCTGAATTTGAGATATAAACGGGTACAGAAGATGCATTGACATATCGACTTAGGGCACCCAAAATATCGATTTTGAGCATGTTTTGGGCCAGTGTTTTGAAAATACTCTATCACGGAGTAGGCATGTACAGATCGCTTCTGGTACACAAAAATATCGAATTTTCGGGTGTTTTGAGCCTGAATTTGAGATATAAACGGGTACAGAAGATGCATGCACATATCGACTTTGGACACATTAAAAATCGATTTTTAGCATGTTTCGAGCCTTTATATTGAAAATACTATAACACGGAGTAGGCATGTACAGATCGCTTCTGGGACCCAAAAATATCGAATTTTCGGGTGTTTTGAGCCTGAATTTGAGATATAAACGGGTACAGAAGATGCATGCACATATCGACTTTGGACACATTAAATATCGATTTTTAGCATGTTTCGAGCCTTTATTTTGAAGAAATTCTAGCACTGAGTAGGCATGTACACATCGCTTCTGGGACCCAAAAATATTGAATTTTCGGGTGTTTTGAGCCTGAATTTGAGATATAAACGGGTACTGAAGATGCATGCACATATCGACTTTTTGCACCTAAAATATCGATTTTGATTATGTTTTGGGTCTGTATCTTGAAAACATTCTAGCAAGGAGTAGGCATGTACAGGTCAATTCTGTGACCCAAAAATATCGAATTTTCGAGTGTTTTAAACCTGAATTTGGGATGTAAACGGGTACAGAAGATGCATGCACTTATCGACTTTGGGCACCCAAAATATCGATTTTGAGCATGTTTTGGGCCTGTGTTTTGAAAATACTCTATCACGGAGTAGGCATGTACAGATCGCTTCTGGTACACAAAAATATCGAATTTTCGGGTGTTTTGAGCCTGAATTTGGGAAATAAACGGGTACAGAAGATGCATACACATATTGACTTTGGGCACCTATAATATCGATTTTTAGCAAGTTTTTGGCCTGTTTATTGAAAATACTCTAATACGGAGTAGGCATGTACAGATCGCTTCTGGGACCCAAAAATATCGAATTTTCGGGTGTTTTGAGCCTGAATTTGGGAAATAAACGGGTACAGAAGATGCATACTCATATTGACTTTGGGCACCTAAAATTTCGATTTTCAGTATGTTTTGGGCCCGTATTTTAAACATATTCTAACACAGAGTAGGCATGTACAGATCGCTTCTGGGACCCAAAAATATCGAATTTTCGGTTGTTTTAAGCCTGAATTTGAGATATAAACGGGTACAGAAGATGCATGCACATATCGACTTTGGGCACCTAAAATATCGATTTTTAGCATGTTTTGGGCGTATATTTTGAAAACATTCTAGCACTGAGTAGGCATGTACAGATCGCTTCTGGGACCCAAAAATATCGAATTTTCGGGTGTTTTGAGCCTGAATTTGAGATATAAACGGGTACAGAAGATACATGCACATATCGACTTTGGGTACCCAAAATATCGATTTTTAGCATGTTTTGGGCCAATATTTAGAAAATATTCTAGCATTAAGTAGGCATGTACAGATCGCTTCTGGGACCCAAAAATATCGAATTTTCGGGTGTTTTGAGCCTAAATTTGGGATATAAACGGATACAGAAGATGAATACACATATTGACTTTGGGCACCTAAAATATCGATTTTCAGCATGTTTTGGGCCTGTATTTTAAACATATTCTAGCACAGAGTAGGCATGTACAGATCGCTTCTGGGACCCAAAAATATCGAATTTTCGGTTGTTTTAAGCCTGAATTTGAGATATAAACGGGTACAGAAGATGCATGCACATATCGACTTTGGGCACCTAAAATATCGATTTTTAGCATGTTTTGGCGTATATTTTGAAAACATTCTAGCACTGAGTAGGCATGTACAGATCGCTTCTGGGACCCCAAAATATCGAATTTTCGGGTGTTTTGAGCCTGAATTTGAGATATAAACGGGTACAGAAGATACATGCACATATCGACTTTGGGTACCCAAAATATCGATTTTTAGCATGTTTTGGGCCTATATTTAGAAAATATTCTAGCATTAGGTAGGCATGTACAGATCGCTTCTGGGACCCAAAAATATCGAATTTTCGGGTGTTTTGAGCCTAAATTTGGGATAAAAACGGATACAGAAGATGCATACACATATTGACTTTGGGCACCTAAAATATCGATTTTCAACATGTTTTGGGCCTGTATTTTGAAAATACTCTAACACGGAGTAGGCATGTACAGATCGCTTCTAGGACCCAAAAATATCGAATTTTCGGGTGTATTGAGCCTGAATTTCAGATATAAACGGGTACAGAAGATGCATGCACATATCGACTTTAGGCACTTAAAATATCAATTTTTACCCTGTTTTGGGCCCATATCTTGAAAATATTCTAGCACTGAGTAGGCATGTACAGATCGCTTCTGGTACACAAAAATATCGAATTTTCGGGTGTTTTGAGCCTTAATTTGGGATATAAACGGGTACAGAAGATGCATACACATATTGACTTTGGGCAACTAAAATATCGATTTTCAGCATGTTTTGGGCCTGTATATTGAAAATACTCTTACACGGAGTAGGCATGTACAGATCGCTTCTTGGACCCAAAAATATCGAATTTTCGGGAGTTTTGAGCCTGATTTTGAGATATAAACGGGTACAGAAGATGCATGCACATATCGACTTTGGTCACCCAAAATATCGATTTTTAGCATGTTTTTGGCCTACATTTTGAAAATATTCTAGCACTTAGTAGGCATGTACAGATCGCTTCTGGAACCCAAAAATATCGAATTTTAGAGTGTTTTGAACCTGAATTTGGGATATAAATGGGTATATTGACTTTGGGCACCCAAAATATCGATTTTGAGCATATTTTGAGTTTGTATTTTAAAAATACTCTAACACGGAGTAGGCATGTACAGATCGCTTATGGGACACAAAAATATCGAATTTTCGTGTGTTTTGAGCCTGAATTTGAGATATAAACGGGTACAGAAGATGCATTGACATATCGACTTTGGGCACCCAAAATACAGATTTTGAGCATGTTTTGGGCCAGTTTTTTGAAAATACTCTATCACGGAGTAGGCATGTACAGATCGCTTCTGGTACACAAAAATATCGAATTTTCGGGTGTTTTGAGCCTGAATTTGAGATATAAACGGGTACAGAAGATGCATGCACATATCGACTTTGGACACATTAAATATCGATTTTTAGCATGTTTCGAGCCTTTATTTTGAAAATACTATAACACGGAGTAGGCATGTACAGATCGCTTCTGGGACCCAAAAATATCGAATTTTCGGGTGTTTTGAGCCTGAATTTGAGATATAAACGGGTACAGAAGATGCATGCACATATCGACTTTGGACACATTAAATATCGATTTTTAGCATGTTTCGAGCCTTTATTTTGAAGAAATTCTAGCACTGAGTAGGCATGTACACATCGCTTCTGGGACCCAAAAATATTGAATTTTCGGGTGTTTTGAGCCTGAATTTGAGATATAAACGGGTACTGAAGATGCATTCACATATCGACTTTTTGCACCTAAAATATCGATTTTGATTATGTTTTGGGTCTGTATCTTGAAAACATTCTAGCAAGGAGTAGGCATGTACAGGTCACTTCTGTGACCCAAAAATATCGAATTTTCGAGTGTTTTAAACCTGAATTTGGGATGTAAACGGGTACAGAAGATGCATGCACTTATCGACTTTGGGCACCCAAAATATCGATTTTGAGCATGTTTTGGGCCTGTGTTTTGAAAATACTCTATCACGGAGTAGGCATGTACAGATCGCTTCTGGTACACAAAATTATCGAATTTTCGGGTGTTTTGAGCCTGAATTTGGGAAATAAACGGGTACAGAAGATGCATACACATATTGACTTTGGGCACCTATAATATCGATTTTCAGCATGTTTTGGGCCTGTATATTGAAAATACTCTAACACGGAGTAGGCATGTACAGATCGCTTCTGGGACCCAAAAATATCGAATTTTCGGGAGTTTTGAGCATGAATTTGAGATATAAATGGGTACAGAAGATGCATGCACATATCGACTTTGGGCACCCAAAATATCGATTTTCAGCATGTTTTGGGCCTGTATTGTGAAAATACTCTAACACGGAGTATGCATGTACAGTACGCTTCTGGGACCCAAAAATATCGAATTTTCGGGTGTTTTGAGCCAGAATTTGAGATATAAACGGGTACAGAAGATGCATACACATATTGACTTTGGACACATTAAATATCGATTTTTAGCATGTTTTGGGTCTTTATCTTGAAAACATTCTAGCACTGAGTAGGCATGTACACATCGCTTCTGGTACCCTAAAATATCGAATTTTCGGGTATTTTGAGTCTGAATTTGAGATATAAACGGGTACAGAAGATGAATGTACATATCGATTTTGGGCAACTAAAATATCGATTTTTAGCATGTTTTGGGCCCATATCTTCAATATATTCTAGCACTGAGTAGGCATGTACAGTTCTCTTCTGGGACCAAAAAATATCGAATTTTCGGGTGATTTGAGCCTGAATTTGGGAAATAAACGGGTACAGAATATGCTTACACATATTGACTTTGGGCACCTAAAATATCGATTTTCAGCATGTTTTGTGGCTGTATATTGAAAATACTCTAACACGGAGTAGGCATGTACAGATCGCTTCTGGGACCCAAAAATATCGAATTTTCGGGAGTTTTGAGCCTGAATTTGAGATATAAACGAGAACAGAAGATGCATGCACATATCGACTTTGTGCACCTAAAATATCGATTTTTAGCATGATTTGGGCCCATATACTGAAAAAATTCTAGCACTGAGTAAGCATGTACAGATCGCTTCTTGGACCCAAAAATATCGAATTTTCGGGTGTTTTGAGTCTGAATTTTAGTTATAAACGGGTACAAAAGATGCATGCACATATCGACATTGGACACATTTAATATCTATTTTTAGCATGTTTTAAGCCTATATTTTGAAAACATTCTAGCACTGAGTAGGCATGTACAGATCGCTTCTGGGACCCAAAAATGTTGAATTTTCGGATATTTTGAGCCTGAATTTGAGATATAAACGGGTACAGAAGATGCATGCACATATCGACTTTTTGCACCTAAAATATCGATTTTGATTATGTTTTGGGTCTGTATCTTGAAAACATTCTAGCAAGGAGTAGGCATGTACAGATCGCTTCTGTGACCCAAAAATATCGAATTTTCGAGTGTTTTAAACCTGAATTTAGGATATAAACGGGTACAGAAGATGCATTTACATATCGAGTTTGGGCACCCAAAATATCGATTTTGAGCATGTTTTGGGCCTTTATTTTGAAAATACTCTAACACGGAGTAGGCATGTACAGATCGCTTCTGGTACACAAAAATATCGAATTTTCGAGTGTTTTGAGCCTGAATTTGGGAAATAAACGAGTACAGAAGATGCATACACATATTAACTTTGGGCACCTAAAATATCGATTTTAAGCATGTTTTGGGCCTGTATATTGAAAATACTCTAACACGGAGTAGGCATGTACAGATCGCTTCTGGGACCCAAAAATATCGAATTTTCGGGTGTTCTGAACCTGAATTTGAGATATAAACGGGTACAGAAGATGCATGCACATATCGATTTTGGGCACCTAAAATATTGATTTTCAGCATGTTTTCGGCCTGTATCTTGAAAATACTCTAACACGGAGTAGGCATGTACTGATCGCTTCTGGGACCCGAAAATATCGAATTTTTTGGGTGTTTTGAGCCTGAATTTGGGAAATAAACGGGTACAGAAGATGCATGCACATATCGACTTTGGGCACCCAAAACATCGATTTTTAGCAGGTTTTGGGCCTACAATTTGAAAATATTCTAGCACTGAGTAGGCATGTACAGATCGCTTCTGGGACCCAAAAATATCGAATTTTAGAGTGTTTTGAACCTGAATTTGGGATATAAACGGGTAAAGAAGATGCATGCACATATCGACTTTTGGCACCGAAAATATCGTTTTTGAGCATGTTTTGGGCCTGTATTTTGAAAATACTCTAACACGGAGTAGGCATGAACAGATCGCTTCTCGGACACAAAGATATCGAATTTTCGTGTGTTTTAAGTCTGAATTTGAGATATAAACGGGTACAGAAGTTGCATGCACATATCGACTTTGGGCACCTAAAATATCGATTTTTAGCATGTTTTGGGCGTATATCTTGAAAATATTCTAGCACTGAGTAGGCATATATAGATCGCTTCTGGGACCCAAAAATATCGAATTTTCAAGTGTTTTGAGCCTGAATTTGGGATATAAACGGGTACAGAAGATGAATACACATATTGACTTTGGGCACCAAAAATATTAATTTCCAGCATGTTTTGCGCCTGTATTTTGAAAATACTCTAACACGGAGTAGGCATGTACAGATCGCTTCTGGGAACCAAAAATATCGAATTTTCGGGTGTTTTGAGCCTGAATTTGAGATATAAACGGGTACAGAAGATGCATGCACATATCGACTTTTTGCACTTAAAATATCGATTTTTAGCATGTTTTGGGCCTGTAATTTGAAAAATTTCTAGCTCTGAGTAGGCATGTACAGATCGCTTCTGGGACCCAAAAATATCGAATTTTCGGGTGTTTTGAGCCTGAATTTGAGATATAAACGGGTACAGAAAATGCATGCACATATCGACTTTGGACACCTAAAATATCGATTTTTAGCATGTTTTGAGCCTATATTTTGAAAACATTCTAGCACTGAGTAGGCATGTACAGATCGCTTCTGGGACCCAAAAATATCGAATTTTCGGGTATTTTGAGCCTGAATTTGAGATTTAAACGGGTACAGAAGATAAATGTACATATCGAATTTGGGCACCTAAAATATCGATTTTTAGCATGTTTTGGGCCTATATCTTCAATATATTCTAGCACTGAGTAGGCATGTACAGTTCTCTTCAGGGACCAAAAAATATCGAATTTTCTGGTGTTTTGAGCCTGAATTTGGGAAATAAACGGGTACAGAAGATGCATACACATATTGACTTTGGGCACCTAAAATATCGATTTTCAGCATGTTTTGTGCCTGTATATTGAAAATACTCTAACACGGAGTAGGCATGTACAGATCGCTTCTGGGACCCAAAAATATCGAATTTTCAGGTGTTCTGAACCTGAATTTGAGATATAAACGGGTACAGATGATGCATGCACATATCGACTTTGTGCACCTAAAATATTGATTTTCAGCATGTTTTGGGCCTGTATTTTGAAAATACTCTAACACGTAGTAGGCATGTACAGATCGCTTCTGGGACCCAAAAATATCGAATTTTCGGGTGTTTTGAGCCTGAATTTGAGATATAAACGAGTACAGAAGATGCATGCACATATCGACTTTGTGCACCTAAAATATCGATTTTTAGCATGATTTGGGCCCATATATTGAAAAAATTCTAGCACTGAGTAAGCATGTACAGATCGCCTCTTGGACACAAAAATATCGAATTTTCGGGTGTTTTGAGTCTGAATTTTAGATTTAAACGGGTACAGAAGATGCATGCACATATCGACTTTGGACACCTAAAATATCGATTTTGATTATGTTTTGGGTCTGTATCTTGAAAACATTCTAGCAAGGAGTAGGCATGTACAGATCGCTTCTGTGACCCAAAAATATCGAATTTTCGAGTGTTTTAAACCTGAATTTAGGATATAAACGGCTACAGAAGATGCATGCACATATCGATTTTGGACACCTAAAATATTGATTTTCAGCATGTTTTGGGCCTGTATTATGAAAATACTCTAACACGGAGTAGGCATGTACAGATCGCTTCTGGGAACCAAAAATATCGAATTTTCGGGTGTTTTGAGCCTGAATTTGAGATATAAACGGGTACAGAAGATGTATGCACATATCGACTTTTTGCACTTAAAATTTATCGATTTTTAGCATGTTTTGGGCCCATATATTGAAACAATTCTAGCACTGAGTAGGCATGTACAGATCGCTTATGGGACCCAAAAATATCGAATTTTCGGGTTTTTTGAGCCTGAATTTGAGATATAAACGGGTACAGAAGATGCATGCACATATCGACTTTTTGAATTTAAAATATCGATTTTTAGCATGTTTTGGGCCCATATTTTGAAAAAATTCTAGCACTGAGTAGGCATGTACAGGTCACTTCTGGGACCCAAAAATATCGAATTTTCGTGTGTTTTAAGCCTGAATTTGAGATATAAACGGGTACAGAAGATGCATGCACATATCGACTTTGGACACCTAAAATATCGATTTCTAGCATGTTTTGAGCCTATATTTTGAAAACATTCTAGCACTGAGTAGGCATGTACAGATCGCTTCTGGGACCCAAAAATGTTGAATTTTCGGGTGTTTTGAGCTTGAATTTGGGATATAAACGTATACAGAAGATGCATACACATATTGACTTTGTGCACCTAAAATATAGATTTTTAGCATGTTTTGCGTCTGTATTTAAAAAAAATCTAACACTGAGTAGGTATGTACAGATCGCTTCTGGGACCCATATATATCGAATTTTCGTGTGTTTTGAGCTTGAATTTGAGATATAAACGGGTACAGAAAATGAATGCACATATCGACTTTGGGCATCTAAAATGTCGATTTTTAGCATGTTTTGGGCCCATATCTTCAATATATTCTAGCACTGAGTAGGCATGTACAGATCGCTTCTGGGACCCAAAAATATCGAATTTTCGGGGGTTTTGAGCCTGAATTTGGGAAATAAACGGGTACAGAAGATGCATACACATATTGACTTTGGGCACCTAAAATATCGATTTTCAGCATGTTTTGTGCCTGTATATTGAAAATACTCTAACACGGAGTAGGCAATGTACAGATCGCTTCTGGGACCCAAAAATATCGAATTTTCGGGTGTTCTGAACCTGAATTTGAGATATAAACGGGTACAGAAGATGCATGCACATATCGACTTTGGGCACCTAAAATATTGATTTTCAGCATGTTTGGGGCCTGTATTTTGAAAATACACTAACACGGAGTAGGCATGTACAGATCGCTTCTGGGACCCAAAAATATCGAATTTTCGGGTGTTTTGAGGCTGAATTTGAGATATAAACGGGTACAGAAGATGCATGCACATATCGACTTTGGGCACCTAAAATATCGATTTTTAGCATGATTTGGGCCCATATATTGAAAAATTTCCAGCACTGAGTAAGCTTGTACAGATCGCTTCTGGGACCCAAAAATATCGAATTTTCGGGTGTTTTGAGCCTGAATTTGAGATATAAACGGGTACAGAAGATCCATACACATATTGACTTTGGGCACCTAAAATATCGATTTTCAGCATGTTTTGGGCCTGTATATTAAAAATACTCTACCACGGAGTAGGCATGTACAGATCGCTTCTGGAACCCAAAATTTTCGAATTTTCGGGTGTTTTGAGCCTGAATTTAAGATATAAACGGGTACAGAAGATTCATGCACATATCGACTTTAGACACCTAAAATATCGATTTTAATCATGTTTTCAGCCTATATTTTGAAAAAATTCTAGCACTGAGTAGGCATGCACAGATCCCTTCTGGGACCCAAAAATATCGAATTTTCGGGTTTTTTGAGCCTGAATTTGAGATACAAACGGGTACTGAAGATGCATGAACATATCGACTTTGGAAACCTAAAATATTGATTTTTAACATGTTTTGAGCCTATATTTTGAAAACATTCTAGCACTGAGTAGGCATGTACAGATCCCTTCTGGGACCCAAAAATATTGATTTTCGGGTGTTTTGAGCCTGAATTTGAGATATAAACGGTTACT
Source organism: Petrolisthes cinctipes (assembly GCA_033782935.1). Classification (NCBI taxonomy): domain Eukaryota; kingdom Metazoa; phylum Arthropoda; class Malacostraca; order Decapoda; family Porcellanidae; genus Petrolisthes; species Petrolisthes cinctipes. The sequence goes on from JAWQEG010000369.1 coordinate 280,562, forward strand.
GAAGATGCATGCACATATCGACTTTTTACACCTAAAATATCGATTTTGAGCATGTTTTGGGTCTGTATCTTGAAAACATTCTAGCAAGGAGTAGGCATGTACAGATCGCTTCTGGGACCCAAAAATATCGAATTTTCGGGTGTTTTGAGCCTGAATTTGAGATATAAACGGGTACAGAAAATGCATGCACATATTGACTTTGGGCACCTAAAATATAGATTTTTAGCATGTCTTGGGCACATATTTTGAAAAAGATCTAGCACTGAGTAGGCATGTACAGATTGCTTCTGAGACCCAAATATATCGAATTTTCGGGTGTTTTGAGCCTGAATTTGAGATATAAACGGGTACAGAAGATGCATGCACATATCGACTTTGGAAACATTAAATATCGATATTTATCATGTTTTGAGCCTATATTTTGAAAAAATTATAGCACTGAGTAGGCATGTACAGATCGCTTCTGGGACCCAAAAATATCGAATTTTCGGGTATTTTGAGCCTGAATTTGAGATATAAACGGGTACAGAAGATGAATGTACATATCGACTTTGGGCACCTAAAATATCGATTTTTAGCATGTTTTGGGCCCATATCTTCAATATATTCTAGCACTGAGTAGGCATGTACAGTTCTCTTCTGGGACCAAAAAATATCGAATTTTCGGGTGTTTTGAGCCTGAATTTGGGAAATAAACGGGTACAGAAGATGCATACACATATTGACTTTTGCACCTAAAATATCGATTTTCAGCATGTTTTGTGCCTGTATATTGAAAATATTCTAACACGGAGTAGGCATGTACAGATCCCTTCTGGGAACCAAAAATATCGAATTTTCGGGTGTTCTGAACCTGAATTTGAGATATAAACGGGTACAGAAGATGCATGCACATATCGACTTTGGGCACCTAAAATATTGATTTTCAGCATGTTTTGGTCCTGTATTTTGAAAATACTCTAACACGGAGTAGTCATGTACAGATCGCTTCTGGGACCCAAAAATATCGAATTTTCGGGTGTTTTGAGCCTGAATTTGAGATATAAACGAGTACAGAAGATGCATGCACATATCGACTTTGTGCACCTAAAACATCGATTTTTAGCATGATTTGGGCCCATATATTGAAAAAATTCTAGCACTGAGTAAGCATGTACAGATCGCTTCTGGGACGCAAAAATATCGAATTTTCGGGTGTTTTGAGTCTGAATTTTAGATATAAACGGGTACAGAAGATGCATGCACATATCGACTTTGGACACATTAAATATCGATTTTTAGCATGTTTTGTGCCTATATTTTGAAAACATTCTAGCACTGAGTAGGCATGTAAAGATCGCTTCTGGGACCCAAAAATGTTGAATTTTCGGATATTTTGAACCTGAATTTGAGATATAAACGGGTACTGAAGATGCATGCACATATCGACTTTTTGCACCTAAAATATCGATTTTGATTATGTTTTGGGTCTGTATCTTGAAAACATTCTAGCAAGGAGTAGGCATGTACAGATCGCTTCTGTGACCCAAAAATATCGAATTTTCGAGTGTTTTAAATCTGAATTTAGGATATAAACGGGTACAGAAGATGCATTTACATATCGAGTTTGGGCACCCAAAATATCGATTTTGAGCATGTTTTGGGCCTGTATTTTGAAAATACTCTAAAACGGAGTAGGCATGTACAGATCGCTTCAGGTACACAAAAATATCGAATTTTCGAGTGTTTTGAGCCTGAATTTGGGAAATAATCGAGTACAGAAGATGCATACACATATTAACTTTGGGCACCTAAAATATCGATTTTAAGCATGTTTTGGGCCTGTATATTGAAAATACTCTAACACGGAGTAGGCATGTACAGATCGCTTCTGGGACCCAAAAATATCGAATTTTCGGGTGTTTTGAGCATTAATTTGGGAAATAAACGGGTATTGAAGATAAATACACATATTGACTTTGGGCACCTAAAATATTAATTTCCAGCATGTTTTGCGCCTGTATTTTGAAAATACTCTAACACGGAGTAGGCATGTACAGATCGCTTCTGGGACCCAAAAATATCGAATTTTCGGGTGTTTCGAGCCTGAATTTGAGATATAAACGGGTACAGAAGATGCATGCACATATCGACTTTTTGCATTTAAAATATCGATTTTTAGCATGTTTTGGGCCCATATTTTGAAAAAATTCTAGCACTGAGTAGGCATGTACAGATCGCTTCTGGGAACCAAAAATATCGAATTTTCGGGTGTTTTGAGCCTGAATTTGAGATATAAACGGGTACAGAAGATGCATGCACATATCGACTTTGGACACCTAAAATATCGATTTGTAGCATGGTTTGAGCCTACATTTTGAAAACATTCTAGCACTGAGTGGGCATGTACAGATCGCTTCTAATACCCAAAAATGTTAAATTTTCGGGTGTTTTGAGCCTGAATTTGGGATATAAACGGATACAGAAAATGCATACACATATTGACTTTGTGCACCTAAAATATAGATTTTCAGCATGTTTTGGGCCTGTATTTAAAAAAAATCTAACACGGAGTAGGCATGTACAGATCGCTTCTGGGACCCAAAAATATCGAATTTTCGTGTGTTTTGAGCTTGAATTTGAGATATAAACGGGTACAGAAGATGCATACACATATTGACTTTTTGCACTTAAAATATCGATTTTTAGCATGTTTTGGGCCCATATATTGAAACAATTCTAGCACTGAGTAGGCATGTACAGATCACTTCTGGGACCCAAAAATATCGAATTTTCGGGTGTTTTGAGCCTGAATTTGGGAAATAAACGGGTATAGAAGATAAATACACATATTGACTTTGTGCACCTAAAATATTAATTTCCAGCATGTTTTGCGGCTGTATTTTGAAAATACTCTAACACGGAGTAGGCATGTACAGATTGCTTCTGGGAACCAAAAATATCGAATTTTCGGGTGTTTCGAGCATGAATTTGAGATATAAACGGGTACAGAAGATGCATGCACATATCGACTTTTTGCATTTAAAATATCGATTTTTAGCATGTTTTGGGCCCATATTTTGAAAAAATTCTAGCACTGAGTAGGCATGTACAGATCGCTTCTGGGAACCAAAAATATCGAATTTTCGGGTGTTTTGAGCCTGAATTTGAGATATAAACGGGTACAGAAGATGCATGCACATATCGACTTTGGACACCTAAAATATCGATTTGTAGCATGTTTTGAGCCTACATTTTGAAAACATTCTAGCACTGAGTGGGCATGTACAGATCGCTTCTGGGACCCAAAAATGTTAAATTTTCGGGTGTTTTGAGCCTGAATTTGGGATATAAACGGATACAGAAGATGCATACACATATTGACTTTGTGCACCTAAAATATAGATTTTCAGCATGTTTTGGGCCTGTATTTAAAAAAAATCTAACACGGAGTAGGCATGTACAGATCGCTTCTGGGACCCAAAAATATCGAATTTTCGTGTGTTTTGAGCTTGAATTTGAGATATAAACGGGTACAGAAGATGAATGCACATATCGACTTTGGGCACCTAAAATGTCGATTTTTATCATGTTTTGGGCCCATATCTTCAATATATTCTAGCACTGAGTAGGCATGTACAGATCGCTTCTGTGACCCAAAAATATCGAATTTTCGGGTGTTTTGAGCCTGAATTTGGGAAATATACGGGTACAGAAGATGCATACACATATTGACTTTGGGCACCTAAAATATCGATTTTCAGCATGTTTTGTTCCTGTATATTGAAAATACTCTAACACGGAGTAGGCTTGTACAGATCGCTTCTGGGACCCAAAAATATCGAATTTTCGGGTGTTTTGAGCCAGAATTTGGGATATAAACGGGTACAGAAGATGCATACACATATTGACTTTGCGCAACTAAAATATCGATTTTTAGCATGTTTTGGGCCTGTATATTAAAAATACTCTACCACGGAGTAGGCATGTACAGATCGCTTCTGGAACCCAAAAATTTCGAATTTTCGTGTGTTTTGAGCCTGAATTTGAGATATAAACGGGTACAGAAGATGCCTGCACATATCGACTTTGGGTCCCTAAAATATCGATTTTTAGCATGTTTTGGGTGTATATTTTGAAAACATTCTAGCACTGAGTAGGCATGTACAGATCGCTTCTGGGACCCAAAAATATCGAATTTTCGGGTGTTTTGAGCCTGAATTTGAGATATAAACGGGTACAGAAGATACATGCACATATCGACTTTGGGTACCCAAAATATCGATTTTTAGCATGTTTTGGGCCTATATTTTAAAAATATTGTAGCATTAAGTAGGCATGTACAGATCGCTTCTGGGACCTAAAAATATCGAATTTTCGGGTGTTTTGAGCCTGAATTTGGGATATAAACGGATTCAGAAGATGCATACACATATTGACTTTGTGCACCTAAAATATCGATTTTCAGCATGTTTTGGTCCTGTATTTTGAAAATACTCTAACACGGAGTAGGCATGTACAGATCGCTTCTAGGACCCAAAAATATCGAATTTTCGGGTGTATTGAGCTTGAATTTGAGATATAAACGGGTACAGAAGATGCATGCACATATCGACTTTAGGCACTTAAAATATCGATTTTTACCCTGTTTTGGGCCCATATCTTGAAAATATTCTAGCACTGAGTAGGCAAGTAAAGATCGCTTCTGGAACCCAAAAATATCGAATTTTCAGGTGTTTTGAGCCTGAATTTGAGATACAAACAGGTACTGAAGATGCATGAACATATCGAGTTTGGACACCTAAAATATTGATTTGTAACATGTTTTGAGCCTATATTTTGAAAACATTCTAGCACTGAGTAGGCATGCACAGATCCCTTCTGGGACCCAAAAATATTGATTTTCAGGCGTTTTGAGCCTGAATTTGAGATATAAACGGTTACTGAAGATGCATGCACATATCGACTTTGGGCACCTAAAATATCGATTTTCAGCATGTTTTGGGTCTGTATCTTGAAAACATTCTAGCAAGGAGTAGGCATGTACAGATCGCTTCTGGGACCCAAAAATATCAAATTTTCGGGTGTTTTGAGCCTGAATTTGGGATATAAACGGGTACAGAAGATGCATACACATATTGACTTTGGGCACCTAAAATATCGATTTTTAGCATGTTTTGGGCCCATATTTTGAAAAAATTCTAGCACTGAGTAGGCATGTACAGATTGCTTATGGGACCCAGAAACATCGAATTTTCGGGTGTTTTGACCCTGAATTTGAGACATAAACGGGTACAGAAGATGCATGCACATATCGACTTTGGACACATTAAATATCGATTTTTAGCATGTTTTGAGCCTATATTTTGAAAACATTCTAGCACTGAGTAGGCATGTACAGATGGCTTCTGGGACCCAAAAATGTTGAATTTTCGGGTATTTTGAGCCTGAATTTGAGATATAAACGGGTACTGAAGATGAATGCCCATATTGACTTTAGGCACCTAAAATATTGATTTTCAGCATGTTTTGGGCCTGTATTTTAAACATACTCTAACACAGAGTAGGCATGTACAGATCGCTTCTGGGACCAAAAAATATAGAATTTTCGGTTGTTTTAAGCCTGAATTTGAGATATAAACGGGTACAGAAGATGCATGCACATATCGACTTTTTGACCCTAAAATATCGATTTTGAGCATGTTTTGAGCCTGTATTTAGAAAATACTCTAACACGGAGTAGGCATGTACAGATCGCTTCTGGTACACAAAAATATCGAAATTTCGAGTGTTTTAAGCCTGAATTTGGGAAATAAACGGGTACAGAAGATGCATACACATATTAACTTTGGGCACCTAAAATATCGATTTTCAGCATGCTTTGGGCCTGTATATTGAAAATACTCTAACACAGAGTAGGCATGTACAGATCGCTTCTGAGACCCAAGAATATTGAATTTACGGGTGTTTTGAGCCTGAATTTGAGATATAAATGGGTATTGAATATGCATGCTCATATCGACTTTGGGCACTTAAAATATCGATTTTTACCATGTTTTGTTACCATATCTTGAAAATATTCTAGCACTAAGTAGGCATGTACAGATCGCTTCTGGGACCCAAAAAAATCGAATTTTCGGGAGTTTTGAGCCTGAATTTGGGATATAAACGGGTACAGAAGATGCATACACATATTGTCTTTGGGCAACTAAAATATCGATTTTCAGCATGTTTTGGGCCTGTATATTGAAAATACTCTACCACGGAGTAGGCATGTACAGATTGCTTCTGGGACCCAAAAATATCGAATTTTCGGGTGTTTTGAGCCTGAATTTGAGATATAAACGGGTACAGAAGATGCATGCACATATCGACTTTGGGCACCCAAAATATCGATTTTGAGCATGTTTTTGGCCTGTATTTTGAAAATACTCTAACACGGAGTAGTCATGTACAGATCGCTTCTGGGACCCAAAAATATCGAATTTTCGGGTGTTTTGAGCCTGAATCTGGGATATAAACGGGTACAGAATATGCATACACATATTGACTTTGGGCAACTAAAATATCGATTTTTAGCATGTTTTGGGCCTGTATATTGAAAATACTCTTACACGGAGTAGGCATGTACAGATCGCTTCTGGGACCTAAAAATATCGAATTTTCGGGAGTTTTGAGCCTGATTTTGAGATATAAACGGGTACAGAAGATGCATGCACATATCGACTTTGGGCACCCAAAATATCGATTTTTAGCATGTTTTGGGCCTACATTTTGAAAATATTCTAGCACTGAGTAGGCATGTACAGATCGCTTCTGGAACCCTAAAATATCGAATTTTAGAGTGTTTTTAACCTGAATTTGGGATATAAACGGGTAAAGAAGATGCATGCACATATTGACTTTGGGCACCCAAAATATAAATTTTGAGCATATTTTGAGTTTGTATTTTGAAAATACTCTAATACGGAGTAGGCATGTACAGATCGCTTCTGGGACACAAAAATATCGAATTTTAGGGTGTTTTGAGCCTGAATTTGAGATATAAACGGGTACAGAAGATGCATTCACATATCGACTTTTTGCACCTAAAATATTGATTTTTAACATATTTTGAGCCTATATTTTGAAAACATTCTAGCACTGAGTAGGCATGCACAGATCCCTTCTGGGACCCAAAAATATTGATTTTCGGGTGCTTTGAGCCTGAATTTGAGATATAAACGGGTACAGAAGATGCATGCACATATTGACTTTGGGCACCTAAAATATCGATTTTTAGCATGTTTTGGGCACATATTTTGAAAAAATTCTAGTACTGAGTAGGCATGTACAGATTGCTTCTGGGACCCAAAAATATCGAATTTTCGGGTGTTTTGAGCCTGAATTTGGGATATAAACGGGTACAGAAGATGCATACACATATTGACTTTGGGCACCTAAAATATCGATTTTTAGCATGTTTTGGGCCTGTATATTGAAAATACTCTACCACGGAGTAGGCATATACAGATCGCTTCTGGAACCCAAAAATTTCGAATTTTCGGGTGTTTTGAGCCTGAATTTAAGATATAAACGGGTACAGAAGATGCATGCACATTTCGACTTTTGGCACCCAAAATATAGATTTTCAGCATGTTCTGGGCCTATATTTTGAAAATATTCTAGCACTGAGTAGGTATGTACAGGTCGCTTCTGCAACCCAAAAATATCGAATTTTCAGGAGTTTTGAGCCTGAATTTGAGATACAAACAGGTACTGAAGATGCATGAACATATCGAGTTTGGACACCTAAAATATTGATTTGTAACATGTTTTGAGCCTATATTTTGAAAACATTCTAGCACTGAGTAGGCATGCACAGATCCCTTCTGGGACCCAAAAATATTGATTTTCAGGGGTTTTGAGCCTGAATTTGAGATATAAACGGTTACTGAAGATGCATGCACATATCGACTTTGGGCACTTAAAATATCGATTTTGAGCATGTTTTGGGTCTGTATCTTGAAAACATTCTAGCAAGGAGTAGGCATGTACAGATCGCTTCTGGGACCCAAAAATATCAAATTTTCGGGTGTTTTGAGCCTGAATTTGGGATATAAACGGGTACAGAAGATGCATGCACATATTGACTTTGGGCACCTAAAATATCGATTTTTAGCATGTTTTGGGCCCATATTTTGAAAAAATTCTAGCACTGAGTAGGTATGTACAGATTGCTTATGGGACCCAGAAACATCGAATTTTCGGGTGTTTTAACCCTGAATTTGAGATATAAACGGGTACAGAAGATGCATGCACATATCGACTTTGGACACATTAAATATCGATTTTTAGCATGTTTTGAGCCTATATTTCGAAAACATTCTAGCACTGAGTAGGCATGTACAGATCGCTTCTGGGACCCAAAAATGTTGAATTTTCGGGTATTTTGAGCCTGAATTTGAGATATAAACGGGTACTGAAGATGAATGCCCATATTGACTTTAGGCACCTAAAATATTGATTTTCAGCATGTTTTGGGCCTGTATTTTAAACATACTCTAACACAGAGTAGGCATGTACAGATCGCTTCTGGGACCAAAAAATATAGAATTTTCGGTTGTTTTAAGCCTGAATTTGAGATATAAACGGGTACAGAAGATGCATGCACATATCGACTTTTTGACCCTAAAATATCGATTTTGAGCATGTTTTGGGCCTGTATTTAGAAAATACTCTAACACGGAGTAGGCATGTACAGATCGCTTCTGGTACACAAAAATATCGAAATTTCGAGTGTTTTAAGCCTGAATTTGGGAAATAAACGGGTACAGAAGATGCATACACATATTAACTTTGGGCACCTAAAATATCGATTTTCAGCATGCTTTGTGCCTGTATATTGAAAATACTCTAACACAGAGTAGGCATGTACAGATCGCTTCTGGGACCCAAAAATATCGAATTTTAGAGTGTTTTAAGCCTGAATTTGGGAAATAAACGGGTACAAAAGATGCATACACATATTAACTTTGGGCACCTAAAATATCGATTTTCAGCATGCTTTGGGCCTGTATATTGAAAATACTCTAACACAGAGTAGGCATGTACAGATCGCTTCTGGGACCCAAAAATATCGAATTTTAGAGTGTTTTAAACCTGAATTTGGGATTTAAACGGGTACAGAAGATGCTTGCACATATCGAGTTTGGACACCTAAAATATCGATTTTTAGCATGTTTTGAGCCTATATTTTGAAAATATTCTAGCACTGAGTAGGCATGTTCAGATCGCTTCTGGGACCCAAGAATATTGAATTTACGGGTGTTTTGAGCCTGAATTCGAGATATAAACGGGTACTGAAGATGCATGCTCATATCGACTTTGGGCACTTAAAATATCGATTTTTACCATGTTTTGTTCCCATATCTTGAAAATATTCTAGCACTAAGTAGGCATGTACAGATCGCTTCTGGGACCCAAAAAAATCGAATTTTCGGGAGTTTTGAGCCTGAATTTGGGATATAAACGGGTACAGAAGATGCATACACATATTGTCTTTGGGCAACTAAAATATCGATTTTCAGCATGTTTTGGGCCTGTATTTTGAAAATACTCTACCACGGAGTAGGCATGTACAGATTGCTTCTAGGACCCAAAAATATCGAATTTTCGGGTGTTTTGAGCCTGAATTTGAGATATAAGCGGGTACAGAAGATGCATGCACATATCGACTTTGGGCACCCAAAATATCGATTTTGAGCATGTTTTTGGCCTGTATTTTGAAAATACTCTAACACGGAGTAGTCATGTACAGATCGCTTCTGGGACCCAAAAATATCGAATTTTCGAGTGTTTTGAGCCTGAATTTAAGATATAAACGGGTACAGAAGATGCATGCACATATCGACTTTTGGCACCCAAAATATTGATTTTCAGCATGTTCTGTGCCTGTATTTTGAAAAAACTAACACTGAGTAGGCATGTACAGATCGCTTCTGGGACCCAAAAATATCGAATTTTCGGGTGTTTTGAGCCTGAATCTGGGATATAAACGGGTACAGAAGATGCATACACATATTGTCTTTGGGCAACTAAAATATCGATTTTCAGCATGTTTTGGGCCTGTATATTGAAAATACTCTACCAAGGAGTAGGCATGTACAGATTGCTTCTGGGTCCCAAAAATATCGAATTTTCGGGTGTTTTGAGCCTGAATTTGAGATATAAACGGGTACAGAAGATGCATGCACATATCGACTTTGGGCACCCAAAATATCGATTTTGAGCATGTTTTTGGCCTGTATTTTGAAAATACTCTAACACGGAGTAGTCATGTACAGATCGCTTCTGGGACTCAAAAATATCGAATTTTCGAGTGTTTTGAGCCTGAATTTAAGATATAAACGGGTACAGAAGATGCATACACATATTGTCTTTGGGCAACTAAAATATCGATTTTCAGCATGTTTTGGGCCTGTATATTGAAAATACTCTACCACGGAGTAGGCATGTACAGATTGCATCTGGGACCCAAAAATATCGAATTTTCGGGTTTTTTGAGCCTGAATTTAAGATATAAACGGTTACAGAAGATGCATGCACATATCGACTTTTGGCACCCAAAATATTGATTTTCAGCATGTTCTGTGGCTGTATTTTGAAAAAACTAACACGGAGTAGGCATGTACAGATCGCTTCTGGGACCCAAAAATATGGAATTTTCGGGTGTTTTGAGCCTGAATTTGAGATATTAACGGGTACAGAAGATGCATGCACATATCGACTTTGGAAACATTAAATATCGATTTTTATCATGTTTTGAGCCTATATTTTGAAAACATTCTAGCACTGAGTAGGCATGTACAGATCGCTTCTGGGACCCAAAAATATCGAATTTTCGGATGTTTTGAGCCTGAATGTGGGATATAAACGGGTACAGATGATGCATACACATATTGACTTTGGGCACCTAAAATATCGATTTTTAGCATGTTTTGGGCCTGTATATTGAAAATACTCTACCACGGAGTAGGCATATACAGATCGCTTCTGGAACCCAAAAATTTCGAATTTTCGGGTGTTTTGAGACTGAATTTGAGATATAAACGGGTACAGAAGATGCATGCACATATCGACTTTTGGCACCCAAAATATCGATTTTCAGCATGTTTTTGGCCTGTATTTTGAAAATACTCTAACACGGAGTAGTCATGTACAGATCGCTTCTGGGACCAAAAAATATCGAATTTTCGAGTGTTTTGAGCCTGAATTTAAGATATAAACGGGTACAGAAGATGCATGCACATTTCGACTTTTGGCACCCAAAATATAGATTTTCAGCATGTTTTGGGCCTATATTTTGAAAATATTCTAGCACTGAGTAGGTATGTACAGATCGCTTCTGGAACCCAAAAATATCGAATTTTCAGGTGTTTTGAGCCTGAATTTGAAATACAAACAGGTACTGAAGATGCATGAACATATCGACTTTGGACATCTAAAATATTGATTTGTTGTATGTTTTGAGCCTATATTTTGAAAACATTCTAGCACTGAGTAGGCATGCACAGATCCCTTCTGGGACCCAAAAATATTGATTTTCAGGCGTTTTGAGCCTGAATTTGAGATATAAACGGTTACTGAAGATGCATGCGCATATCGACTTTGGGCACCTAAAATATTGATTTTCAGCATGTTCTGTGCCTGTATTTTGAAAAAACTAACACTGAGTAGGCATGTACAGATCGCTTCTGGGACCCAAAAATATCGAATTTTCGGGTGTTTTGAGCCTGAATCTGGGATATAAACGGGTACAGAAGATGCATACACATATTGTCTTTGGGCAACTAAAATATCGATTTTCAGCATGTTTTGGGCCTGTATATTGAAAATACTCTACCAAGGAGTAGGCATGTACAGATTGCTTCTGGGTCCCAAAAATATCGAATTTTCGGGTGTTTTGAGCCTGAATTTGAGATATAAACGGGTACAGAAGATGCATGCACATATCGACTTTGGGCACCCAAAATATCGATTTTGAGCATGTTTTTGGCCTGTATTTTGAAAATACTCTAACACGGAGTAGTCATGTACAGATCGCTTCTGGGACTCAAAAATATCGAATTTTCGAGTGTTTTGAGCCTGAATTTAAGATATAAACGGGTACAGAAGATGCATACACATATTGTCTTTGGGCAACTAAAATATCGATTTTCAGCATGTTTTGGGCCTGTATATTGAAAATACTCTACCACGGAGTAGGCATGTACAGATTGCATCTGGGACCCAAAAATATCGAATTTTCGGGTTTTTTGAGCCTGAATTTAAGATATAAACGGTTACAGAAGATGCATGCACATATCGACTTTTGGCACCCAAAATATTGATTTTCAGCATGTTCTGTGGCTGTATTTTGAAAAAACTAACACGGAGTAGGCATGTACAGATCGCTTCTGGGACCCAAAAATATGGAATTTTCGGGTGTTTTGAGCCTGAATTTGAGATATTAACGGGTACAGAAGATGCATGCACATATCGACTTTGGAAACATTAAATATCGATTTTTATCATGTTTTGAGCCTATATTTTGAAAACATTCTAGCACTGAGTAGGCATGTACAGATCGCTTCTGGGACCCAAAAATATCGAATTTTCGGATGTTTTGAGCCTGAATGTGGGATATAAACGGGTACAGATGATGCATACACATATTGACTTTGGGCACCTAAAATATCGATTTTTAGCATGTTTTGGGCCTGTATATTGAAAATACTCTACCACGGAGTAGGCATATACAGATCGCTTCTGGAACCCAAAAATTTCGAATTTTCGGGTGTTTTGAGACTGAATTTGAGATATAAACGGGTACAGAAGATGCATGCACATATCGACTTTTGGCACCCAAAATATCGATTTTCAGCATGTTTTTGGCCTGTATTTTGAAAATACTCTAACACGGAGTAGTCATGTACAGATCGCTTCTGGGACCAAAAAATATCGAATTTTCGAGTGTTTTGAGCCTGAATTTAAGATATAAACGGGTACAGAAGATGCATGCACATTTCGACTTTTGGCACCCAAAATATAGATTTTCAGCATGTTTTGGGCCTATATTTTGAAAATATTCTAGCACTGAGTAGGTATGTACAGATCGCTTCTGGAACCCAAAAATATCGAATTTTCAGGTGTTTTGAGCCTGAATTTGAAATACAAACAGGTACTGAAGATGCATGAACATATCGACTTTGGACATCTAAAATATTGATTTGTTGTATGTTTTGAGCCTATATTTTGAAAACATTCTAGCACTGAGTAGGCATGCACAGATCCCTTCTGGGACCCAAAAATATTGATTTTCAGGCGTTTTGAGCCTGAATTTGAGATATAAACGGTTACTGAAGATGCATGCGCATATCGACTTTGGGCACCTAAAATATCGCTTTTGAGCATGTTTTGGGTCTGTATCTTGAAAACATTCTAGCAAGGAGTAGGCATGTACAGATCGCTTCTGGGACCCAAAAATATCAAATTTTCGGGTGTTTTGAGCCTGAATTTGGGATATAAACGGGTACAGAAGATGCATGCACATATTGACTTTGGGCACCTAAAATATCGGTTTTTAGCATGTTTTGGGCCCATATTTTGAAAAAATTCTAGCACTGAGTAGGCATGTACAGATTGCTTATGGGACCCAGAAACATCGAATTTTCGGGTGTTTTAACCCTGAATTTGAGATATAAACGGGTACAGAAGATGCATGCACATATCGACTTTGGACACATTAAATATCGATTTTTAGCATGTTTTGAGCCTATATTTTGAAAACATTAAAGCACTGAGTAGGCATGTACAGATCGCTTTTGGGACCCAAAAATGTTGAATTTTCGGGTATTTTGAGCCTGAATTTGAGATATAAACGGGTACTGAAGATGAATGCCCATATTGACTTTAGGCACCTAAAATATTGATTTTCAGCATGTTTTGGGCCTGTATTTTAAACATACTCTAACACAGAGTATGCATGTACAGATCGCTTCTGGGACCCAAAAATATCGAATTTTCGAGTGTTCTGAACCTGAATTTGAGATATAAACGGGTACAGAAGATGCATGCACATATCGACTTTTTAACCCTAAAATATCGATTTTGAGCATGTTTTGGGCCTGTATTTAGAAAATACTCTAACACGGAGTAAGCATGTACAGATCGCTTCTGGTACACAAAAATATCGAAATTTCGAGTGTTTTAAGCCTGAATTTGGGAAATAAACGGGTACAGAAGATGCATACACATATTAACTTTGGGCACCTAAAATATCGATTTTCAGCATGCTTTGGGCCTGTATATTGAAAATACTCTAACACAGAGTAGGCATGTACAGATCGCTTCTGGGACCCAAAAATATCGAATTTTAGAGTGTTTTAAGCCTGAATTTGGGAAATAAACGGGTACAAAAGATGCATACACATATTAACTTTGGGCACCTAAAATATCGATTTTCAGCATGCTTTGGGCCTGTATATTGAAAATACTCTAACACAGAGTAGGCATGTACAGATCGCTTCTGGGACCCAAAAATATCGAATTTTAGAGTGTTTTAAACCTGAATTTAGGATGTAAACGGGTACAGAAGATGCATGCACATATCGAGTTTGGACACCTAAAATATCGATTTTTAGCATGTTTTGAGCCTATATTTTGAAAATATTCTAGCACTGAGTAGGCATGTTCAGATCGCTTCTGGGACCCAAGAATATTGAATTTACGGGTGTTTTGAGCCTGAATTCGAGATATAAACGGGTACTGAAGATGCATGCTCATATCGACTTTGGGCACTTAAAATATCGATTTTTACCATGTTTTGTTCCCATATCTTGAAAATATTCTAGCACTAAGTAGGCATGTACAGATCGCTTCTGGGACCCAAAAAAATCGAATTTTCGGGAGTTTTGAGCCTGAATTTGGGATATAAACGGGTACAGAAGATGCATACACATATTGTCTTTGGGCAACTAAAATATCGATTTTCAGCATGTTTTGGGCCTGTATATTGAAAATACTCTACCACGGAGTAGGCATGTACAGATTGCTTCTGGGACCCAAAAATATCGAATTTTCGGGTGTTTTGAGCCTGAATTTGAGATATAAACGGGTACAGAAGATGCATGCACATATCGACTTTGGGCACCCAAAATATCGATTTTGAGCATTTATTTTGGCCTGTATTTTGAAAATACTCTAACACGGAGTAGTCATGTACAGATCGCTTCTGGGACCCAAAAATATCGAATTTTCGAGTGTTTTGAGCCTGAATTTAAGATATAAACGGGTACAGAAGATGCATGCACATATCGACTTTTGGCACCCAAAATATTGATTTTCAGCATGTTCTGTGCCTGTATTTTGAAAAAACTAACACGGAGTAGGCATGTACAGATCGCTTCTGGGACCCAAAAATATCGAATTTTCGGGTGTTTTGAGCCTGAATCTGGGATATAAACGGGTACAGAAGATGCATACACATATTGTCTTTGGGCAACTAAAATATCGATTTTCAGCATGTTTTGGGCCTGTATATTGAAAATACTCTACCAAGGAGTAGGCATGTACAGATTGCTTCTGGGACCCAAAAATATCGAATTTTCGGGTGTTTTGAGCCTGAATTTGAGATATAAACGGGTACAGAAGATGCATGCACATATCGACTTTGGGCACCCAAAATATCGATTTTGAGCATGTTTTTGGCCTGTATTTTGAAAATACTCTAGCACTAAGTAGGCATGTACAGATCGCTTCTGGGACCGAAAAAAAATCGAATTTTCGGGAGTTTTGAGCCTGAATTTGGGATATAAACGGGTACAGAAGATGCATACACATATTGTCTTTGGGCAACTAAAATATCGATTTTCAGCATGTTTTGGGCCTGTATTTTGAAAATACTCTACCACGGAGTAGGCATGTACAGATTGCTTCTAGGACCCAAAAATATCGAATTTTCGGGTGTTTTGAGCCTGAATTTGAGATATAAACGGGTACAGAAGATGCATGCACATATCGTCTTTGGGCACCCAAAATATCGATTTTGAGCATGTTTTTGGCCTGTATTTTGAAAATACTCTAACACGGAGTAGTCATGTACAGATCGCTTCTGGGACCCAAAAATATCGAATTTTCGAGTGTTTTGAGCCTGAATTTAAGATATAAACGGGTACAGAAGATGCATGCACATATCGACTTTTGGCACCCAAAATATTGATTTTCAGCATGTTCTGTGCCTGTATTTTGAAAAAACTAACACTGAGTAGGCATGTACAGATCGCTTCTGGGACCCAAAAATATCGAATTTTCGGGTGTTTTGAGCCTGAATCTGGGATATAAACGGGTACAGAAGATGCATACACATATTGTCTTTGGGCAACTAAAATATCGATTTTCAGCATGTTTTGGGCCTGTATATTGAAAATACTCTACCAAGGAGTAGGCATGTACAGATTGCTTCTGGGACCCAAAAATATCGAATTTTCGGGTGTTTTGAGCCTGAATTTGAGATATAAACTTGTACAGAAGATGCATGCACATATCGACTTTGGGCACCCAAAATATCGATTTTGAGCATGTTTTTGGCCTGTATTTTGAAAATACTCTAACACGGAGTAGGCATGTACAGATCGCTTCTGGGACCCAAAAATATCGAATTTTCGGGTGTTTTGAGCCTGAATCTGGGATATAAACGGGTACAGAATATGCATACACATATTGACTTTGGGCACCTAAAATATCGATTTTTAGCATGTTTTGGGCACATATTTTGAAAAAATTCTAGCACTGAGTAGGCATGTACAGATTGCTTCTGGGACCCAAATATATCGAATTTTCGGGTGTTTTGAGCCTGAATTTGAGATATTAACGGGTACAGAAGATGCATGCACATATCAACTTTGGAAACATTAAATATAGATTTTTATCATGTTTTGAGCCTATATTTTGAAAACATTCTAGCACTGAGTAGGCATGTACATATCGCTTCTGGGACCCAAAAATATCGAATTTTCGGGTGTTTTGAGCCTGAATGTGGGATATAAACGGGTACAGATGATGCATACACATATTGACTTTGGGCACCTAAAATATCGATTTTTAGCATGTTTTGGGCCTGTATATTGAAAATACTCTACCACGGAGTAGGCATATACAGATCGCTTCTGGAACCCAAAAATTTCGAATTTTCGGGTGTTTTGAGACTGAATTTGAGATATAAACGGGTACAGAAGATGCATGCACATATCGACTTTTGGCACCCAAAATATCGATTTTCAGCATGTTTTTGGCCTGTATTTTGAAAATATTCTAGCACTGAGTAGGTATGTACAGATCGCTTCTGGAACCCAAAAATATCGAATTTTCAGGTGTTTTGAGCCTGAATTTGAAATACAAACAGGTACTGAAGATGCATGAACATATCGACTTTGGACATCTAAAATATTGATTTGTAACATGTTTTGAGCCTATATTTTGAAAACATTCTAGCACTGAGTAGGCATGCACAGATCCCTTCTGGGACCCAAAAATATTGATTTTCAGGCGTTTTGAGCCTGAATTTGAGATATAAACGGTTACTGAAGATGCATGCACATATCGACTTTGGGCACCTAAAATATCGCTTTTGAGCATGTTTTGGGTCTGTATCTTGAAAACATTCTAGCAAGGAGTAGGCATGTACAGATCGCTTCTGGGACCCAAAAATATCAAATTTTCGGGTGTTTTGAGCCTGAATTTGGGATATAAACGGGTACAGAAGATGCATGCACATATTGACTTTGGGCACCTAAAATATCGATTTTTAGCATGTTTTGGGCCCATATTTTGAAAAAATTCTAGCACTGAGTAGGCATGTACAGATTGCTTATGGGACCCAGAAACATCGAATTTTCGGGTGTTTTAACCCTGAATTTGAGATATAAACGGGTACAGAAGATGCATGCACATATCGACTTTGGACACATTAAATATCGATTTTTAGCATGTTTTGAGCCTATATTTTGAAAACAATCTAGCACTGAGTATGTATGTACAGATCGCTTCTGGGACCCAAAAATGTTGAATTTTCGGGTATTTTGAGCCTGAATTTGAGATATAAACGGGTACTGAAGATGAATGCACATATTGACTTTGGGCACCTAAAATATCGATTTTTAGCATGATTTGGGCCCATATATTGAAAAAATTCTAGCACTGAGTAGGCATGTACAGATCACTTCTGGGACCCAAAAATATCGAATTTTCGGGTGTTTTGAGCCTGAATTTGAGATATAAACGGGTACAGAAGATGCATGCACATATCGACTTTGGGCACCCAAAATATCGATTTTGAGCATTTTTTTTGGCCTGTACTTTGAAAATACTCTAACACGGAGTAGTCATGTACAGATCGCTTCTGGGACCCAAAAATATCGAATTTTGGAGTGTTTTGAGCCTGAATTTAAGATATAAACGGGTACAGAATATGCATGCACATATCGACTTTGGGCACCCAAAATATTGATTTTCAGCATGTTCTGTGCCTGTATTTTGAAAAAACTAACACGGAGTAGGCATGTACAGATCGCTTCTGGGACCCCAAAATATCGAATTTTCGGGTGTTTTGAGCCTGAATTTGGGAAATAAACTTGTACAGAAGATGCATACCCATATTGACTTTAGGCTCCTAAAATATTGATTTTCAGTATGTTTTGGGCCTGTATTTTAAACATACTCTAACACAGAGTAGGCATGTACAGATCGCTTCTGGGACCCAAAAATATAGAATTTTCGGTTGTTTTAAGCCTGAATTTGAGATATAAACGGGTACAGAAGATTCATGCACATATTGACTTTGGGCACCCAAAATATAAATTTTGAGCATATTTTGAGTTTGTATTTTGAAAATACTCTAATACGGAGTAGGCATGTACAGATCCCTTCTGGGACCCAAAAATATTGATTTTCGGGTGTTTTGAGCCTGAATTTGAGATATAAACGGGTACAGAAGATGCATGCACATATTGACTTTGGGCACCTAAAATATCGATTTTTAGCATGTTTTGGGCACATATTTTGAAAAAATTCTAGTACTGAGTAGGCATGTACAGATTGCTTCTGGGACCCAAATATATCGAATTTTCGGGAGTTTTGAGGCTGAATTTGAGATATTAACGGGTACAGAATATGCATGCACATATCGACTTTGGAAACATTAAATATCGATTTTTTTCATGTTTTGAGCCTATATTTTGAAAACATTCTAGCACTGAGTAGGCATGTACAGATCGCTTCAGGGACCCAAAAATATCGAATTTTCGGGTGTTTTGAGCCTGAATTTGGGATATAAACGGGTACAGAAGATGCATACACATATTGACTTTGGGCACCTAAAATATCGATTTTTAGCATGTTTTAGGCCCATATTTTGAAAATATTCTAGCACTGAGTAGGCATGTACAGATTGCTTATGGGACCCAGAAACATCGAATTTTCGGGTGTTTTAACCCTGAATTTGAGATATAAACGGGTACAGAAGATGCATGCACATATCGACTTTGGACACATTAAATATCGATTTTTAGCATGTTTTGAGCCTATATTTTGAAAACATTCTAGCACTGAGTAGGCATGTACAGATCGCTTCTGGGACCCAAAAATGTTGAATTTTCGGGTATTTTGAGCCTGAATTTGAGATATAAACGGGTACTGAAGATGAATGCACATATTGACTTTGGGCACCTAAAATATCGATTTTTAGCATGATTTGGGCCCATATATTGAAAAAATTCTAGCACTGAGTAGGCATGTACAGATCACTTCTGGGACCCAAAAATATTGAATTTTCGTGTGTTTTGAGCCTGAATTTGGGAAATAAACGGGTACAGAAGATGCATACCCATATTGACTTTAGGCACCTAAAATATTGATTTTCAGCATGTTTTGGGCCTGTATTTTAAACATACTCTAACACAGAGTAGGCATGTACAGATCGCTTCTGGGACCCAAAAATATAGAATTTTCGGTTGTTTTAAGCCTGAATTTGAGATATAAACGGGTACAGAAGATGCATGCACATATCGACTTTTTGACCCTAAAATATCGATTTTGAGCATGTTTTGGGCCTGTATTTAGAAAATACTCTAACACGGAGTAGGCATGTACAGATCGCTTCTGGTACACAAAAATATCGAAATTTCGAGTGTTTTAAGCCTGAATTTGGGAAATAAACGGGTACAGAAGATGCATACACATATTAACTTTGGGCACCTAAAATATCGATTTTCAGCATGCTTTGGGCCTGTATATTGAAAATACTCTAACACAGAGTAGGCATGTACAGATCGCTTCTGGGACCCAAAAATATCGAATTTTAGAGTGTTTTAAACCTGAATTTGGGATGTAAACGGGTACAGAAGATGCATGCACATATCGAGTTTGGACACCTAAAATATCGATTTTTAGCATGTTTTGAGCCTATATTTTGAAAATATTCTAGCACTGACTAGGCATGTTCAGATCGCTTCTGGGACCCAAGAATATTGAATTTACGGGTGTTTTGAGCCTGAATTCGAGATATAAACGGGTACTGAAGATGCATGCTCATATCGACTTTGGGCACTTAAAATATCGATTTTTACCATGTTTTGTTCCCATATCTTGAAAATATTCTAGCACTAAGTAGGCATGTACAGATCTCTTCTGGGACCCAAAAAAATCGAATTTTCGGGAGTTTTGAGCCTGAATTTGGGATATAAACGGGTACAGAAGATGCATACACATATTGTCTTTGGGCAACTAAAATATCGATTTTCAGCATGTTTTGGGCCTGTATATTGAAAATACTCTACCACGGAGTAGGCATGTACAGATTGCTTCTGGGACCCAAAAATATCGAATTTTCGGGTGTTTTGAGCCTGAATTTGAGATATAAACGGGTACAGAAGATGCATGCACATATCGACTTTGGGCACCCAAAATATCGATTTTGAGCATTTTTTTTGGCCTGTATTTTGAAAACACTCTAACACGGAGTAGTCATGTACAGATCGCTTCTGGGACCCAAAAATATCGAATTTTCGAGTGTTTTGAGCCTGAATTTAAGATATAAACGGGTACAGAAGATGCATGCACATATCGACTTTTGGCACCCAAAATATTGATTTTCAGCATGTTCTGTGCCTGTATATTGAAAAAACTAACACGGAGTAGGCATGTACAGATCGCTTCTGGGACCCAAAAATATCGAATTTTCGGGTGTTTTGAGCCTGAATCTGGGATATAAACGGGTACAGAAGATGCATACACATATTGTCTTTGGGCAACTAAAATATCGATTTTCAGCATGTTTTGGGCCTGTATATTGAAAATACTCTACCAAGGAGTAGGCATGTACAGATTGCTTCTGGGACCCAAAAATATCGAATTTTCGGGTGTTTTGAGCCTGAATTTGAGATATAAACGGGTACAGAAGATGCAGGCACATATCGTCTTTGGGCACCCAAAATATCGATTTTGAGCATGTTTTGGGCCTGTATTTTGAAAATACTCTAGCACTAAGTAGGCATGTACAGATCGCTTCTGGGACCCAAAAAAATCGAATTTTCGGGAGTTTTGAGCCTGAATTTGGGATATAAACGGGTACAGAAGATGCATACACATATTGTCTTTGGGCAACTAAAATATCGATTTTCAGCATGTTTTGGGCCTGTATTTTGAAAATACTCTACCACGGAGTAGGCATGTACAGATTGCTTCTGGGACCCAAAAATATCGAATTTTCGGGTGTTTTGAGCCTGAATTTGAGATATAAACGGGTACAGAAGATGCATGCACATATCGACTTTTGGCACCCAAAATATCGATTTTGAGCATGTTTTTGGCCTGTATTTTGAAAATACTCTAACACGGAGTAGTCATGTACAGATCGCTTCTGGGACCCAAAAATATCGAATTTTCGAGTGTTTTGAGCCTGAATTTAAGATATAAACGGGTACAGAAGATGCATGCACATATCGACTTTTGGCACCCAAAATATTGATTTTCAGCATGTTCTGTGCCTGTATTTTGAAAAAACTAACAAGGAGTAGGCATGTACAGATCGCTTCTGGGACCCAAAAATATTGAATTTTCGGGTGTTTTGAGCCTGAATCTGGGATATAAACGGGTACAGAAGATGCATACACATATTGTCTTTGTGCAACTAAAATATCGATTTTCAGCATGTTTTGGGCCTGTATATTGAAAATACTCTACCAAGGAGTAGGCATGTACAGATTGCTTCTGGGACCCAAAAATATCGAATTTTCGGGTGTTTTGAGCCTGAATTTGAGATATAAACGTTTACAGAAGATGCATGCACATATCGACTTTGGGCACCCAAAATATCGATTTTGAGCATGTTTTTGGCCTGTATTTTGAAAATACTCTAACACGGAGTAGTCATGTACAGATCGCTTCTGGGACCCAAAAATATCGAATTTTCGAGTGTTTTGAGCCTGAATCTGGGATATAAACGGGTACAGAATATGCATACACATATTGACTTTGGGCACCTAAAATATCGATTTTTAGCATGTTTTGGGCACATATTTTGAAAAAATTCTAGCACTGAGTAGGCATGTACAGATTGCTTCTGGGACCGAAATATATCGAATTTTCGGGTGTTTTGAGCCTGAATTTGATATATTAACGGGTACAGAAGATGCATGCACATATCGACTTTGGAAACATTATATATCGATTTTTATCATGTTTTGAGCCTATATTTTGAAAACATTGTAGCACTGAGTAGGCATGTACAGATCGCTTCTGGGACCCAAAAATATCGAATTTTCGGGTGTTTTGAGCCTGAATTTGGGATATAAACGGGTACAGATGATGCATACACATATTGACTTTGGGCACCTAAAATATCGATTTTCAGCATGTTTTGGGCCTGTATATTGAAAATACTCTACCAAGGAGTAGGCATGTACAGATTGCTTCTGGGACCCAAAAATATCGAATTTTCGGGTGTTTTGAGCCTGAATTTGAGATATAAACGGGTACAGAAGATGCATGCACATATCGACTTTTGGCACCCAAAATATCGATTTTCAGCATGTTTTTGGCCTGTATTTTGAAAATACTCTAACACGGAGTAGTCATGTACAGATCGCTTCTGGGACCCAAAAATATCGAACTTTCGAGTGTTTTGAGCCTGAATTTAAGATATAAACGGGTACAGAAGATGCATGCACATTTCGACTTTTGGCACCCAAAATATAGATTTTCAGCATGTTCTGGGCCTATATTTTGAAAATATTCTAGCACTGAGTAGGTATGTACAGATCGCTTCTGGAACCCAAAAATATCGAATTTTCAGGTGTTTTGAGCCTGAATTTGAAATACAAACAGGTACTGAAGATGCATGAACATATCGACTTTGGACATCTAAAATATTGATTTGTAACATGTTTTGAGCCTATATTTTGAAAACATTCTAGCACTGAGTAGGCATGCACAGATCCCTTCTGGGACCCAAAAATATTGATTTTCAGGCGTTTTGAGCCTGAATTTGAGATATAAACGGTTACTGAAGATGAATGCACATATCGACTTTGGGCAC
Source organism: Petrolisthes cinctipes (assembly GCA_033782935.1). NCBI lineage: Eukaryota > Metazoa > Arthropoda > Malacostraca > Decapoda > Porcellanidae > Petrolisthes > Petrolisthes cinctipes. Next base: position 304,152 of record JAWQEG010000369.1, read on the forward strand.
CTAAAATATCGATTTTGAGCATGTTTTGGGTCTGTATCTTGAAAACATTCTAGCAAGGAGTAGGCATGTACAGATCGCTTCTGGGACCCAAAAATATTGAATTTTCGGGTGTTTTGAGCCTGAATTTGGGATATAAACGGGTACGGAAGATGCATGCACATATTGACTTTGGGCACCTAAAATATCGATTTTTAGCATGTTTTGGGCCCATATTTTGAAAAAATTCTAGCACTGAGTAGGCATGTACAGATGGCTTCTGGGACCCAAAAATGTTGAATTTTAGGGTATTTTGAGCCTGAATTTGAGATATAAACGGGTACTGAAGATGAATGCACATATTGACTTTGGGCACCTAAAATATCGATTTTTAGCATGATTTGGGCCCATATATTGAAAAAATTCTAGCACTGAGTAGGCATGTACAGATCACTTCTGGGACCCAAAAATATCGAATTTTCGGGTGTTTTGAGCCTGAATTTGAGATATAAACGGGTACTGAAGATGCATGCACATATCGACTTTGGGCACCCAAAATATCGATTTTGAGCATTTTTTTTGGCCTGTATTTTGCAAATACTCTAACACGGAGTAGTCATGTACAGATCGCTTCTGGGACCCAAAAATATCGAATTTTCAAGTGTTTTGAGCCTGAATTTAAGATATAAACGGGTACAGAAGATGCATGCACATATCGACTTTTGGCACACAAAATATTGATTTTCAGCATGTTCTGTGCCTGTATTTTGAATAAACTAACACGGAGTAGGCATGTACAGATCGCTTCTGGGACCAAAAAATATCGAATTTTCGGGTGTTTTGAGCCTGAATCTGGGATATAAACGGGTACAGAAGATGCATACACATATTGTCTTTGGGCAACTAAAATATCGATTTTCAGCATGTTTTGGGCCTTTATATTGAAAATACTCTACCAAGGAGTAGGCATGTACAGATTGCTTCTGGGACCCAAAAATATCGAATTTTCGGGTGTTTTGAGCCTGAATTTGAGATATAAACGGGTACAGAAGATGCATGCACATATCGACTTTGGGCACCCAAAATATCGATTTTGAGCATGTTTTTGGCCTGTATTTTGAAAATACTCTAGCACTAAGTAGGCATGTACAGATCGCTTCTGGGACCCAAAAAAATCGAATTTTCGGGAGTTTTGAGCCTGAATTTGGGATATAAACGGGTACAGAAGATGCATACACATATTGTCTTTGGGCAACTAAAATATCGATTTTCAGCATGTTTTGGGCCTGTATATTGAAAATACTCTACCACGGAGTAGGCATGTACAGATTGCTTCTGGAACCCAAATATTTCGAATTTTCGGGTGTTTTGAGCCTGAGTTTGAGATATAAACGGGTACAGAAGATGCATGCACATATCGACTTTTGGCACCCAAAATATCGATTTTCAGCATGTTTTTGGCCTGTATTTTGAAAATACTCTAACACGGAGTAGTCATGTACAGATCGCTTCTGGGACCCAAAAATATCGAATTTTCGGGTGTTTTGAGCCTGAATTTAAGATATAAACGGGTACAGAAGATGCATGCACATATCGAGTTTGGACACCTAAAATATCGATTTTTAGCATGTTTTGAGCCTATATTTTGAAAATATTCTAGCACTGAGTAGGCATGTTCAGATCGCTTCTGGGACCCAAGAATATTGAATTTACGGGTGTTTTGAGCCTGAATTCGAGATATAAACGGGTACTGAAGATGCATGCTCATATCGACTTTGGGCACTTAAAATATCGATTTTTACCATGTTTTGTTCCCATATCTTGAAAATATTCTAGCACTAAGTAGGCATGTACAGATCTCTTCTGGGACCCAAAAAAATCGAATTTTCGGGAGTTTTGAGCCTGAATTTGGGATATAAACGGGTACAGAAGATGCATACACATATTGTCTTTGGGCAACTAAAATATCGATTTTCAGCATGTTTTGGGCCTGTATATTGAAAATACTCTACCACGGAGTAGGCATGTACAGATTGCTTCTGGGACCCAAAAATATCGAATTTTCGGGTGTTTTGAGCCTGAATTTGAGATATAAACGGGTACAGAAGATGCATGCACATATCGACTTTGGGCACCCAAAATATCGATTTTGAGCATTTTTTTTGGCCTGTATTTTGAAAATACTCTAACACGGAGTAGTCATGTACAGATCGCTTCTGGGACCCAAAAATATCGAATTTTCGAGTGTTTTGAGCCTGAATTTAAGATATAAACGGGTACAGAAGATGCATGCACATATCGACTTTTGGCACCCAAAATATTGATTTTCAGCATGTTCTGTGCCTGTATTTTGAAAAAACTAACACGGAGTAGGCATGTACAGATCGCTTCTGGGACCCAAAAATATCGAATTTTCGGGTGTTTTGAGCCTGAATCTGGGATATAAACGGGTACAGAAGATGCATACACATATTGTCTTTGGGCAACTAAAATATCGATTTTCAGCATGTTTTGGGCCTGTATATTGAAAATACTCTACCAAGGAGTAGGCATGTACAGATTGCTTCTGGGACCCAAAAATATCGAATTTTCGGGTGTTTTGAGCCTGAATTTGAGATATAAACGGGTACAGAAGATGCATGCACATATCGACTTTGGGCTCCCAAAATATCGATTTTGAGCATGTTTTTGGCCTGTATTTTGAAAATACTCTAACACGGAGTAGTCATGTACAGATCGCTTCTGGGACCGAAAAATATCGAATTTTAGAGTGTTTTGAGCCTGAATTTAAGATATAAACGGGTACAGAAGATGCATACACATATTGTCTTTGGGCAACTAAAATATCGATTTTCAGTATGTTTTGGGCCTGTATATTAAAAATACTCTACCACGGAGTAGGCATGTACAGATTGCATCTGGGACCCAAAAATATCGAATTTTAGGGTGTTTTGAGCCTGAATTTAAGATATAAACGGTTACAAAAGATGCATGCACATATCGACTTTTGGCACCCAAAATATTGATTTTCAGAATGTTCTGTGCCTGTATTTTGAAAAAACTAACACGGAGTAGGCATGTACAGATCGCTTCTGGGACCCAAAAATATCGAATTTTCGGGTGTTTTGAGCCTGAATCTGGGATATAAACGGGTACAGAATATGCATACACATATTGACTTTGGGCACCTAAAATATCGATTTTTAGCATGTTTTGGGCACATATTTTGAAAAAATTCTAGCACTGAGTAGGCATGTACAGATTGCTTCTGGGACCCAAATATATCGAATTTTCGGGTGTTTTGAGCCTGAATTTGATATATTAACGGGTACAGAAGATGCATGCACATATCGACTTTGGAAACATTATATATCGATTTTTATCATGTTTTGAGCCTATATTTTGAAAACATTGTAGCACTGAGTAGGCATGTACAGATCGCTTCTGGGACCCAAAAATATCGAATTTTCGGGTGTTTTGAGCCTGAATTTGGGATATAAACGGGTACAGATGATGCATACACATATTGACTTTGGGCACCTAAAATATCGATTTTTAGCATGTTTTGGGCCTGTATATTGAAAATACTCTACCACGGAGTAGGCATATACAGATCGCTTCTGGAACCCAAAAATTTCGAATTTTCGGGTGTTTTGAGCCTGAATTTGAGATATAAACGGGTACAGAAGATGCATGCACATATCGACTTTTGGCACCCAAAATATCGATTTTCAGCATGTTTTTGGCCTGTATTTTGAAAATACTCTAACACGGAGTAGTCATGTACAGATCGCTTCTGGGACTCAAAAATATCGAACTTTCGAGTGTTTTGAGCCTGAATTTAAGATATAAACGGGTACAGAAGATGCATGCACATTTCGACTTTTGGCACCCAAAATATAGATTTTCAGCATGTTCTGGGCCTATATTTTGAAAATATTCTAGCACTGAGTAGGTATGTACAGATCGCTTCTGGAACCCAAAAATATCGAATTTTCAGGTGTTTTGAGCCTGAATTTGAAATACAAACAGGTACTGAAGATGCATGAACATATCGACTTTGGACATCTAAAATATTGATTTGTAACATGTTTTGAGCCTATATTTTGAAAACATTCTAGCACTGAGTAGGCATGCACAGATCCCTTCTGGGACCCAAAAATATTGATTTTCAGGCGTTTTGAGCCTGAATTTGAGATATAAACGGTTACTGAAGATGAATGCACATATCGACTTTGGGCACCTAAAATATCGATTTTGAGCATGTTTTGGGTCTGTATCTTGAAAACATTCTAGCAAGGAGTAGGCATGTACAGATCGCTTCTGGGACCCAAAAATATTGAATTTTCGGGTGTTTTGAGCCTGAATTTGGGATATAAACGGGTACGGAAGATGCATGCACATATTGACTTTGGGCACCTAAAATATCGATTTTTAGCATGTTTTGGGCCCATATTTTGAAAAAATTCTAGCACTGAGTAGGCATGTACAGATTGCTTATGGGACCCAGAAACATCGAATTTTCGGGTGTTTTGAGCCTGAATTTGAGATATAAACGGGTACAGAAGATGCATGCACATATCGACTTTGGACACATTAAATATCGATTTTTAGCATGTTTTGAGCCTATATTTTGAAAACATTCTAGCACTGAGTAGGCATGTACAGATCGCTTCTGGGACCCAAAAATGTTGAATTTTCGGGTATTTTGAGCCTGAATTTGAGATATAAACGGGTACTGAAGATGAATGCACATATTGACTTTGGTCACCTAAAATATCGATTTTTAGCATGATTTGGGCCCATATATTGAAAAAATTCTAGCACTGAGTAGGCATGTACAGATCACTTCTGGGACCCAAAAATATCGAATTTTCGGGTTTTTTGAGCCTGAATTTGAGATATAAACGGGTACAGAAGATGCATGCACATATCGACTTTGGGCACCCAAAATATCGATTTTGAGCATTTTTTTTGGCCTGTATTTTGAAAATACTCTAACACGGAGTAGTCATGTACAGATCGCTTCTGGGACCCAAAAATATCGAATTTTCAAGTGTTTTGAGCCTGAATTTAAGATATAAACGGGTACAGAAGATGCATGCACATATCGACTTTTGGCACCCAAAATATTGATTTTCAGCATGTTCTGTGCCTGTATTTTGAAAAAACTAACACGAAGTAGGCATGTACAGATCGCTTCTGGGACCAAAAAATATCGAATTTTCGGGTGTTTTGAGCCTGAATCTGGGATATAAACGGGTACAGAAGATGCATACACATATTGTCTTTGGGCAACTAAAATATCGATTTTCAGCATGTTTTGGGCCTTTATATTGAAAATACTCTACCAAGGAGTAGGCATGTACAGATTGCTTCTGGGACCCAAAAATATCGAATTTTCGGGTGTTTTGAGCATGAATTTGAGATATAAACGGGTACAGAAGATGCATGCACATATCGACTTTGGGCACCCAAAATATCGATTTTGAGCATGTTTTTGGCCTGTATTTTGAAAATACTCTAGCACTAAGTAGGCATGTACAGATCGCTTCTGGGACCCAAAAAAATCGAATTTTCGGGAGTTTTGAGCCTGAATTTGGGATATAAACGGGTACAGAAGATGCATACACATATTGTCTTTGGGCAACTAAAATATCGATTTTCAGCATGTTTTGGGCCTGTATATTGAAAATACTCTACCACGGAGTAGGCATGTACAGATTGCTTCTGGAACCCAAATATTTCGAATTTTCGGGTGTTTTGAGCCTGAATTTGAGATATAAACGGGTACAGAAGATGCATGCACATATCGACTTTTGGCACCCAAAATATCGATTTTCAGCATGTTTTTGGCCTGTATTTTGAAAATACTCTAACACGGAGTAGTCATGTACAGATCGCTTCTGGGACCCAAAAATATCGAATTTTCGAGTGTTTTGAGCCTGAATTTAAGATATAAACGGGTACAGAAGATGCATGCACATTTCGACTTTTGGCACCCAAAATATCGATTTTCAGCATGTTCTGGGCCTATATTTTGAAAATATTCTAGCACTGAGTAGGTATGTACAGATCGCTTCTGGAACCCAAAAATATCGAATTTTCAGGTGTTTTGAGCCTGAATTTGAAATACAAACAGGTACTGAAGATGCATGAACATATCGACTTTGGACATCTAAAATATTGATTTGTAACATGTTTTGAGCCTATATTTTGAAAACATTCTAGCACTGAGTAGGCATGCACAGATCCCTTCTGGGACCCAAAAATATTGATTTTCAGGCGTTTTGAGCCTGAATTTGAGATATAAACGGTTACTGAAGATGAATGCACATATCGACTTTGGGCACCTAAAATATCGATTTTGAGCATGTTTTGGGCCCATATATTGAAAAAATTCTAGCACTGAGTAGGCATGTACAGATCACTTCTGGGACCCAAAAATATCGAATTTTCGGGTGTTTTGAGCTTGAATTTGAGATATAAACGGGTACAGAAGATGCATGCACATATCGACTTTGGGCACCCAAAATATCGATTTTGAGCATTTTTTTTGGCCTTTATTTCGAAAATACTCTAACACGGAGTAGTCATGTACAGATCGCTTCTGGGACCCAAAAATATCGAATTTTCGAGTGTTTTGAGCCTGAATTTAAGATATAAACGGGTACAGAAGATGCATGCACATATCGACTTTTGGCACCCAAAATATTGATTTTCAGCATGTTCTGTGCCTGTATTTTGAAAAAACTAACACGGAGTAGGCATGTACAGATCGCTTCTGGGACCCAAAAATATCGAATTTTCGGGTGTTTTGAGCCTGAATCTGGGATATAAACGGGTACAGAAGATGCATACACATATTGTCTTTGGGCAACTAAAATATCGATTTTCAGCATGTTTTGGGCCTTTATATTGAAAATACTCTACCAAGGAGTAGGCATGTACAGATTGCTTCTGGGACCCAAAAATATCGAATTTTCGGGTGTTTTGAGCCTGAATTTGAGATATAAACGGGTACAGAAGATGCATGCACATATCGACTTTGGGCACCCAAAATATCGATTTTGAGCATGTTTTTGGCCTGTATTTTGAAAATACTCTAGCACTAAGTAGGCATGTACAGATCGCTTCTGGGACCCAAAAAAATCGAATTTTCGGGAGTTTTGAGCCTGAATTTGGGATATAAACGGGTACAGAAGATGCATACACATATTGTCTTTGGGCAACTAAAATATCGATTTTCAGCATGTTTTGGGCCTGTATATTGAAAATACTCTACCACGGAGTAGGCATGTACAGATTGCTTCTGGAACCCAAAAATTTCGAATTTTCGGGTGTTTTGAGCCTGAATTTGAGATATAAACGGGTACAGAAGATGCATGCACATATCGACTTTTGGCACCCAAAATATCGATTTTCAGCATGTTTTTGGCCTGTATTTTGAAAATACTCTAACACGGAGTAGTCATGTACAGATCGCTTCTGGGACCCAAAAATATCGAATTTTCGAGTGTTTTGAGCCTGAATTTAAGATATAAACGGGTACAGAAGATGCATGCACATTTCGACTTTTGGCACCTAAAATATCGATTTTCAGCATGTTCTGGGCCTATATTTTGAAAATATTCTAGCACTGAGTAGGTATGTACAGATCGCTTCTGGAACCCAAAAATATCGAATTTTCAGGAGTTTTGAGCCTGAATTTGAAATACAAACAGGTACTGAAGATGCATGAACATATCGACTTTGGACATCTAAAATATTGATTTGTAACATGTTTTGAGCCTATATTTTGAAAACATTCTAGCACTGAGTAGGCATGCACAGATCCCTTCTGGGACCCAAAAATATTGATTTTCAGGCGTTTTGAGCCTGAATTTGAGATATAAACGGTTACTGAAGATGAATGCACATATCGACTTTGGGCACCTAAAATATCGATTTTGAGCATGTTTTGGGCCCATATATTGAAAAAATTCTAGCACTGAGTAGGCATGTACAGATCGCTTCTGGTACACAAAAATATCGAAATTTCGAGTGTTTTAAGCCTGAATTTGGGAAATAAACGGGTACAGAAGATGCATACACATATTAACTTTGGGCACCTAAAATATCGATTTTCAGCATGCTTTGGGCCTGTATATTGAAAATACTCTAACACAGAGTAGGCATGTACAGATCGCTTCTGGGACCCAAAAATATCGAATTTTAGAGTGTTTTAAACCTGAATTTGGGATGTAAACGGGTACAGAAGATGCATGCACATATCGAGTTTGGACACCTAAAATATCGATTTTTAGCATGTTTTGAGCCTATATTTTGAAAATATTCTAGCACTGAGTAGGCATGTTCATATCGCTTCTGGGACCCAAAAATATCGAATTTTCGAGTGTTTTGAGCCTGAATTTAAGATATAAACGGGTACAGAAGATGCATGCACATATCGACTTTTGACACCCAAAATATTGATTTTCAGCATGTTCTGTGCCTGTATTTTGAAAAAACTAACACGGAGTAGGCATGTACAGATCGCTTCTGGGACCCAAAAATATCGAATTTTCGGGTGTTTTGAGCCTGAATCTGGGATATAAACGGGTACAGAAGATGCATACACATATTGTCTTTGGGCAACTAAAATATCGATTTTCAGCATGTTTTGTGCCTTTATATTGAAAATACTCTACCAAGGAGTAGGCATGTACAGATTGCTTCTGGGACCCAAAAATATCGAATTTTCGGGTGTTTTGAGCCTGAATTTGAGATATAAACGGGTACAGAAGATGCATGCACATATCGACTTTGGGCACCCAAAATATCGATTTTGAGCATGTTTTTGGCCTGTATTTTGAAAATACTCTAGCACTAAGTAGGCATGTACAGATCGCTTCTGGTACCCAAAAAAATCGAATTTTCGGGAGTTTTGAGCCTGAATTTGGGATATAAACGGGTACAGAAGATGCATACACATATTGTCTTTGGGCAACTAAAATATCGATTTTCAGCATGTTTTGGGCCTGTATATTGAAAATACTCTACCACGGAGTAGGCATGTACAGATTGCTTCTGGGACCCAAAAATATCGAATTTTCGGGTGTTTTGAGCCTGAATTTGAGATATAAACGGGTACAGAAGATGCATGCACATATCGACTTTTTGCACCCAAAATATCGATTTTGAGCATGTTTTTGGCCTGTATTTTGAAAATACTCTAACACGGAGTAGTCATGTACAGATCGCTTCTGGGACCCAAAAATATCGAATTTTCGAGTGTTTTGAGCCTGAATTTAAGATAAAAACGGGTACAGAAGATGCATGCACATATCGACTTTTGGCACCCAAAATATTGATTTTCAGCATGTTCTGTGCCTGTATTTTGAAAAAACTAACACGGAGTAGGCATGTACAGATCGCTTCTGGGACCCAAAAATATCGAATTTTCGGGTGTTTTGAGCCTGAATCTGGGATATAAACGGGTACAGAAGATGCATACACATATTGTCTTTGGGCAACTAAAATATCGATTTTCAGCATGTTTTGGGCCTGTATATTGAAAATACTCTACCAAGGAGTAGGCATGTACAGATTGCTTCTGGGACCCAAAAATATCGAATTTTCGGGTGTTTTGAGCCTGAATTTGAGATATAAACGGGTACAGAAGATGCATGCACATATCGACTTTGGGCACCCAAAATATCGATTTTGAGCATGTTTTTGGCCTGTATTTTGAAAATACTCTAACACGGAGTAGTCATGTACAGATCGCTTCTGGGACCCAAAAATATCGAATTTTCGAGTGTTTTGAGCCTGAATTTAAGATATAAACGGGTACAGAAGATGCATATACATATTGTCTTTGGGCAACTAAAATATCGATTTTCAGCATGTTTTGGGCCTGTATATTGAAAATACTCTACCACGGAGTAGGCATGTACAGATTGCATCTGGGACCCAAAAATATCGAATTTTAGGGTGTTTTGAGCCTGAATTTAAGATATAAACGGTTACAGAAGATGCATGCACATATCGACTTTTGGCACCCAAAATATTGATTTTCAGCATGTTCTGTGCCTGTATTTTGAAAAAACTAACACGGAGTAGGCATGTACAGATCGCTTCTGGGACCCAAAAATATCGAATTTTCGGGTGTTTTGAGCCTGAATCTGGGATATAAACGGGTACAGAATATGCATACACATATTGACTTTGGGCACCTAAAATATCGATTTTTAGCATGTTTTGGGCACATATTTTGAAAAAATTCTAGCACTGAGTAGGCATGTACAGATTGCTTCTGGGACCCAAATATATCGAATTTTCGGGTGTTTTGAGCCTGAATTTGATATATTAACGGGTACAGAAGATGCATGCACATATCGACTTTGGAAACATTATATATCGATTTTTATCATGTTTTGAGCCTATATTTTGAAAACATTCTAGCACTGAGTAGGCATGTACAGATCGCTTCTGGGACCCAAAAATATCGAATTTTCGGGTGTTTTGAGCCTGAATTTGGGATATAAACGGGTACAGATGATGCATACACATATTGACTTTGGGCACCTAAAATATCGATTTTTAGCATGTTTTGGGCCTGTATATTGAAAATACTCTACCACGGAGTAGGCATATACAGATCGCTTCTGGAACCAAAAAATTTCGAATTTTCGGGTATTTTGAGCCTGAATTTGAGATATAAACGGGTACAGAAGATGCATGCACATATCGACTTTTGGCACCCAAAATATCGATTTTCAGCATGTTTTTGGCCTGTATTTTGTAAATACTCTAACACGGAGTAGTCATGTACAGATCGCTTCTGGGACCCAAAAATATCGAATTTTCGAGTGTTTTGAGCCTGAATTTAAGATAAAAACGGGTACAGAAGATGCATGCACATTTCGACTTTTGGCACCCAAAATATAGATTTTCAGCATGTTCTGGGCCTATATTTTGAAAATATTCTAGCACTGAGTAGGTATGTACAGATCGCTTCTGGGACCCAAAAATATCGAATTTTCAGGTGTTTTGAGCCTGAATTTGAAATACAAACAGGTACTGAAGATGCATGAACATATCGACTTTGGACATCTAAAATATTGATTTGTAACATGTTTTGAGCCTATATTTTGAAAACATTCTAGCACTGAGTAGGCATGCACAGATCCCTTCTGGGACCCAAAAATATTGTTTTTCAGGCGTTTTGAGCCTGAATTTGAGATATAAACGGTTACTGAAGATGCATGCACATATCGACTTTGGGCACCTAAAATATCGATTTTGAGCATGTTTTGGGTCTGTATCTTGAAAACATTCTAGCAAGGAGTAGGCATGTACAGATCGCTTCTGGGACCAAAAAATATCAAATTTTCGGGTGTTTTGAGCCTGAATTTGGGATATAAACGGGTACAGAAGATGCATGCACATATTGACTTTGGGCACCTAAAATATCGATTTTTAGCATGTTTTGGGCCCATATTTTGAAAAAATTCTAGCACTGAGTAGGCATGTACAGATTGCTTATGGGACCCAGAAACATCGAATATTCGGGTGTTTTGACCCTGAATTTGAGATATAAACGGGTACAGAAGATGCATGCACATATCGACTTTGGACACATTAAATATCGATTTTTAGCATGTTTTGAGCCTATATTTTGAAAACATTCTAGCACTGAGTAGGCATGTACAGATCGCTTCTGGGACCCAAAAATATTTAATTTTCGGGTATTTTGAGCCTGAATTTGAGATATAAAAGGGTACTGAAGATGAATGCACATATTGACTTTGGGCACCTAAAATATCGATTTTTAGCATGATTTGGGCCCATATATTGAAAAAATTCTAGCACTGAGTAGGCATGTACAGATCACTTCTGGGACCCCAAAATATCGAATTTTCGGGTGTTTTGAGCCTGAATTTGGGAAATAGACGGGTACAGAAGATGCATACCCATATTGACTTTAGGCTCCTAAAATATTGATTTTCAGCATGTTTTGGGCCTGTATTTTAAACATACTCTAACACAGAGTAGGCATGTACAAATCGCTTCTGGGACCAAAAAATATAGAATTTTCGGTTGTTTTAAGCCTGAATTTGAGATATAAACGGGTACAGAAGATGCATGCACATATCGACTTTTTGACCCTAAAATATCGATTTTGAGCATGTTTTGGGCCTGTATTTTGAAAATACTCTAACACAGAGTAGGCATGTACAGATCGCTTCTGGGACCCAAAAATATCGAATTTTAGAGTGTTTTAAACCTGAATTTGGGATGTAAACGGGTACAGAAGATGCATGCACATATCGAGTTTGGACACTTAAAATATCGATTTTTAGCATGTTTTGAGCCTATATTTTGAAAATATTCTAGCACTGAGTAGGCATGTTCAGATCGCTTCTGGGACCCAAAAATATTGAATTTACGGGTGTTTTGAGCCTGAATTTGAGATATAAACGGGTACTGAAGATGCATGCACATATCGACTTTGGGCACTTAAAATATCGATTTTTACCATGTTTTGTTCCCATATCTTGAAAATATTCTAGCACTAAGTAGGCATGTACAGATCGCTTCTGGGACCCAAAAATATCGAATTTTCGAGTGTTTTGAGCCTGAATTTAAGATATAAACGGGTACAGAAGATGCATGCACATATCGACTTTTGGCACCCAAAATATTGATTTTCAGCATGTTCTGTGCCTGTATTTTGAAAAAACTAACACGGAGTAGGCATGTACAGATCGCTTCTGGGACCCAAAAATATCGAATTTTCGGGTGTTTTGAGCCTGAATCTGGGATATAAACGGGTACAGAATATGCATATACATATTGACTTTGGGCAACGAAAATATCGATTTTCAGCATGTTTTGGGCCTGTATATTGAAAATACTCTACCACGGAGTAGGCATATACAGATCGCTTCTGGAACCCAAAAATTTCGAATTTTCGGGTGTTTTGAGCCTGAATTTGAGATATAAACGGGTACAGAAGATGCATGCAAGTTTCGACTTTTGGCACCCAAAATATCGATTTTCAGCATGTTCTGTGCCTGTATTTTGAAAATATTATAGCAATGAGTAGGTATGTACAGATCGCTTCTGGAACCCAAAAATATCGAATTTTCAGGTGTTTTGAGCATGAATTTGGGATATAAACGGGTACAGATGATGCATACATATATTGACTTTGGGCACCTAAAATATCGATTTTTAGCATGTTTTGGGCCTGTATTTTGAAAATACTCTAACACAGAGTAGGCATGTACAGATCGCTTCTGGGACCCAAAAATATCGAATTTTCGGGTGTTTTGAGCCTGAATTTGAGATATAAACGGGTACAGAAGATTCATGCACATATCGACTTTCGACACCTAAAATATCGATTTTAAGTATGTTTTGAGCCTATATTTTGAAAACATTCTAGCCCTGAGTAGGCATGCACAGATCGCTTCTGGGACCCAAAAATGTCGAATTTTCGGGTGTTTTGAGCCTGAATTTGAGATACAAACAGGTACTGAAGATGCATGAACATATCGACTTTGGACACCTAAAATATTGATTTTTAACATGTTTTAAGCCTATATTTTGAAAACATTCTAGCACTGACTAGGCATGCACAGATCCCTTCTGGGACCCAAAAATATTGATTTTCGGGTGTTTTGAGCCTGAATTTGAGATATAAACGGTTACTGAAGATGCATGCACATATCGACTTTGGGCACCTAAAATATCGATTTTGAGCATGTTTTGGGTCTGTATCTTGAAAATATTCTAGCAAGGAGTAGGCATGTACAGATCGCTTCTGTGACCCAAAAATATCAAATTTTCGGGTGGTTTGAGCCTGAATTAGGGATATAAACGGGTACAGAAGATGCATGCACATATTGACTTTGGGCACCTAAAATATCGATTTTTAGCATGTTTTGGGCCCATATTTTGAAAAAATTCTAGCACTGAGTAGGCATGTACAGATTGCTTCTGGGACCCAAAAATGTTAAATTTTCGGTTGTTTTGAGCCTGATTTTGAGATATAAACGGGTACTTAAGATGCATGCACATATCGACTTTTTGCACCTAAAATATCGATTTTGATTATGTTTTGGGTCTGTACCTTGAAAACTTTCGAGCAAGGAGTAGGCATGTACAGATCGCTTCTGTGACCCAAAAATATCGAATTTTCGAGTGTTTTGAGCCTGAATTTGGGAAATAAACGGGTACAGAAGATGCATACACATATTAACTTTGGACACCTAAAATATCGATTTTAAGCATGTTTTGGGCCTGTTTATTGAAAATACTCTAACACGGAGTATGCATGTACAGATAGCTTCTGGGACCCAAAAATATCGAATTTTCGAGTGTTCTGAACCTGAATTTGAGATATAAACGGGTACAGAAGATGCATGCACATATCGATTTTGGGCACCTAAAATATTGATTTTCAGCATGTTTTGGGTCTGTAATTTGAAAATACTCTAACACGGAGTAGGCATGTACAGATCGCTTCTGGGACCCAAAAATATCGAATTTTCGGGTGTTTTGAGCCTGAATTTGAGATATAAACGGGTACTGAAGATGAATTCACATATTGACTTTGGGCACCTAAAATATCGATTTTTAGCATGATTTGGGCCCATATATTGAAAAAATTCTAGCACTGAGTAGGCATGTACAGATCACTTCTGGGACCCAAAAATATCGAATTTTCGGGTGTTTTGAGCCTGAATTTGGGAAATAAACGGGTACAGAAGATGCATACCCATATTGACTTTAGGCACCTAAAATATTGATTTTCAGCATGTTTTGGGCCTGTAATTTAAACATACTCTAACACAGAGTAGGCATGTACAGATCGCTTCTGGGACCCAAAAATATCGAATTTTCGGTTGTTTTAAGCCTGAATTTGAGATATAAACGGGTACAGAAGATGCATTCACATATCTACTTTTTGCACCTAAAATATAGATTTTTAGCATGTTTTGGGCCCATATTTTGAAAAAATTCTAGCACTGAGTAGGCATGTACAGATCGCTTCTGGGACCCAAAAATATCGAATTTTTGGGTGTTTTGAGCCTGAATTTGAGATATAAACGGGTACAGAAGATGCATGAACATATCGACTTTGGAAACATTAAATATCTATTTTTAGCATGTTTTGAGCCTATATTTTGAAAACATTCTAGCACTGAGTAGGCATGTACAGATCTCTTCTGGGACCCAAAAATGTTGAATTTTCGGGTGTTTTTAGCCTGAATTTGAGATATAAACGGGTACTGAAGATCCAAGCACATATCTACTTTTTGCACCTAAAATATCGATTTTGATTATGTTTTGGGTCTGTATCTTGAAAACATTCTAGCAAGGAGTAGGCCTGAACAGATCGCTTCTGTGACATAAAAATATCGAATTTTCGAGTGTTTTGAGCCTGAATTTGGGAAATAAACGGGTACAGAAGATGCATACACATATTAACTTTGAGCACCTAAAATTTCGATTTTAAGCATGTTTTGGGCCTATATTTTAAAAATATTCTAGCATTAAGTAGGCATGTACAGATCGCTTCTGGGACCCAAAAATATCGAATTTTCGGGTGTTTTGAGCCTGAATCTGGGATATAAACGGATTCAGAAGATGCATACACATATTGACTTTGGGCACCTAAAATATCGATTTTCAGCATGTTTTAGGCCTGTATTATGAAAATACTCTAACACGGAGTAGGCATGTACAGATCGCTTCTGGGACACAAAGATATCAAATTTTCGTGTGTTTTGAGCATGAATTTGAGATATAAACGGGTACAGAAGATGCAAGCACATATCGACTTTGGGCACCTAAAATATCGATTTCTAGCATGTTTTGGGCGTATATCTTGAAAATATTCTAGCACTATAGATCGCTTCTGGGACCCAAAAATATCGAATTTTCAAGTGTTTTGAGCCTGAATTTGTTGATATAAACGGGTACTGAAGATGAATACACATATTGACTTTGGGCACCTAAAATATTGATTTCCAGCATGTTTTGGGCCTGTATATTGAAAATACTCTAACACGGAGTAGGCATGTACAGATCGCTTCTGGGACCCAAAAATATCGAATTTTCGGGTGTTTTGAGCCTGAATTTGAGATATAAACGGGTACAGAAGATGCATACACATATTGACTTTGGGCACCTAAAATATTGATTTTCAGCATGTTTTGGGCCTGTATTTTAAACATATTCTAACACAGAGTAGGCATGTACAGATCGCTTCTGGGACCCAAAAATATCGAATTTTCGGTTGTTTTAAGCCTGAATTTGAGATATAAACGGGTACAGAAGATGCATGCACATATCGACTTTGGGCACCTAAAATATCGATTTTTAGCATGTTTTGGGTGTATATTTTGAAAACATTCTAGCACTGAGTAAGCATGTACAGATCGCTTCTGGGACCCAAAAATATCGAATTTTCGGGTGTTTTGAGCCTGAATATGAGATATAAACGGGTACAGAAGATACATGCACATATCGACTTTGGGTACCCAAAATATCGATTTTTAGCATGTTTTGGGCCTATATTTTAAAAATATTCTAGCATTAAGTAGGCATGTACAGATCGCTTCTGGGACCCAAAAATTTCGAATTTTCGGGTGTTTTGAGCCTGAATTTGGGATATAAACGGATTCAGAAGATGCATACACATATTGACTTTGGGCACCTAAAATATCGATTTTCAGCATGTTTTAGGCCTGTATTTTGAAAATACTCTAACACGGAGTAGGCATGTACAGATCGCTTCTAGGACCCAAAAATATCGAATTTTCGGGTGTATTGAGCCTGAATTTGAGATATAAACGGGTACAGAAGATGCATGCACATATCGACTTTAGGCACTTAAAATATCGATTTTTACCCTGTTTTGGGCCCATAACTTGAAAATATTCTAGCACTGAGTAAGCATGTACAGATCGCTTCTGGGACCCAAAAATATCGAATTTTTGGGTGTTTAGAGCCTTAATTTGGGATATAAACGGGTACAGAAGATGCATGCTCATATTGACTTTGGGCACCTAAAATATCGATTTTTAGCATGTTTTGGGCACATATTTTGAAAAAATTCTAGCACTGAGTAGGCATGTACAGATTGCTTCTGGGACCCAAATATATCGAATTTTCGAGTGTTTTGAGCCTGAATTTGAGATATTAACGGGTACAGAAGATGCATGCACATATCGACTTTGGAAACATTAAATATCGATTTTTATCATGATTTGAGCCTATATTTTGAAAACATTCTAGCACTGAGTAGGCATGTACAGATCGCTTCTGGGACCCAAAAATATAGAATTTTCGGATGTTTTGAGCCTGAATTTGGGATATAAACGGGTACAGAAGATGCATACACATATTGACTTTGGGCACCTAAAATATCGATTTTTAGCATGTTTTGGGCCTGTATATTGAAAATACTCTACCACGAAGTAGGCATATACAGATCGCTTCTGGAACCCAAAAATTTCGAATTTTCGGGTGTTTTGAGCCAGAATTTGAGATATAAACGGGTACAGAAGATGCATGCACATATCGACTTTTGGCACCCAAAATATCGATTTTGAGCATGTTTTTGGCCTGTATTTTGAAAATACTCTAACACGGAGTAGTCATGTACAGATCGCTTCTGGAACCCAAAAATATCGAATTTTCGAGTGTTTTGAGCCTGAATTTAAGATATAAACGGGTACAGAAGATGCATGCACATTTCGAGTTTTGGCACCCAAAATATCGATTTTCAGCATGTTCTGGGCCTATATTTTGAAAATATTCTAGCACTGAGTAGGTATGTACAGATCGCTTCTAGGACCCAAAAATATCGAATTTTCGGGTGTATTGAGCCTGAATTTGAGATATAAACGGGTACAGAAGATGCATGCACATATCGACTTTTGGCACCCAAAATATCGATTTTGAGCATGTTTTTGGCCTGTATTTTGAAAATACTCTAACACGGAGTAGTCATGTACAGATCGCTTCTGGAACCCAAAAATATCGAATTTTCGAGTGTTTTGAGCCTGAATTTAAGATATAAACGGGTACAGAAGATGCATGCACATTTCGAGTTTTGGCACCCAAAATATCGATTTTCAGCATGTTCTGGGCCTATATTTTGAAAATATTCTAGCACTGAGTAGGTATGTACAGATCGCTTCTGGAACCCAAAAATATCGAATTTTCGAGTGTTTTGAGCCTGAATTTGAGATATTAACGAGTACAGAAGATGCATGCACATATCGACTTTGGAAACATTAAATATCGATTTTTATCATGATTTCAGCCTATATTTTGAAAACATTCTAGCACTGAGTAGGCATGTACAGATCGCTTCTGGGACCCAAAAATATCGAATTTTCGGGTGTTTTGAGCCTGAATTTGGGATATAAACGGGTACAGAAGATGCATACACATATTGACTTTGGGCACCTAAAATATCGATTTTTAGCATGTTTTGGGCCTGTATATTGAAAATACTCTACCACGAAGTAGGCATATACAGATCGCTTCTGGAACCCAAAAATTTCGAATTTTCGGGTGTTTTGAGCCTGAATTTGAGATATAAACGGGTACAGAAGATGCATGCACATATCGACTTTTGGCACCCAAAATATCGATTTTGAGCATGTTTTTGGCCTGTATTTTGAAAATACTCTAACACGGAGTAGTCATGTACAGATCGCTTCTGGGACCCAAAAATATCGAATTTTCGAGTGTTTTGAGCCTGAATTTAAGATATAAACGGGTACAGAAGATGCATGCACATTTCGACTTTTGGCACCCAAAATATCGATTTTCAGCATATTTTGAGCCTATATTTTGAAAATATTCTAGCACTGAGTAGGCATGTACAGATCGCTTCTGGAACCCAAAAATGTTGAATTTTAGGGTATTTTGAGCCTGAATTTGAGATACAAACAGTTACTGAAGATGCATGAACATATCGACTTTGGACACCTAAAATATTGATTTGTAACATGTTTTGAGCCTATATTTTGAAAACATTCTAGCACTGAGTAGGCATGCACAGATCCCTTCTGGGACCCAAAAATATTGATTTTCAGGCGTTTTGAGCCTGAATTTGAGATATAAACGGTTACTGAAGATGCATGCACATATCGACTTTATGCACCTAAAATATCGATTTTTAGCATGTTTTGGGCCCATATTTTGAAAATACTCTAACACGGAGTAGGCATGTACAGATCGCTTCTGGGACCCAAAAATATCGAATTTTCGGGTGTTTTGAGCCTGAATCTGGGATATAAACGGGTACAGAAGATGCATACACATATTGTCTTTGGGCAACTAAAATATCGATTTTCAGCATGTTTTTGGCCTGTATATTGAAAATACTCTACCAAGGAGTAGGCATGTACAGATTGCTTCTGGGACCCAAAAATATCGAATTTTCGGGTGTTTTGAGCCTGAATTTGAGATATAAACGGGTACAGAAGATGCATGCACATATCGACTTTGGGCACCCAAAATATCGATTTTGAGCATGTTTTTGGCCTGTATTTTGAAAATACTCTAACACGGAGTAGTCATGTACAGATCGCTTCTGGGACCCAAAAATATCGAATTTTCGAGTGTTTTGAGCCTGAATTTAAGATATAAACGGGTACAGAAGATGCATATACATATTGTCTTTGGGCAACTAAAATATCGATTTTCAGCATGTTTTGGGCCTGTATATTGAAAATACTCTACCACGGAGTAGGCATGTACAGATTGCATCTGGGACCCAAAAATATCGAATTTTAGGGTGTTTTGAGCCTGAATTTAAGATATAAACGGTTACAGAAGATGCATGCACATATCGACTTTTGGCACCCAAAATATTGATTTTCAGCATGTTCTGTGCCTGTATTTTGAAAAAACTAACACGGAGTAGGCATGTACAGATCGCTTCTGGGACCCAAAAATATCGAATTTTCGGGTGTTTTGAGCCTGAATCTGGGATATAAACGGGTACAGAATATGCATACACATATTGACTTTGGGCACCTAAAATATCGATTTTTAGCATGTTTTGGGCACATATTTTGAAAAAATTCTAGCACTGAGTAGGCATGTACAGATTGCTTCTGGGACCCAAATATATCGAATTTTCGGGTGTTTTGAGCCTGAATTTGATATATTAACGGGTACAGAAGATGCATGCACATATCGACTTTGGAAACATTATATATCGATTTTTATCATGTTTTGAGCCTATATTTTGAAAACATTCTAGCACTGAGTAGGCATGTACAGATCGCTTCTGGGACCCAAAAATATCGAATTTTCGGGTGTTTTGAGCCTGAATTTGGGATATAAACGGGTACAGATGATGCATACACATATTGACTTTGGGCACCTAAAATATCGATTTTTAGCATGTTTTGGGCCTGTATATTGAAAATACTCTACCACGGAGTAGGCATATACAGATCGCTTCTGGAACCAAAAAATTTCGAATTTTCGGGTGTTTTGAGCCTGAATTTGAGATATAAACGGGTACAGAAGATGCATGCACATATCGACTTTTGGCACCCAAAATATCGATTTTCAGCATGTTTTTGGCCTGTATTTTGTAAATACTCTAACACGGAGTAGTCATGTACAGATCGCTTCTGGGACCCAAAAATATCGAATTTTCGAGTGTTTTGAGCCTGAATTTAAGATAAAAACGGGTACAGAAGATGCATGCACATTTCGACTTTTGGCACCCAAAATATAGATTTTCAGCATGTTCTGGGCCTATATTTTGAAAATATTCTAGCACTGAGTAGGTATGTACAGATCGCTTCTGGGACCCAAAAATATCGAATTTTCAGGTGTTTTGAGCCTGAATTTGAAATACAAACAGGTACTGAAGATGCATGAACATATCGACTTTGGACATCTAAAATATTGATTTGTAACATGTTTTGAGCCTATATTTTGAAAACATTCTAGCACTGAGTAGGCATGCACAGATCCCTTCTGGGACCCAAAAATATTGTTTTTCAGGCGTTTTGAGCCTGAATTTGAGATATAAACGGTTACTGAAGATGCATGCACATATCGACTTTGGGCACCTAAAATATCGATTTTGAGCATGTTTTGGGTCTGTATCTTGAAAACATTCTAGCAAGGAGTAGGCATGTACAGATCGCTTCTGGGACCAAAAAATATCAAATTTTCGGGTGTTTTGAGCCTGAATTTGGGATATAAACGGGTACAGAAGATGCATGCACATATTGACTTTGGGCACCTAAAATATCGATTTTTAGCATGTTTTGGGCCCATATTTTGAAAAAATTCTAGCACTGAGTAGGCATGTACAGATTGCTTATGGGACCCAGAAACATCGAATATTCGGGTGTTTTGACCCTGAATTTGAGATATAAACGGGTACAGAAGATGCATGCACATATCGACTTTGGACACATTAAATATCGATTTTTAGCATGTTTTGAGCCTATATTTTGAAAACATTCTAGCACTGAGTAGGCATGTACAGATCGCTTCTGGGACCCAAAAATATTTAATTTTCGGGTATTTTGAGCCTGAATTTGAGATATAAAAGGGTACTGAAGATGAATGCACATATTGACTTTGGGCACCTAAAATATCGATTTTTAGCATGATTTGGGCCCATATATTGAAAAAATTCTAGCACTGAGTAGGCATGTACAGATCACTTCTGGGACCCCAAAATATCGAATTTTCGGGTGTTTTGAGCCTGAATTTGGGAAATAGACGGGTACAGAAGATGCATACCCATATTGACTTTAGGCTCCTAAAATATTGATTTTCAGCATGTTTTGGGCCTGTATTTTAAACATACTCTAACACAGAGTAGGCATGTACAAATCGCTTCTGGGACCAAAAAATATAGAATTTTCGGTTGTTTTAAGCCTGAATTTGAGATATAAACGGGTACAGAAGATGCATGCACATATCGACTTTTTGACCCTAAAATATCGATTTTGAGCATGTTTTGGGCCTGTATTTTGAAAATACTCTAACACAGAGTAGGCATGTACAGATCGCTTCTGGGACCCAAAAATATCGAATTTTAGAGTGTTTTAAACCTGAATTTGGGATGTAAACGGGTACAGAAGATGCATGCACATATCGAGTTTGGACACTTAAAATATCGATTTTTAGCATGTTTTGAGCCTATATTTTGAAAATATTCTAGCACTGAGTAGGCATGTTCAGATCGCTTCTGGGACCCAAGAATATTGAATTTACGGGTGTTTTGAGCCTGAATTTGAGATATAAACGGGTACTGAAGATGCATGCACATATCGACTTTGGGCACTTAAAATATCGATTTTTACCATGTTTTGTTCCCATATCTTGAAAATATTCTAGCACTAAGTAGGCATGTACAGATCGCTTCTGGGACCCAAAAATATCGAATTTTCGAGTGTTTTGAGCCTGAATTTAAGATATAAACGGGTACAGAAGATGCATGCACATATCGACTTTTGGCACTCAAAATATTGATTTTCAGCATGTTCTGTGCCTGTATTTTGAAAAAACTAACACGGAGTAGGCATGTACAGATCGCTTCTGGGACCCAAAAATATCGAATTTTCGGGTGTTTTGAGCCTGAATCTGGGATATAAACGGGTACAGAATATGCATATACATATTGACTTTGGGCAACGAAAATATCGATTTTCAGCATGTTTTGGGCCTGTATATTGAAAATACTCTACCACGGAGTAGGCATATACAGATCGCTTCTGGAACCCAAAAATTTCGAATTTTCGGGTGTTTTGAGCCTGAATTTGAGATATAAACGGGTACAGAAGATGCATGCAAGTTTCGACTTTTGGCACCCAAAATATCGATTTTCAGCATGTTCTGTGCCTGTATTTTGAAAATATTATAGCAATGAGTAGGTATGTACAGATCGCTTCTGGAACCCAAAAATATCGAATTTTCAGGTGTTTTGAGCATGAATTTGGGATATAAACGGGTACAGATGATGCATACATATATTGACTTTGGGCACCTAAAATATCGATTTTTAGCATGTTTTGGGCCTGTATTTTGAAAATACTCTAACACAGAGTAGGCATGTACAGATCGCTTCTGGGACCCAAAAATATCGAATTTTCGGGTGTTTTGAGCCTGAATTTGAGATATAAACGGGTACAGAAGATTCATGCACATATCGACTTTCGACACCTAAAATATCGATTTTAAGTATGTTTTGAGCCTATATTTTGAAAACATTCTAGCCCTGAGTAGGCATGCACAGATCGCTTCTGGGACCCAAAAATGTCGAATTTTCGGGTGTTTTGAGCCTGAATTTGAGATACAAACAGGTACTGAAGATGCATGAACATATCGACTTTGGACACCTAAAATATTGATTTTTAACATGTTTTAAGCCTATATTTTGAAAACATTCTAGCACTGACTAGGCATGCACAGATCCCTTCTGGGACCCAAAAATATTGATTTTCGGGTGTTTTGAGCCTGAATTTGAGATATAAACGGTTACTGAAGATGCATGCACATATCGACTTTGGGCACCTAAAATATCGATTTTGAGCATGTTTTGGGTCTGTATCTTGAAAATATTCTAGCAAGGAGTAGGCATGTACAGATCGCTTCTGTGACCCAAAAATATCAAATTTTCGGGTGTTTTGAGCCTGAATTAGGGATATAAACGGGTACAGAAGATGCATGCACATATTGACTTTGGGCACCTAAAATATCGATTTTTAGCATGTTTTGGGCCCATATTTTGAAAAAATTCTAGCACTGAGTAGGCATGTACAGATTGCTTCTGGGACCCAAAAATGTTAAATTTTCGGTTGTTTTGAGCCTGATTTTGAGATATAAACGGGTACTTAAGATGCATGCACATATCGACTTTTTGCACCTAAAATATCGATTTTGATTATGTTTTGGGTCTGTACCTTGAAAACTTTCGAGCAAGGAGTAGGCATGTACAGATCGCTTCTGTGACCCAAAAATATCGAATTTTCGAGTGTTTTGAGCCTGAATTTGGGAAATAAACGGGTACAGAAGATGCATACACATATTAACTTTGGACACCTAAAATATCGATTTTAAGCATGTTTTGGGCCTGTTTATTGAAAATACTCTAACACGGAGTATGCATGTACAGATAGCTTCTGGGACCCAAAAATATCGAATTTTCGAGTGTTCTGAACCTGAATTTGAGATATAAACGGGTACAGAAGATGCATGCACATATCGATTTTGGGCACCTAAAATATTGATTTTCAGCATGTTTTGGGTCTGTAATTTGAAAATACTCTAACACGGAGTAGGCATGTACAGATCGCTTCTGGGACCCAAAAATATCGAATTTTCGGGTGTTTTGAGCCTGAATTTGAGATATAAACGGGTACTGAAGATGAATGCACATATTGACTTTGGGCACCTAAAATATCGATTTTTAGCATGATTTGGGCCCATATATTGAAAAAATTCTAGCACTGAGTAGGCATGTACAGATCACTTCTGGGACCCAAAAATATCGAATTTTCGGGTGTTTTGAGCCTGAATTTGGGAAATAAACGGGTACAGAAGATGCATACCCATATTGACTTTAGGCACCTAAAATATTGATTTTCAGCATGTTTTGGGCCTGTAATTTAAACATACTCTAACACAGAGTAGGCATGTACAGATCGCTTCTGGGACCCAAAAATATCGAATTTTCGGTTGTTTTAAGCCTGAATTTGAGATATAAACGGGTACAGAAGATGCATTCACATATCTACTTTTTGCACCTAAAATATAGATTTTTAGCATGTTTTGGGCCCATATTTTGAAAAAATTCTAGCACTGAGTAGGCATGTACAGATCGCTTCTGGGACCCAAAAATATCGAATTTTTGGGTGTTTTGAGCCTGAATTTGAGATATAAACGGGTACAGAAGATGCATGAACATATCGACTTTGGAAACATTAAATATCTATTTTTAGCATGTTTTGAGCCTATATTTTGAAAACATTCTAGCACTGAGTAGGCATGTACAGATCTCTTCTGGGACCCAAAAATGTTGAATTTTCGGGTGTTTTTAGCCTGAATTTGAGATATAAACGGGTACTGAAGATCCAAGCACATATCTACTTTTTGCACCTAAAATATCGATTTTGATTATGTTTTGGGTCTGTATCTTGAAAACATTCTAGCAAGGAGTAGGCCTGAACAGATCGCTTCTGTGACATAAAAATATCGAATTTTCGAGTGTTTTGAGCCTGAATTTGGGAAATAAACGGGTACAGAAGATGCATACACATATTAACTTTGAGCACCTAAAATTTCGATTTTAAGCATGTTTTGGGCCTATATTTTAAAAATATTCTAGCATTAAGTAGGCATGTACAGATCGCTTCTGGGACCCAAAAATATCGAATTTTCGGGTGTTTTGAGCCTGAATCTGGGATATAAACGGATTCAGAAGATGCATACACATATTGACTTTGGGCACCTAAAATATCGATTTTCAGCATGTTTTAGGCCTGTATTATGAAAATACTCTAACACGGAGTAGGCATGTACAGATCGCTTCTGGGACACAAAGATATCAAATTTTCGTGTGTTTTGAGCATGAATTTGAGATATAAACGGGTACAGAAGATGCAAGCACATATCGACTTTGGGCACCTAAAATATCGATTTCTAGCATGTTTTGGGCGTATATCTTGAAAATATTCTAGCACTATAGATCGCTTCTGGGACCCAAAAATATCGAATTTTCAAGTGTTTTGAGCCTGAATTTGTTGATATAAACGGGTACTGAAGATGAATACACATATTGACTTTGGGCACCTAAAATATTGATTTCCAGCATGTTTTGGGCCTGTATATTGAAAATACTCTAACACGGAGTAGGCATGTACAGATCGCTTCTGGGACCCAAAAATATCGAATTTTCGGGTGTTTTGAGCCTGAATTTGAGATATAAACGGGTACAGAAGATGCATACACATATTGACTTTGGGCACCTAAAATATTGATTTTCAGCATGTTTTGGGCCTGTATTTTAAACATATTCTAACACAGAGTAGGCATGTACAGATCGCTTCTGGGACCCAAAAATATCGAATTTTCGGTTGTTTTAAGCCTGAATTTGAGATATAAACGGGTACAGAAGATGCATGCACATATCGACTTTGGGCACCTAAAATATCGATTTTTAGCATGTTTTGGGTGTATATTTTGAAAACATTCTAGCACTGAGTAAGCATGTACAGATCGCTTCTGGGACCCAAAAATATCGAATTTTCGGGTGTTTTGAGCCTGAATATGAGATATAAACGGGTACAGAAGATACATGCACATATCGACTTTGGGTACCCAAAATATCGATTTTTAGCATGTTTTGGGCCTATATTTTAAAAATATTCTAGCATTAAGTAGGCATGTACAGATCGCTTCTGGGACCCAAAAATATCGAATTTTCGGGTGTTTTGAGCCTGAATTTGGGATATAAACGGATTCAGAAGATGCATACACATATTGACTTTGGGCACCTAAAATATCGATTTTCAGCATGTTTTAGGCCTGTATTTTGAAAATACTCTAACACGGAGTAGGCATGTACAGATCGCTTCTAGGACCCAAAAATATCGAATTTTCGGGTGTATTGAGCCTGAATTTGAGATATAAACGGGTACAGAAGATGCATGCACATATCGACTTTAGGCACTTAAAATATCGATTTTTACCCTGTTTTGGGCCCATAACTTGAAAATATTCTAGCACTGAGTAGGCATGTACAGATCGCTTCTGGGACCCAAAAATATCGAATTTTTGGGTGTTTAGAGCCTTAATTTGGGATATAAACGGGTACAGAAGATGCATGCTCATATTGACTTTGGGCACCTAAAATATCGATTTTTAGCATGTTTTGGGCACATATTTTGAAAAAATTCTAGCACTGAGTAGGCATGTACAGATTGCTTCTGGGACCCAAATATATCGAATTTTCGAGTGTTTTGAGCCTGAATTTGAGATATTAACGGGTACAGAAGATGCATGCACATATCGACTTTGGAAACATTAAATATCGATTTTTATCATGATTTGAGCCTATATTTTGAAAACATTCTAGCACTGAGTAGGCATGTACAGATCGCTTCTGGGACCCAAAAATATCGAATTTTCGGATGTTTTGAGCCTGAATTTGGGATATAAACGGGTACAGAAGATGCATACACATATTGACTTTGGGCACCTAAAATATCGATTTTTAGCATGTTTTGGGCCTGTATATTGAAAATACTCTACCACGAAGTAGGCATATACAGATCGCTTCTGGAACCCAAAAATTTCGAATTTTCGGGTGTTTTGAGCCAGAATTTGAGATATAAACGGGTACAGAAGATGCATGCACATATCGACTTTTGGCACCCAAAATATCGATTTTGAGCATGTTTTTGGCCTGTATTTTGAAAATACTCTAACACGGAGTAGTCATGTACAGATCGCTTCTGGAACCCAAAAATATCGAATTTTCGAGTGTTTTGAGCCTGAATTTAAGATATAAACGGGTACAGAAGATGCATGCACATTTCGAGTTTTGGCACCCAAAATATCGATTTTCAGCATGTTCTGGGCCTATATTTTGAAAATATTCTAGCACTGAGTAGGTATGTACAGATCGCTTCTAGGACCCAAAAATATCGAATTTTCGGGTGTATTGAGCCTGAATTTGAGATATAAACGGGTACAGAAGATGCATGCACATATCGACTTTTGGCACCCAAAATATCGATTTTGAGCATGTTTTTGGCCTGTATTTTGAAAATACTCTAACACGGAGTAGTCATGTACAGATCGCTTCTGGAACCCAAAAATATCGAATTTTCGAGTGTTTTGAGCCTGAATTTAAGATATAAACGGGTACAGAAGATGCATGCACATTTCGAGTTTTGGCACCCAAAATATCGATTTTCAGCATGTTCTGGGCCAATATTTTGAAAATATTCTAGCACTGAGTAGGTATGTACAGATCGCTTCTGGAACCCAAAAATATCGAATTTTCGAGTGTTTTGAGCCTGAATTTGAGATATTAACGAGTACAGAAGATGCATGCACATATCGACTTTGGAAACATTAAATATCGATTTTTATCATGATTTCAGCCTATATTTTGAAAACATTCTAGCACTGAGTAGGCATGTACAGATCGCTTCTGGGACCCAAAAATATCGAATTTTCGGGTGTTTTGAGCCTGAATTTGGGATATAAACGGGTACAGAAGATGCATACACATATTGACTTTGGGCACCTAAAATATCGATTTTTAGCATGTTTTGGGCCTGTATATTGAAAATACTCTACCACGAAGTAGGCATATACAGATCGCTTCTGGAACCCAAAAATTTCGAATTTTCGGGTGTTTTGAGCCTGAATTTGAGATATAAACGGGTACAGAAGATGCATGCACATATCGACTTTTGGCACCCAAAATATCGATTTTGAGCATGTTTTTGGCCTGTATTTTGAAAATACTCTAACACGGAGTAGTCATGTACAGATCGCTTCTGGGACCCAAAAATATCGAATTTTCGAGTGTTTTGAGCCTGAATTTAAGATATAAACGGGTACAGAAGATGCATGCACATTTCGACTTTTGGCACCCAAAATATCGATTTTCAGCATATTTTGAGCCTATATTTTGAAAATATTCTAGCACTGAGTAGGCATGTACAGATCGCTTCTGGAACCCAAAAATGTTGAATTTTCGGGTATTTTGAGCCTGAATTTGAGATACAAACAGTTACTGAAGATGCATGAACATATCGACTTTGGACACCTAAAATATTGATTTGTAACATGTTTTGAGCCTATATTTTGAAAACATTCTAGCACTGAGTAGGCATGCACAGATCCCTTCTGGGACCCAAAAATATTGATTTTCAGGCGTTTTGAGCCTGAATTTGAGATATAAACGGTTACTGAAGATGCATGCACATATCGACTTTATGCACCTAAAATATCGATTTTTAGCATGTTTTGGGCCCATATTTTGAAAATACTCTAACACGGAGTAGGCATGTACAGATCGCTTCTGGGACCCAAAAATATCGAATTTTAGGATGTTTTGAGCCTGAATTTGAGATATAAACGGGTACAGAAGATGCATGCACATATCGACTTTGGACACATTAAATATCGATTTTTAGCATGTTTTGAGCCTATATTTTGAAAACATTCTAGCACTGTGTAGGCATGTACAGATCGCTTCTGGGACCCAAAAATGTTGAATTTTCGGGTATTTTGAGCCTGAATTTGAGATATAAACGGGTACTGAAGATGCATGCACATATCGGCTTTTTGCACCTAAAATATCGATTTTGATTATGTTTTGGGTCTGTATCTTGAAAACATTCTAGCAAGGAGTAGGCATGTACAGATCGCTTCTGTGACCCAAAAATATAGAATTTTCGAGTGTTTTGAGCCTGAATTTGGGAAATAATCGAGTACAGAAGATGCATACACATATTAACTTTGGGCACCTAAAATATCGATTTTAAGCATGTTTTGGGCCTGTATATTGAAAATACTCTAACACGGAGTATGCATGTACAGATCGCTTCTGGGACCCAAAAATATCGAATTTTCGAGTGTTCTGAACCTGAATTTGAGATATAAACGGGTACAGAAGATGCATGCACATATCGATTTTGGGCACCTAAAATATTGATTTTCAGCATGTTTTGGGCCTGTATTTTGAAAATACTCTAACACGGAGTAGGCATGTACAGATCGCTTCTGGGACCCAAAAATATCGAACTTTCGGGTGTTTTGAGCCTGAATTTGAGATATAAACGGGTACTGAAGATGAATGCACATATTGACTTTGGGCAACTAAAATATCGATTTTTAGCATGATTTGGGCCCATATATTGAAAAAATTCTAGCACTAAGTAGGCATGTACAGATCACTTCTGGGACCCAAAAATATCGAATTTTCGGGTGTTTTGAGCCTGAATTTGGGAAATAAACGGGTACAGAAGATGCATACCCATATTGACTTAAGGCACTTAAAATATTGATTTTCAGCATGTTTTGGGCCTGTATTTTAAACATACTCTAACACAGAGTAGGGATGTACAGATCGCTTCTGGGACCCAAAAATATAGAATTTTCGGTTGTTTTATGCCTGAATTTGAGATATAAATGGGTACAGAAGATGCATGCACATATCGACTTTTTGCACCTAAAATATCGATTTTGAGCATGTTTTGGGCCTGTATTTTGAAAATACTCTAACACGGAGTAGGCATGTACAGATCGCTTCTGGTACACAAAAATATCGAAATTTCGAGTGTTTTACGCCTGAATTTGGGAAATAAACGGGTACAGAAGATGCATGCACATATCGAGTTTGTACACCTAAAATATCGATTTTTAGCATGTTTTGAGCCTATATTTTGAAAATATTCTAGCACTGAGTAGGCATGTTCAGATCGCTTCTGGGACTCAAGAATATTGAATTTATGGGTGTTTTGAGCCTGAATTTGAGATATAAACGGGTACTGAAAATGCATACACATATTAACTTTGGGCACCTAAAATATCGATTTTCAGCATGTTTTGGGCCTGTATATTGAAAATACTCTACCACGGAGTAGGCATGTACAGATTGCTTCTGGGACCCAAAAATATCGAATTTTCGGGTGTTTTGAGCCTGAATTCGAGATATAAACGGGTACAGAAGATGCATGCACATATCGACTTTGGGCACCCAAAATAAAGATTTTGAGCATGTTTTTGGCCTGTATTTTGAAAATACTCTAACACGGAGTAGTCATGTACAGATCGCTTCTGGGACCCAAAAAAATCGAAGTTTCGAGTGTTTTGAGCCTGAATTTAAGATATAAAAGGGTACAGAAGATTCATGCACATATCGACTTTTGGCACCCAAAATATTGATTTTCAGCATGTTCTGTGCCTTTATTTTGAAAAAACTAACACGGAGTAGGCATGTACAGATCGCTTCTGGTACACAAAAATATCGAAATTTCGAGTGTTTTGAGCCTGAATTTGGGAAATAAACGAATACAGAAGATGCATACACATATTAACTTTGGGCACCTAAAATATCGATTTTCAGCTTGTTTTTGGCCTGTATATAGAAAATACTCTAACACAGAGTAGGCATGTACAGATCGCTTCTGGGACCCAAAAATATCGAATTTTCGGGTGTTTTTAGCCTGAATTTGAGATATAAACGGGTACAGAAGATGCATGCACATATCGACTTTGGGCACTCAAAATATCGATTTTGAGCATATTTTGAGCCTGTATTTTGAAAATACTCTAACACGGAGTAGGCATGTACAGATCGCTTCTGGGACACAAAAATATCGAATTTTCGAGTGTTTTGAACATGAATTTGGAATATAAACGGGTAAAGAAGATGCATGCACATATTGACTTTGGGCACCCAAAATATAGATTTTGAGCATATTTTGAGCCTGTATTTTGAAAATACTCTAACACGGAGTAGGCATGTACAGATCGCTTCTGGGACACAAAAATATCGAATTTTCGGGTGTTTTGAGCCTGAATTTGAGATATAAACGGGTACAGAAGATGCATGCACATATCGACTGTGGGAACCTAAATTATCGATTTTTAGCATGTTTTGGTCGTATATTTTGAAAACATTCTAGCACTGAGTAGGCATGTACAGATCGCTTCTGGGACCCAAAAATATTGAATTTTCGGGTGTTTTGAGCCTGAATTTGAGATATAAACGGGTACTGATGATGCATGCACATATCGACTTTGGGCACCTAAAATATCGATTTTGAGCATGTTTTGGGCCTGTATTATGAAAATACTCTAACACGGAGTAGGCATGTACAGATCGCTTCTTGGACACAAAGATATCGAATTTTCGTGAGTGTTGAGCCTGAATTTGAGATATAAACGGGTACAGAAGATGCAAGCACATATCGAGTTTGGGCACCTAAAATATCGATATCTAGCATGTTTTGGGCGTATATCTTGAAAATATTCTAGCACTGAGTAGGCATATATAGATCGCTTCTGGGACCCAAAAATATCGAATTTTCAAGTGTTTTGAGCCTGAATTTGGGATATAAACGGGTACAGAAGATGAATACACATATTGACTTTGGGCACCTAAAATATTGATTTCCAGCATGTTTTGGGCCTGTATTTTGAAAATACTCTAACACGGAGTAGGCATGTACAGATCGCTTCTGGGACCCAAAAATATCGAATTTTCGGGTGTTTTAAGCCAGAATTTGAGATATAAACGGGTACAAAAGATGCATGCACATATCGACTTTGGACACCTAAAATATCGAATTTTAGCATGTTTTGGCCCCATAACTTCAATATATTTTAGCACTCAGTAGGCATGTACAGATGGCTTCTGGGACCCAAAAATATCGAATTTTCGGGTGTTTTGAGCCTGAATTTGGGAAATAAACGGGTACAGAAGATGCATGCACATATCGACTTTGGGCACCTAAAATATTGATTTTCAGCATGTTTTGGGCCTGTATTTTGAAAATACTCTAACACGGAGTAGGCATGTACAGATAGCTTATGGGACCCAAAAATTTCGAATTTTCGGGTGTTTTGAGCCTGAATTTTAGATATAAACGGGTACAGAAGATGCATGCACATATCGACTTTGGGCACCCAAAATATCGATTTTGAGCATGTTTTTGGCCTGTATTTTGAAAATACTCTAACACGGAGTAGTCATGTACAGATAGCTTCTGGGATCCAAAAATATCGAATTTTCGAGTGTTTTGAGCCTGAATTTAAGATATAAACGGGTACAGAAGATGCATGCACATATCGACTTTTCGCACCCAAAATATCGATTTTCAGCATGTTCTGGGCTTATATTTTGAAAATATTCTAGCACTGAGTAGGTATGTACAGATCGCTTTTGGAACCCAAAAATATCGAATTGTCGGGTGTTTTAAGCCTGAATTTGGGATATAAACGGGTACAGATGATGCATACATATATTGACTTTGGGCACCTAAAATATCGATTTTCATCATGTTTTGGGCCTGTATTTTGAAAATACTCTAACACAGAGTAGGCATGTACAGATCGCTTCTGGGACCCAAAAATATTGAATTTTCGGGAGTTTTGAGCCAGAATTCGAGATATAAACGGGTACAGAAGATTCATGCACATATTATCTTTAGACACCTAAAATATCGATTTTAAGCATGTTTTGAGCCTATATTTTGAAAACATTCTAGCACTGAGTAGGTATGTACAGATCGCTTCTGGAACCAAAAAATATTGATTTTTGGGTGTTTTGAGCCTTAATTTGAGATATAAACGGTTACTGAAGATGCACATATCGACCTTTGACATCTAAAATATCGATTTTGAGCATGTTTTGGGTCTGTATCTTAAAAACATTCTAGCAAGGAGTAGGCATGTACAGATCGCTTCTGGGACCCAAAAATATCGAATTTTCGGGTTTTTTGAGCCTGAATTTGAGATATAAACGGGTACAGAAGATGCATACCCATATTGACTTAAGGCACCTAAAATATCGATTTTCAGCATTCTTTGGGCCTGTATATTGAAAATACTCTAACACAGAGTAGGCATGTACAGATCGCTTCTGGGACAAAAAAATATCGAATTTTTGAGTGTTTTAAACCTGAATTTGGAATGTAAACGGGTACAGAAGATGCATGCACATATCGAGTTTGGACACCTAAAATATCGATTTTTAGCATGTTTTGAGCCTATATTTTGAAAACATTCTAGCACTGAGTAGGCATGTTCAGATCGCTTCTGAGACCCAAGAATATTGAATTTACGGGTGTTTTGAGCCTGAATTTGAGATATAAACGGGTACTGAAGATGCATGCACATATCGACTTTGGGCACTTAAAATATCGATTTTTACCATGTTTTGGGCCCATATCTTGAAAATATTCTAGCACTTAGTAGGCATGTACAGATCGCTTCTGGGACCCAAAAATATCGAATTTTCGGGTGTTTTGAGCCTGAATTTGGGATATAAACGGGTACAGAAGATGCATACACATATTGTCTTTGGGCAACTAAAATATCGATTTTTAGCATGTTTTGGGCCTGTATATTGAAAATACAATACCACGGAGTAGGCATGTACAGATTGCTTCTGGGACCCAAAAATATCGAATTTTCGGGTGTTTTGAGCCTGAATTTGAGATATAAACGAGTACAGAAGATGCATGCACATATCGACTTTGGGAACACAAAATATCGATTTTGAGCATGTTATTGGCCTGTATTTTGAAAATACTCTAACACGGAGTAGTCATGTAGAGATCGCTTCTGGGACCCAAAAATATCGAATTTTCGAGTGTTTTGAGCCTGAATTTAAGATATAAACGGGTACAGAAGATGCATGCACATATCGACTTTTGGCACCCAAAATATTGATTTTCAGCATGTTCTGTGCCTGTATTTTGAAAAAACTAACACGGAGTAGGCATGTACAGATCGCTTCTGGTACACAAAAATATCGAAATTTCGAGTGTTTTGTGCCTGAATATGGGAAATAAACGGGTACAGACGATGCATACACATATTAACTTTGGGCACCTAAAATATCGATTTTCAGCATGGTTTGGGCCTGTATATTGAAAATACTCTAACACGGAGTAGGCATGTACAGATCGCTTCTGGGACACAAAAATATCGAATTTTCGGGTGTTCTTAGCCTGAATTTAAGATATAACCGGGTACAGAAGATGCATGCACATATCGACTTTGGGCCCCTAAAATATCGATTTCCACCATGTTTTGGGCCTGTATCTTGAAAATACTCTAACACGGAGTAGGCATGTACAGATCGCTTCTGGGAACCAAAAATATCGAATTTTCCGGTGTTTTGAGCCTGAATTTGAGATATAAACGGGTACAGAAGATGCATGAACATATCGACCTTTTGCACTTAAAATATCGATTTTTAGCATGTTTTGGGCCCATATTTTGAAAAAATTCTAGCACTGAGTAGGCATGTACAGATCGCTTCTGGGACCCAAAAATATCGAATTTTCGGGTGTTTTGAGCCTGAATTTGAGATATAAACGGGTACAAAAGATGCATGCACATATCGACTTTGCAACACCTAAAATATCGATTTTTAGCATGTTTTGGCCTCATAACTTCAATATATTTTAGCACTTAGTAGGCATGTACAGATGGCTTCTGG
This sequence comes from Petrolisthes cinctipes, assembly GCA_033782935.1. Taxonomy (NCBI): domain Eukaryota; kingdom Metazoa; phylum Arthropoda; class Malacostraca; order Decapoda; family Porcellanidae; genus Petrolisthes; species Petrolisthes cinctipes. The sequence continues at coordinate 339,379 of JAWQEG010000369.1, forward strand.
GACCCAAAAATATCGAATTTTCGGGTGTTTTGAGCCTGAATTTGGGAAATAAACGGGTACAGAAAATTCATACACATATTGACTTGGGGCACCTAAAATATCGATTTTCAGCATGTTTTGTGCCTGTACATTGAAAATACTCTAACACGGAGTAGGCATGTACAGATCGCTTCTGGGTCCCAAAAATATCGAATTTTCGGGTGGTTTGAGCCTGAATTTGAGATATAAACGGGTAGAGAAGATGCATGCACATATCGACTTTGGGCACCTAAAATATCGATTTTTAGCATGATTTGGGCCCATAAATTTAAAAAATTCTAGCACCAGGTAGGCATGTACAGATCGCTTCTGGGCCCAAAAATATCGAATTTTCGGGTGTTTTGAGCCTGAATTTGGGATATAAACGGGTACAGAAGATGCATACACATATTGACTTTGGGCAACTAAAATATCGATTTTCAGCATCTTTTGGGCCTGTATATTAAAAATACTCTACCACGGAGTAGGCATATACAGATCGCTTGTGCGACACAAAAATATTGAATTTTCGGGTGTTTTGAGCCTGAATTTTAGATATAAACGGGTACAGAAGATGCATGCACATATCGACTTTGGGCACCCAAAATATCGATTTTGAGCATGTTTTTTGGCCTGTATTCTGAAAATACTCTAACACGGAGTAGTCATGTACAGATCGCTTCTGGGATCCAAAAATATCGAATTTTCGAGTGTTTTGAGCCTGAATTTAAGATATAAACGGGTACAGAAGATGCATGCACATATCGACTTTTGGCACCCAAAATATCGATTTTCAGCATGTTCTGGGCTTATATTTTGAAAATATTCTAGCACTGAGTAGGTATGTACAGATCGCTTCTGGAACCCAAAAATATCGAATTTTCGGGTGTTTTGAGCCTGAATTTGGGATATAAACGGGTACAGATGATGCATACATATATTGACTTTGGGCACCTAAAATATCGATTTTCATCATGTTTTGGGCCTGTATTTTGAAAATACTCTAACACAGAGTAGGCATGTACAGATCGCTTCTGGGACCCAAAAATATCGAATTTTCGGGGGTTTTGAGCCTGAATTCGAGATATAAACGGGTACAGAAGATTCATGCACATATCGTCTTTAGACACCTAAAATATCGATTTTAAGCATGTTTTGAGCCTATATTTTGAAAACATTCTAGCACTGAGTAGGTATGTACAGATCGCTTCTGGGACCAAAAAATATTGATTTTCGGGTGTTTTGAGCCTGAATTTGAGATATAAACGGTTACTGAAGATGCATGCACATATCGACCTTTTACACCTAAAATATCGATTTTGAGCATGTTTTGTTTCTGTATCTTGAAAACATTCTAGCAAGGAGTAGGCATGTACAGATCGCTTCTGGGACCCAAAAATATCGAATTTTCGGGTGTTTTGAGCCTGAAATAGAGATATAAACGGGTACAGAAGATGCATACACATATTGACTTTGGGCACCTAAAATATCGATTTTTAGCATGTTTTGGGCCCATATTTCGAAAAAATTCTAGCACTGAGTAGGCATGTACAGATCGCTTCTGGGACCCAAAAATATTGAGTTTTCGGGCGTTTTGAGCTTGAATTTGAGATATAAACGGGTACTGAAGATACATGCACATATCGAATTTGGGCACCGAAAATATCGGTTTTTAGCATGTTTTGGGCCTGTATTATGAAAATACTCTAACCAGGAGTAGGCATGTACAGATCGCTTCTGGGACACAAAGATATCGAATTTTCGTGTGTTTTGAGCCTGAATTTGAGATATAAACGGGTACAGAAGATGCATGCACATATCGACTTTGGGCACCTAAAATATCGATTTCTAGCATGTCTTGGGCGTATATCTTCAAAATATTCTAGCACTATAGATCGCTTCTGGGACCCAAAAATATCGAATTTTCAAGTGTTTTGAGCCTGAATTTGGGATATAAACGGGTACAGAAGATGAATACACATATTGACTTTGGGCACCTAAAATATTGATTTCCAGCATGTTTTGGGTCTGTATTTTGAAGATACTCTAACACGGAGTAGGCATGTACAGATCACTTCTGGGACCCAAAAAATATCGAATTTTCGGGTGTTTTGAGCCTGAATTTGAGATATAAACGGGTACAAAAGATGCATGCACATATCTACTTTGGACACCTAAAATATCGATTTTTAGCATGTTTTGGCCCCATAACTTCAATATATTTTAGCACTCAGTAGGCATGTACAGATCGCTTCTGGGACCCAAAAATATCGAATTTTCGGGTGTTTTGAGCCTGAATTTGGGAAATAAACGTGTACAGAAGATGCATACACATATTGACTTTGGGCACCTAAAATATCGATTTTCAGCATGTTTTGTGCCTGTATATTGAAAATACTCTAACACGGAGTAGGCATGTACAGATCGCTTCTGGGACCCAAAAATGTTGAATTTTCGGGTGTTCTGAACCTGAATTTGAGATATAAACGGGTACAGAAGATGCATGCACATATCGACTTTGGGCATCTAAAATATTGATTTTCAGCATGTTTTGGGCCTGTATTTTGAAAATACTCTAACACGGAGTAGGCATGTACAGATCGCTTCTGGGACCCAAAAATATCGAATTTTCGGGTGTTTTGAGCCTGAATTTGAGATATAAACGGGTACAGAAGATGCATGCACATATCGACTTTGGGCACCTAAAATATCGATTTTTAGCATGATTTGGGCCCATAAATTTAAAAAATTCTAGCACCAGGTAGGCATGTACAGATCGCTTCTAGGACCCAAAAATATCGAATTTTCGGGTGTTTTGAGCCTGAATTTGGGATATAAACGGGTACAGAAGATGCATACACATATTGACTTTGGGCAACTAAAATATCGATTTTCAGCATCTTTTGGGCCTGTATATTAAAAATACTCTACCACGGAGTAGGCATATACAGATCGCTTGTGCAACACAAAAATTTCGAATTTTCGGGTGTTTTGAGCCTGAATTTTAGATATAAACGGGTACAGAAGATGAATGCACATATCGACTTTGGGCACCCAAAATTTCGATTTTGAGCATGTTTTTGGCCTGTATTTTGAAAATACTCTAACACGGAAAAGTTATGTACAGATCGCTTCTGGGATCCAAAAATATCGAATTTTCGAGTGTTTTGAGCCTGAATTTAAGATATAAACGAGTACAGAAGATGCATGCACATATCGACTTTTGGCACCCAAAATATCGATTTTCAGCATGTTCTGGGCTTATATTTTGAAAATATTCTAGCACTGAGTAGGTATGTACAGATCGCTTCTGGAACCCAAAAATATCGAATTTTCGGGTGTTTTGAGCCTGAATTTGGGATATAAACGTGTACAGATGATGCATACATATATTGACTTTGGACACCTAAAATATCGATTTTCATCATGTTTTGGGCCTGAATATTGAAAATACTCTAACACAGAGTAGGCATGTACAGATCGCTTCTGGGACCCAAAAATATCGAATTTTCGGGGATTTTGAGCCTGAATTCGAGATATAAACTGGTACAGAAGATTCATGCACATATCGACTTTAGACACCTAAAATATCGATTTTAAGCATGTTTTGACCCTATATATTGAAAACATTCTAGCACTGAGTAGGTATCTACAGATCGCTTCTGGGACCAAAAAATATTGATTTTCGGGTGTTTTGAGCCTGAATTTGAGATATAAACGGTTACTGAAGATGCATGCACATATCGACCTTTTACACCTAAAATATCGATTTTGATCATGTTTTGGGTCTGTATCTTGAAAACATTCTAGCAAGGAGTAGGCATGTACAGATCGCTTCTGGGACCCAAAAATATCGAATTTTCGGGTTTTTTGAGCCTGAAATAGATATATAAACGGGTACAGAAGATGCATACACATATTGACTTTGGGCACCTAAAATATCGATTTTTAGCATGTTTTGGGCCCATATTTTGAAAAAATTCTAGCACTGAGTAGGCATGTACAGATCGCTTCTGGGACCCAAAAATATTGAATTTTCGGGTGTTTTGAGCCTGAATTTGAGATATAAACGGGTACAGAAGATGCATGCACATATCGAATTTGGGCACCTAAAATATCGATTTTTAGCATGTTTTGGGCCTGTATTATGAAAATACTCTAACACTGAGTAGGCATGTACAGATCGCTTCTGGGACACAAAGATATCGAATTTTCGTGTGTTTTGAGCATGAATTTGAGATATAAACGGGTACAGAAGATGCAAGCACATATCGACTTTGGGCACCTAAAATATCGATTTCTAGCATGTTTTGGGCGTATATCTTGAAAATATTCTAGCACTATAGATCGCTTCTGGGACCCAAAAATATCGAATTTTCAAGTGTTTTGAGCCTGAATTTGGGATATAAACGGGTACAGAAGATGAATACACATATTGACTTTGGGCACCTAAAATATTGATTTCCAGCATGTTTTGGGCCTGTATTTTGAAAATACTCTAACACGGAGTAGGCATGTACAGATCGCTTCTGGGAACCAAAAATATCGAATTTTCGGGTGTTTTGAGCCTGAATTTGAGATATAAACGGGTACAAAAGATGCATGCACATATCGACTTTGGACACCTAAAATATCGATTTTTAGCATGTTTTGGCCCCATAACTTCAATATATTTTAGCACTCACTAGACATGTACAGATCGCTTCTGGGACCCAAAAATATCGAATTTTCGGGTGTTTTGAGCCTGAATTTGGGAAATAAACGGGTACAGAAGATGCATACACATATTGACTTTGGGCACCTAAAATATCGATTTTCAGCATGTTTTGTGCCTGTATATTGAAAATACTCTAACACGGAGTAGTAGGCATGTACAGATCGCTTCTGGGACCCAAAAATGTTGAATTTTCGTGTGTTTTGAGCCTGAATTTGAGATATAAACGGGTACAGAAGATGCATGCACATATCGACTTTGGGCATCTAAAATATTGATTTTCAGCATGTTTTGGGCCTGTATTTTGAAAATACTCTAACACGGAGTAGGCATGTACAGATCGCTTCTGGGACCCAAAAATATCGAATTTTCGGGTGTTTTGAGCCTGAATTTGAGATATAAACGGGTACAGAAGATGCATGCACATATCGACTTTGGGCACCTAAAATATCGATTTTTAGCATGATTTGGGCCCATAAATTTAAAAAATTCTAGCACCAGGTAGGCATGTACAGATCGCTTCTGGGACCCAAAAATATCGAATTTTCGGGTGTTTTGAGCCTGAATTTGGGATATAAACGGGTACAGAAGATGCATACACATATTGACTTTGGGCAACTAAAATATCGATTTTCAGCATCTTTTGGGCCTGTATATTAAAAATACTCTACCACGGAGTAGGCATATACAGATCGCTTGTGCAACACAAAAATTTCGAATTTTCGGGTGTTTTGAGCCTGAATTTTAGATATAAACGGTTACAGAAGATGAATGCACATATCGACTTTGGGCACCCAAAATATCGATTTTGAGCATGTTTTTGGCCTGTATTTTGAAAATACTCTAACACGGAAAAGTTATGTACAGATCGCTTCTGGGATCCAAAAATATCGAATTTTCGAGTGTTTTGAGCCTGAATTTAAGATATAAACGAGTACAGAAGATGCATGCACATATCGACTTTTGGCACCCAAAATATCGATTTTCAGCATGTTCTGGGCTTATATTTTGAAAATATTCTAGCACTGAGTAGGTATGTACAGATCGCTTCTGGAACCCAAAAATATCGAATTTTCGGGTGTTTTGAGCCTGAATTTGGGATATAAACGGGTACAGATGATGCATACATATATTGACTTTGGGCACCTAAAATATCGATTTTCATCATGTTTTGGGCCTGAATTTTGAAAATACTCTAACACAGAGTAGGCATGTACAGATCGCTTCTGGGACCCAAAAATATCGAATTTTCGGGGGTTTTGAGCCTGAATTCGAGATATAAACTGGTACAGAAGATTCATGCACATATCGACTTTAGACACCTAAAATATCGATTTTAAGCATGTTTTGAGCCTATATATTGAAAACATTCTAGCACTGAGTAGGTATCTACAGATCGCTTCTGGGACCCAAAAATATTGATTTTCGGGTGTTTTGAGCCTGAATTTGAGATATAAACGGTTACTGAAGATGCATGCACATATCGACCTTTTACACCTAAAATATCGATTTTGAGCATGTTTTGGGTCTGTATCTTGAAAACATTCTAGCAAGGAGTAGGCATGTACAGATCGCTTCTGGGACCCAAAAATATCGAATTTTCTGGTTTTTTGAGCCTGAAATAGAAATATAAACGGGTACAGAAGATGCATACACATATTGACTTTGGGCACCTAAAATATCGATTTTTAGCATGTTTTGGGCCCATATTTTGAAAAAATTCTAGCACTGAGTAGGCATGTACAGATCGCTTCTGGGACCCAAAAATATTGAATTTTCGGGTGTTTTGAGCCTGAATTTGAGATATAAACGGGTACTGAAGATGCATGCACATATCGAATTTGGGCACCTAAAATATCGATTTTTAGCATGTTTTGGGCCTGTATTATGAAAATACTCTAACACGGAGTAGGCATGTACAGATCGCTTCTGGGACACAAAGATATCGAATTTTCGTGTGTTTTGAGCATGAATTTGAGATATAAACGGGTACAGAAGATGCAAGCACATATCGACTTTGGGCACCTAAAATATCGATTTCTAGCATGTTTTGGGCGTATATCTTGAAAATATTCTAGCACTATAGATCGCTTCTGGGACCCAAAAATATCGAATTTTCAAGTGTTTTGAGCCTGAATTTGGGATATAAACGGGTACAGAAGATGAATACACATATTGACTTTGGGCACCTAAAATATTGATTTCCAGCATGTTTTGGGCCTGTATTTTGAAAATACTCTAACACGGAGTAGGCATGTACAGATCGCTTCTGGGAACCAAAAATATCGAATTTTCGGGTGTTTTGAGCCTGAATTTGAGATATAAACGGGTACAAAAGATGCATGCACATATCGACTTTGGACACCTAAAATATCGATTTTTAGCATGTTTTGGCCCCATAACTTCAATATATTTTAGCACTCACTAGACATGTACAGATCGCTTCTGGGACCCAAAAATATCGAATTTTCGGGTGTTTTGAGCCTGAATTTGGGAAATAAACGGGTACAGAAGATGCATACACATATTGACTTTGGGCACCTAAAATATCGATTTTCAGCATGTTCTGTGCCTGTATATTGAAAATACTCTAACACGGAGTAGGCATGTACAGATCGCTTCTGGGACCCAAAAATGTTGAATTTTCGGGTGTTTTGAGCCTGAATTTGAGATATAAACGGGTACAGAAGATGCATGCACATATCGACTTTGGGCACCTAAAATATCGATTTTTAGCATGTTTTAGGCGTATATTTTGAAAACATTCTAGCACTGAGTAAACATGTACAGATCGCTTCTGTGACCCAAAAATTTCGAATTTTCGAGTGTTTTAAACCTGAATTTGGGAAATAAACGGGTACAGAAGATGCATGCACATATCGACTTTGGGCACCTAAAATATCGATTTTCAGCATGTTTTGGGCCTGTATATTGGAAATACTCTAATATGGAGTAGGCATGTACAGATCGCTTCTGGGAACCAAAAACATCGAATTTTCGGGAGTTTTGAGCCTAAATTTGAGATATAAACGGGTACAGAAGATGAATGCACATATCGACTTTGGGCACCTAAAATATCGATTTCTAGTATGTTATGGGCGTATATCTTGAAAATATTCTAGCATTGAGTAGGCATATATAGATCGCTTCTGGGACCCAAAAATATCGAATTTTCGGGTGTTTTGAGCCTGAATTTGGGATATAAACGGGTACAGAAGATGAATACACATATTCACTTTGGGCACCTAAAATATTGATTTTCAGCATGTTTTGGGTCTCTACTTTGAAAATACTCTAACACGGAGTAGGCATGTACAGATCGCTTCTGGGAACCAAAAATATCGAATTTTCAGGTGTTTTGAGCCTGAATTTGAGATATAAACGGGTACAGAAGATGCAAGCACATATCGACTTTGGGCACCTAAAATATCGATTTCTAGCATTTTTTGGGCGTATATCTTGAAAATATTCTAGCACTATAGATCGCTTCTGGGACCCAAAAATATCGAATTTTCAAGTGTTTTTAGCCTGAATTTGGGATATAAACGGGTACAGAAGATGAATACACATATTGACTTTGGGCACCTAAAATATTGATTTCCAGCATGTTTTGGGCCTGTATTTTGAAAATACTCTAACACGGAGTAGGCATGTACAGATCGCTTCTGGGAACCTAAAATATCGAATTTTCGGGTGTTTTGAGCCTGAATTTGAGATATAAACGGGTACAAAAGATGCATGCACATATCGACTTTGGACACCAAAAATATCGATTTTTAGCATGTTTTGGCCCCATAACTTCAATATATTTTAGCACTCACTAGGCATGTACAGATCGCTTCTGGGACCCAAAAATATCGAATTTTCGGGTGTTTTGAGCCTGAATTTGGGAAATAAACGGGTACAGAAGATGCATACACATATTGACTTTGGGCACCTAAAATATCGATTTTCAGCATGTTTTGTTCCTGTATATTGAAAATACTCTAACACGGAGTAGGCATGTACAGATCGCTTCTGGGACCCAAAAATGTTGAATTTTCGGGTGTTCTGAACCTGAATTTGAGATATAAACGGGTACAGAAGATGCATGCACATATCGACTTTGGGCACCTAAAATATTGATTTTCAGCATGTTTTGGGCCTGTATTTTGAAAATACTCTAACACGGAGTAGGCATGTACAGATCGCTTCTGGGACCCAAAAATATCGAATTTTTCAGGTGTTTTGAGCCTGAATTTAAGATAAAAACGGGTACAGAAGATGCATGCACATATCGACTTTGGGCACCTAAAATATCGATTTTTAGCATGATTTGGGCCCATAAATTTAAAAAATTCTAGCACTAAGTAGGCATGTACAGATCGCTTCTGGGACCCAAAAATATCGAATTTTCGGGTGTTTTTAGCCTGAATTTGAGATATAAACGGGTACAGAAGATGCATGCACATATCGACTTTGGGCACACAAAATATCGATTTTTAGCATGTTTTGGGCCTACATTTTGAAAATATTCTAGCACTGAGTAGGCATGTACAGATCGCTTCTGGAACCCAAAAATATCGAATTTTAGAGTGTTTTCAACCTGAATTTGGGATATAAACGGGTAAAGAAGATGCATGCACATATTGACGTTGGGCACCCAAAATATCGATTTTGAGCATAATTTGAGCCTGTATTTTAAAAATACTCTAACACGGAGTAGGCATGTACAGATCGCTTCTGGGACACAAAAATATCGAATTTTCGAGTGTTTTGAGCCTGAATTTGAGATATAAACGGGTACAGAAGATGCATGCACATATCGACTTTGGGCACCTAAAATATAGATTTTTAGCATGTTTTAGGCGTATATTTTGAAAACATTCTTGCACTGAGTAAACATGTACAGATCGCTTTTGTGACCCAAAAATTTCGAATTTTCGAGTGTTTTAAACCTGAATTTGGGAAATAAACGGGTACAGAAGTACATGCACATATCGACTTTGGGCACCTAAAATATCGATTTTCAGCATGTTTTGGGCCTGTATATTGGAAATACTCTAATATGGAGTAGGCATGTACAGATCGCTTCTGGGACCCAAAAACATCGAATTTTCGGGAGTTTTGAGCCTGAATTTGAGATATAAACGGGTACTGAAGATGCATGCACATATCGACTTTGGGCACCTAAAATATCGATTTCTAGTATGTTTTGGGCGTATATCTTGAAAATATTCTAGCACTGAGTAGGCATATATAGATCGCTTCTGGGACCCAAAAATATCGAATTTTCGGGTGTTTTGAGCCTGAATTTGGGATATAAACGGGTACAGAAGATGAATACACATATTCACTTTGGGCACCTAAAATATTGATTTTCAGCATGTTTTGGGTCTCTACTTTGAAAATACTCTAACACGGAGTAGGCATGTACAGATCGCTTCTGGGAACCAAAAATATCGAATTTTCGGGTGTTTTGAGCCTGAATTTGAGATATAAACGGGAACAAAAGATGCATGCACATATCGACTTTGGGCACCTAAAATATCGATTTTTAGCATGATTTGGGCCCATAAATTTAAAAAATTCTAGCACCAGGTAGGCATGTACAGATCGCTTCTGGGACCCAAAAATATCGAATTTTCGGGTGTTTTGAGCCTGAATTTGGGATATAAACGGGTACAGAAGATGCATACACATATTGACTTTGGGCAACTAAAATATCGATTTTCAGCATCTTTTGGGCCTGTATATTAAAAATACTCTACCACGGAGTAGGCATATACAGATCGCTTGTGCGACACAAAAATATTGAATTTTCGGGTGTTTTGAGCCTGAATTTTAGATATAAACGGGTACAGAAGATGCATGCACATATCGACTTTGGGCAAACAAAATATCGATTTTGAGCATGTTTTTGGCCTGTATTTTGAAAATACTCTAACACGGAGTAGTCATGTACAGATCGCTTCTGGGATCCAAAAATATCGAATTTTCGAGTGTTTTGAGTCTGAATTTAAGATATAAACGGGTACAGAAGATGCATGCACATATCGACTTTTGGCACCCAAAATATCGATTTTCAGCATGTTCTGGGCTTATATTTTGAAAATATTCTAGCACTGAGTAGGTATGTACAGATCGCTTCTGGAACCCAAAAATATCGAATTTTCGGGTGTTTTGAGCTTGAATTTGGGATATAAACGGGTACAGATGATGCATACATATATTGACTTTGGGCACCTAAAATATCGATTTTCATCATGTTTTGGGCCTGTATTTTGAAAATACTCTAACACAGAGTAGGCATGTACAGATCGCTTCTGGGACACAAAAATATCGAATTTTCGGGGATTTTGAGCCTGAATTCGAGATATAAACGGGTACAGAAGATTCATGCACATATCGACTTTAGACACCTAAAATATCGATTTTAAGCATGTTTTGAGCCTATATTTTGAAAACTTTCTAGCACTGAGTAGGTATGTACAGATCGCTTCTGGGACCAAAAAATATTGATTTTCGGGTGTTTTGAGCCTGAATTTGATATATAAACGGTTACTGAAGATGCATGCACATATCGACCTTTTACACCTAAAATATCGATTTTGAGCATCTTTTGTTTCTGTATCTTGAAAACATTCTAGCAAGGAGTAGGTATGTACAGATCGCTTCTGGGACCCAAAAATATTGAGTTTTCGGGTGTTTTGAGCCTGAATTTGAGATATAAACGGGTATTGAAGATGCATGCACATATCGAATTTGGGCACCTAAAATATCGGTTTTTAGCATGTTTTAGGCCTGTATTATGAAAATACTCTAACAAGGAGTAGGCATGTACAGATCGCTTCTGGGACACAAAAATATCGAATTTTCGTGTGTTTTGTGCCTGAATTTGAGATATAAAGGGGTACAGAAGATGCATGCACATATCGACTTTGGGCACCTAAAATATCGATTTTTAGCATGATTTGGGCCCATAAATTTAAAAAATTCTAGCACCAGGTAGGCATGTACAGATCGCTTCTGGGACCCAAAAATATCGAATTTTTGGGTGTTTTGAGCCTGAATTTGGGATATAAACGGGTACAGAAGATGCATACACATATTGACTTTGGGCAACTAAAATATCGATTTTCAGCATCTTTTGGGCCTGTATATTAAAAATACTCTACCACGGAGTAGGCATATACAGATCGCTTGTGCAACACAAAAATTTCGAATTTTCGGGTGTTTTGAGCCTGAATTTTAGATATAAACGGGTACAGAAGATGAATGCACATATCGACTTTGGGCACCCAAAATATCGATTTTGAGCATGTTTTTGGCCTGTATTTTGAAAATACTCTAACACGGAGTAGTCATGTACAGATCGCTTCTGGGATCCAAAAATATCGAATTTTCGAGTGTTTTGAGCCTGAATTTAAGATATAAACGGGTACAGAAGATGCATGCACATATCGACTTTTGGCACCCAAAATATCGATTTTCAGCATGTTCTGGGCTTATATTTTGAAAATATTCTAGCACTGAGTAGGTATGTACAGATCGCTTCTGGAACCCAAAAATATCGAATTTTCGGGTGTTTTGAGCCTGAATTTGGGATATAAACGGGTACAGATGATGCATACATATATTGACTTTGTGCACCTAAAATATCGATTTTAATCATGTTTTGGGCCTGTATTTTGAAAATACTCTAACACAGAGTAGGCATGTACAGATCGCTTCTGGGACCCAAAAATATCGAATTTTCGGGTGTTTTGAGCCTGAATTCGAGATATAAACGGGTACAGAAGATTCATGCACATATCGACTTTAGACACCTAAAATATCGATTTTAAGCATGTTTTGAGCCTATTTTTTGAAAACATTCAAGCACTGAGTAGGTATGTACAGATCGCTTCTGGGACCAAAAAATATTGATTTTCGGGTGTTTTGAGCCTGAATTTGAGATATAAACGGTTACTGAAGATGCATGCACATATCGACCTTTTACACCTAAAATATCGATTTTGAGCATGTTTTGGGTCTGTATCTTGAAAACATTCTAGCAAGGAGTAGGCATGTACAGATCGCTTCTGGGACCCAAAAATATCGAATTTTCGGGTTTTTTGAGCCTGAAATAGAGATATAAACGGGTACAGAAGATGCATACACATATTGACTTTGGGCACCTAAAATATCGATTTTTAGCATGTTTTGGGCCCATATTTCGAAAAAATTCTAGCACTGAGTAGGTATGTACAGATCGCTTCTGGGACCCAAAAATATTGAATTTTCGGGTGTTTTGAGCCTGAATTTGAGATATAAACGGGTTCTGAAGATGCATGCACATATCGAATTTGGGCACCTAAAATATCGATTTTGAGCATGTTTTTGGCCTGTATTATGAAAATACTCTAACACGGAGTAGGCATGTACAGATCGCTTCTGGGACACAAAGATATCGAATTTTCAGGTGTTTTGAGCCTGAATTTGAGATATAAACGGGTACAGAAGATGCAAGCACATATCGACTTTGGGCACCTAAAATATCGATTTCTAGCATGTTTTGGGCGTATATCTTGAAAATATTCTAGCACTATAGATCGCTTCTGGGACCCAAAAATATCGAATTTTCAAGTGTTTTGAGCCTGAATTTGGGATATAAACGGGTACAGAAGATGAATACACATATTGACTTTGGGCACCTAAAATATTGATTTCCAGCATGTTTTGGGCCTGTAATTTGAAAATACTCTAACATCGAGTAGGCATGTACAGATCGCTTCTGGGAACCAAAAATATCGAATTTTCGGGTGTTTTGAGCCTGAATTTGAGATATAAACGGGTACAAAAGATGCATGCACATATCGACTTTGGACACCTAAAATATCGATTTTTAGCATGTTTTGGCCCCATAACTTCAATATATTTTAGCACTCACTAGGCATGTACAGATCGCTTCTGGGACCCAAAAATATCGAATTTTCGGGTGTTTTGAGCCTGAATTTGGGAAATAAACGGGTACAGAAGATGCATACACATATTGACTTTGGGCACCTAAAATATCGATTTTCAGCATGTTTTGTGCCTGTATATTGAAAATACTCTAACACGGAGTATGCATGTACAGATCGCTTCTGGGACCCAAAAATGTTGAATTTTCGGGTGTTCTGAACCTGAATTTGAGATATAAACGGGTACAGAAGATGCATGCACATATCGACTTTGGGCACCTAAAATATTGATTTTCAGCATGTTTTGGGCCTGTATTTTGAAAATACTCTAACACGGAGTAGGCATGTACAGATCGCTTCTGGGACCCAAAAATATCGAATTTTCAGGTGTTTTGAGACTGAATTTGAGATATAAACGGCTACTGAAGATGCATGCACATATCGACTTTGGGCACCTAAAATATCGATTTCTAGTATATTATGGGCGTATATCTTGAAAATATTCTAGCACTGAGTAGGCATATATAGATCGCTTCTGGGACCCAAAAATATCGAATTTTCGGGTGTTTTGAGCTTGAATTTGGGATATAAACGGGTACAGAAGATGAATACACATATTCACTTTGGGCACCTAAAATATTGATTTTCAGCATGTTTTGGGTCTCTACTTTGAAAATACTCTAACACGGAGTAGGCATGTACAGATCGCTTCTGGGAACCAAAAATATCGAATTTTCGGGTGTTTTGAGCCTGAATTTGAGATATAAACGGGTACAGAAGATGCATGCACATATCGAATTTGGGCACCTAAAATATCGATTTTTTGCATGTTTTGGGCCTGTATTATGAAAATACTCTAACACGGAGTAGGCATGTACAGATCGCTTCTGGGACACAAAGATATCGAATTTTCGTGTGTTTTGAGCCTGAATTTGAGATATAAACGGGTACAGAAGATGCAAGCACATATCGACTTTGGGCACCTAAAATATCGATTTCTAGCATGTTTTGGGCGTATATCTTGAAAATATTCTAGCACTATAGATCGCTTCTGGGACCCAAAAATATCGAATTTTCAAGTGTTTTGAGCCTGAATTTGGGATATAAACAGGTACAGAAGATGAATACACATATTGACTTTGGGCACCTAAAATATTGATTTCCAGCATGTTTTGGGCCTGTATTTTGAAAATACTCTAACACGGAGTAGGTATGTACAGATCGCTTCTTGGGCCCAAAAATATCGAATTTTCGGGTGTTTTTAGCCTGAATTTGAGATATAAACGGGTACAGAAGATGAATGCACATATCGACTTTGGGCACACAAAATATCGATTTTGAGCATGTTTTGGGCCTACATTTTGAAAATATTCTAGCACTGAGAAGGCATGTGCAGACTGCTTCTGGAACCCAAAAATATCGAATTTTAAAGTGTTTTAAACCTGAATTTGGGATGTAAACGGGTACAGAATATGCATTCACATATCGACTTTGGACACCTAAAATATCGATTTTTAGCATGTTTTGAGCCTATATTTTGAAAATATTCTAGCACTGAGTAGGCATGTACAGATCGCTTCTGGAACCCAAAAATATCGAATTTTAGAGTGTTTTCAACCTGAATTTGGGATATAAACGGGTAAAGAAGATGCATGCACATATTGACGTTGGGCACCCAAAATAACGATTTTGAGCATAATTTGAGCCTGTATTTTGAAAATACTCTAACACGGAGTAGGCATGTACAGATCGCTTCTGGGACACAAAAATATCGAATTTTCGAGTGTTTTGAGCCTGAATTTGAGATATAAACGGGTACAGAAGATGCATGCACATATCGACTTTGGGCACCTAAAATATCGATTTTTAGCATGTTTTAGGCGTATATTTTGAAAACATTCTAGCACGGAGTAAACATGTACAGATCGCTTCTGTGACCCAAAAATTTCGAATTTTCGAGTGTTTTAAACCTGAATTTGGGAAATAAACGGGTACAGAAGATGCATGCACATATCGACTTTGGGCACCTAAAATATCGATTTTCAGCATGTTTTGGGCCTGTATATTGGAAATACTCTAATATGGAGTAGGCATGTACAGATCGCTTCTGGGACACAAAGATATCGAATTTTCGTGTGTTTTGAGCCTGAATTTGAGATATAAACGGGTACAGAAGATGCAAGCACATATCGACTTTGGGCACCTAAAATATCGATTTCTAGCATGTTTTGGGCGTATATCTTGAAAATATTCTAGCACTATAGATCGCTTCTGGGACCCAAAAATATCGAATTTTCAAGTGTTTTGAGCCTGAATTTGGGATATAAACAGGTACAGAAGATGAATACACATATTGACTTTGGGCACCTAAAATATTGATTTCCAGCATGTTTTGGGCCTGTATTTTGAAAATACTCTAACACGGAGTAGGTATGTACAGATCGCTTCTTGGGCCCAAAAATATCGAATTTTCGGGTGTTTTTAGCCTGAATTTGAGATATAAACGGGTACAGAAGATGCATGCACATATCGACTTTGGGCACACAAAATATCGATTTTGAGCATGTTTTGGGCCTACATTTTGAAAATATTCTAGCACTGAGAAGGCATGTGCAGACTGCTTCTGGAACCCAAAAATATCGAATTTTAAAGTGTTTTAAACCTGAATTTGGGATGTAAACGGGTACAGAATATGCATTCACATATCGACTTTGGACACCTAAAATATCGATTTTTAGCATGTTTTGAGCCTATATTTTGAAAATATTCTAGCACTGAGTAGGCATGTACAGATCGCTTCTGGAACCCAAAAATATCGAATTTTAGAGTGTTTTCAAACTGAATTTGGGATATAAACGGGTAAAGAAGATGCATGCACATATTGACGTTGGGCACCCAAAATATCGATTTTGAGCATAATTTGAGCCTGTATTTTGAAAATACTCTAACACGGAGTAGGCATGTACAGATCGCTTCTGGGACACAAAAATATCGAATTTTCGAGTGTTTTGAGCCTGAATTTGAGATATAAACGGGTACAGAAGATGCATGCACATATCGACTTTGGGCACCTAAAATATCGATTTTTAGCATGTTTTAGGCGTATATTTTGAAAACATTCTAGCACGGAGTAAACATGTACAGATCGCTTCTGTGACCCAAAAATTTCGAATTTTCGAGTGTTTTAAACCTGAATTTGGGAAATAAACGGGTACAGAAGATGCATGCACATATCGACTTTGGGCACCTAAAATATCGATTTTCAGCATGTTTTGGGCCTGTATATTGGAAATACTCTAATATGGAGTAGGCATGTACAGATCGCTTCTGGGACCCAAAAATATCGAATTTTCAAGTGTTTTGAGCCTGAATTTGGGATATAAACGGGTACAGAAGATGCTTACACGTATTGACTTTGGGCACCTAAAATATCGATTTTCAGCATGTTTTGTGCCTGTAAATTGAAAATACTCTAACACGGAGTAGGCATGTACAGATCGCTTCTGGGACCCAAAAATGTTGAATTTTCTGGTGTTTTGAGCCAGAATTTGAGATATAAACGGGTACTGAAGATGCATGCACATATCGACTTTTTGCACCTAAAATATCGATTTTAAGCATGTTTTGGGCCTGTATTTTGAAAATACTCTAACAGGGAGTAGGCATGTACAGGTAGCTTCTGGTACACAAAAATATCGAAATTTCGAGTGTTTTGAGCCTGAATTTGGGATATAAACGGGTACAGAAGATGCATGCACATATCGAATTTGTGCACCTAAAATATCGATTTTCAGCATGTTTTGGGCCTGTATTTTGAAAATACTCTAACAGGGAGTAGGCATGTACAGATCGCTTCTGGGACCCAAAAATATCGAATTTTCGGGAGTTTTGAGCCTGAATTTTAAATATAAACGGGTTCAGAAGATGCATGAACATATCGACTTTAGACACTTAAAATATCAATTTTTTAATGTTTTGGGCCTATATTTTGAAAACATTCCAGCACTGAGTAGGCATGTACAGATCGCTTCATGGAACGGAAAGTTTTGAATTTTCGGGTGTTTTGAGCCTGAATTTGAGATATAAACGGGTACAGAAGATCCATGCACATATCGACTTTGGACACCTAAAATATCGATTTTTAGCATGTTTTGAGCCTATATTTTGAAAACATTCTAGCACTGAGTAGGCATGCACAGATCGCTGCGGGGACCCCAAAATATTGATTTTCGGGTGTTTTGAGCCTGAATTTGGGATATAAACGGGTACTTTAGATGCATGCACATATCGACTTTAGACACTTAAAATATCGATTTTTAGCATGTTTTAAGCCTATATTTTTAAAATATTCCAGCACTGAGTAGGCATGTACAGATCGCTTCTGGAACCCCAAAAAATCGATTTTTAGAGTGTTTTAAACCTTAATTTGGGATGTAAACGTGTACAGAAGATGCTTGCACATATCGACTTTGGACACCTAAAATATCGATTTTTAGCATGTTTTGTGCCAATATTTTGAAAATATTCTAGCACTGAGTAG
Organism: Petrolisthes cinctipes; assembly: GCA_033782935.1. NCBI lineage: Eukaryota > Metazoa > Arthropoda > Malacostraca > Decapoda > Porcellanidae > Petrolisthes > Petrolisthes cinctipes. The sequence goes on from JAWQEG010000369.1 coordinate 357,575, forward strand.
GCATGTACAGATCGCTTCTGGGACCCAAAAATATTGAATTTACGAGTGTTTTGAGCCTGAATTTGAGATATAAACGGGTACAGAAGATGCATGCACATATCGCCTTTTTGCACCTAAAATATCGATTTTGAACATGTTTTGGGTCTGTATCTTGAAAACATTCTAGCAAGGAGTAGGCATGTACAGGTCGCTTCTGGGACCCAAAAATATCGAATTTTCGAGTGTTTTAAACCTGAATTTGGGATGTAAACGGGTACAGAAGATGCATGCACATATCGACTTTGGGCACCCAAAATATCGATTTTTAGCACGTTTTGGGCCTATATTGTGAAAATATTATAGCACTAAGTAGGCATTTACAGATCGCTTCTGGGACCAAAAAATATCGAATTTTCGGTTATTTTGAGCCTGAATTTGGGATATAAACGGATACAGAAGATGCATGCACATATCGACTTTGCGCACCCAAAATATCGATTTTTAGCACGTTTTGGGCCTATATTTTGAAAATATTATAGAACTAAGTAGGCATGTACAGATCGCTTCTGGGACCAAAAAATATCGAATTTTCAGGGTATTTTGAGCCTGAATTTGGGATATAAACGGATACAGAAGATGCATACACATATTGACTTTGTGCACCTACAATATCGATTTTCAGCATGTTTTGTGCCAATATTTTGAAAATATTCTAGCACTGAGTAGGCATGTACAGATCGCTTCTGGGACCCAAAAATATTGAATTTACGAGTGTTTTGAGCCTGAATTTGTGATATAAACGGGTACAGAAGATGCATGCACATATCGCCTTTTTGCACCTAAAATATCGATTTTGAACATGTTTTGCGTCTGTATCTTGAAAACATTCTAGCAAGGAGTAGGCATGTACAGGTCGCTTCTGGGTCCCAAAAATATCGAATTTTCGAGTGTTTTAAACCTGAATTTGGGATGTAAACGGGTACAGAAGATGCATGCACATATCGACTTCTTGCACCCAAAATATCGATTTTTAGCAAGTTTTGGGCCTATATTTTGAAAATATTATAGCACTAAGTAGGCATGCATAGATCGCTTCTGGGACCAAAAAAAATCGAATTTTCGGGTGTTTTGAGCCTGAATTTGGGATATAAACGGATACAGAAGATGCATGCACATATCGACTTTGTACACCTACAATATCGATTTTCAGCATGTTTTGGGCCTGTATTTTGAAAATACTCAAACAGGGAGTAGGCATGTACAGATCGCTTCTGGGACCCAAAAATATCGAATTTTCGGGGGTTTTGAGCCTGAATTTGTGATATAAACGGGTACAGAAGATGCATGAACATATCGACTTCTTGCACCTAAAATATCGATTTTGAGCATGTTTTGGGTCTGTATCTTGAATACATTCTAGCAAGGAGTAGGCGTGTACAGATCGCTTCTGGGACCCAAAAATATCGAATTTTCGGGTGTTTTGAGCCTGAATTTGAGATATAAACAGGTACAAAAGATGCATGCACATATCGAATTTGGGAACCCAAAATATCGATTTTTAACACGTTTTAGGCCTATATTTAGAAAATATTATAGCACTAAGTAGGCATGTACAGATCGCTTCTGGGACCCAAAAATATTGAATTTTCGGGTGATTTGAGCCTGAATTTGGGATATATACGGATACAGAAGATGCATACACATATCGACTTTGTGCACCTAAAATATCGATTTTCAGCATGTTTTTGGCCTGTATTTTGAAAATACTCTAACAGGGAGTAGGCATGTACAGATCGCTTCTGGGACCCAAAAATATCGAATTTTCGGGTGTTTTGAGCCTGAATTTTAAATATAAACGGGTACAAAAGATGCATGAACATATCGACTTTAGTCACTTAAAATATCAATTTTTTAATGTTTTGGGCTTATATTTTAAAAACATTCCAGCACTGAGTAGGCATGTACAGATCGCTTCAGGGAACGGAAAGTTTTGAATTTTCGGGTGTTTTGAGCCTGAATTTGAAATATAAACGGGTACAGAAGATCCATGCACATATCGACTTTGGACACCTAAAATATCGATTTTTATCATGTTTTGAGCCTATATTTTGAAAAAATTCTAGCACTGAGTAGGAATGCACAGATCGCTTCTGGGACCGCAAAATATTGATTTTCAGGTGTTTTGAGCTTGAATTTGGGATATAAACGAGTACAGAAGATGCATGCACATATCGACTTTGTGCACCTAAAATATCGATTTTTAGCATGATTTGGGCACATATATTGAAAAAATTCTAGCACTGGGTAAGCATGTACAGATCGCTTTTGGGACCCAAAAATATTCGAATTTTCGGGTGTTTTGAGCCTGAATTTTAGATATAAACGGGTACAGAAGATGAATGCACATATCGACTTTGGACACATTAAATATCGATTTTTAGCATGTTTTGAGCCTATATTTTGAAAAAAATTCTAGCACTGAGTAGGCATGTACAGATCGCTTCTGGGACCCAAAAATGTTGAATTTTCGGATATTTTGAGCCTGAATTTGAGTTATAAACGGGTACTGAAGATGCATGCACATATCGACTTTTTGCACCTAAAATATCGATTTTGATTATGTTTTGGGTCTGTATTTTGAAAACATTCTAGCAAGGAGTAGGCATGTACAGATCGCTTCTGTGACCCAAAAATATCGAATTTTTGAGTGTTTTAAACCTGAATTTAGGATATAAACGGGTACAGAAGATGCATTCACATATCGACTTTGGGCACCCAAAATATCGATTTTGAGCCTGTTTTGGGCCTGTATTTTTAAAATACTCTAACACGGAGTAGGCATGTACAGATCGCTTCTGGTACACAAAAATATCGAATTTTCGAGTGTTTTGAGCCTGAATTTGGGAAATAAACGAGTACAGAAGATGCATACACATATTAACTTTGGGCACCTAAAATATCGATTTTAAGCATGTTTTGGGCCTGTATATTGAAAATACTCTAACACGGAGTAGGCATGTACAGATCGCTTATGGGACCCAAAAATATCGAATTTTCGGGTGTTCTGAACCTGAATTTGAGATATAAACGGGTACAGAAGATGCATGCACATATCGATTTTAGGCACCTAAAATATTGATTTTCAGCATGTTTTGGGCCTGTATCTTGAAAATACTCTAACACGGAGTAGGCATGTACAGATTGCTTCTGGGACCCAAAAATATCGAATTTTCGGGTGTTTTGAGCCTGAATTTGGGAAATAAACGGGTATAGAAGATAAATACACATATTGACTTTGGGCACCTAAAATATTAATTTCCAGCATGTTTTGCGCCTGTATTTTGAAAATACTCTAACACGGAGTAGGCATGTACAGATCGCTTCTGGGAACCAAAAATATCGAATTTTCGGGTGTTTTGAGCCTGAATTTGAGATATAAACGGGTGCAGAAGATACATGCACATATCGACTTTTTGCACTTAAAATATCGATTTTTAGCATGTTTTGGGCCCATATATTGAAACAATTCTAGCACTGAGTAGGCATGTACAGATCGCTTCTGGGACCCAAAAATATCGAATTTTCAAGTGTTTTGAGCCTGAATTTGGGATATAAACGGGTACAGAAGATGCATGAACATATCAACTTTAGACACTTAAAATATCGATTTTTTAATGTTTTGGGCCTATATTTTGAAAACATTCCAGCAATGAGTAGGCATGTACAGATAGCTTCAGGGAACGGAAAGTTTTGAATTTTCGGGGGTTTTGAGCCTGAATTTGTGATATAAACGGGTACAGAAGATGCATGAACATATCGACTTCTTGCACCTAAAATATCGATTTTAAGCATGTTTTGGGTCTGTATCTTGAATACATTCTAGCAAGGAGTAGGCGTGTACAGATCGCTTCTGGGACCCAAAAATATCGAATTTTCGGGTGTTTTGAGCCTGAATTTGAGATATAAACAGGTACAAAAGATGCATGCACATATCGAATTTGGGAACCCAAAATATCGATTTTTAACACGTTTTAGGCCTATATTTAGAAAATATTGTAGCACTAAGTAGGCATGTACAGATCGCTTCTGGGACCCAAAAATATTGAATTTTCGGGTGATTTGAGCCTGAATTTGGGATATATACGGATACAGAAGATGCATACACATATCGACTTTGTGCACCTAAAATATCGATTTTCAGCATGTTTTTGGCCTGTATTTTGAAAATACTCTAACAGGGAGTAGGCATGTACAGATCGCTTCTGGGACCCAAAAATATCGAATTTTCGGGTATTTTGAGCCTGAATTTTAAATATAAACGGGTACAAAAGATGCATGAACATATCGACTTTAGTCACTTAAAATATCAATTTTTTAATGTTTTGGGCTTATATTTTAAAAACATTCCAGCATTGAGTAGGCATGTACAGATCGCTTCAGGGAACGGAAAGTTTTGAATTTTCGGGTGTTTTGAGCCTGAATTTGAAATATAAACGGGTACAGAAGATCCATGCACATATCGACTTTGGACACCTAAAATATCGATTTTTATCATGTTTTGAGCCTATATTTTGAAAAAATTCTAGCACTGAGTAGGAATGCACAGATCGCTTCTGGGACCGCAAAATATTGATTTTCAGGTGTTTTGAGCTTGAATTTGGGATATAAACGAGTGCAGAAGATGCATGCACATATCGACTTTGTGCACCTAAAATATCGATTTTTAGCATGATTTGGGCCCATATATTGAAAAAATTCTAGCACTGGGTAAGCATGTACAGATCGCTTTTGGGACCCAAAAATATCGAATTTTCGGGTGTTTTGAGCCTGAATTTTAGATATAAACGGGTACAGAAGATGAATGCACATATCGACTTTGGACACATTAAATATCGATTTTTAGCATGTTTTGAGCCTATATTTTGAAAAAAATTCTAGCACTGAGTAGGCATGTACAGATCGCTTCTGGGACCCAAAAATGTTGAATTTTCGGATATTTTGAGCCTGAATTTGAGTTATAAACGGGTACTGAAGATGCATGCACATATCGACTTTTTGCACCTAAAATATCGATTTTGATTATGTTTTGGGTCTGTATTTTGAAAACATTCTAGCAAGGAGTAGGCATGTACAGATCGCTTCTGTGACCCAAAAATATCGAATTTTTGAGTGTTTTAAACCTGAATTTAGGATATAAACGGGTACAGAAGATGCATTCACATATCGACTTTGGGCACCCAAAATATCGATTTTGAGCCTGTTTTGGGCCTGTATTTTTAAAATACTCTAACACGGAGTAGGCATGTACAGATCGCTTCTGGTACACAAAAATATCGAATTTTCGAGTGTTTTGAGCCTGAATTTGGGAAATAAACGAGTACAGAAGATGCATACACATATTAACTTTGGGCACCTAAAATATCGATTTTAAGCATGTTTTGGGCCTGTATATTGAAAATACTCTAACACGGAGTAGGCATGTACAGATCGCTTATGGGACCCAAAAATATCGAATTTTCGGGTGTTCTGAACCTGAATTTGAGATATAAACGGGTACAGAAGATGCATGCACATATCGATTTTAGGCACCTAAAATATTGATTTTCAGCATGTTTTGGGCCTGTATCTTGAAAATACTCTAACACGGAGTAGGCATGTACAGATTGCTTCTGGGACCCAAAAATATCGAATTTTCGGGTGTTTTGAGCCTGAATTTGGGAAATAAACGGGTATAGAAGATAAATACACATATTGACTTTGGGCACCTAAAATATTAATTTCCAGCATGTTTTGCGCCTGTATTTTGAAAATACTCTAACACGGAGTAGGCATGTACAGATCGCTTCTGGGAACCAAAAATATCGAATTTTCGGGTGTTTTGAGCCTGAATTTGAGATATAAACGGGTGCAGAAGATACATGCACATATCGACTTTTTGCACTTAAAATATCGATTTTTAGCATGTTTTGGGCCCATATATTGAAACAATTCTAGCACTGAGTAGGCATGTACAGATCGCTTCTGGGACCCAAAAATATCGAATTTTCAAGTGTTTTGAGCCTGAATTTGGGATATAAACGGGTACAGAAGATGCATGAACATATCAACTTTAGACACTTAAAATATCGATTTTTTAATGTTTTGGGCCTATATTTTGAAAACATTCCAGCAATGAGTAGGCATGTACAGATCGCTTCAGGGAACGGAAAGTTTTGAATTTTCGGGTGTTTTGAGCCTGAATTTGAGATATAAAGGGGTACAGAAGATTCATGCACATATCGACTTTGGACACCTAAAATATCGATTTTTAGCATGTTTTGAGCCTATATTTTGAGAAAATTCTAGCACTGAGTAAGAATGCACAGATCGCTTCTGGGACCGCAAAATATTGATTTTCGGGTGTTTTGAGCCTGAATTTGGGATATAAACGAGTACAGAAGATGCATGCACATATCGACTTTGTGCACCTAAAATATCGATTTTTAGCATGATTTGGGCCCATATATTGAAAAAATTCTAGCACTGAGTAAGCATGTACAGATCGCTTTTGGGACCCAAAAATATCAAATTTTCGGGTGTTTTGAGCCTGAATTTTAGATATAAACGGGTACAGAAGATGAATGCACATATCGACTTTGGACACATTAAATATCGATTTTTAGCATGTTTTGAGCCTATATTTTGAAAAAATTCTAGCACTGAGTAGGCATGTACAGATCGCTTCTGGGACCCAAAAATGTTGAATTTTCGGATATTTTGAGCCTGAATTTGAGATATAAACGGGTACTGAAGATGCATGCACATATCGACTTTTTGCACCTAAAACATCGATTTTGATTATGTTTTGGGTCTGTATCTTGAAAACATTCTAGTAAGGAGTAGGCATGTACAGATCGCTTCTGTGACCCAAAAATATCGAATTTTTGAGTGTTTTAAACCTGAATTTAGGATATAAACGGGTACAGAAGATGCATTCACATATCGACTTTGGGCACCCAAAATATCGATTTTGAGCCTGTTTTGGGCCTGTATTTTGAAAATACTCTAACACGGAGTAGGCATGTACAGATCGCTTCTGGTACACAAAAATATCGAATTTTCGAGTGTTTTGAGCCTGAATTTGGGAAATAAACGAGTACAGAAGATGCATACACATATTAACTTTGGGCACCTAAAATATCGATTTTAAGCATGTTTTGGGCCTGTATATTGAAAATACTCTAACACGGAGTAGGCATGTACAGATCGCTTCTGGGACCCAAAAATATCGAATTTTCGGGTGTTCTGAACCTGAATTTGAGATATAAACGGGTACAGAAGATGCATGCACATATCGATTTTAGGCACCTAAAATATTGATTTTCAGCATGTTTTGGGCCTGTATCTTGAAAATACTTTAACACGGAGTAGGCATGTACAGATTGCTTCTGGGACCCAAAAATATCGAATTTTCGGGTGTTTTGAGCCTGAATTTGGGAAATAAACGAGTATAGAAGATAAATACACATATTGACTTTGGGCACCTAAAATATTAATTTCCAGCATGTTTTGGGCCTGTATTTTGAAAATACTCTTACACGGAGTAGGCATGTACAGATCGCTTCTGGGACCCAAAAATATCGAATTTTCGGGTGTTTTGAGTCTGAATTTGAGATATAAACGGGTACAGAAGATGCATGCACATATCGATTTTTTGCATTTAAAATATCGATTTTTAGCATGTTTTAGGCCCATATTTTGAAAAAATTCTAGCACTGAGTAGGCATGTACAGATCGCTTCTAAGACCCAAAAATATCGAATTTTCGGGTGTTTTGAGCCCGAATTTGAGATATAAACGGGTACAGAAGATGCATGCACATATCGACTTTGGGCACATAAAATATCGATTTTTAGCATGATTTGGGCCCATATATTGAAAAAAATTCTAGCACTGAGTAAGCATGTACAGATCGCTTCTGGGACCCAAAAATATTGAATTTTCGGGTGTTTTGAGCCTGAATTTGGGATATAAACGGGTACAGAAGATGAATACACATATTGACTTTGGGCAACTAAAATATCGATTTTCAGCATGTTTTGGGCCTGTATATTGAAAATACTCTAACACGGAGTAGGCATGTACAGATTGCTTCTGGGACCCAAAAATATCAAATTTTCGGGTGTTCTGAACCTGAATTTGAGATATAAACGGGTACAGAAGATGCATGCACATATCGACTTTGGGCACCTAAAATATTGATTTTCAGCATTTTTGGGGCCTGTATTTTGAAAATACACTAACACGGAGTAGGCTTGTACAGATCGCTTCTGGGACCCAAAAATATCGAATTTTCGGGTGTTTTGAGCCTGAATTTGATATATAAACGGGTACAGAAGATGCATGCACATATCGACTTTGGGCACATAAGATATCGATTTTTAGAATGATTTGGGCCCATATATTGAAAAAAATTCTAGCACTGAGTAAGCATGTACAGATCGCTTCTGGGACCCAAAAATATCGAATTTTCGGGTGTTTTGAGCCTGAATTTGGGATATAAACGGGTACAGAAGATGAATACACATATTGACTTTGGGCAACTAAAATATCGATTTTCAGCATGTTTTGGGCCTGTATATTGAAAATACTCTACCACGGAGTATGCATGTAAAGATCGCTTCTGGAACCCTAAATTTTCGAATTTTCGGGTGTTTTGAGCCTGAATTTGAGATATAAACGGGTACAGAAGATTCATGCACATATCGACTTTAGACACCTAAAATATCGATTTTAATCATGTTTTGAGCCTATATTTTGAAAACATTCTAGCACTGAGTAGGCATGTACAGATCGCTTCTGGGACCCAAAAATATTGAATTTTCGGGTGTTTTGAGTCTGAATTTGAGATACAAACGGGTACTGAAGATGCATGAACATATCGACTTTGGACACCTAAAATATTGATTTTTAACATGTTTTGAGCCTATATTTTGAAAACATTCTAGCACTGAGAAGGCATGTACAGATTGCTTCTGGGACCCAAAAATATCGAATTTTTGGGTGTTTTGAGCCTGAATTTGAGATATAAACGGTTACTGAAGATGCATGCACATATCGACTTTTTACACCTAAAATATCGATTTTGAGCATGTTTTTGGTCTGTATCTTGAAAACATTCTAGCAAGGAGTAGGCATGTACAGATCGCTTCTGGGACCCAAAAATATCGAATTTTTGGGTGTTTTGAGCCTGAATTTGAGATATAAACGGGTACAGAAGATGCATGCACATATTGACTTTGGACACATTATATTTCGATTTTTAGCATGTTTTGAGCTTATATTTTGAAAACATTCTAGCACTGAGTAGGCATGTACAGATTGCTTCTAAGACCCAAAAATATCGAATTTTCGGGTGTTTTGAGCCTGAATTTGGGATATAAACGGGTACAGAAGATGAATACACATATTGACTTTGGGCAACTAAAATATCGATTTTCAGCATGTTTTGGGCCTGTATATTGAAAATACTCTAACACGGAGTAGGCATGTACAGATTGCTTCTGGGACCCAAAAATATCGAATTTTCGGGTGTTCTGAACCTGAATTTGAGATATAAACGGGTACAGAAGATGCATGCACATATCGACTTTAGGCACCTATAATATTGATTTTCAGCATTTTTGGGGCCTGTATTTTGAAAATACACTAACACGGAGTAGGCTTGTACAGATCGCTTCTGGGACCCAAAAATATCGAATTTTCGGGTGTTTTGAGCCTGAATTTGAGATATAAACGGGTACAGAAGATGCATGCACATATCGACTTTGGGCACATAAGATATCGATTTTTAGAATGATTTGGGCCCATATATTGAAAAAAATTCTAGCACTGAGTAAGCATGTACAGATCGCTTCTGGGACCCAAAAATATCGAATTTTAGGGTGTTTTGAGCCTGAATTTGGGATATAAACGGGTACAGAAGATGAATACACATATTGACTTTGGGCAACTAAAATATCGATTTTCAGCATGTTTTGGGCCTGTATATTGAAAATACTCTACCACGGAGTATGCATGTAAAGATCGCTTCTGGAACCCTAAATTTTCGAATTTTCGGGTGTTTTGAGCCTGAATTTGAGATATAAACGGGTACAGAAGATTCATGCACATATCGACTTTAGACACCTAAAATATCGATTTTAATCATGTTTTGAGCCTATATTTTGAAAACATTCTAGCACTGAGTAGGCATGTACAGATCGCTTCTGGGACCCAAAAATATTGAATTTTCGGGTGTTTTGAGTCTGAATTTGAGATACAAACGGGTACTGAAGATGCATGAACATATCGACTTTGGACACCTAAAATATTGATTTTTAACATGTTTTGAGCCTATATTTTGAAAACATTCTAGCACTGAGAAGGCATGTACAAATTGCTTCTGGGACCCAAAAATATCGAATTTTTGGGTGTTTTGAGCCTGAATTTGAGATATAAACGGTTACTGAAGATGCATGCACATATCGACTTTTTACACCTAAAATATCGATTTTGAGCATGTTTTTGGTCTGTATCTTGAAAACATTCTAGCAAGGAGTAGGCATGTACAGATCGCTTCTGGAACTCAAAAAATATCGAATTTTTGGGTGTTTTGAGCCTGAATTTGAGATATAAACGGGTACAGAAGATGCATGCACATATTGACTTTGGACACATTATATATCGATTTTTAGCATGTTTTGAGCCTATATTTTGAAAACATTCTAGCACTGAGTAGGCATGTACAGATTGCTTCTGGGACCCAAAAATATCGAATTTTTGGGTGTTTTGAGCCTGAATTTGAGATATAAACGGGTACAGAAGATGCATGCACATATCGACTTTGGACACATTAAATATCGATTTTTAGCATGTTTTGAGCCTATATTTTGAAAACATTCTAGCACTGAGTAGGCATGTACAGATCGCTTCTGGGACCCAAAAATGTTGAATTTTCGGGTATTTTGAGCCTGAATTTGAGATATAAACGGGTACTGAAGATGCATGAACATATCGACCTTTTGCACTTAAAATATCGATTTTTAGCATGTTTTGGGCCCATATTTTGACAAAATTTTAGCACTGAGTAGGTATGTACAGATCGCTTCTGGGACCCAACCCAAAAATATCGAATTTTCGGGTGTTTTGAGCCTGAATTTGAGATATAAACGGGTAAAAAAGATGCATGCACATATCGACTTTGGACACCTAAAATATCGATTTTTAGCATGTTTTGGCCCCATAACTTCAACATATTTTAGCACTCAGTAGGTATGTACAGATCGCTTCTGGGACCCAAAAATATCGAATTTTCGGGTTTTTTGAGCCTGAATTTGGGAAATAAACGGGTACAGAAGATGCATACACATATTGACTTTGGGCACCTAAAATATCGATTTTCAGCATGTTTTGTGCCTGTATATTGAAAATACTCTAACACGGAGTAGGCATGTACAGATCGCTTCTGGGACCCAAAAATATCGAATTTTCGGGTGTTCTGAACCTGAATTTGAGATATAAACGGGTACAGAAGATGCATGCACATATCGACTTTGGGCACCTAAAATATTGATTTTCAGCATGTTTTGGGCCTGTATTTTGAAAATACTCTAACAAGGAGTAGGCATGTACAGATCGCTTCTGGGACCCAAAAATATCGAATTTTCGGGTGTTTTGAGCCTGAATTTGAGATATAAACGGGTACAGAAGATGCATGCACATATCGACTTTGGGCACCTAAAATATCGATTTTTAGCATGATTTTGGCCCATAAATTTAAAAAATTCTAGCACTAAGTAGGCATGTACAGATCGCTTCTGGGACCCAAAAATATCGAATTTTCGGGTGTTTTGATCCTGAATTTGGGATATAAACGGGTACAGAAGATGCATACACATATTGACTTTGGGCAACTAAAATATCGATTTTGAGCATGTTTTTGGCCTGTATTTTGAAAATACTCTAACACGGAGTAGTCATGTACAGATCGCTTCTGGGACCCAAAAATATCGAATTTGCGAGTGTTTTGAGCCTGAATTTAAGATATAAACGGGTACAAAAGATGCATGCACATATCGACTTTTGGCACCCAAAATATCGATTTTCAGCATGTTCTGGGCTTATATTTTGATTTTTGGTTGTTTTTGAGCCTGAATTTGAGATATAAACGGTTACTGAAGATGCATGCACATATCGACCTTTTACACCTAAAATATCGATTTTGAGCATGTTTTGGGTCTGTATCTTGAAAACATTCTAGCAAGGAGTAGGCATGTACAGATCGTTTCTGGGACCCAAAAATATCGAATTTTCGGGTTTTTTGAGCCTGAATTTGAGATATAAACGGGTACAGAAGATGCATACCCACATTGACTTTAGGCACCTAAAATATCGATTTTCAGCATGCTTTGGGCCTGTATATTGAAAATACTCTAACACAGAGTAGGCATGTACAGATCGCTTCTGGGACACAAAAATATTGAATTTACGGGTGTTTTGAGCCTGAATTTGGGATGTAAACGGGTACTGAAGATGCATGCACATATCGACTTTGGGCACTTAAAATATCGATTTTTACCATGTTTTGGGCCCATATCTTGAAAATATTCTAGCACTAAGTAGGCATGTACAGATCGCTTCTGGGACCTCAAAAAATCGAATTTTCGGGGGTTTTGAGCCTGAATTTGGGATATAAACGGGTACAGAAGATGCATACACATATTGTCTTTGGTCAACTAAAATATCGATTTTCAGCATGTTTTGGGCCTGTATATTGAAAATACTCTACCACGGAGTAGGCATGTACAGATTGCTTCTGGGACCAAAAAATATCGAATTTTCGGGTGTTTTGAGCCTGAATTTGAGATATAAACTGGTACAGAAGATGCATGCACATATCGACTTTGGGCACCAAAAATATCGATTTTGAGCATGTTTTTGGCCTGTATTTTGAAAATACTCTAACACGGAGTAGGCATGTACAGATCGCTTCTGGGACCCAAAAATATCGAATTTTCGAGTGTTTTGAGCCTGAATTTAAGATATAAACGGGTACAGAAGATGCATGCACATATCGACTTTTGGCACCCAAAATATCGATTTTCAGCATGTTCTGTGCCTGTATTTTGAAAAAACTAACACGGAGTAGGCATGTACAGATCGCTTCTGGTACACAAAAATATCGAATTTTCGAGTGTTTTGAGCCTGAATTTTGGAAATAAACGGGTACAGAAGATGCATACACATATTAACTTTGGGCACCTAAAATATCGATTTTCAGCATGTTTTGGGCATGTATATTGAAAATACTCTAACACGGAGTAGGCATGTACAGATCGCTTCTGGGACCCAAAAATATCGAATTTTCGGGGGTTTTTAGCCTGAATTTGAGATATAAACGGGTACAGAAGATGCATGCACATATCGACTTTGGGCACCCAAAATATAGATTTTGAGCATGTTTTGGGCCTACATTTTGAAAATATTCTAGCACTGAGAAGGCATGTGCACACTTCTTCTGGAACCCAAAAATATCGAATTTTAAAGTGTTTTAAACCTGAATTTGGGATGTAAACGGGTACAGAAGATGCATGCACATATCGACTTTGGACACCTAAAATATCGATTTTTAGCATGTTTTGAGCCTATATTTTAAAAATATTCTAGCATTGAGTAGGCATGTACAGATCGCTTCTGGAACCCAAAAATATCGAATTTTCGAGTGTTTTGAACCTGAATTTGGGATATAAACGGGTAAAGAAGATGCATGCACATATTGACTTTGGGCACCCAAAATATAGATTTTGAGCATATTTTGAGCCTGTATTTTGAAAATACTCTAACACGGAGTAGGCATGTACAGATCGCTTCTGGGACACAAAAATATCGAATTTTTGTGTGTTTTGAGCCTGAATTTGAGATATAAACGGGTAAAGAAGATGCATGCACATATCGACTGTGGGCACATAAAATATCGATTTTTAGCATGTTTTGGTCGTATATATTGAAAACATTCTAGCACTGAGTAGGCATGTACAGATCGCTTCTGGGACCCAAAAATATTGAATTTTCGGGTGTTTTGAGCCTGAATTTGAGATATAAACGGGTACAGAAGATGCAAGCACATATCGACTTTGGGCACCTAAAATATCGATTTCTAGCATGTTTTGGGCGTATATCTTGATAATATTCTAGCACTGAGTTGGCATATATATATCGCTTCTGGGACCCAAAAAATCTAATTTTCAAGTATTTTGAGCCTGAATTTGGGATATAAACGGGTACAGAAGATGAATACACATATTGACTTTGGGCACCTAAAATATTGATTTCCAGCATGTTTTGGGCCTGTATTTTGAAAATACTCTAACACGGAGTAGGCATGTACAGATCGCTTCTAGGAACCAAAAATATCGAATTTTCCGGTGTTTTGAGCCTGAATTTGAGATATAAACGGTTACAGAAGATGCATTCACATATCGACCTTTTGCACTTAAAATATCGATTTTTAGCATGTTTTGGGCACATATTTTGAAAAAATTCTAGCACTGAGTAGGCATGTACAGATCGCTTCTGGGACCCAAAAATATCGAATTTTCGGGTGTTTTGAGCCTGAATTTGAGATATAAACGGGTACAGAAGATTCATGCACATATCGACTTTAGACACCTAAAATATCGATTTTCAGCATGTTTTGAGCCTATATTTTGAAAACATTCTAGCACTGAGTAGGTATGTACAGATCGCTTTTCGGACCAAAAAATTTTGATTTCTGGGTGTTTTGAGCCTGAATTTTAATGTAAACGGTTACTGAAGATGCATGCACATATCGACCTTTTACACCTAAAATATCGATTTTGAGCATGTTTTGGGTCTGTATCTCGAAAACATTCTAGCAAGGAGTAGGCATGTACAGATCGCTTCTGGGACCCAAAAATATCGAATTTTCGGGTTTTTTGAGCCTGAATTTGAGATATAAACGGGTACAGAAGATGCATACCCATATTGACTTTAGGCACCTAAAATATCGATTTTCAGCATGATTTGGGCCTGTATATTGAAAATACTCTAACACAGAGTAGGCATGTACAGATCGCTTCTGGGACCCAAAAATATCGAATTTTAGAGTGTTTTAAACCTGAATTTGGGATGTAAACGGGTACAGAAGATGCATGCACATATCGAGTTTTGACACCTAAAATATCGATTTTTATAATGTTTTCAGCCTATATTTTGAAAACATTCTAGCATTGAGTAGGCATGTTCAGATCGCTTCTGGGACCCAAGAATATTGAATTTACGGGTGTTTTGAGCCTCAATTTGAGATATAAACGGGTACTGAAGATGCATGCACATATCGACTTTGGGCACTTAAAATATCGATTTATACCATGTTTTGGGCCCATATCTTGAAAATATTCTAGCACTAAGTAGGCATGTACAGATCGCTTCTGGGACCCCAAAAAATAGAATTTTCAGGTGTTTTGAGCCTGAATTTGAGATATAAACGGGTACAGAAGATGCATACACATATTGTCTTTGGTCAACTAAAATATCGAATTTCAGCATGTTTTGGGCCTGTATATTGAAAATACTCTACCACGGAGTAGGCATGTACAGATTGCTTCTGGGACCCAAAAATATCGAATTTTCGGGTGTTTTGAGTCTGAATTTGAGATATAAACGGGTACAAAAGATGCATGCACATATCGACTTTGGGCACCCAAAATATCGATTTTGAGCATGTTTTTGGCCTGTATTTTGAAAATACTCTAACACGGAGTAGTCATGTACAGATCGCTTCTGGGACCCAAAAATATCGAATTTTCGAGTGTTTTGAGCCTGAATTTAAGATATAAACGGGTACAGAAGATGCATGCACATATCGACTTTTAGCACCCAAAATATCGATTTTCAGCATGTTCAGTGCCTGTATTTTGAAAAAACTAACACGGAGTAGGCATGTACAGATCGCTTCTGGTACACAAAAATATCGAAATTTCGAGTGTTTTGAGCCTGAATTTGGGAAATAAACGGGTACAGAAGATGCATACACATATTAACTTTGGGCACCTAAAATATCGATTTTCAGCATGTTTTGGGCATGTATATTGAAAATACTCTAACACGGAGTAGGCATGTACAGATCGCTTCTGGGACCCAAAAATATCGAATTTTCGGGTGTTTTTAGCCTGAATTTGAGATATAAACGGGTACAGAAGATGCATGCACATATCGACTTAGGGCACACAAAATATCGATTTTGAGCATGTTTTGGGCCTACATTTTGAAAATATTCTAGCACTGAGAAGGCATGTGCACACTGCTTCTGGAACCCAAAAATATCGAATTTTAAAGTGTTTTAAACCTGAATTTGGGATGTAAACGGGTACAGAAGATGCATGCACATATCGACTTTGGACACCTAAAATATCGATTTTTAGCATGTTTTGAGCCTATATTTTGAAAATATTCTAGCACTGAGTAGGCATGTACAGATCGCTTCTGGAACCCAAAAATATCGAATTTTCGAGTATTTTGAACCTGAATTTGGGATATAAACGGGTAAAGAAGATGCATGCACATATTGACTTTGGGCACCCAAAATATAGATTTTGAGCATATTTTGAGCCTGTATTTTGAAAATACTCTAACACGGAGTAATTATGTACAGATCGCTTCTGGGACACAAAAATATTGAATTTTCGGGTTTTTTGATCCTGAATTTGAGATATAAACGGGTACTGAAGATGCATGCACATATCGACTTTGGGCACCTAAAATATCGATTTTGAGCATGTTTTGGGCCTGTATTATGAAAATACTCTAACACGGAGTAGGCATGTACAGATCGCTTCTTGGACACAAAGATATCGAATTTTCGGGTGTTTTGTGCCTGAATTTGAGATATAAACGGGTACAGAAGATGCAAGCACATATCGTCTTTGGGCACCTAAAATATCGATTTCTAGCATGTTTTGGGCGTATATCTCGAAAATATTCTAGCACTGAGTTGGCATATATAGATCGCTTCTGGGACCCAAAAATATCGAATTTTCAAGTGTTTTGAGCCTGAATTTGGGATATAAACGGGTACAGAAGATGAATACACATATTGACTTTGGGCACCTAAAATATTGATTTCCAGCATGTTTAGGGCCTGTATTTTGAAAATACTCTAACACGGAGTAGGCATGTACAGATCGCTTCTAGGAACCAAAAATATCGAATTTTCCGGTGTTTTGAGCCTGAATTTGAAATATAAACGGGTACAGAAGATGCATTCACATATCGACCTTTTGCACTTAAAATATCGATTTTTAGCATGTTTTGGGCACATATTTTGAAAAAATTCTAGCACTGAGTAGGCATGTACAGATCGCTTCTGGGACCCAAAAATATCGAATTTTCGGGTGTTTTGAGCCTGAATTTGAGATATAAACGGGTACAAAAGATGCATGCACATATCGACTTTGGACACATAAAATATCGATTTTTAGCATGTTTTGGCCCCATATCTTCAACATATTTTAGCACTCAGTAGGCATGTACAGATTGCTTCTGGGACCCAAAAACATCGAATTTTCGGGTGTTTTGAGCCTGAATTTGGGAAATAAACGGGTACAGAAGATGCATACACATATTGACTTTGGGCACCTAAAATATCGATTTTCAGCATGTTTTGTGCCTGTATATTGAAAATACTCTAACACGGAGTAGGCATGTACAGATCGCTTCTGGGACCCAAAAATATCGAATTTTCGGGTGTTCTGAACCTGAATTTGAGATATAAACGGGTACAGAAGATGCATGCACATATCGACTTTGGGCACCTAAAATATCGATTTTTAGCATGTTTTGGGCACATATTTTGAAAAAATTCTAGCACTGAGTAGGCATGTACAGATCGCTTCTGGGACCCAAAAATATCGAGTTTTCGGGTGTTTTGAGCCTGAATTTGAGATATAAACGGGTACAAAGGATGCATGCACCTATCGACTTTGGACACCTAAAATATCGATTTTTAGCATGTTTTGGCCCCATAACTTCAATATATTTTAGCACTCAGTAGGCATGTACAGATGGCTTCTGGGACCCAAAAACATCGAATTTTCGGGTGTTTTGAGCCTGAATTTGGGAAGTAAACGGGTACAGAAGATGCATACACATATTGACTTTGGGCACCTAAAATATCGATTTTCAGCATGTTTTGTGCCTGTATAATGAAAATACTCTAACACGGAGTAGGCATGTACAGATCGCTTCTGGGACCCAAAAATATCGAATTTTCGGGTGTTCTGAACCTGAATTTGAGATATAAACGGGTACAGAAGATGCATGCACATATCGACTTTGGGCACCTAAAATATTGATTTTCAGCATGTTTTGGGCCTGTATTTTGAAAATACTCTAACACGGAGTATGCATGTACGGATCGCTTCTGGGACCCAAAAATATCGAATTTTCGGGTGTTTTGAGCCTGAATTTGAGATATAAACGGGTACTAAAGATGCATGCACATATCGACTTTGGGCACCTAAAATATCGATTTTTAGCATGATTTGGGCCCATAAATTTAAAAAATTCTAGCACTAAGTAGGCATGTACAGATCGCTTCTGGGACCCAAAAATATCAAATTTTCTGGTGTTTTGAGCCTGAATTTGGGATATAAACGGGTACAGAAGATGCATACACATATTGACTTTGGGCAACAAAAATATCGATTTTCAGCATCTTTTGGGCCTGTATATTAAAAATACTCTACGACGGAGTAGGCATATACAGATCGCTTCTGGGACCCAAAAATATTGAATTTTCGGGTGTTTTGAGCCTGAATTTGAGATATAAACGGGTACTGAAGATGCATGCACATATCGACTTTGGGCACCTAAAATATCCTTTTTGAGCATGTTTTGGGCCTGTATTATGAAAATACTCTAACACGGAGTAGGCATGTACAGATCGCTTCTTGGACACAAAGATATCGAATTTTCGGGTGTTTTGAGCCTGAATTTGAGATATAAACGGGTACAGAAGATGCAAGCACATATCGACTTTGGGCACCTAAAATATCGATTTCTAGCATGTTATGGGCGTATATCTTGAAAATATTCTAGCACTGAGTTGGCATATAAAGATCGCTTCTGGGACCCAAAAATATCGAATTTTCAAGTGTTTTGAGCCTGAATTTGGGATATAAACGGGTACAGAAGATGAATACACATATTGACTTTGGGCACCTAAAATATTGATTTCCAGCATGTTTTGGGCCTGTATTTTGAAAATACTCTAACACGGAGTAGGCATGTACAGATCAATTCTAGGAACCAAAAATATCGAATTTTCCGGTGTTTTGAGCCTGAATTTGAGATATAAACGGGTACAGAAGATGCATTTACATATCGACCTTTTGCACTTAAAATATCGATTTTTAGCATGTTTTGGTCCCATATTTTGAAAAAATTCTAGCACTGAGTAGTCATGTACAGATCGCTTCTGGGACCCAAAAATATCGAATTTTCGGGTGTTTTGAGCCTGAATTTGAGATATAAACGGGTACAAAAGATGCATGCACATATCGACTTTGGACACCTAAAATATCGATTTTTAGCATGTTTTGGCCCCATAACTTCAATATATTTTAGCACTCAGTAGGCATGTACAGATGGCTTCTGGGACCCAAAAATATCGAATTTTCGGGTGTTTTGAGCCTGAATTTGGGAAATAAACGGGTACAGAAGATGCATACACGTATTGACCTTGGGCACCTAAAATATCGATTTTCAGCATGTTTTGTGCCTGTATATTGAAAATACTCTAACACGGAGTAGGCATGTACAGATCGCTTCTGGGACCCAAAAATATCGAATTTTCGGGTGTTCTGAACCAGAATTTGAGATATAAACGGGTACAGAAGATGCATGCACATATCGACTTTGGGCACCTAAAATATTGATTTTGAGCATGTTTTGGGCCTGTATTTTGAAAATACTCTAACACGGAGTATGCATGTACAGATCGCTTCTGGGACCCAAAAATAACGAATTTTCTGGTGTTTTGAGCCTGAATTTGGGATATAAACGGGTACAGAAGATGCATACACATATTGACTTTGGGCAACTAAAATATCGATTTTCAGCATCTTTTGGGCCTGTATATTAAAAATACTCTACCACGGAGTAGGCATATACAGATCGCTTCTGGGACCCAAAAATATTGAATTTTCGGGTGTTTTGAGCCTGAATTTGAGATATAAACGGGCACTGAAGATGCATGCACATATCGACTTTGGGCACCTAAAATATCGATTTTTTAGCATGTTTTGGGCGTATATCTTGAAAATATTCTAGCACTGAGTTGGCATATATAGATCGCTTCTGGGACCCAAAAATATCGAATTTTCAAGTGTTTTGAGCCTGAATTTGGGATATAAACGGGTACAGAAGATGAATACACATATTGACTTTGGGCACCTAAAATATTGATTTCCAGCATGTTTTGGGCCTGTATTTTGAAAATACTCTAACACGGAGTAGGCATGTACAGATCGCTTCTAGGAACCAAAAATATCGAATTTTCCGGTGTTTTGAGCCTGAATTTGAGATATAAACGGGTACAGAAGATGCAAGCACATATCGACCTTTTGCACTTAAAATATCGATTTTTAGCATGTTTTGGTCCCATATTTTGAAAAAATTCTAGCACTGAGTAGACATGTACAGATCGCTTCTGGGACCCAAAAATATCGAATTTTCGGGTGTTTTGAGCCTGAATTTGAGATATAAACGGGTACAAAAGATGCATGCACATATCGACTTTGGACACCTAAAATATCGATTTTTAGCATGTTTTGGCCCCATAACTTCAATATATTTTAGCACTCAGTAGGCATGTACAGATGGCTTCTGGGACCCAAAAATATCGAATTTTCGGGTGTTTTGAGCCTGAATTTGGGAAATAAACGGGTACAGAAGATGCATACACGTATTGACTTTGGGCACCTAAAATATCGATTTTCAGCATGTTTTGTGCCTGTATATTGAAAATACTCTAACACGGAGTAGGCATGTACAGATCGCTTCTGGGACCCAAAAATATCGAATTTTCGGGTGTTCTGAACCAGAATTTGAGATATAAACGGGTACAGAAGATGCATGCACATATCGACTTTGGGCACCTAAAATATTGATTTTCAGCATGTTTTGGGCCTGTATTTTGAAAATACTCTAACACGGAGTATGCATGTACAGATCGCTTCTGGGACCCAAAAATATCGAATTTTCTGGTGTTTTGAGCCTGAATTTGGGATATAAACGGGTACAGAAGATGCATACACATATTGACTTTGGGCAACTAAAATATCGATTTTCAGCATCTTTTGGGCCTGTATATTAAAAATACTCTACCACGGAGTAGGCATATACAGATCGCTTCTGGGACCCAAAAATATTGAATTTTCGGGTGTTTTGAGCCTGAATTTGAGATATAAACGGGCACTGAAGATGCATGCACATATCGACTTTGGGCACCTAAAATATCGATTTTGAGCATGTTTTGGGCCTGTATTATGAAAATACTCTAACACGGAGTAGGCATGTACAGATCGCTTCTTGGACACAAAGATATCGAATTTTCGGGTGTCTTGAGCCTGAATTTGAGATATAAACGGGTACAGAAGATGCAAGCACATATCGACTTTGGGCACCTAAAATATCGATTTCTAGCATGTTTTGGGCGTATATCTTGAAAATATTCTAGCACTGAGTTGGCATATATAGATCGCTTCTGGGACCCAAAAATATCGAATTTTCAAGTGTTTTGAGCCTGAATTTGGGATATAAACGGGTACAGAAGATGAATACACATATTGACTTTGGGCACCTAAAATATTGATTTTCAGCATGTTTTGTGCCTGTATATTGAAAATACTCTAACACGGAGTAGGCATGTACAGATCGCTTCTGGGAACCAAAAATATCGAATTTTCGGGTGTTCTGAACCTGAATTTGAGATATAAACGGGTACAGAAGATGCATGCACATATCGACTTTGGGCACCTAAAATATTGATTTTCAGCATGTTTTAGGCCTGTATTTTGAAAATACTCTAACACGGAGTAGGCATGTACAGATCGCTTCTGGGACCCAAAAATATCGAATTTTCGGGTGTTTTGAGCCTGAATTTGAAATATAAACGGGTACAGAAGATGCATGCACATATCGACTTTGGGCACCTAAAATATCGATTTTTAGCATGATTTGGGCCCATAAATTTAAAAAATTCTAGCACTAAGTAGGCATGTACAGATCGCTTCTGGGACCCAAAAATATCGAATTTTCTGGTGTTTTGAGCCTGAATTTGGGATATAAACGGGTACAGAAGATGCATACACATATTGACTTTGGGCAACTAAAATATCGATTTTCAGCATCTTTTGGGCCTGTATATTAAAAATACTCTACCACGGAGTAGGCATATACAGATCGTTCCTGGGACCCAAAAATTTCGAATTTTCGGGTGTTTTGAGCCTGAATTTTAGATATAAACGGGTACAGAAGATGCATGCACATATCGACTTTGGGCACCCAAAATATCGATTTTGAGCATGTTTTTGGCCTGTATTTTGAAAATACTCTAACACGGAGTAGTCATGTACAGATCGCTTCAGGGATCCAAAAATATCGAATTTTCGAGTGTTTTGAGCTTGAATTTAAGATATAAACGGGTACAGAAGATGCATGCACATATCGACTTTTGGCACCCAAAATATCGATTTTCAGCATGTTCTGGGCTTATATTTTGAAAATATTCTAGCACTAAGTAGGTATGTACAGATCGCTTCTGGAACCCAAAAATATCGAATTTTCAAGTGTTTTGAGCCTGAATTTGGGATATAAACGGGTACAGAAGATGAATACACATATTGACTTTGGGCACCTAAAATATTGATTTCCAGCATGTTTTGGGCCTGTATTTTGAAAATACTCTAACACGGAGTAGGCATGTACAGATCACTTCTAGGAACCAAAAATATCGAATTTTCCGGTGTTTTGAGCCTGAATTTGAGATATAAACGGGTACAGAAGATGCAAGCACATATCGACCTTTTGCACTTAAAATATCGATTTTTAGCATGTTTTGGGCCCATATTTTGAAAAAAATTCTAGCACTGAGTAGGCATGTACAGATCGCTTCTGGGACCCAAAAATATCGAATTTTCGGGTGTTTTGAGCCTGAATTTGAGATATAAACGGGTACAAAAGATGCATGCACATATCGACTTTGGACACCTAAAATATCGATTTTTAGCATGTTTTGGCCCCATAACTTCAATATATTTTAACACTCAGTAGGCATGTACAGATGGCTTCTGGGACCCAAAAATATCGAATTTTCGGGTGTTTTGAGCCTGAATTTGGGAAATAAACGGGTACAGAAGATGCATACACATATTGACTTTGGGCACCTAAAATATCGATTTTCAGCATGTTTTGTGCCTGTATATTGAAAATACTCTAACACGGAGTAGGCATGTACAGATCGCTTCTGGGAACCAAAAATATCGAATTTTCGGGTGTTCTGAACCTGAATTTGAGATATAAACGGGTACAGAAGATGCATGCACATATCGACTTTGGGCACCTAAAATATTGATTTTCAGCATGTTTTAGGCCTGTATTTTGAAAATACTCTAACACGGAGTAGGCATGTACAGATCGCTTCTGGGACCCAAAAATATCGAATTTTCGGGTGTTTTGAGCCTGAATTTGAAATATAAACGGGTACAGAAGATGCATGCACATATCGACTTTGGGCACCTAAAATATCGATTTTTAGCATGATTTGGGCCCATAAATTTAAAAAATTCTAGCACTAAGTAGGCATGTACAGATTGCTTCTGGGACCCAAAAATATCGAATTTTCTGGTGTTTTGAGCCTGAATTTGGGATATAAACGGGTACAGAAGATGCATACACATATTGACTTTGGGCAACTAAAATATCGATTTTCAGCATCTTTTGGGCCTGTATATTAAAAATACTCTACCACGGAGTAGGCATATACAGATCGTTCCTGGGACCCAAAAATTTCGAATTTTCGGGTGTTTTGAGCCTGAATTTTAGATATAAACGGGTACAGAAGATGCATGCACATATCGACTTTGGGCACCCAAAATATCGATTTTGAGCATGTTTTTGGCCTGTATTTTGAAAATACTCTAACACGGAGTAGTCATGTACAGATCGCTTCAGGGATCCAAAAATATCGAATTTTCGAGTGTTTTGAGCTTGAATTTAAGATATAAACGGGTACAGAAGATGCATGCACATATCGACTTTTGGCACCCAAAATATCGATTTTCAGCATGTTCTGGGCTTATATTTTGAAAATATTCTAGCACTAAGTAGGTATGTACAGATCGCTTCTGGAACCCAAAAATATCGAATTTTCGGGTGTTTTGAGCCTGAATTTGGGATATAAACGGGTACAGATGATGCATACATATATTGACTTTGGGCACCTAAAATATCGATTTTCATCATGTTTTGGGCCTGTATTTTGAAAATACTCTAACACAGAGTAGGCATGTACAGATCGCTTCTGGGACCCAAAAATATCGAATTTTCGGGTGTTTTGAGCCTGAATTCGAGATATAAACGGGTACAGAAGATTCATGCACATATCGACTTTAGATACCTAAAATATCGATTTTAAGCATGTTTTGAGCCTATATTTTGAAAACATTCTAGCACTGAGTAGGTATGTACAGATCGCTTCTGGGACAAAAAAATATCAATTTTTGGGTGTTTTGAGCCTGAATTTGAGATATAAACGGTTACTGAAGATGAATGCACATATCGACCTTTTACACCTAAAATATCGATTTTGAGCATGTTTTGGGTCTGTATCTTGAAAACATTCTAGCAAGGAGTAGGCATGTACAGATCGCTTCTGGGACCCAAAAATATCGAATTTTCGGGTGTTTTGAGCCTGAATTTGAGATATAAACGGGTACAGAAGATGCATGCACATATTGACTTTGGGCACCTAAAATATCGATTTTTAGCATGTTTTGGGCCCATATTTCGAAAAAATTCTAGCACTGAGTAGGCATGTACAGATCGCTTCTGGTACCCAAAAATATTGAATTTTCTGGTGTTTTGAGCCTGAATTTGAGATATAAACGGGTACTGAAGATGCATGCACATATCGACTTTGGGCACCTAAAATATCGATTTTGAGCATGTTTTGGGCCTGTATTATGAAAATACTCTAACACGGAGTAGGCATGTACAGATCGCTTCTGGGAACCAAAAATAACGAATTTTCCGGTGTTTTGAGCCTGAATTTGAGACATAAACGGGTAAAGAAGATGCATGAACATATCGACCTTTTGCACTTAAAATATCGATTTTTAGCATGTTTTGGGCCCATATTTTGAAAAAATTCTAGCACTGAGTAGGCATGTACAGATCGCTTCTGGGACTAAAAAATATCGAATTTTCGGGTGTTTTGAGCCTGAATTTGAGATATAAACGGGTACAAAAGATGCATGCACATATCGACTTTGGACCCCTAAAATATCGATTTTTAGCTTGTTTTGGCCCCATAACTTCAATATATTTTAGCACTCAGTAGGCATGTACAGATCGCTTCTGGGACCCAAAAATATCGAATTTTCGGGTGTATTGAGCCTGAATTTGGGAAATAAACGGGTACAGATGATGCATATACATATTGACTTTGGGCACCTAAAATATCGATTTTCAGCATGTTTTGTGCCTGTATATTGAAAATACTCTATCACGGAGTAGGCATGTACAGATCGCTTCTGGGACCCAAAAATATCGAATTTTCGGGTTTTCTGAACCTGAATTTGAGATATAAACGGGTACAGAAGATGCATGCACATATCGACTTTAGGCACCTAAAATATTGATTTTCAGCATGTTTTGGGCCTGTATTTTGAAAATACTCTAACACGGAGTAGGCATGTACAGATCGCTTCTGGGACACAAAAAAATCGAATTTTCGAGTGTTTTGAGCCTGAATTTAAGATATAAACGGGTACAGAAGATGCATGCACATATCGACTTTTGGCACCCAAAATATCGATTTTCAGCATGTTCTGGGCTTATATTTTGAAAATATTCTAACACTAACTAGGTATGTACAGATCGCTTCTGGAACCCAAAAATTTCGAATTTTCGGGTGTTTTGAGCCTGAATTTTAGATATAAACGGGTACTGAAGATGCATGCGCATATCGACTTTGGGCACCCAAAATATCGATTTTGAGCATGTTTTTGGCCTGTATTTTGAAAATACTCTAACACGGAGTAGTCATGTACAGATCGCTTCTGGGACACAAAAAAATCGAATTTTCGTGTGTTTTGAGCCTGAATTTAAGATATAAACGGGTACAGAAGATGCATGCACATATCGACTTTTGGCACCCAAAATATCGATTTTCAGCATGTTCTAGGCTTATATTTTGAAAATATTCTAGCACTAACTAGGTATGTACAGATCGCTTCTGGAACCCAAAAATATCGAATTTTCGGGTGTTTTGAGCCTGAATTTGGGATATAAACGGGTACAGATGATGCATACATATATTGACTTTGGGCCCCTAAAATATCGATTTTCATCATGTTTTTGGCCTGTATTTTGAAAATACTCTAACACAGAGTAGGCATGTACAGATCGCTTCTGGGACCAAAAAATATCGAATTTTCGGGTGTTTTGAGCCTGAATTCGAGATATAAACGGATACAGAAGATTCATGCATATATCGACTTTAGACACCTAAAATATCGATTTTATGCATGTTTTGAGCCTATATTTTGAAAACATTCTAGCACTGAATAGGTATGTACAGATCGCTTCTGGGACCAAAAAATATTGATTTTTGGGTGTTTTGAGCCTGAATTTGAGATATAAATTGAAGATGCATGCACATATCGACCTTTTACACCTAAAATATCGATTTTGAACATGTTTTGGGTCTGTATCTTGAAAATATTCTAGCATGGAGTAGGCATATACAGATCGCTTCTGGGACCCAAAAATATCGAATTTTCGGGTTTTTTGAGCCTGAATTTGAGATATAAACGGTTACAGAAGATGCATGCACATATTGACTTTGGGCACCTAAAATATCGATTTTTAGCATGTTTTGGGCCCATATTTTGAAAAAATTCTAGCACTGAGTAGGCATGTACAGATTGCTTCTGGGACCCAAAAATATCGAATTTTCGGGTGTTTTGAGCCTGAATTTGAGATATAAACGGGTACAGATGATGCATGCACATATCGACTTTGGAAACATTAAATATCGATTTTTAGCATGTTTTGAGCCTATATTTTGAAAACATTCTAGCACTGAGTAGGCATGTACAGATCGCTTCTGGGACCCAAAAATGTTGAATTTTCGGGTGTTTTGAGCCTGAATTTGAGATATAAACGGGTACTGAAGATGAATGCACATATCGATTTTTTGCACCTAAAATATCGATTTTCAACATGTTTTGGGCCTGTATATTGAAAATACTGTAGCACTGAGTAGGCATGTACAGATCGCTTCTGGAACCCAAAAATATCGAATTTTAGAGTGTTTTGAACCTGAATTTGGGATATAAACGGGTAAAGAAGATGCATGCACATATTGACTTTGGGCACCTAAAATATCGATTTTGAGCATAATTTGAGCCTGTATTTTGAAAATACTCTAACACGGAGTAGGCATGTACAGATCGCTTCTGGGACACAAAAATATCGAATTTTCGTGTGTTTTGAGGCTGAATTTGAGATATAAACAGGTACAGAAGATGCATGCACATATTGACTTTGGGCACCTAAAATATCGATTTTCAGCATGTTTTGGGCCTGTATCTTGAAAACATTCCAGCAAGGAGTAGGCATGTACACATCGCTTCTGGGACCCAAAAATATCGAATTTTCGGGTGTTTTGAGCCTGAATTTGAGATATAAACGGGTACAGAAGATGCATGCACATATCGATTTTGGACACCTAAAATATCGATTTTTATCATGTTTTGAGCCTATATTTTGAAAACATTCTAACACTGAGTAGGCATGTACAGATCGCTTCTGGGACAAAAAAAATATCGAATTTTCGGGTGTTTTGAGCCTGAATTTGGGATATAAACGGGTACAGAAGATGCATGCACATATCGACTTTGGGCACCTAAAATATCGATTTCTAGCATGTTATGGGCGTATATCATGAAAATATTCTAGCACTGAGTAGGCATATATAGATCGCTTCTGGGATCCAAAAATATCGAATTTTCGGGTGTTTTGAGCCTGAATTTGGGATATAAACGGGTACAGAAGATGAATACACATATTCACTTTGGGCACATAAAATATTGATTTTCAGCATGTTTTGGGCATCTACTTTGAAAATACTCTAACACAGAGTAGGCATGTATAGATCGCTTCTGGGAACCAAAAATATCGAATTTTCCGGTGTTTTGAGCCTGAATTTGAGATATAAACGGGTACAGAAGATGCATGCACATATCGACTTTGGACACCTAAAATATCGATTTTTAGCATGTTTTGAGCCTATATTTTGAAAACATTCTAACACTGAGTAGGCATGTACAGATCGCTTCCGGGACCAAAAAATATCGAATTTTCGGGTGTTTTGAGCCTGAATTTGGAAAATAAACGGGTACAGAAGATGCATACACATATTGACTTTGGGCACCTAAAATATCGATTTTCAGCATGTTTTGGGCCTGTATATTGAAAATACTCTAACACGGAGTAGGCATGTACAGATCGCTTCTGAGACCCAAAAATGTTGAATTTTCTGGTGTTTTGAGCCAGAATTTGAGATATAAACGGGTACTGAAAATACATGCACATATCGACTTTTTGCACCTAAAATATTGATTTTGAGCATGTTTTGGGCCTGTATTTTGAAAATACTCTAACACGGAGTAGGCATGTACAGGTCGCTTCTGGTACCCAAAATAATCGAATTTTCGAGTGTTTTGAGCCTGAATTTAAGATATAAACGGGTACAGAAGATGCATGCACATATCGACTTTTGGCACCCAAAATATCGATTTTTAGCATGTTTTGGGCCTATATTTTAAAAATATTCTAGCACTGAGTAGGTATGTACAGATTGCTTCTGGAACCCAAAAATATCGAATTTTAGGGGGTTTTGAGCCTGAATTTGAGATATAAACGGGTACAGAAGATGCATACATATATTGACTTTGGGCACCTAAAATATCGATTTTTAGCATGTTTTGGGCCTGTATTTTGAAAATACTCTAACACAGAGTAGGCATGTACAGATCGCTTCTGGGACCCAAAAATATCGAATTTTCGGGTGTTTTGAGCCTGAATTTTAAATATAAACGGGTACAGAAGATGCATGAACATATCGACTTTAGACACTTAAAATATCGATTTTTTAATGGTTTGGGCTTATATTTTGAAAACATTCCAGCACTGAGTAGGCATGTACAGATCGCTTCAGGGAACAGAAAGTTTTGAATTTTCGGGTGTTTTGAGCCTGAATTTGAGATATAAACGGGTACAGAAGATCCATGCACATATCGACTTTGGACACCTAAAATATCGATTTTTAGCATGTTTTGAGCCTATATTTTGAAAACATTCTAGCACTGAGTAGGCATGCACAGATAACTTCTGGGACCCCAAAATATTGATTTTTTGGTGTTTTGAGCCTGAATTTGGGATATAAACGGGTACAGAAGATGCATGCACATATCGACTTTGGGCACCCAAAATATCGATTTTTATCATGTTTTGGGCCTACATTTTGAAAATATTCTAACACTGAGTAGGCATGTACAGATCACTTCAGGAACCCAAAAATATCGATTTTTAGAGTGTTTTAAACCTGAATTTGGGATGTAAACGTGTACAGAAGATGCTTGCACATATCTACTTTGGACACCTAAAATATCGATTTTTAGCATGTTTTGTGCCAATATTTTGAAAATATTCTAGCACTGAGTATGCATGTACAGATCGCTTCTGGGACCCAAAAATATTGAATTTACGAGTGTTTTGAGCCTGAATTTGAGATATAAACGTGTACTGAAGATGCATGCACATATCGCCTTTTTGCACCTAAAATATCGATTTTGAACATGTTTTGGGTCTGTATCTTGAAAACATTCTAGCAAGGATTAGGCATGTACAGATCGCTTCTGGGACCCAAAAATATCGAATTTTCGAGTGTTTTAAACCTGAATTTGGGATGTAAACGGGTACAGAAGATGCATGCACATATCGACTTTGGGCACCCAAAATATCGATTTTTAACACGTTTTGGGCCTATATTTTGAAAATATTCTAGCACTAAGTAGGCATGTACAGATCGCTTCTGGGACCCAAAAATATCGAATTTTCGGGTGATTTGAGCCTGAATTTGGGATATAAACGGATACAGAAGATGCATTCACATATCGACTTTGTGCACCTAAAATATCGATTTTCAGCATTTTTTGGGCCTGTATTTTGAAAATACTCTAACAGGGAGTAGGCATGTACAGATCGCTTCTGGGACCCAAAAATATCGAATTTTCGGGTGTTTTGAGCCTGAATTTTAATTATAAACGGGTACAGAAGATGCATGAACATATCGAATTTAGACACTTAAAATATCGATTTTTTAATGTTTTGAGCCTATATTTTGAAAATACTCTAACACGGAGTAGGCATGTACAGATCGCTTCTGAGACCCAAAAATGTTGAATTTTCTGGTGTTTTGAGCCAGAATTTGAGATATAAACGGGTACTGAAAATGCATGCACATATCGACTTTTTGCACCTAAAATATTGATTTTGAGCATGTTTTGGGCCTGTATTTTGAAAATACTCTAACACGGAGTAGGCATGTACAGGTCGCTTCTGGTACCCAAAATAATCGAATTTTCGAGTGTTTTGAGCCTGAATTTAAGATATAAACGGGTACAGAAGATGCATGCACATATCGACTTTTGGCACCCAAAATATCGATTTTTAGCATGTTCTGGGCCTATATTTTAAAAATATTCTAGCACTGAGTAGGTATGTACAGATTGCTTCTGGAACCCAAAAATATCGAATTTTAGGGGGTTTTGAGCCTGAATTTGAGATATAAACGGGTACAGAAGATGCATACATATATTGACTTTGGGCACCTAAAATATCGATTTTTAGCATGTTTTGGGCCTGTATTTTGAAAATACTTTAACACAGAGTAGGCATGTACAGATCGCTTCTGGGACCCAAAAATATCGAATTTTCGGGTGTTTTGAGCCTGAATTTTAAATATAAACGGGTACAGAAGATGTATGAACATATCGACTTTAGACACTTAAAATATCGATTTTTTAATGGTTTGGGCTTATATTTTGAAAACATTCCAGCACTGAGTAGGCATGTACAGATCGCTTCTGGGACCCAAAAATATCGAATTTTCGGGTGTTTTGAGCCTGAATTTTAAATATAAACGGGTACAGAAGATGTATGAACATATCGACTTTGGGCACCCAAAATATCGATTTTTATCATGTTTTGGGCCTACATTTTGAAAATATTCTAACACTGAGTAGGCATGTACAGATCACTTCAGGAACCCAAAAATATCGATTTTTAGAGTGTTTTAAACCTGAATTTGGGATGTAAACGTGTACAGAAGATGCTTGCACATATCTACTTTGGACACCTAAAATATCGATTTTTAGCATGTTTTGTGCCAATATTTTGAAAATATTCTAGCACTGAGTATGCATGTACAGATCGCTTCTGGGACCCAAAAATATTGAATTTACGAGTGTTTTGAGCCTGAATTTGAGATATAAACGTGTACTGAAGATGCATGCACATATCGCCTTTTTGCACCTAAAATATCGATTTTGAACATGTTTTGGGTCTGTATCTTGAAAACATTCTAGCAAGGATTAGGCATGTACAGATCGCTTCTGGGACCCAAAAATATCGAATTTTCGAGTGTTTTAAACCTGAATTTGGGATGTAAACGGGTACAGAAGATGCATGCACATATCGACTTTGGGCACCCAAAATATCGATTTTGAGCATGTTTTGGGCGTACATTTTGAAAATATTCTAGCACTGAGTAGGCATGTACAGATCGCTTCTGGGACCCAAAAATATCGAATTTTCGGGTGATTTGAGCCTGAATTTGGGATATAAACGGATACAGAAGATGCATTCACATATCGACTTTGTGCACCTAAAATATCGATTTTCAGCATTTTTTGGGCCTGTATTTTGAAAATACTCTAACAGGGAGTAGGCATGTACAGATCGCTTCTGGGACCCAAAAATATCGAATTTTCGGGTGTTTTGAGCCTGAATTTTAATTATAAACGGGTACAGAAGATGCATGAACATATCGAATTTAGACACTTAAAATATCGATTTTTTAATGTTTTGAGCCTATATTTTGAAAACATTCCAGCACTGAGTAGGCATGTACAGATCGCTTCAAGGAGCGGAAAATTTTGAATTTTCGGGTGTTTTGAGCCTGAATTTGAGATATAAACGGGTACAGAAGATCCATGCACATATCGACTTTGGACACCTAAAATATCGATTTTTAGCATGTTTTGAGCCTATATTTTGAAAACATTCTAGCACTGAGTAGGCATGCACATATCGCTTTTGGGACCCCAAAATATTGATTTTCGGGTGTTTTGAGCCTGAATTTGGGATATAAACGGGTACTTTAGATGCATGCACATATCGACTTTAGACACTTAAAATATCGATTTTTAGCATGTTTTAAGCCTATATTTTGAAAATATTCCAGCACTGAGTAGGCATGTACAGATCGCTTCTGGGACCCAAAAATATTGAATTTTCGGGTGTTTGAACCTGAATTTGAGATATAAACGGGTGCAGAAGATGCATGCACATATCGACTTTGGGCACCCAAAATATCGATTTTGAGCATGTTTTGGGCCTACATTTTGAAAATATTCTAGCACTGAGTAGGCATGTACAGATCGCTTCAGGAACCCAAAAATATCGATTTTTAGAGTGTTTTAAACCTGAATTTGGGATGTAAACGTGTACAGAAGATGCTTGCACATATCGACTTTGGACACCTAAAATATCGATTTTTAGCATTTTTTTGTGCCAATATTTTGAAAATATTCTAGCACTGAGTATGCATGTACAGATCGCTTCTGGGACCCAAAAATATTGAATTTACGAGTGTTTTGAGCCTGAATTTGAGATATAAACGTGTACTGAAGATGCATGCACATATCGCCTTTTTGCACCTAAAATATCGATTTTGAACATGTTTTGGGTCTGTATCTTGAAAACATTCTAGCAAGGATTAGGCATGTACAGATCGCTTCTGGGACCCAAAAATATCGAATTTTCGAGTGTTTTAAACCTGAATTTGAGATATAAACGGGTACAGAAGATCCATGCACATATCGACTTTGGACACCTAAAATATCGATTTTTAGCATGTTTTGAGCCTATATTTTGAAAACATTCTAGCACTGAGTAGGCATGCACAGATCGCTTTTGGGACCCCAAAATATTGATTTTCTGGTGTTTTGAGCCTGAATTTGGGATATAAACGGGTACTTTAGATGCATGCACATATCGACTTTTTGCACCTAAAATATCGATTTTGAACATGTTTTGGGTCTGTATCTTGAAAACATTCTAGCAAGGATTAGGCATGTACAGATCGCTTCTGGGACCCAAAAATATCGAATTTTCGAGTGTTTTAAACCTGAATTTGAGATATAAACGGGTACAGAAGATCCATGCACATATCGACTTTGGACACCTAAAATATCGATTTTTAGCACGTTTTGAGCCTATATTTTGAAAATATTCCAGCACAGAGTAGGCATGGACAGATCGCTTCTGGGACCCAAAAATATCGAATTTTCGGGTATTTTGAGCCTGAATTTGGGATATAAACGGATACAGAAGATGCAAGCACATATCGACTTTGCGCACCCAAAATATCGATTTTGAGCACGTTTTGGGCCTATATTTTGAAAATATTATAGCACTAAGTAGGCATGTACAGATCGCTTCTGGGACCCAAAAATATCGAATTTTCGGGTATTTTGAGCCTGAATTTGGGATATAAACGGATACAGAAGATGCATAAACATATTGACTTTGTGCACCTACAATATCGATTTTCAGCATGTTTTGGGCCTGTATTTTGAAAATACTAAAACAGGGAGTAGGCATGTACAGATCGCTTCTGGGACCCAAAAATCTCGAATTTTCGAGTGTTTTGAGCCTGAATTTGTGATATAAACGGGTACAGAAGATACATGAACATATCGACTTTAGACACTAAAAATATCGATTATTATCATGTTTTGAGCCTATATTTTAAAAACATTCCAGCACTAAGTAGGCATGGACAGATCGCTTCTGGGAACGAAAAATATTGAATTTTCGGGTGTTTTGAGCCTGAATTTGAGATATAAACGGGTACTGAAGAATCATGCACATATCGACTTCTTGCACCTAAAATATCGATTTTGAGCATGTTTTGGGTCTGTATCTTGAATACATTCTAGCAAGGAGTAGGCGTGTACAAATTGCTTCTGGAACCCAAAAATATCGATTTTTCGGGTGTTTTGAGCCTGAATTTGAGATATAAACAGGTACAAAAGATGAATGCACATATCGACTTTGGGCTCCCAAAATATCGATTTTTAACACGTTTTGGGCCTATATTTAGAAAATATTCTAGCACTAAGTAGGCATGTACAGATCGCTTCTGGGACCCAAAAATATCGAATTTTCGGGTGATTTGAGCCTGAATTTTAAATATAAACGTGTACAGAAGATGCATACACATATCGACTTTAGACACTTAAAATATCGATTTTTTAATGTTTTGGGCCTATATTTTGAAAACATTCCAGCACTGAGTAGGCATGTACAGATCTCTTCAGGGAACGGAAATTTTTGAATTTTCGGGTGTTTTGAGCCTGAATTTGAGATATAAACGGGTACAGAAGATGCATGCACATATCGACTTTGGACACCTAAAATATCGATTTTTATCATGTTTTGAGCCTATATTTTGAAAACATTCTAACACTGAGTAGGCATGTACAGATCGCTTCCGGGACCAAAAAATATCGAATTTTCGGGTGTTTTGAGCCTGAATTTGGAAAATAAACGGGTACAGAAGATGCATGCACATATCGACTTTTTGCACCTAAAATATTGATTTTGAGCATGTTTTGGGCCTGTATTTTGAAAATACTCTAACACGGAGTAGGCATTTACAGGTCGCTTCTGGTACCCAAAATAATCGAATTTTCGAGTGTTTTGAGCCTGAATTTAAGATATAAACGGGTACAGAAGATGCATGCACATATCGACTTTTGGCACCCAAAATATCGATTTTTAGCATGTTCTGGGCCTATTTTTTAAAAATATTCTAGCACTGAGTAGGTATGTACAGATTGCTTCTGGAACCCAAAAATATCGAATTTTCGGGGGTTTTGAGCCTGAATTTGAGATATAAACGGGTACAGAAGATGCATACATATATTGACTTTGGGCACCTAAAATATCGATTTTTAGCATGTTTTGGGCCTGTATTTTGAAAATACTCTAACACAGAGTAGGCATGTACAGATCGCTTCTGGGACCCAAAAATATCGAATTTTCGGGTGTTTTGAGCCTGAATTTGAGATATAAACGAGTACAGAAGATGCATGCACATATCGACTTTAGACACCTAAAATATCGATTTTGAGCATGTTTTGGGTCTGTATCTTGAAAACATTCCAGCAAGGAGTAGGCATTTACACATCGCTTCTGGGACCCAAAAATATCGAATTTTCGGGTGTTTTGAGGCTGAATTTGAGATATAAACGGGTACAGAAGATGCATCAACATATCGTCTTTAGACACTTAAAATATCGATTTTTATCATGTTTTGAGCCTATATTTAGAAAATATTCTAGCACTAAGTAGGCATGTACAGATCGCTTCTGGGACCAAAAAATATCGAATTTTCGGGTGATTTGAGCCTGAATTTGGGATATAAACGGATACAGAAGATGCATACACATATCGACTTTGTGCACCTAAAATATCGATTTTCAGCATGTTTTGGGCCTGTATTTTGAAAATACTCTAACAGGGAGTAGGCATGTACAGATCGCTTCTGGGACCCAAAAATATCGAATTTTCGGGTGTTTTGAGCCTGAATTTTAAATATAAACGGGTACAGAAGATGCATGAACATATCGACTTTAGACACTTAAAATATCGATTTTTTAATGGTTTGGGCTTATATTTTGAAAACATTCCAGCACTGAGTAGGCATGTACAGATCGCTTCAGGGAACAGAAAGTTTTGAAGTTTCGGGTGTTTTGAGCCTGAATTTGAGATATAAACGGGTACAGAAGATCCATGCACATATCGACTTTGGACACCTAAAATATCGATTTTTAGCATGTTTTGAGCCTATATTTTGAAAACATTCTAGCACTGAGTAGGCATGCACAGATCACTTCTGGGACCCCAAAATATTGATTTTTGGGTGTTTTGAGCCTGAATTTGGGATATAAACGGGTACAGAAGATGCATGCACATATCGACTTTGGGCACCCAAAATATCGATTTTGAGCATGTTTTGGGCCTACATTTTGAAAATATTCTAACACTGAGTAGGCATGTACAGATCGCTTCAGGAACCCAAAAATATCGATTTTTAGAGTGTTTTAAACCTGAATTTGGGATGTAAACGTGTACAGAAGATGCTTGCACATATCTACTTTGGACACCTAAAATATCGATTTTTAGCATGTTTTGTGCCAATATTTTGAAAATATTCTAGCACTGAGTATGCATGTACAGATCGCTTCTGGGACCCAAAAATATTGAATTTACGAGTGTTTTGAGCCTGAATTTGAGATATAAACGTGTACTGAAGATGCATGCACATATCGCCTTTTTGCACCTAAAATATCGATTTTGAACATGTTTTGGGTCTGTATCTTGAAAACATTCTAGCAAGGATTAGGCATGTACAGATCGCTTCTGGGACCCAAAAATATCGAATTTTCGAGTGTTTTAAACCTGAATTTGGGATGTAAACGGGTACAGAAGATGCATGCACATATCGACTTTGGGCACCCAAAATATCGATTTTTAACACGTTTTGGGCCTATATTTTGAAAATATTCTAGCACTAAGTAGGCATGTACAGATCGCTTCTGGGACCCAAAAATATCGAATTTTCGGGTGATTTGAGCCTGAATTTGGGATATAAACGGATACAGAAGATGCATTCACATATCGACTTTGTGCACCTAAAATATCGATTTTCAGCATGTTTTGGGCCTGTATTTTGAAAATACTCTAACAGGGAGTAGGCATGTACAGATCGCTTCTGGGACCCAAAAATATCGAATTTTCGGGTGTTTTGAGCCTGAATTTTAATTATAAACGGGTACAGAAGATGCATGAACATATCGAATTTAGACACTTAAAATATCGATTTTTTAATGTTTTGAGCCTATATTTTGAAAACATTCCAGCACTGAGTAGGCATGTACAGATCGCTTCAGGGAACGGAAAATTTTGAATTTTCGGGTGTTTTGAGCCTGAATTTGAGATATAAACGGGTACAGAAGATCCATGCACATATCGACTTTGGACACCTAAAATATCGATTTTGAACATGTTTTGGGTCTGTATCTTGAAAACATTCTAGCAAGGATTAGGCATGTACAGATCGCTTCTGGGACCCAAAAATATCGAATTTTCGAGTGTTTTAAACCTGAATTTGAGATATAAACGGGTACAGAAGATCCATGCACATATCGACTTTAGACACCTAAAATATCGATTTTTAGCATGTTTTGAGCCTATATTTTGAAAACATTCTTGCACTGAGTAGGCATGCACAGATCGCTTTTGGGACCCCAAAATATTGATTTTCTGGTGTTTTGAGCCTGAATTTGGGATATAAACGGGTACTTTAGATGCATGCACATATCCCCTTTTTGCACCTAAAATATCGATTTTGAACATGTTTTGGGTCTGTATCTTGAAAACATTCTAGCAAGGATTAGGCATGTACAGATCGCTTCTGGGACCCAAAAATATCGAATTTTCGAGTGTTTTAAACCTGAATTTGAGATATAAACGGGTACAGAAGATCCATGCACATATCGACTTTGGACACCTAAAATATCGATTTTTAGCACGTTTTGAGCCTATATTTTGAAAATATTCCAGCACAGAGTAGGCATGGACAGATCGCTTCTGGGACCCCAAAATATCGAATTTTCGGGTATTTTGAGCCGGAATTTGGGATATAAACGGATACAGAAGATGCAAGCACATATCGACTTTGCGCACCCAAAATATCGATTTTCAGCACGTTTTGGGCCTATATTTTGAAAATATTATAGCACTAAGTAGGCATGTACAGATCGCTTCTGGGACCCAAAAATATCGAATTTTCGGGTATTTTGAGCCTGAATTTGGGATATAAACGGATACAGAAGATGCATAAACATATTGACTTTGTGCACCTACAATATCGATTTTCAGCATGTTTTGGGCCTGTATTTTGAAAATACTAAAACAGGGAGTAGGCATGTACAGATCGCTTCTGGGACCCAAAAATCTCGAATTTTCGGGTGTTTTGAGCCTGAATTTGTGATATAAACGGGTACAGAAGATGCATGAACATATCGACTTTAGACACTAAAAATATCGATTATTATCATGTTTTGAGCCTATATTTTAAAAACATTCCAGCACTAAGTAGGCATGGACAGATAGCTTCTGGGAACGAAAAATATTGAATTTTCGGGTGTTTTGAGCCTGAATTTGAGATATAAACGGGTACTGAAGAATCATGCACATATCGACTTCTTGCACCTAAAATATCGATTTTGAGCATGTTTTGGGTCTGTATCTTGAATACATTCTAGCAAGGAGTAGGCGTGTACAAATTGCTTCTGGAACCCAAAAATATCGATTTTTCGGGTGTTTTGAGCCTGAATTTGAGATATAAACAGGTACAAAAGATGAATGCACATATCGACTTTGGGCTCCCAAAATATCGATTTTTAATACGTTTTGGGCCTATATTTAGAAAATATTCTAGCACTAAGTAGGCATGTACAGATCGCTTCTGGGACCCAAAAATATCGAATTTTCGGGTGATTTGAGCCTGAATTTTAAATATAAACGTGTACAGAAGATGCATACACATATCGACTTTAGACACTTAAAATATCGATTTTTTAATGTTTTGGGCCTATATTTTGAAAACATTCCAGCACTGAGTAGGCATGTACAGATCGCTTCAGGGAACGGAAATTTTTGAATTTTCGGGTGTTCTGAGCCTGAATTTGAGATATAAACGGGTACAGAAGATGCATGCACATATCGACTTTGGACACCTAAAATATCGATTTGTAGCATGTTTTGAGCCTATATTTTGAAAATATTCCAGCACAGAGTAGGCATGGACAGATCGCTTCTGGGACCCAAAAACATCGAATTTTCGTGTGTTTTGAGCCTGATTTTGAGATATAAACGGGTAGAGAAGATGCATGCACATATCGACTTTGGGCACACAAAATATTGATTTTGAGCATGTTTTGGGCCTACATTTTGAAAATATTCTAGCACTGAGTAGGCATGTACAGATCGCTTCTGGAACCCAAAAATATCGATTTTTAGAGTGTTTTAAACCTGAATTTGGGATGTAAACGTGTACAGAAGATGCTTGCACATATCGACTTTGAACACCTAAAATATCGATTTTTAGCATGTTTTGTGCCAATATTTTGAAAATATTCCAGCACTGAGTAGGCATGTACAGATCGCTTATGGGACCCAAAAATATTGAATTTACGAGTGTTTTGAGCCTGAATTTGAGATATAAACGGGTACTGAAGATGCATGCACATATCGCCTTTTTGCACCTAAAATATCGATTTTGAACATGTTTTGGGTCTGTATCTTGAAAACATTCTAGCAAGGAGTAGGCATGTACAGATCGCTTCTGGGACACAAAAATATCGAATTTTCGAGTGTTTTAAACCTGAATTTGGGATGTAAACGGGAACAGAAGATGCATGCACATATCGACTTTGGGCACATAAAATATCGATTTTTAACACGTTTTGGGCCTATATTTAGAAAATATTCTAGCACTAAGTAGGCATGTACAGATCGCTTCTGGGACCCAAAAATATCGAATTTTCGGGTGTTTTGAGCATGAATTTGGGATATAAACGGATACAGAAGATGCATTCACATATCGACTTTGTGCACCTAAAATATCGATTTTCAGCATGTTTTGGGCCTGTATTTTGAAAATACTCTAACAGGGAGTAGGCATGTACAGATCGCTTCTGGGACCCAAAAATATCGAATTTTCGGGTGTTTTGAGCCTGAATTTTAAATATAATCGGGTACAGAAGATGCATGAACATATCGAATTTAGACACTTAAAATATCGATTTTTTAATGTTTTGAGCCTATATTTTGAAAACATTCCAGCACTGTGTAGGCATGTACAGATCGCTTCAGGGAACGGAAAATTTTGAACTTTCGGGTGTTTTGAGCCTGAATTTGAGATATAAACGGGTACAGAAGATGCATGCACATATCTACTTTAGACACCTAAAATATCGATTTTTAGCATGTTTTGAGCCTATATTTTGAAAATAT
The DNA here is from genome assembly GCA_033782935.1 of Petrolisthes cinctipes. Classification (NCBI taxonomy): domain Eukaryota; kingdom Metazoa; phylum Arthropoda; class Malacostraca; order Decapoda; family Porcellanidae; genus Petrolisthes; species Petrolisthes cinctipes. The sequence goes on from JAWQEG010000369.1 coordinate 398,314, forward strand.
TCCAGCACTGAGTAGGCATGTACAGATCGCTTCTGGGACCCAAAAATATTGAATTTTCGGGTGTTTGAACCTGAATTTGAGATATAAACGGGTACTGAAGATGCATGCACATATCGACTTTTTGCACCTGAAATATCGATTTTGAGCATGTTTTGGGTCTGTATCTTGAAAACATACTAGCAAGGAGTAGTCATGTACAGATTGCTTCTGGGACCCAAAAATATTGAATTTTCGGGTGTTATGAGCCTTAATTTGAGATATAGACAGGTACAGAAGATGCATGCACATATCGACTTTGGGCACCCAAAATATCGATTTTTAGCATGTTTTGGGCCAGTATTCTGAAAATACTCTAACACGGAGTAGTCATGTACAGATCGCTTCTGGGACACAAAAATATCCAATTTTCGAGTGTTTTGAGCCTGAATTTAAGATATAAACGGGTACAGAAGATGCATGCACGTATCGACTTTTGGCACCCAAAATATTGATTTTTAGCATGTTTTCGGCCTATATTTTGAAAATATTCTAGCACTGAGTAGGCATGTACAGATCGCTTCTGCGACCAAAAAATATCGAATTTTTGGGAGTTCTGAGCCAGAATTTGTGATATAAACGGGTACAGAAGATGCATTCACATATTGACTTTGGGCACCTAAAATATCGATTTTCAGCATGTTTTGGGCCTGTATTTTGAAAATACTCTAACACGGAGTAGGCATGTACAGATCGCTTCTGGGACCCAAAAATATCGAATTTTCGGGTGTTTTGAGCCTGAATTTGAGATATAAACGGTTACAGAAGATGCTTGAAGATATCGTCTTTTGCACCTAAAATATCGATTTTTAGCATGTTTTGGGCCTATATCTTCAATATATTTTAGCACTAAGTAGACATGTTCATATTGCTTCTGGGACCCAAAAATATCGAATTTTCGGGTGTTTTGAGCCTGAATTTGATATATAAAAGGGTACATAAGATACATACACATATTGATTTTGGGCACCTAAAATATCGATTTTCAGCATGTTTTGGGCCTGCATTTTGAAAATACTCTAACACAGAGTAGTCATGTACAGATCGCTTCTGGGACCCAAAAATATCGAATTTTCGGGTATTTTGAGCCTGAATTTGAGATATAAACGGGTACTGAAGATGCATGCACATATCGACTTTTTGCACCCAAAATATCGATTTTTAGCACGTTTTGGGCTTATATTTTGAAAATATTATAGCACTAAGTAGGCATGTACAGATCGCTTCTAGGACCAAAAAATATCGAATTTTCGGGTATTTTGAGCCTGAATTTGGGATATAAACGGATACAGAAGATGCATACACATATTGACTTCTTGTACCTACAATATCGATTTTCAGCATGTTTTGGTCCTGTATTTTGAAAATACTTAAACAGAGAGTAGGCATGTACAGATCGCTTCTGGGACCCAAAAATATCGAATTTTCGGGTGTTTTGAGCCTGAATTTGAGATATAAAAGGGTACAGAAGATACATACACATATTGATTTTGGGCACCTAAAATATCGATTTTCAGCATGTTTTGGGCCTGCATTTTGAAAATACTCTAACACAGAGTAGGCATGTACAGATCGCTTCTGGGACCCAAAAATATCGAATTTTCGGGTATTTTGAGCCTGAATTTGAGATATAAACGGGTACTGAAGATACATGCACATATCGACTTTTTGCACCCAAAATATCGATTTTTAGCACGTTTTGGGCCTATATTTTGAAAATATTATAGCACTAAGTAGGCATGTACAGATCGCTTCTGGGACCAAAAAATATCGAATTTTCGGGTATTTTGAGCCTGAATTTGGGATATAAACGGATACAGAAGATGCATACACATATTGACTTCTTGTACCTACAATATCGATTTTCAGCATGTTTTGGTCCTGTATTTTGAAAATACTTAAACAGGGAGTAGGCATGTACAGATCGCTTCTGGGACCCAAAAATATCCAATTTTCGGGGTTTTTGAGCCTGAATTGGTGATATAAACGGGTACAGAAGATGCATGAACATATCGACTTTAGACACTAAAAATATCGATTTTTATCATGTTTTGAGCCTATATTTTGACAACATTCCAGCACTGAGTAGGCATGTACAGATCGCTTCTGGGAACGAAAAATATTGAATTTTCGGGTGTTTTGATCCTGAATTTGAGATATAAACGGGTACTGAAGATGCGTGCACATATCGACTTCTTGCACCTAAAATATCGATTTTGAGCATGTTTTGGGTCTGTATCTTAAATACATTCTAGCAAGGAGTAGGCGTGTACAGATCACTTCTGGGACCCAAAAATATCGAATTTTCGGGTGCTTTGAGCCTGAATTTGAGATATAAACAGATACAGAAGATGCATGCACATATCGACTTTTTGCACCTAAAATATCGATTTTCAGCATGTTTTGGGCCTGTATTTTGAAAATACTCTAACGGGGAGTAGGTATGTACAGATCGCTTCTGGGACCCAAAAATATCGAATTTTCGGGTGTTTTGAGCCTGAATTTTAAACATAAACGGGTACAGAAGATGCATGAACATATCAAATTTAGACACTTAATATATCGATTTTTTAATGTTTTGGGCCTATATTTTGAAAACATTCCAGCACTGAGTAGGCATGTACAGATCGCTTCAGGGAACGGAAAATTTTGAATTTTCGGGTGTTTTGAGCCTGAATTTGAGATATAAACGGGTACAAAAGATGCATGCACATATCTACTTTAGACACCTAAAATATCGATTTTTAGCATGTTTTGAGCCTATATTTTGAAAACATTCTAGCACTGAGTAGGCAAGCACAGATCGCTTCTGGGACCCAAAAATATTGAATTTTCGGGTGTTTGAACCTGAATTTGAGATATAAACGGGTACTGAAGATGCATGCACATATCGACTTTTTGCACCTGAAATATCGATTTTTAGCATGTTTTGGGTCTGTATCTTGAAAACATACATTACAAGGAGTAGGCATGTACAGATTGCTTCTGGGACCCAAAAATATTGAATTTTTGGGTGTTATGAGCCTTAATTTGAGATATAAACAGGTACAGAAGATGCATGCACATATCGACTTTGGGCACCCAAAATATCGATTTTTATCATGTTTTGGGCCAGTATTCTGAAAATACTCTAACCCGGAGTAGTCATGTACAGATCGCTTCTGGGACACAAAAATATCCAATTTTCGAGTGTTTTGAGCCTAAATTTAAGATATAAACGGGTACAGAAGATGCATGCACATATCGACTTTTGGCACCCAAAATATTGATTTTTAGCATGTTTTGGGCCTGTATTTTGAAAATATTCTAGCACTGAGTAGGCATGTACAGATCGCTTCTGGGAACGAAAAATATTGATTTTTCGGGTGTTTTGAGCCTGAATTTGAGATATAAACGGGTACTGAAGATGCATGCACATATCGACTTCTTGCACCTAAAATATCGATTTTAAGCATGTTTTGGGTCTGTATCTTGAATACATTCTAGCAAGGAGTAGGCGTGTACAGATAGCTTCTGGGACACAAAAATATTGAATTTTCGGGTGTTTGAACCTGAATTTGAGATATAAACGGGTACTGAAGATACATTCACATATCGACTTTTTGCACCTGAAATATCGATTTTGAGCATGTTTTGGGCCTGTATTTTGAAAATACTCTAACAGGGAGTAGGCATGTACAGATCGCTTCTGGGACCCAAAAATATCGAATTTTCGGGTGTTTTGAGCCTGAATTTTAAATATAAACGGGTACAGAAGATGAATAAACATATCGAATTTAGACACCTAAAATATCGATTTTTAGCATGTTTTGAGCCTATATTTTGAAAACATTCCAGCTATGAGTAGGTATGTACAGATCGCTTCAGGGAACGGAAAATTTTGAATTTTCGGGTGTTTTGAGCCTGAATTTGAGATATAAACGGGTACAGAAGATGCATGCACATATCTACTTTAGACACCTAAAATATAGATTTTTAGCATGTTTTGAGCCTATATTTTGAAAACATTCTAGCACTGAGTAGGCATGCACAGATCGCTTCTGGGACCCAAAAATATCGAATTTTCGGGTGTTTTGAGCCTGAATTTGAGATATAAACGGGTACTGAAGATGGATGCACATATCGACTTTGGACACCTAAAATATCGATTTTTAGCATGTTTTGAGCCTATATTTTGAAAACATTCCAGCACTGAGTAGGCATGTACAGATCGCTTCTGGGACACAAAAATATTGAATTTTCGGGTGTTTGAACCTGAATTTGAGATATAAACGGGTACTGAAGATACATTCACATATCGACTTTTTGCACCTGAAATATCGATTTTGAGCATGTTTTGGGTATGTATCTTGAAAACATACTAGCAAGGAGTAGGCATGTACAGATTGCTTCTGGGACCCAAAAATATTGAATTTTTGGGTGTTATGAGCCTTAATTTGAGATATAAACAGGTACAGAAGGTGCATGCACATATCGACTTTGGGCACCCAAAATATCGATTTTTAGCATGTTGTGGGCCAGTATTCTGAAAATACTCTAACACGGAGTAGTCATGTACAGATCGCTTTTGGGACACAAAAATATTGAATTTACGAGTGTTTTGAGCCTGAATTTAAGATATAAACGGGTACAGAAGATGCATGCACATATCGACTTTTGGCACCCAAAATATTGATTTTTAGCATGTTTTGGGCCTATATTTTGAAAATATTCTAGCACTGAGTAGGCATGTACAGATCGCTTCTGCGACCAAAAAATATCGAATTTTTGGGTGTTTTGAGCCAGAATTTGGGATATAAACGGGTACAGAAGATGCATTCACATATTGACTTTGGGCACCTAAAATATCGATTTTCAGCATGTTTTGGGCCTGTATTTTGAAAATACTCTAACACGGAGTAGGCATGTACAGATCGCTTCTGGGACCCAAAAATATCGAATTTTCGGGTGTTTTGAGCCTGAATTTGAGATATAAACGGGTACAGAAGATGCATGCAGATATCGACTTTTGCACCTAAAATATCGATTTTTAGCATGTTTTGGGCCTATATCTCCAATATATTTTAGCACTAAGTAGACATGTTCATATTGCTTCTGGAACCCAAAAATATCGAATTTTCGGGTGTTTTGAGCCTGAATTTGAGATATAAACGGGTACAGAAGAGGCATGCAAATATCGACTTTAGACACCTAAAATATCGATTTTTAGCATGTTTTGAGCCTATATTTTGAAAACATTCTAGCACTGAGTAGGCATGTACAGATCGCTTCTGGGACCAAAAAATATCGAATTTTCGGGTGTTTTGAGCCTGAATTTGAGATATAAACGGGTAATGAAGATGCATGCACATATCGACTTTTTGCAACTAAAATATCGATTTTGAGCCTGTTTTGGGTCTGTATCTTGAAAACATTCTAGCACTGAGTAGGCATGTACAGATTACTTCTGGGACCCAAAAATATTGAATTTTCGGGTGTTTTGAGCCTGAATTTGAGATATAAACGGGTACTGAAGATGCATGCACATTTTGACATTTTGCACCTAAAATATCGATTTTGAGCATGTTTTGGGTCTGTATCTTGAAAACATTCTAGCAAAGAGTAGGCATGTATAAATCGTTTTTTGGACCCAAAAATATCGAATTTTCGGGTGTTTTGAGCCTGAATTTGAGATATAAATGGGTACAAAAGATACATGAACATATCGACTTTAGACACTTAAAATATCGATTTTTATCATGTTTTTTAACCTATATTTTGAAAGCATTCCAGCACTGAGTAGGCATGTACAGATCGCTTCTGGGAAAGAAAAATATTGAATTTTCGGGTGTTTTGAGCCTGAATTTGAGATATAAACCGGTATTGAAGATGCATGCACATATCGACTTCTTGCACCTAAAATATCGATTTTGAGCATGTTTTGGGTCTGTATCTTGAATACATTCTAGCAAGGAGTAGGCGTGTACAGATCGCTTCTGGGACCCAAAAATATCGAATTTTCGGGTGTTTTGAGCCTGAATTTGGGATATAAACGGATACAGAAGATGCATACACATATCGACTATGTGCACCTAAAATATCGATTTTCAGCATCTTTTGCGCCTGTATTTTGAAAATACTCTAACAGAGAGTAGGCATGTACAGATCGCTTCTGGGACCCCAAAATATCGAATTTTCGGGTGTTTTGAGCCTGAATTTGAGATATAAACGGGTACCGAAGATGCATGCACATATCGACTTTAGACACTTAAAATATCGATTTTCAGCATGTTTTGGGACTGTATTCTGAAAATACTCTAACACGGAGTAGTCATGTACAGATCGCTTCTGGGACACAAAAATATCGAATTTTCGTGAGTTTTTAGCTTGAATTTGAGATATAAACGGGTACAGAAGATACATTCACATATCGACTTCTTGCACCTAAAATATCGATTTTTAGCATGTTTTGGGCGTATATTTTGAAAACATTCTAGCAAGGACTAGGCATGTACAGATTGCTTCTGGGACCCAAAAATATTGAATTTTTGAGTGTTATGAGCCTTAATTTGAGATATAAACAGGTACAGAAGATGCATGCACATATAGACTTTGGGCACCCAAAATATCGATTTTTAGCATGTTTTGGGCCTGTATTCTGAAAATACTGTAACACGGAGTAGTCATGTACAGATCGCTTCTGGGACCCAAAAATATCCAATTTTCGAGTGTTTTGAGCCTGAATTTAAGATATAAACGGGTACAGAAGATGCATACACATATCGACTTTGGACACCTAAAATATCGATTTTGAGCATATTTTGAGTTTGTATTTTAAAAATACTCTAACACGGAGTAGGCATGTACAGATCGCTTCTGGGACACAAAAATATTGAATTTTTGGTTGTTATGAGCCTTAATTTGAGATATAAACGGGTACCGAAGATGCATGCACATATCGACTTTGGACACCTAAAATATCGATTTTCAGCATGTTTTGGGCCTGTATTCTGAAAATACTCTAACACGGAGTAGTCATGTACAGATCGCTTCTGGGACACAAAAATATTGAATTTTCGTGTGTTTTGAGCCTGAATTTGAGATATAAACGGGTACAGAAGATACATTCACATATCGACTTTTTGCACCTAAAATATCGATTTTTAGCATGTTTTGGGCGTATATTTTGAAAACATTCTAGCAGGGACTAGGCATGTACAGATTGCTTCTGGGACCCAAAAATATTGAATTTTTGAGTGTTATGAGCCTGAATTTGAGATATAAACGGGTACTGAAGATGCATGCACATTTTGACTTTTTGCACCTAAAATATCGATTTTGAGCATGTTTTGGGTCTGTATCTTGAAAACATTCTAGCAAAGAGTAGGCATGTACAAATCGCTTCTGGGACCCAAAAATATCAAATTTTCAGGTGTTTTGAGCCTGAATTTGAGATATAAACGGGTACAGAAGATACATGAACATATCGACTTTAGACACTTAAAATATCGATTTTTATCATGTTTTCGAGCCTATATCTTGAAAGCATTCCAGCACTGAGTAGGCATGTATAGATCGCTTCTGGGAACGAAAAATATTGAATTTTCGGGTGTTTTGAGCCTGAATTTGAGATATAAACGGGTACTGAAGATGCATGCACATTTTGACTTTTTGCACCTAAAATATCGATTTTGAGCATGTTTTGGGTCTGTATCTTGAATACATTCTAGCAAGGAGTAGGCGTGTACAGATCGCTTCTGGGACCCAAAAATATCGAATTTTCGGGTGTTTTGAGCCTGAATTTGAGATATAAACGGGTACTGAAGATGCATGCACATATCGACCATGGGCACCCAAAGTATCGATTTTTAGCACGTTTTGGGCCTATATTTTGAAAATATTCTAGCACTAAGTAGGCATGTACAGATCGCTTCTGGGACCCAAAAATATCGAATATTCGGGGGTTTTGAGCCTGAATTTGGGATATAAACAGATACAGAAGATGCATACGCATATCGATTTTGTGCACCTAAAATATCGATTTTCAGCATGTTTTGGGCCTGTATTTTGAAAATACTCTAACAGGGAGTAGAAATGTACAGATCGCTTCTGGGACCCAAAAATATCGAATTTTCGGGTGTTTTGAACCTGAATTTGAGATATAAACGGGTACAGAAGATGCATGAACATATCGACTTTAGACACTAAAAATATCGATTTTTATCATGTTTTGAGCGTATATTTTGAAAACATTCTAGCACTGAGTAGGCATGTACAGATCGCTTCTGGGAACGAAAAATATTGAAGTTTCGGGTGTTTTAAGCCTTAATTTGAGATATAGACGGGTACTGAAGATGCATGCACATATTGACTTTGGGCACCCAAAATATCGATTTTGAGCATATTTTGAGTTTGTATTTTAAAAATACTCTAACACGGAGTAGGCATGTACAGATCGCTTCTGGGACACAAAAATATTGAATTTTTGGTTGTTATGAGCCTTAATTTGAGATATAAACGGGTACCGAAGATGCATGCACATATCGACTTTGGACACCTAAAATATCGATTTTCAGCATGTTTTGGGCCTGTATTCTGAAAATACTCTAACACGGAGTAGTCATGTACAGATCGCTTCTGGGACACAAAAATATCGAATTTTCGTGTGTTTTGAGCCTGAATTTGAGATATAAACGGGTACAGAAGAAACATTCACATATCGACTTTTTGCACCTAAAATATCGATTTTTAGCATGTTTTGGGCGTATATTTTGAAAACATTCTAGCAGGGACTAGGCATGTACAGATTGCTTCTGGGACCCAAAAATATTGAATTTTTGAGTGTTATGAGCCTTAATTTGAGATATAAACAGGTACAGAAGATGCATGCACATATCGACTTTGGGCACCCAAAATATCGATTTTTAGCATGTTTTGGGCCTGTATTCTGAAAATACTGTAACACGGAGTAGTCATGTACAGATCGCTTCTGGGACCCAAAAATATCCAATTTTCGAGTGTTTTGAGCCTGAATTTAAAATATAAACGGGTACAGAAGATGCATACACATATCGACTTTTGGCACCCAAAATATTGATTTTTAGCATGTTTTGGGCCTATATTTTGAAAACATTCTAGCACTGAGTAGGCATGCACAGATCGCTCCTGGGACATAAAAATATTGAATTTTAGCGTGTTTTGAGCCTGAATTTAAGATATAAACGGGTACAGAAGATGCATACACATATCGACTTTTGGCACCCAAAATATTGATTTTTAGCATGTTTTTTAGCCTATATTTTGAAAACATTCTAGCACTGAGTAGGCATGCACAGATCGCTTCTGGGACCTAAAAATATTGAATTTTCTCGTGTTTTGAGCCTGAGTTTGAGATATAAACGGGTACAGAAGATACATGAACATATCGACTTTAGACACTTAAAATATCGATTTTTATCATGTTTTGAGCCTATATTTTAAAAACATTACAGCACTGAGTAGGCATGTAGAGATCGCTTCTGGGAACGAAAAATATTGAATTTTCGGGTGTTTTGAGCCTGAATTTGAGATATAAACGGGTACAGAAGATGCATGCACATATCGACCATGGGCACCCAAAGTATCGATTTTTTGCACGTTTTGGGCCTATATTTTGAAAATATTCTAGCACTAAGTAGGCATGTACAGATCGCTTCTGGGACCCAAAAATATCGAATATTCGGGGGTTTTGAGCCTGAATTTGGGATATAAATAGATACAGAAGATGCATACGCATATCGATTTTGTGCACCTAAAATATCGATTTTCAGCATGTTTTGGGCCTGTATTTTGAAAATACTCTAACAGGGAGTAGGCATGTACAGATCGCTTCTGGGACCCAAAAATATTGAATTTTCGAGTGTTTTGAGCCTGAATTTGAGATATAAACGGGTACTGAAGATGCATGCACATATTGACTTTGGGCACCCAAAATATCGATTTTGAGCATATTTTGAGTTTGTATTTTGAAAATACTCTAACACGGAGTAGGCATGTACAGATCGCTTCTGGGACACAAAAATATCGAATTTTCGTGTGTTTTGAGCCTGAATTTGAGATATAAACGGGTACAGAAGATGCATTCACATATCGACTTTTTGCACTTAAAATATCGATTTTTAGCATGTTTTGGGCGTATATTTTGAAAACATTCTAGCAAGGAGTAGGCATGTACAGATTGCTTCTGGGACCCAAAAATATTGAATTTTCGGGTGTTTTGAGCCTGAATTTGAGATATAAACGGGTACTGAAGATGTATGCACATATCGACTTTTTGCACCTAAAACATCGATTTTGAGCATGTTTTGGGTCTGAATCATGAAAACGATCTAGCAAAGAGTAGGCATGTACAAATCGCTTCTGGGACCCAAAAATATCGAATTTTTAGGTGTTTTGAGCCTGAATTTGAGATATAAACGGGTACAGAAGATACATGAAGATATCGACTTTAGACACTTAAAATATCGATTTTTATCATGTTTTCGAGCCTATATCTTGAAAGCATTCCAGCACTGAGTAGGCATGTATAGATCGCTTCTGGGAACGAAAAATATTGAATTTTCGGGTGTTTTGAGCCTGAATTTGAGATATAAACGGGTACTGAAGATGCATGCACATTTTGACTTTTTGCACCTAAAATATCGATTTTGAGCATGTTTTGGGTCTGTATCTTGAATACATTCTAGCAAGGAGTAGGCGTGTACAGATCGCTTCTGGGACCCAAAAATATCGAATTTTCGGGTGTTTTGAGCCTGAATTTGAGATATAAACGGGTACTGAAGATGCATGCACATATCGACCATGGGCACCCAAAGTATCGATTTTTAGCACGTTTTGGGCCTATATTTTGAAAATATTCTAGCACTAAGTAGGCATGTACAGATCGCTTCTGGGACCCAAAAATATCGAATATTCGGGGGTTTTGAGCCTGAATTTGGGATATAAACAGATACAGAAGATGCATACGCATATCGATTTTGTGCACCTAAAATATCGATTTTCAGCATGTTTTGGGCCTGTATTTTGAAAATACTCTAACAGGGAGTAGAAATGTACAGATCGCTTCTGGGACCCAAAAATATCGAATTTTCGGGTGTTTTGAACCTGAATTTGAGATATAAACGGGTACAGAAGATGCATGAACATATCGACCTTAGACACTAAAAATATCGATTTTTATCATGTTTTGAGCGTATATTTTGAAAACATTCTAGCACTGAGTAGGCATGTACAGATCGCTTCTGGGAACGAAAAATATTGAATTTTCGGGTGTTTTAAGCCTTAATTTGAGATATAGACGGGTACTGAAGATGCATGCACATATTGACTTTGGGCACCCAAAATATCGATTTTGAGCATATTTTGAGTTTGTATTTTAAAAATACTCTAACACGGAGTAGGCATGTACAGATCGCTTCTGGGACACAAAAATATTGAATTTTTGGTTGTTATGAGCCTTAATTTGAGATATAAACGGGTACCGAAGATGCATGCACATATCGACTTTGGACACCTAAAATATCGATTTTCAGCATGTTTTGGGCCTGTATTCTGAAAATACTCTAACACGGAGTAGTCATGTACAGATCGCTTCTGGGACACAAAAATATCGAATTTTCGTGTGTTTTGAGCCTGAATTTGAGATATAAACGGGTACAAAAGCAACATTCACATATCGACTTTTTGCACCTAAAATATCGATTTTTAGCATGTTTTGGGCGTATATTTTGAAAACATTCTAGCAGGGACTAGGCATGTACAGATTGCTTCTGGGACCCAAAAATATTGAATTTTTGAGTGTTATGAGCCTTAATTTGAGATATAAACAGGTACAGAAGATGCATGCACATATCGACTTTGGGCACCCAAAATATCGATTTTTAGCATGTTTTGGGCCTGTATTCTGAAAATACTGTAACACGGAGTAGTCATGTACAGATCGCTTCTGGGACCCAAAAATATCCAATTTTCGAGTGTTTTGAGCCTGAATTTAAGATATAAACGGGTACAGAAGATGCATACACATATCGACTTTTGGCACCCAAAATATTGATTTTTAGCATGTTTTGGGCCTATATTTTGAAAACATTCTAGCACTGAGTAGGCATGCACAGATCGCTCCTGGGACATAAAAATATTGAATTTTAGCGTGTTTTGAGCCTGAATTTAAGATATAAACGGGTACAGAAGATGCATACACATATCGACTTTTGGCACCCAAAATATTGATTTTTAGCATGTTTTGAGCCTATATTTTGAAAACATTCTAGCACTGAGTAGGCATGCACAGATCGCTTCTGGGACCTAAAAATATTGAATTTTCGCGTGTTTTGAGCCTGAGTTTGAGATATAAACGGGTACAGAAGATACATGAACATATCGACTTTAGACACTTAAAATATCGATTTTTATCATGTTTTGAGCCTATATTTTAAAAACATTACAGCACTGAGTAGGCATGTAGAGATCGCTTCTGGGAACGAAAAATATTGAATTTTCGGGTGTTTTGAGCCTGAATTTGAGATATAAACGGGTACAGAAGATGCATGCACATATCGACCATGGGCACCCAAAGTATCGATTTTTTGCACGTTTTGGGCCTATATTTTGAAAATATTCTAGCACTAAGTAGGCATGTACAGATCGCTTCTGGGACCCAAAAATATCGAATATTCGGGGGTTTTGAGCCTGAATTTGGGATATAAATAGATACAGAAGATGCATACGCATATCGATTTTGTGCACCTAAAATATCGATTTTCAGCATGTTTTGGGCCTGTATTTTGAAAATACTCTAACAGGGAGTAGGCATGTACAGATCGCTTCTGGGACCCAAAAATATTGAATTTTCGAGTGTTTTGAGCCTGAATTTGAGATATAAACGGGTACTGAAGATGCATGCACATATTGACTTTGGGCACCCAAAATATCGATTTTGAGCATATTTTGAGTTTGTATTTTGAAAATACTCTAACACGGAGTAGGCATGTACAGATCGCTTCTGGGACACAAAAATATCGAATTTTCGTGTGTTTTGAGCCTGAATTTGAGATATAAACGGGTACAGAAGATGCATTCACATATCGACTTTTTGCACTTAAAATATCGATTTTTAGCATGTTTTGGGCGTATATTTTGAAAACATTCTAGCAAGGAGTAGGCATGTACAGATTGCTTCTGGGACCCAAAAATATTGAATTTTCGGGTGTTTTGAGCCTGAATTTGAGATATAAACGGGTACTGAAGATGTATGCACATATCGACTTTTTGCACCTAAAACATCGATTTTGAGCATGTTTTGGGTCTGAATCATGAAAACGATCTAGCAAAGAGTAGGCATGTACAAATCGCTTCTGGGACCCAAAAATATCGAATTTTTAGGTGTTTTGAGCCTGAATTTGAGATATAAACGGGTACAGAAGATACATGAACATATCGACTTTAGACACTTAAAATATCGATATTTATCATGTTTTGAGCCTATATTTTGAAAACATTCCAGCACTGAGTAGGCATGTACAGATCGCTTCTGGGAACGAAAAATATTGAATTTTCAGGTGTTTTGAGCCTGAATTTGAGATATAAACGGGTACAGAAGATGCATGCACATATCGACTTCTTGCACCTAAAATATCGATTTTGAGCATGTTTTGGGTCTGTATCTTGAATACATTCTAGCAAGGAGTAGGCGTGTACAGATCGCTTCTGGGACCCAAAAATATCGAATTTTCGGGTTTTTTGAGCCTGAATTTGAGATATAAAAAGGTACAGAAGATGCATGCACATATCGACTTTGATCACCCAAAATATCGATTTTTAACTCGTTTTGGGCCTATATTTAGAAAATATTCTAGAACTAAGTAGGCATGTACAGATCGCTTCTGGGACCCAAAAATATCGAATTTTCGGGTGTTTTGAGCATGAATTTGGGATACAAACGGATACAGAAGATCCATCCTCAAATCGACTTTGTGCACCTAAAATATCGATTTTCACCATGTTTTGGGCCTGTATTTTGAATATACTCTAACACGGAGTAGGCATGTACAGATCGCTTCTGGGACCCAAAAATATCGAATTTTCGAGTGTTTTGAGCCTAAATAAACGGGTACAGAAGATGCATGAACATATCGACTTTAGACACTTAAAATATCGATTTTTTAATGTTTTGGGCCTATATTTTGAAAACATTCCCGCACTGAGTAGGCATGTACAGATCGCTTCAGGGAACGGAAAATTTTGAATTTTCGGGTGTTTTGAGCCTGAATTTGAGATATAAACGGGTACAGAAGATGCATGCACATATCTACTTTAGACACCTAAAATATCGATTTTTAGCATGTTTTGAGCCTATATTTTGAAAACATTCTAGCACTGAGTAGGTATGCACAGATCACTTCTGGGACCCAAAAATATCGAATTTTCGGGTGTTTTGAGCCTGAATTTGAGATATAAACGGGTACTGAAGATGCATGCACATATCGACTTTGGACACCTAAAATATCGATTTTTAGCATGTTTTGAGCCTATATTTTGAAAACATTCCAGCACTGACTAGGCATGTACAGATCGCTTCTGGGACCCAAAAACATTGAATTTTAGGGTGTTTGAACCTGAATTTGAGATATAAACGGGTACTGAAGATGCATGCACATATCGACTTTTTGCACCTGAAATATCGATTTTGAGCATGTTTTGGGTCTGTATCTTGAAAACATACTAGCAAGGAGTAGGCATGTACAGATTGCTTCTAGGACCCAAAAATATTGTATTTTTGGGTGTTATGAGCCTTAATTTGAGATATAAACGGGTACAGAAGATGCATGCAGATATCGACTTTTGCACCTAAAATATCGATTTTTAGCATGTTTTGGGCCTATATCTTCAATATATTTTATCACTAAGTAAACATGTTCATATTGCTTCTGGGACCCAAAAATATCGAATTTTCGGGTGTTTTGAGCCTGATTTTGAGATATAAAAGTGTACAGAAGATGCATACACATATTGACTTTGTGCACCTAAAATATCGATTTTCAGCATGTTTTGGGCCTGCATTTTGAAAATACTCTAACACAGAGTAGGCATGTACAGATCGCTTCTGGGACCCAAAAATATCGAATTTTCGGGTGTTTTGAGCCTGAATTTGAGATTTAAACGGGTACAGAAGAGGCATGCAAATATCGACTTTAGACACCTAAAATATCGATTTTTAGCATGTTTTGAGCCTATATTTTGATAACATTCTAGCACTGAGTAGGCATGTACAGATCGCTTCTGGGAACAAAAAAGATCGAATTTTCGGGTGTTTTGAGCCTGAATTTGAGATATAAACGGGTACTGAAGATGCATGCACATATCGACTTCTTGCACCTAAAATATCGATTTTGAGCATGTTTTGGGTCTGTATCTTGAAAACATTCTAGCAAAGAGTAGGCATGTACAAATCGCTTCTGGGACCCAAAAATATCGAATTTTCGGGTGTTTTGAGCCTGAATTTGAGATATAAACGGGTACAGAAGATACATGAACATATCGACTTTAGACACTTAAAATATCGATTTTTATCATGTTTTGAGCCTATATTCTGAGAGCATTCCAGCACTGAGTAGGCATGTACAGATAGCTTCTGGGAACGAAAAATATTGAATTTTCGGGTGTTTTGAGCCTGAATTTGAGATATAAACCGGTATTGAAGATGCATGCACATATCGACTTCTTGCACCTAAAATATCGATTTTGAGCATGTTTTGGGTCTGTATCTTGAATACATTCTGGCAAGGAGTAGGCATGTACAGATCGCTTCTGGGACCCAAAAACATCGAATTCTCGGGTGTTTTGAGCCTGAATTTGAGATATAAACGATTACAGAAGATTCATGAACATATCGACTTTAGACACTTAAAATATCGATTTATATCATGTTTTGAGCCTATATTTTGAAAACATTCCATTACTGAGTAGGCATGTACAGATCGCTTCTGGGAACGAAAAATTTTGAATTTCCGGGTGTTTTGAGCCTGAATTTGAGATATAAACGGGTACAGAAGATGCATGCACATATCGACTTTGGGCACCCAAAATATCGATTTTTAACACGTTTTTGGCCTATATTTAGAAAATATTCTAGCACTAAGTAGGCATGTACAGATCGCTTCTGGGACCCAAAAATATCGAATTTTCGGGTGTTTTGAGCCTGAATTTGGGATATAAACGGATACAGAAGATGCATACACATATCGACTTTGTGCACATAAAATATCGATTTTCAGCATGTTTTGGGCCTGCATTTTGAAAATACTCTAACATGGAGTAGGCATGTACAGATCGCTTCTGGGACCCCAAAATATCGAATTTTCGGGTGTTTTGAGCCTGAATTTGAGATATAAACGGGTACCGAAGATGCATGCACATATCGACTTTGGACACCTAAAATATCGATTTTTCAATGGTTTCGGCCTATATTTTGAAAACATTCCAGCACTGAGTAGGCATGTACAGATCGCTTCAGGAAACGAAAAATTTTGAATATTCGGATGTTTTGAGCCTGAATTTGAGATATAGACGAGTATAGAAGATGCATACACATATTGACTTTGGGCACCTAAATTATCGATTTTCAGCATGTTTTGTGCCTTTATTTTGAAAATACTCTAACACAGAGTAGGCATGTACAGATCGCTTCTGGGACCCAAAAATATCGAATTTTCGGGTGTTTTGAGCCTGAATTTGAGATATAAACGGGTACAGAAGATACATGAACATATCGACTTTAGACACTTAAAATATCAATTTTTATTATGTTTTTGAGCCTATATTTTGAAAACATTCCAGCACTGAGTAGGCATGTACAGATCGCTTCTGGGAACGCAAAATATTGAATTTTCGGGTGTTTTGAGTCTGAATTTGAGATATAAACCGGTATTGAAGATGAATGCACATATCGACTTCTTGCACCTAAAATATCGATTTTGAGCATGTTTTGGGTCTGTATCTTGAATACATTCTAGCAAGGAGTAGGCGTGTACAGATCGCTTCTGGGACCCAAAAATATCGAATTTTCGGGGGTTTTGAGCCTGAATTTGAGATATAAACGGGTACAGAAGATGCATGTACATATCGACTTTGGGCACCCAAAGATTCGATTTTACCACGTTTTGGGCCTATATTTTGAAAATATTCTAGCACTAAGTAGGCATGTACAGATCGCTTCTGGGACCCAAAAATATCGAATTTTCGGGTGTTTTGAGCCTGAATTTGGGATATAAACGGATACAGAAGATGCATACACATATCGACTATGTGCACCTAAAATATCGATTTTTAGCATGTTTTGGGCCTGTATTTTGAAAATACTCTAACAGAGAGTAGGCATGTACAGATCGCTTCTGGGACTAAAAAATATCGAATTTTCGGGTGTTTTGAGCCTGAATTTGAGATATAAACGGATACTGAAGATGCATGCACATATCGACTTTGGAAACCTAAAATATAGATTTTAGCATGTTTTGAGCCTATATTTTGAAAACATTCCAGCACTGAGTAGGCATGTACAGATCGCTTCTGGGACCCAAAAATATTGAATTTTCGGGTGTTTTTACCTTAATTTGAGATATAAACGGGTACAGAAGATGCATGCACATATCGAATTCTTGCACCTAAAATATCGATTTTGAGCATGTTTTGGGTCTGTATCTTGAATACATTCTAGCAAGGAGTAGGCGTGTACAGATCGCTTCTGGGACCCAAAAATATCGAATTTTCGGGTGTTTTGAGCCTGAATTTGAGATATAAACGGGTACAGAAGATGCATGCACATATCGACCATGGGCACCCTAAGTATCGATTTTTAACACGTTTCGGGCCTATATTTTGAAAATATTCTAGCACTAAGTAGGCATGTACAGATCGCTTCTGGGACCCAAAAATATCGAATTTTCGGGGGTTTTGAGCCTGAATTTGGGATATAAACAGATACAGAAGATACATACACATATCGACTTTGTGCACCTAAAATATCGATTTTCAGCATGTTTTGGGCCTGTATTTTGAAAATACTCTAACAGGGAGTAGGCATGTACAGATCGCTTTTGGGACCAAAAAATATCGAATTTTCTAGTGTTTTGAGCCTGAATTTGAGATATAAACGGGTACAGAAGATGCATGAACATATCGACTTTAGACACTTAAAATATCGATTTATATCATGTTTTGAGCCTATATTTTGAAAACATTCCAGCACTGAGTAGGCATGTACAGAACGCTTCTGGGAACAAAATTTTTTTGAATTTTCGGGTGTTTTGAGCCTGAATTTGAGATATAAGCGGGTACATAAGATGCATGCACATATCGACTTTAGACACTTAAAAAATCGATTTTTAGCATGTTTTGGACCTATATTTTGAAAATATTCTAGCACTGAGTAGGCATGTACAGATTACTTCTGGAACCCAAAAATATCGAATTTTCGGGTGTTTTGAGCCTGAATTTGAGATATAAACGGGTACAGAAGATTCATACACATATTGACTTTGGGCACCTAAATTATCGATTTTCAGCATGTTTTGGGGCTTTATTTTGAAAATACTCTAACACAGAGTAGGCATGTACAGATCGCTTCTGGGACCCAAAAATATCGTATTTTCGGGTGTTTTGAGCCTGAATTTGAGATATAAACGGGTACAGAAGATACATGAACATATCGACTTTAGACACTTAAAATATCAATTTTTATTATGTTTTTGAGCCTATATTTTGAAAACATTCCAGCACTGAGTAGGCATGTACAGATCGCTTCTGGGAACGCAAAATATTGAATTTTCGGGTGTTTTGAGTCTGAATTTGAGATATAAACCGGTATTGAAGATGAATGCACATATCGACTTCTTGCACCTAAAATATCGATTTTGAGCATGTTTTGGGTCTGTATCTTGAATACATTCTAGCAAGGAGTAGGCGTGTACAGATCGCTTCTGGGACCCAAAAATATCGAATTTTCGGGGGTTTTGAGCCTGAATTTGAGATATAAACGGGTACAGAAGATGCATGTACATATCGACTTTGGGCACCCAAAGATTCGATTTTACCACGTTTTGGGCCTATATTTTGAAAATATTCTAGCACTAAGTAGGCATGTACAGATCGCTTCTGGGACCCAAAAATATCGAATTTTCGGGTGTTTTGAGCCTGAATTTGGGATATAAACGGATACAGAAGATGCATACACATATCGACTATGTGCACCTAAAATATCGATTTTTAGCATGTTTTGGGCCTGTATTTTGAAAATACTCTAACAGAGAGTAGGCATGTACAGATCGCTTCTGGGACTAAAAAATATCGAATTTTCGGGTGTTTTGAGACTGAATTTGAGATATAAACGGATACTGAAGATGCATGCACATATCGACTTTGGAAACCTAAAATATAGATTTTAGCATGTTTTGAGCCTATATTTTGAAAACATTCCAGCACTGAGTAGGCATGTACAGATCGCTTCTGGGACCCAAAAATATTGAATTTTCGGGTGTTTTTACCTTAATTTGAGATATAAACGGGTACAGAAGATGCATGCACATATCGAATTCTTGCACCTAAAATATCGATTTTGAGCATGTTTTGGGTCTGTATCTTGAATACATTCTAGCAAGGAGTAGGCGTGTACAGATCGCTTCTGGGACCCAAAAATATCGAATTTTCGGGTGTTTTGAGCCTGAATTTGAGATATAAACGGGTACAGAAGATGCATGCACATATCGACCATGGGCACCCTAAGTATCGATTTTTAACACGTTTCGGGCCTATATTTTGAAAATATTCTAGCACTAAGTAGGCATGTACAGATCGCTTCTGGGACCCAAAAATATCGAATTTTCGGGGGTTTTGAGCCTGAATTTGGGATATAAACAGATACAGAAGATACATACACATATCGACTTTGTGCACCTAAAATATCGATTTTCAGCATGTTTTGGGCCTGTATTTTGAAAACATTCCAGCACTGAGTAGGCATGTACAGAACGCTTCTGGGAACAAAATTTTTTTGAATTTTCGGGTGTTTTGAGCCTGAATTTGAGATATAAGCGGGTACATAAGATGCATGCACATATCGACTTTAGACACTTAAAAAATCGATTTTTAGCATGTTTTGGACCTATATTTTGAAAATATTCTAGCACTGAGTAGGCATGTACAGATTACTTCTGGAACCCAAAAATATCGAATTTTCGGGTGTTTTGAGCCTGAATTTGAGATATAAACGGGTACAGAAGATTCATACACATATTGACTTTGGGCACCTAAATTATCGATTTTTAGCATGTTTTGGGGCTTTATTTTGAAAATACTCTAACACAGAGTAGGCATGTACAGATCGCTTCTGGGACCCAAAAATATCGAATTTTCGGGTGTTTTGAGCCAGAATTTGAGATATAAACGGGTACAGAAGATGCATGCACATATCGAATTTGGGCACCCAAAGTATCGATTTTGAGCATGTTTTGGGTCTGTATGTTGAAAACATTCTAGCAAAGAGTAGGCATGTACAAATCGCTTCTGGGACCCAAAAATATCGAATTTTCGGGTGTTTTGAGCCTGAATTTGAGATATAAACGATTACAAAAGATTCATGAACATATCGACTTTAGACACTTAAAATATCTATTTATATCATGTTTTGAGCCTATATTTTGAAAACATTCCAGCACTGAGTAGGCATGTACAGATCGCTTCTGGGAACGAAAATTTTTGAATTTTCGGGTGTTTTGAGCCTGAATTTGAGATATAAACGGGTACAGAAGATGCATGCACATATCGACTTTGGGCACCCAAAATATCGATTTTTAACACGTTTTGGGCCTATATTTAGAAAATATTCTAGCACTAAGTAGGCATGTACAGATCGCTTCTGGGACCCAAAAATATCGAATTTTCGGGGGTTTTGAGCCTCAATTTGAGATATAAACGGGTACATAAGATGCATGCACATATCTACTTTAGACACCTAAAATATCGATTTTTAGCATGTTTTGAGCCTATATTTTGAAAACATTCCAGCACTGAGTAGGCATGCACATATCGCTTCTGGGACCCAAAAATATCGAATTTTCGGGTGTTTTGAGCCTGAATTTGAGATATAAACGGGTACCGAAGATGCATGCACATATCGACTTTGGACACCTAAAATATCGATTTTTAGCATGTTTTGAGCCTATATTTTGAAAACATTCCAGCACTGAGTAGGCATGTACAGATCGCTTCTGGGACCCAAAAATATCGAATTTTCGGGGGTTTTGAGCCTGAATTTGAGATATAAACGGGTACAGAAGATGCATGCACATATCGACTTTTTGCACCCAAAATATCGATTTTTAGCATGTTTTGGGCCTGTATTCTGAAAATACTCTAACACGGAGTAGTCATGTACAGATCAATTCTGGGACCCAAAAATATCCAATTTTCGAGTGTTTTGAGCTTGAATTTAAGATATAAACGGGTACAGAAGATGCATGCACATATCGACTTTTAGCACCCAAAATATTAATTTTTAGCATGTTTTGGGCCTATATTTTGAAAATATTCTAGCACTGAGTAGGCATGTACAGATCGCTTCTGGGACCCAAAAATATCGAATTTTCGGGGGTTTTGAGCCTGAATTTGGGATATAAACAGATACAGAAGATACATACACATATCGACTTTGTGCACCTAAAATATCGATTTTCAGCATGTTTTGGGCCTGTATTTTGAAAATACTCTAACATGGAGTAGGCATGTACAGATCGCTTCTGGGACCAAAAAATATCGAATTTTCGAGTGTTTTGAGCCTGAATTTGAGATATAAACGGGTACAGAAGATGCATGAACATATCGACTTTAGACACTTAAAATATCGATTTATATCATGTTTTGAGCCTATATTTTGAAAACATTCCAGCACTGAGTAGGCATGTACAGAACGCTTCTGGGAACAAAATTTTTTTGAATTTTCGGGTGTTTTGAGCCTGAATTTGAGATATAAGCGGGTACATAAGATGCATGCACATATCGACTTTAGACACTTAAAAAATCGATTTTTAGCATGTTTTGGACCTATATTTTGAAAATATTCTAGCACTGAGTAGGCATGTACAGATTACTTCTGGAACCCAAAAATATCGAATTTTCGGGTGTTTTGAGCCTGAATTTGAGATATAAACGGGTACAGAAGATTCATACACATATTGACTTTGGGCACCTAAATTATCGATTTTCAGCATGTTTTGGGGCTTTATTTTGAAAATACTCTAACACAGAGTAGGCATGTACAGATCGCTTCTGGGACCCAAAAATATCGAATTTTCGGGTGTTTTGAGCCTGAATTTGAGATATAAACGGGTACCGAAGATGCATGCACATATCGACTTTGGACACCTAAAATATCGATTTTTAGCATGTTTTGAGCCTATATTTTGAAAACATTCCAGCACTGAGTAGGCATGTACAGATCGCTTCTGGGACCCAAAAATATCGAATTTTCGGGGGTTTTGAGCCTGAATTTGAGATATAAACGGGTACAGAAGATGCATGCACATATCGACTTTTTGCACCCAAAATATCGATTTTTAGCATGTTTTGGGCCTGTATTCTGAAAATACTCTAACACGGAGTAGTCATGTACAGATCAATTCTGGGACCCAAAAATATCCAATTTTCGAGTGTTTTGAGCTTGAATTTAAGATATAAACGGGTACAGAAGATGCATGCACATATCGACTTTTAGCATCCAAAATATTAATTTTTAGCATGTTTTGGGCCTATATTTTGAAAATATTCTAGCACTGAGTAGGCATGTACAGATCGCTTCTGGGACCCAAAAATATCGAATTTTCGGGGGTTTTGAGCCTGAATTTGGGATATAAACAGATACAGAAGATACATACACATATCGACTTTGTGCACCTAAAATATCGATTTTCAGCATGTTTTGGGCCTGTATTTTGAAAATACTCTAACAGGGAGTAGGCATGTACAGATCGCTTCTGGGACCAAAAAATATCGAATTTTCGAGTGTTTTGAGCCTGAATTTGAGATATAAACGGGTACAGAAGATGCATGAACATATCGACTTTAGACACTTAAAATATCGATTTATATCATGTTTTGAGCCTATATTTTGAAAACATTCCAGCACTGAGTAGGCATGTACAGAACGCTTCTGGGAACAAAATTTTTTTGAATTTTCGGGTGTTTTGAGCCTGAATTTGAGATATAAGCGGGTACATAAGATGCATGCACATATCGACTTTAGACACTTAAAAAATCGATTTTTAGCATGTTTTGGACCTATATTTTGAAAATATTCTAGCACTGAGTAGGCATGTACAGATTACTTCTGGAACCCAAAAATATCGAATTTTCGGGTGTTTTGAGCCTGAATTTGAGATATAAACGGGTACAGAAGATTCATACACATATTGACTTTGGGCACCTAAATTATCGATTTTCAGCATGTTTTGGGGCTTTATTTTGAAAATACTCTAACACAGAGTAGGCATGTACAGATCGCTTCTGGGACCCAAAAATATCGAATTTTCGGGTGTTTTGAGCCAGAATTTGAGATATAAACGGGTACAGAAGATGCATGCACATATCGAATTTGGGCACCCAAAGTATCGATTTTGAGCATGTTTTGGGTCTGTATGTTGAAAACATTCTAGCAAAGAGTAGGCATGTACAAATCGCTTCTGGGACCCAAAAATATCGAATTTTCGGGTGTTTTGAGCCTGAATTTGAGATATAAACGATTACAAAAGATTCATGAACATATCGACTTTAGACACTTAAAATATCTATTTATATCATGTTTTGAGCCTATATTTTGAAAACATTCCAGCACTGAGTAGGCATGTACAGATCGCTTCTGGGAACGAAAATTTTTGAATTTTCGGGTGTTTTGAGCCTGAATTTGAGATATAAACGGGTACAGAAGATGCATGCACATATCGACTTTGGGCACCCAAAATATCGATTTTTAACACGTTTTGGGCCTATATTTAGAAAATATTCTAGCACTAAGTAGGCATGTACAGATCGCTTCTGGGACCCAAAAATATTGAATTTTCGGGGGTTTTGAGCCTCAATTTGAGATATAAACGGGTACATAAGATGCATGCACATATCTACTTTAGACACCTAAAATATCGATTTTTAGCATGTTTTGAGCCTATATTTTGAAAACATTCCAGCACTGAGTAGGCATGCACATATCGCTTCTGGGACCCAAAAATATCGAATTTTCGGGTGTTTTGAGCCTGAATTTGAGATATAAACGGGTACCGAAGATGCATGCACATATCGACTTTGGACACCTAAAATATCGATTTTTAGCATGTTTTGAGCCTATATTTTGAAAAAATTCCAGCACTGAGTAGGCATGTACAGATCGCTTCTGGGACCCAAAAATATCGAATTTTCGGGGGTTTTGAGCCTGAATTTAAGATATAAACGGGTACAGAAGATGCATGCACATATCGACTTTTTGCACCCAAAATATCGATTTTTAGCATGTTTTGGGCCTGTATTCTGAAAATACTCTAACACGGAGTAGTCATGTACAGATCAATTCTGGGACCCAAAAATATCCAATTTTCGAGTGTTTTGAGCTTGAATTTAAGATATAAACGGGTACAGAAGATGCATGCACATATCGACTTTTAGCACCCAAAATATTAATTTTTAGCATGTTTTGGGCCTATATTTTGAAAATATTCTAGCACTGAGTAGGCATGTACAGATCGCTTCTGGGACCAAAAAATATCGAATTTTCGGGTGTTTTGAGCCTGAATTTGAGATATAAACGGGTACAGAAGATGCATGCACATATCGACTTTTGGCACCCAAAATATTGATTTTTAGCATGTTTCGGGCCTATATTTTGAAAATATTCTAGCACTGAGTAGGCATGTACAGATCGCTTCTGGGACCCAAAAATATTGAATTTTCGGGTGTTTTGAGCCTGAATTTGAGATATAAACGGGTACAGAAGATGCATGCACATATCGAATTCTTGCACCTAAAATATCGATTTTGAGCATGTTTTGGGTCTGTATCTTGAATACATTCTAGCAAGGAGTAGGAGTTTACAGATCGCTTCTGGGACCCAAAAATATCGAATTTTCGGGTGTTTTGAGCCTGAATTTGAGATATAAACGGGTACAGAAGATGCATGCACATATCGACCATGGGCACCCTAAGTATCGATTTTTAGCACGTTTCGGGCCTATATTTTGAAAATATTCTAGCACTAAGTAGGCATGTACAGATCGCTTCTGGGACCCAAAAATATCGAATTTTCGGGGGTTTTGAGCCTGAATTTGGGATATAAACAGATACAGAAGATACATACACATATCGACTTTGTGCACCTAAAATATCGATTTTCAGCATGTTTTGGGCCTGTATTTTGAAAATACTCTAACAGGGAGTAGGCATGTACAGATCGCTTCTGGGACCAAAAAATATCGAATTTTCGAGTATTTTGAGCCTGAATTTGAGATATAAAAGGGTACTGAAGATGCATCCACATATCGACTTTTTGCATCTGAAATATCGATTTTGAGCATGTTTTGGGTCTGTATCTTGACAACATACTAGCAAGGAGTAGGCATGTACAGATTGCTTCTGGGATCCAAAAATATCGAATTTTCGGGTGTTTTGAGCCTGAATTTGAGATATAAACGGGTACAGAAGATGCATGCACATATCGACTTTAGACACTTAAAATATCGATTTTGAGCATGTTTTGGGTCTGTATCTTGAAAACATTCCAGCACTGAGTAGGCATATACAGAACGCTTCTGGGAACAAAATTTTTTTGAATTTTCGGGTGTTTTGAGCCTGAATTTGAGATATAAGCGGGTACATAAGATGCATGCACATATCGACTTTAGACACTTAAAAAATCGATTTTTAGCATGTTTTGGACCTATATTTTGAAAATATTCTAGCACTGAGTAGGCATGTACAGATTACTTGTGGAACCCAAAAATATCGAATTTTCGGGGGTTTTGAGCCTGAATTTGAAATATAAACGGGTACAGAAGATTCATACACATATTGACTTTGGGCACCTAAATTATCGATTTTCAGCATGTTTTGGGGCTTTATTTTGAAAATACTCTAACACAGAGTAGGCATGTACAGATCGCTTCTGGGACCCAAAAATATCGAATTTTCGGGTGTTTTGAGCCTGAATTTGAGATATAAACGGGTTCCGAAGATGCATGCACATATCGACTTTGGACACCTAAAATATCGATTTTTAGCATGTTTTGAGCCTATATTTTGAAAACATTCCAGCACTGAGTAGGCATGTACAGATCGCTTCTGGGACACAAAAATATTGAATTTTCGGGTGTTTTGACCTGAATTTGAGATATAAACGGGTACTGAAGATGCATGCACATATCGACTTTTTGCACCTGAAATATCGATTTTGAGCATGTTTTGGGTCTGTATCTTGAAAACAAACTAGCAAGGAGTAGGCATGTACAGATTGCTTCTGGGACCCAAAAATATTGATTTTTTGAGTGTTATGAGCCCTAATTTGAGATATAAACAGGTTCTGAAGATGCATGCACATATCGACTTTGGGCACCCAATATTTCGATTTTTAGCATGTTTTGGGCCTGTATTCTGAAAATACTCTAACACGGAGTAGTCATGTACAGATCGCTTCTGGGACCCAAAAATATCCACTTTTCGAGTGTTTTGAGCTTGAATTTAAGATATAAACGGGTACAGAAGATGCATGCACATATCGACTTTTGGCACCCAAAATATTAATTTTTAGCATGATTTGGGCCTATATTTTGAAAATATTCGAGTACTGAGTAGGCATGTACAGATCGCTTCTGGGACCAAAAAATATCGAATTTTCGGGTGTTTTGAGCCTGAATTTGAGATATAAACGGGTACAGAAGATGCATGCACATATCGACTTTTGGCACCCAAAATATTGATTTTTAGCATGTTTTGGGCCTATATTTTGAAAACATTCTAGCACTGAGTAGGCATGCACAGATCGCTTCTGGGACCCAAAAATATTGAATTTTCGGGTGTTTTGAGCCTGAATTTGAGATATAAACGGGTACAGAAGATGCATGCACATATCGAATTCTTGCACCTAAAATATCGATTTTGAGCATGTTTTGAATCTGTATCTTGAATACATTCTAGCAAGGAGTAGGCGTGTACAGATCGCTTCTGGGACCCAAAAATATCGAATTTTCGGGTGTTTTGAGCCTGAATTTGAGATATAAACGGGTACAGAAGATGCATGCACATATAGACCATGGGCACCCTAAGTATCGATTTTTAGCACGTTTCGGGCCTATATTTTGAAAATATTCTAGCACTAAGTAGGCATGTACAGATCGCTTCTGGGACCCAAAAATATCGAATTTTTGGGGGTTTTGAGCCTGAATTTGGGATATAAACAGATACAGAAGATACATACACATATCGACTTTGTGCACCTAAAATATCGATTTTCAGCATGTTTTGGGCCAGTATTTTGAAAATACTCGATCAGAGAGTAGGCATGTACAGATCGCTTCTGGGACCTAAAAATATTGAATTTTCGAGTGTTTTGAGCCTGAATTTGAGATATAAACGGGTACAGAAGATGCATGAACATATCGACTTTAGACACTTAAAATATCGATTTATATCATGTTTTGAGCCTATATTTTGAAAACATTCCAGCACTGAGTAGGCATGTACAGAACGCTTCTGGGAATAAATTTTTTTTGAATTTTCGGGTGTTTTGAGCCTGAATTTGAGATATAAGCGGGTACATAAGATGCATGCACATATCGACTTTAGACACTTAAAAAATCGATTTTTAGCATGTTTTGGACCTATATTTTGAAAATATTCTAGCACTGAGTAGGCATGTACAGATTACTTCTGGAACCCAAAAATATCGAATTTTCGGGTTTTTTGAGCCTGAATTTGAGATATAAACGGGTACAGAAGATTCATACACATATTGACTTTGGGCACCTAAATTATCGATTTTCAGCATGTTTTGGGGCTTTATTTTGAAAATACTCTAACACAGAGTAGGCATGTACAGATCGCTTCTGGGACCCAAAAATATTGAATTTTCGGGTTTTTTGAGCCAGAATTTGAGATATAAACGGGTACAGAAGATGCATGCACATATCGAATTTGGGCACCCAAAGTATCGATTTTGAGCATGTTTTGGGTCTGTATGTTGAAAACATTCTAGCAAAGAGTAGGCATGTACAAATCGCTTCTGGGACCCAAAAATATCGAATTTTCGGGTGTTTTGAGCCTGAATTTGAGATATAAACGATTACAAAAGATTCATGAACATATCGACTTTAGACACTTAAAATATCGATTTATATCATGTTTTGAGCCTATATTTTGAAAACATTCCAGCACTGAGTAGGCATGTACAGATCGCTTCTGGGAACGAAAGATTTTGAATTTTCGGGTGTTTTGAGTCTGAATTTGAGATATAAACGGGTACAGAAGATGCATGCACATATCGACTTTGGGCACCCAAAATATCGATTTTTAACACGTTTTGGGCCTATATTTAGAAAATATTCTAGCACTAAGTAGGCATGTACAGATCGCTTCTGGGACCCAAAAATATCGAATTTTCGGGTGTTTAGAGCCTCAATTTGAGATATAAACGGGTACAGAAGATGCATGCACATATCTACTTTAGACACCTAAAATATCGATTTTTAGCATGTTTTGAGCCTATATTTTGAAAACATTCCAGCACTGAGTAGGCATGCACATATAGCTTCTGGGACCCAAAAATATCGAATTTTCGGGTGTTTTGAGCCTGAATTTGAGATATAAACGGGTACCGAAGATGCATGCACATATCGACTTTGGACACCTAAAATATCGATTTTTAGCATGTTTTGAGCCTATATTTTGAAAACATTCCAGCACTGAGTAGGCATGTACAGATCGCTTCTGGGACCCAAAAATATCGAATTTTCGAGTGTTTTGAGCTTGAATTTAAGATATAAACGGGTACAGAAGATGCATTCACATATCGACTTTTGGCACCCAAAATATTAATTTTTAGCATGTTTTGGGCCTATATTTTGAAAATATTCTAGCACTGAGTAGGCATGTACAGATCGCTTCTGGGACCAAAAAATATCGAATTTTCGGGTGTTTAGAGCCTGAATTTGGGATATAAACGGGTACAGAAGATTCATACACATATTGACTTTGGGCACCTAAATTATCGATTTTCAGCATGTTTTGGGGCTTTATTTTGAAAATACTCTAACACAGAGTAGGCATGTACAGATCGCTTCTGGGACCCAAAAATATCGAATTTTCGGGTGTTTTGAGCCAGAATTTGAGATATAAACGGGTACAGAAGATGCATGCACATATCGAATTTGGGCACCCAAAGTATCGATTTTGAGCATGTTTTGGTTCTGTATGTTGAAAACATTCTAGCAAAGAGTAGGCATGTACAAATCGCTTCTGGGACCCAAAAATATCGAATTTTCGGGTTTTTTGAGCCTGAATTTGAGATATAAACGATTACAAAAGATTCATGAACATATCGACTTTAGACACTTAAAATATCGATTTATATCATGTTTTGAGCCTATATTTTGAAAACATTCCAGCACTGAGTAGGCATGTACAGATCGCTTCTGGGAACGAAAATTTTTGAATTTTCGGGTGTTTTGAGCCTGAATTTGAGATATAAACGGGTACAGAAGATGCATGCACATATCGACTTTGGGCACCCAAAATATCGATTTTTAACACGTTTTGGGCCTATATTTAGAAAATATTCTAGCACTAAGTAGGCATGTACAGATCGCTTCTGGGACCCAAAAATATCGAATTTTCGGGGGTTTTGAGCCTCAATTTGAGATATAAACGGGTACATAAGATGCATGCACATATCTACTTTAGACACCTAAAATATCGATTTTTAGCATGTTTTGAGCCTATATTTTGAAAACATTCCAGCACTGAGTAGGCATGCACATATCGCTTCTGGGACCCAAAAATATCGAATTTTTGGGTGTTTTGAGCCTGAATTTGAGATATAAACGGGTACCGAAGATGCATGCACATATCGACTTTGGACACCTAAAATATCGATTTTTAGCATGTTTTGAGCCTATATTTTGAAAACATTCCAGCACTGAGTAGGCATGTACAGATCGCTTCTGGGACCCAAAAATATTGAATTTTCGGGTGTTTGAACCTGAATTTGAGATATAAACGGGTACTGAAGATGCATGCACATATCGACTTTTTGCACCTGAAATATCGATTTTGAGCATGTTTTGGGTCTGTATCTTGAGAACAAACTAGCAAGGAGTAGGCATGTACAGATTGCTTCTGGGACCCAAAAATATTGAATTTTTGAGTGTTATGAGCCTTAATTTGAGATATAAACAGGTACAGAAGATGCATGCACATATCGACTTTGGGCACCCAAAATATCGATTTTGAGCATGTTTTGGGCCTGTATTCTGAAAATACTCTAACACGGAGTAGTCATGTACAGATCGCTTCTGGGACACAAAAATATCCAATTTTCGAGTGTTTTGAGCTTGAATTTAAGATATAAACGGGTACAGAAGATGCATGCACATATCGACTTTTGGCACCCAAAATATTAATTTTTAGCATGTTTTGGGCCTATATTTTTAAAATATTCTAGCACTGAGTAGGCATGTACAGATCGCTTCTGGGACCAAAAAATATTGAATTTTCGGGTGTTTTGAGCCTGAATTTGAGATATAAACGGGTACAGAAGATGCATGTACATATCGACTTTTGGCACCCAAAATATTGATTTTTAGCATGTTTTGGGCCTATATTTTGAAAACATTCTAGCACTGAGTAGGCATGTACAGATCGCTTCTGGGACCCAAAAATATTGAATTTTCGGGTGTTTTGAGCCTGAATTTGAGATATAAACGGGTACAGAAGATGCATGCACATATCGAATTCTTGCACCTAAAATATCGATTTTGAGCATGTTTTGGGTCTGTATCTTGAATACATTCTAGCAAGGAGTAGGCGTGTACAGATCGCTTCTGGGACCAAAAAATATCGAATTTTCGGGTGTTTTGAGCCTGAATTTGAGATATAAACGGGTACAGAAGATGCATGCACATATCGACCATGGGCACCCTAAGTATCGATTTTTAGCACGTTTCGGGCCTATATTTTGAAAATATTCTAGCACTAAGTAGGCATGTACAGATCGCTTCTGGGACCCAAAAATATCGAATTTTCGGGGGTTTTGAGCCTGCATTTGGGATATAAACAGATACAGAAGATACATACACATATCGACTTTGTGCACTTAAAATATCGATTTTCAGCATGTTTTGGGCCTGTATTTTGAAATTACTCTAACAGGGAGTAGGCATGTACAGATCTCTTCTGGGACCAAAAAATATCGAATTTTCGAGTGTTTTGAGCCTGAATTTGAGATATAAACGGGTACAGAAGATTCATGAACATATCGACTTTAGACACTTAAAATATCGATTTATATCATGTTTTGAGCCTATATTTTGAAAACATTCCAGCACTGAGTAGGCATGTACAGAACGCTTCTGGGAACAACATTTTTTTGAATTTTCGGGTGTTTTGAGCCTGAATTTGAGATATAAGCGGGTACATAAGATGCATGCACATATCGACTTTAGACACTTAAAAAATCGATTTTTAGCATGTTTTGGACCTATATTTTGAAAATATTCTAGCACTGAGTAGGCATGTACAGATTACTTCTGGAACCGAAAAATATCGAATTTTCGGGTGTTTTGAGCCTGAATTTGAGATATAAACGGGTACAGAAGATTCATACACATATTGACTTTGGGCACCTAAATTATCGATTTTCAGCATGTTTTGGGGCTTTATTTTGAAAATACTCTAACACAGAGTAGGCATGTACAGATCGCTTCTGGGACCCAAAAATATCGAATTTTCGGGTGTTTTGAGCCAGAATTTGAGATATAAACGGGTACAGAAGATGCATGCACATATCGAATTTGGGCACCCAAAGTATCGATTTTGAGCATGTTTTGGTTCTGTATGTTGAAAACATTCTAGCAAAGAGTAGGCATGTACAAATCGCTTCTGGGACCCAAAAATATCGAATTTTCGGGTGTTTTGAGCCTGAATTTGAGATATAAACGATTACAAAAGATTCATGAACATATCGACTTTAGACACTTAAAATATCTATTTATATCATGTTTTGAGCCTATATTTTGAAAACATTCCAGCACTGAGTAGGCATGTACAGATCGCTTCTGGGAACGAAAATTTTTGAATTTTCGGGTGTTTTGAGCCTGAATTTGAGATATAAACGGGTACAGAAGATGCATGCACATATCGACTTTGGGCACCCAAAATATCGATTTTTAACACGTTTTGGGCCTATATTTAGAAAATATTCTAGCACTAAGTAGGCATGTACAGATCGCTTCTGGGACCCAAAAATATCGAATTTTCGGGGGTTTTGAGCCTCAATTTGAGATATAAACGGGTACATAAGATGCATGCACATATCTACTTTAGACACCTAAAATATCGATTTTTAGCATGTTTTGAGCCTATATTTTGAAAACATTCCAGCACTGAGTAGGCATGCACATATCGCTTCTGGGACCCAAAAATATCGAATTTTTGGGTGTTTTGAGCCTGAATTTGAGATATAAACGGGTACCGAAGATGCATGCACATATCGACTTTGGACACCTAAAATATCGATTTTTAGCATGTTTTGAGCCTATATTTTGAAAACATTCCAGCACTGAGTAGGCATGTACAGATCGCTTCTGGGACCCAAAAATATTGAATTTTCGGGTGTTTGAACCTGAATTTGAGATATAAACGGGTACTGAAGATGCATGCACATATCGACTTTTTGCACCTGAAATATCGATTTTGAGCATGTTTTGGGTCTGTATCTTGAGAACAAACTAGCAAGGAGTAGGCATGTACAGATTGCTTCTGGGACCCAAAAATATTGAATTTTTGAGTGTTATGAGCCTTAATTTGAGATATAAACAGGTACAAAAGATGCATGCACATATCGACTTTGGGCACCCAAAATATCGATTTTGAGCATGTTTTGGGCCTGTATTCTGAAAATACACTAACACGGAGTAGTCATGTACAGATCGCTTCTGGGACACAAAAATATCCAATTTTCGAGTGTTTTGAGCTTGAATTTAAGATATAAACGGGTACAGAAGATGCATGCACATATCGACTTTTGGCACCCAAAATATTAATTTTTAGCATGTTTTGGGCCTATATTTTGAAAAAATTCTAGCACTGAGTAGGCATGTACAGATCGCTTCTGGGACCAAAAAATATCGAATTTTCGCGTGTTTTGAGCCTGAATTTGAGATATAAACGGGTACAGAAGATGCATGCACATATCGACTTTTGGCACCCAAAATATTGATTTTTAGCATGTTTTGGGCCTATATTTTGAAAACATTCTAGCACTGAGTAGGCATGTACAGATCGCTTCTGGGACCCAAAAATATTGAATTTTCGGGTGTTTTGAGCCTGAATTTGAGATATAAACGGGTACAGAAGATGCATGCACATATCGAATTCTTGCACCTAAAATATCGATTTTGAGCATGTTTTGGGTCTGTATCTTGAATACATTCTAGCAAGGAGTAGGCGTGTACAGATCGCTTCTGGGACCAAAAAATATCGAATTTTCGGGTGTTTTGAGCCTGAATTTGAGATATAAACGGGTACAGAAGATGCATGCACATATCGACCATGGGCACCCTAAGTATCGATTTTTAGCACGTTTCGGGCCTATATTTTGAAAATATTCTAGCACTAAGTAGGCATGTACAGATTGCTTCTGGGACCCAAAAATATCGAATTTTCGGGGGTTTTGAGCATGCATTTGGGATATAAACAGATACAGAAGATACATACACATATCGACTTTGTGCACTTAAAATATCGATTTTCAGCATGTTTTGGGCCTGTATTTTGAAAATACTCTAACAGGGAGTAGGCATGTACAGATCTCTTCTGGGACCAAAAAATATCGAATTTTCGAGTGTTTTGAGCCTGAATTTGAGATATAAACGGGTACAGAAGATGCATGAACATATCGACTTTAGACACTTAAAATATCGATTTATATCATGTTTTGAGCCTATATTTTGAAAACATTCCAGCACTGATTAGGCATGTACAGAACGCTTCTGGGAACAAAATTTTTTTGAATTTTCGGGTGTTTTGAGCCTGAATTTGAGATATAAGCGGGTACATAAGATGCATGCACATATCGACTTTAGACACTTAAAAAATCGATTTTTAGCATGTTTTGGACCTATATTTTGAAAATATTCTAGCACTGAGTAGGCATGTACAGATTACTTCTGGAACCCAAAAATATCGAATTTTCGGGTGTTTTGAGGCTGAATTTGAGATATAAACGGGTACAGAAGATTCATACACATATTGACTTTGGGCACCTAAATTATCGATTTTCAGCATGTTTTGGGGCTTTATTTTGAAAATACTCTAACACAGAGTAGGCATGTACAGATCGCTTCTGGGACCCAAAAATATCGAATTTTCGGGTGTTTTGAGCCAGAATTTGAGATATAAACGGGTACAGAAGATGCATGCACATATCGAATTTGGGCACCCAAAGTATCGATTTTGAGCATGTTTTGGGTCTGTATGTTGAAAACATTCTAGCAAAGAGTAGGCATGTACAAATCGCTTCTGGGACCCAAAAATATCGAATTTTCGGGTGTTTTGAGCCTGAATTTGAGATATAAACGATTACAAAAGATTCATGAACATATCGACTTTAGACACTTAAAATATCGATTTATATCATGTTTTGAGCCTATATTTTGAAAACATTCCAGCACTGAGTAGGCATGTACAGATCGCTTCTGGGAACGAAAATTTTTGAATTTTCGGGTGTTTTGAGCCTGAATTTGAGATATAAACGGGTACAGAAGATGCATGCACATATCGACTTTGGGCACCCAAAATATCGATTTTTAACACGTTTTGGGCCTATATTTAGAAAATATTCTAGCACTAAGTAGGCATGTACAGATCGCTTCTGGGACCCAAAAATATCGAATTTTCGGGGGTTTTGAGCCTCAATTTGAGATATAAACGGGTACCGAAGATGCATGCACATATCTTCTTTAGACACCTAAAATATCGATTTTTAGCATGTTTTGAGCCTATATTTTGAAAACATTCCAGCACTGAGTAGGCAAGCACATATCGCTTCTGGGACCCAAAAATATCGAATTTTCGGGTGTTTTGAGCCTGAATTTGAGATATAAACGGGTACCGAAGATGCATGCACATATCGACTTTGGACACCTAAAATATCGATTTTTAGCATGTTTTGAGCCTATATTTTGAAAACATTCCAGCACTGAGTAGGCATGTACAGATCGCTTCTGGGACCCAAAAATATCGAATTTTCGGGGGTTTTGAGCCTGAATTTGAGATATAAGTGGGTACAGAAGATGCATGCACATATCGACTTTGGGCACCCAAAATATCGATTTTTAGCATGTTTTGGGCCTGTATTCTGAAAATACTCTAACACGGAGTAGTCATGTACAGATCGCTTCTGGGACCCAAAAATATCCAATTTTCGAGTGTTTTGAGCTTGAATTTAAGATATAAACGGGTACAGAAGATGCATGCACATATCGACTTTTAGCACCCAAAATATTAATTTTTAGCATGTTTTGGGCCTATATTTTGAAAATATTCTAGCACTGAGTAGGCATGTACAGATCGCTTCTGGGACCAAAAAATATTGAATTTTCGGGTGTTTTGAGCCTGAATTTGAGATATAAACGGGTACAGAAGATGCATGCACATATCGAATTCTTGCACCTAAAATATCGATTTTGAGCATGTTTTGGGTCTGTATCTTGAATACATTCTAGCAAGGAGTAGGAGTGTACAGATCGCTTCTGGGACCCAAAAATATCGAATTTTCGGGTGTTTTAAGCCTGAATTTGAGATATAAACGGGTACAGAAGATGCATGCACATATCGACCATGGGCACCCTAAGTATCGATTTTTAGCACGTTTCGGGCTTTTATTTTGAAAATATTCTAGCATTAAGTAGGCATGTACAGATCGCTTCTGGGACCCAAAAATATCGAATTTTCGGGGGTTTTGAGCCTGCATTTGGGATATAAACAGATACAGAAGATACATACACATATCGACTTTGTGCACTTAAAATATCGATTTTCAGCATGTTTTGGGCCTGTATTTTGAAAATACTCTAACAGGGAGTAGGCATGTACAGATCTCTTCTGGGACCAAAAAATATCGAATTTTCAGGAGTTTTGAGCCTGAATTTGAGATATAAACGGGTACAGAAGATGCATGAACATATCGACTTTAGACACTTAAAATATCGATTTATATCATGTTTTGAGCCTATATTTTGAAAACATTCCAGCACTGAGTAGGCATGTACAGAACGCTTCTGGGAACAAAATTTTTTTGAATTTTCGGGTGTTTTGAGCCTGAATTTGAGATATAAGCGGGTACATAAGATGCATGCACATATCGACTTTAGACACTTAAAAAATCGATTTTTAGCATGTTTTGGACCTATATTTTGAAAATATTCTAGCACTGAGTAGGCATGTACAGATTACTTCTGGAACCGAAAAATATCGAATTTTCGGGTGTTTTGAGCCTGAATTTGAGATATAAACGGGTACAGAAGATTCATACACATATTGACTTTGGGCACCTAAATTATCGATTTTCAGCATGTTTTGGGGCTTTATTTTGAAAATACTCTAACACAGAGTAGGCATGTACAGATCGCTTCTGGGACCCAAAAATATCGAATTTTCGGGTGTTTTGAGCCAGAATTTGAGATATAAACGGGTACAGAAGATGCATGCACATATCGAATTTGGGCACCCAAAGTATCGATTTTGAGCATGTTTTGGGTCTGTATGTTGAAAACATTCTAGCAAAGAGTAGGCATGTACAAATCGCTTCTGGGACCCAAAAATATCGAATTTTCGGGTGTTTTGAGCCTGAATTTGAGATATAAACGATTACAAAAGATTCATGAACATATCGACTTTAGACACTTAAAATATCGATTTATATCATGTTTTGAGCCTATATTTTGAAAACATTCCAGCACTGAGTAGGCATGTACAGATCGCTTCTGGGAACGAAAATTTTTGAATTTTCGGGTGTTTTGAGCCTGAATTTGAGATATAAACGGGTACAGAAGATGCATGCACATATCGACTTTGGGCACCCAAAATATCGATTTTTAACACGTTTTGGGCCTATATTTAGAAAATATTCTAGCACTAAGTAGGCATGTACAGATCGCTTCTGGGACCCAAAAATATCGAATTTTCGGGGGTTTTGAGCCTCAATTTGAGATATAAACGGGTACCGAAGATGCATGCACATATCTTCTTTAGACACCTAAAATATCGATTTTTAGCATGTTTTGAGCCAATATTTTGAAAACATTCCAGCACTGAGTAGGCATGCACATATCGCTTCTGGGACCCAAAAATATCGAATTTTCGGGTGTTTTGAGCCTGAATTTGAGATATAAACGGGTACCGAAGATGCATGCACATATCGACTTTGGACACCTAAAATATCGATTTTTAGCATGTTTTGAGCCTATATTTTGAAAACATTCCAGCACTGAGTAGGCATGTACAGATCGCTTCTGGGACCCAAAAATATCGAATTTTCGGGGGTTTTGAGCCTGAATTTGAGATATAAGTGGGTACAGAAGATGCATGCACATATCGACTTTGGGCACCCAAAATATCGATTTTTAGCATGTTTTGGGCCTGTATTCTGAAAATACTCTAACACGGAGTAGTCATGTACAGATCGCTTCTGGGACCCAAAAATATCCAATTTTCGAGTGTTTTGAGCTTGAATTTAAGATATAAACGGGTACAGAAGATGCATGCACATATCGACTTTTAGCACCCAAAATATTAATTTTTAGCATGTTTTGGGCCTATATTTTGAAAATATTCTAGCATTGAGTAGGCATGTACAGATCGCTTCTGGGACCAAAAAATATTGAATTTTCGGGTGTTTTGAGCCTGAATTTGAGATATAAACGGGTACAGAAGATGCATGCACATATCGAATTCTTGCACCCAAAATATCGATTTTGAGCATGTTTTGGGTCTGTATCCTGAATACATTCTAGCAAGGAGTAGGAGTGTACAGATCGCTTCTGGGACCCAAAAATATCGAATTTTCGGGTGTTTTAAGCCTGAATTTGAGATATAAACGGGTACAGAAGATGCATGCACATATCGACCATGGGCACCCTAAGTATCGATTTTTAGCACGTTTTGGGCCTATATTTTGAAAATATTCTAGCATTAAGTAGGCATGTACAGATCGCTTCTGGGACCCAAAAATATCGAATTTTCGGGGGTTTTGAGCCTGAATTTGGGATATAAACAGATACAGAAGATACATACACATATCGACTTTGTGCACCTAAAATATCGATTTTCAGCATGTTTTGGGCCTGTATTTTGAAAATACTCTAACAGGGAGTAGGCATGTACAGATCGCTTCTGGGACCAAAAAATATCGAATTTTCGAGTATTTTGAGCCTGAATTTGAGATATAAACGGGTACAGAAGATGCATGAACATATCGACTTTAGACACTTAAAATATCGATTTATATCATGTTTTGAGCCTATATTTTGAAAACATTCCAGCACTGAGTAGGCATATACAGAACGCTTCTGGGAACAAAATTTTTTTGAATTTTCGGGTGTTTTGAGCCTGAATTTGAGATATAAGCGGGTACATAAGATGCATGCACATATCGACTTTAGACACTTAAAAAATCGATTTTTAGCATGTTTTGGACCTATATTTTGAAAATATTCTAGCACTGAGTAGGCATGTACAGATTACTTCTGGAACCCTAAAATATCAAATTTTCGGGTGTTTTGAGCCTGAATTTGAGATATAAACGGGTACAGAAGATTCATACACAT
Organism: Petrolisthes cinctipes; assembly: GCA_033782935.1. NCBI lineage: Eukaryota > Metazoa > Arthropoda > Malacostraca > Decapoda > Porcellanidae > Petrolisthes > Petrolisthes cinctipes. The sequence goes on from JAWQEG010000369.1 coordinate 437,487, forward strand.
ATTGACTTTGGGCACCTAAATTATCGATTTTCAGCATGTTTTGGGGCTTTATTTTGAAAATACTCTAACACAGAGTAGGCATGTACAGATCGCTTCTGGGACCCAAAAATATCGAATTTTCGGGTGTTTTGAGCCAGAATTTGAGATATAAACGGGTACCGAAGATGCATGCACATATCGACTTTGGACACCTAAAATATCGATTTTTAGCATGTTTTGAGCCTATATTTTGAAAACATTCCAGCACTGAGTAGGCATGTACAGATCGCTTCTGGGACACAAAAATATTGAATTTTCGGGTGTTTGAACCTGAATTTGAGATATAAACGGGTACTGAAGATGCATGCACATATCGACTTTTTGCACCTGAAATATCGATTTTGAGCATGTTTTGGGTCTGTATCTTGAAAACAAACTAGCAATTAGTAGGCATGTACAGATTGCTTCTGGGACCCAAAAATATTGAATTTTTGAGTGTTATGAGCCTTAATTTGAGATATAAACAGGTACAGAAGATGCATGCACATATCGACTTTGGGCACCCAAAATATCGATTTTGAGCATGTTTTGGGCCTGTATTCTGAAAATACTCTAACACGGAGTAGTCATGTACAGATCGCTTCTGGGACCCAAAAATATCCACTTTTCGAGTGTTTTGAGCTTGAATTTAAGATATAAACGGGTACAGAAGATGCATGCACATATCGACTTTTGGCACCCAAAATATTGATTTTTAGCATGTTTTGGGCCTATATTTTGAAAATATTCTAGCACTGAGTAGGCATGTACAGATCGCTTCTGGGACCAAAAAATATCGAATTTTCGGGGGTTTTGAGCCTGAATTTGAGATATAAACGGGTACAGAAGATTCATACACATATTGACTTTGGGCACCTAAATTATCGATTTTCAGCATGTTTTGGGGCTTGATTTTGAAAATACTCTAACACAGAGTAGGCATGTACAGATCGCTTCTGGGACCCAAAAATATCGAATTTTCGGGTGTTTTGAGCCAGAATTTGAGATATAAACGGGTACAGAAGATGCATGCACATATCGAATTTGGACACCCAAAGTATCGATTTTGAGCATGTTTTGGGTCTGTATGTTGAAAACATTCTAGCAAAGAGTAGGCATGTACAAATCGCTTCTGGGACCCAAAAATATCGAATTTTCGGGTGTTTTGAGCCTGAATTTGAGATATAAACGATTACAAAAGATTCATGAACATATCGACTTTAGACACTTAAAATATCGATTTATATCATGTTTTGAGCCTATATTTTGAAAATATTCCAGCACTGAGTAGGCATGTACAGATCGCTTCTGGGAACGAAAAATTTTGAATTTTCGGGTGTTTTGAGTCTGAATTTGAGATATAAACGGGTACAGAAGATGCATGCACATATCGACTTTGGGCACCCAAAATATCGATTTTTAACACGTTTTGGGCCTATATTTAGAAAATATTCTAGCACTAAGTAGGCATGTACAGATCGCTTCTGGGACCCAAAAATATCGAATTTTCGGGTGTTTAGAGCCTCAATTTGAGATATAAACGGGTACAGAAGATGCATGCACATATCTACTTTAGACACCTAAAATATCGATTTTTAGCATGTTTTGAGCCTATATTTTGAAAACATTCCAGCACTGAGTAGGCATGTACAGATCTCTTCTGGGACCCAAAAATATTGAATTTTCGGGTGTTTGAACCTGAATTTGAGATATAAACGGGTACTGAAGATGCATGCACATATCGACTTTTTGCACCTGAAATATCGATTTTGAGCATGTTTTGGGTCTGTATCTTGAAAACAAACTAGCAAGGAGTAGGAATGTACAGATTGCTTCTGGGACCCAAAAATATTGAATTTTTGAGTGTTATGAGCCTTAATTTGAGATATAAACAGGTACAGAAGATTCATACACATATTGACTTTGGGCACCTAAATTATCGATTTTCAGCATGTTTTGGGGCTTTATTTTAAAAATACTCTAACACAGAGTAGGCATGTACAGATCGCTTCTGGGACCCAAAAATATCGAATTTTCGGGTGTTTTGAGCCAGAATTTGAGATATAAACGGGTACAGAAGATGCATGCACATATCGAATTTGGGCACCCAAAGTATCGATTTTGAGCATGTTTTGGTTCTGTATGTTGAAAACATTCTAGCAAAGAGTAGGCATGTACAAATCGCTTCTGGGACCCAAAAATATCGAATTTTCGGGTGTTTTGAGCCTGAATTTGAGATATAAACGATTACAAAAGATTCATGAACATATCGACTTTAGACACTTAAAATATCGATTTATATCATGTTTTGAGCCTATATTTTGAAAACATTCCAGCACTGAGTAGGCATGTACAGATCGCTTCTGGGAACGAAAATTTTTGAATTTTCGGGTGTTTTGAGCCTGAATTTGAGATATAAACGGGTACAGAAGATGCATGCACATATCGACTTTGGGCACCCAAAATATCGATTTTTAACACGTTTTGGGCCTATATTTAGAAAATATTCTAGCACTAAGTAGGCATGTACAGATCGCTTCTGGGACCCAAAAATATCGAATTTTCGGGGGTTTTGAGCCTCAATTTGAGATATAAACGGGTACATAAGATGCATGCACATATCTACTTTAGACACCTAAAATATCGATTTTTAGCATGTTTTGAGCCTATATTTTGAAAACATTCCAGCACTGAGTAGGGATGCACATATCGCTTCTGGGACTCAAAAATATCGAATTTTCGGGTGTTTTGAGCCTGAATTTGAGATATAAACGGGTACCGAAGATACATGCACATATCGACTTTGGACACCTAAAATATCGGTTTTAGCATGTTTTGAGCCTATATTTTGAAAACATTCCAGCACTGAGTAGGCATGTACAGATCGCTTCTGGGACCCAAAAATATTGAATTTTCGGGTGTTTGAACCTGAATTTGAGATATAAACGGGTACTGAAGATGCATGCACATATCGACTTTTTGCACCTGAAATATCGATTTTGAGCATGTTTTGGGTCTGTATCTTGAAAACAAACTAGCAAGGAGTAGGCATGTACAGATCGCTTCTGGGACCCAAAAATATCGAATTTTCGGGGGTTTTGAGCCTGAATTTGGGATATAAACAGATACAGAAGATACATACACATATCGACTTTGTGCACCTAAAATATCGATTTTCAGCATGTTTTGGGCCTGTATTTTGAAAATACTCTAACAGGGAGTAGGCATGTACAGATCGCTTCTGGGACCCAAAAATATCGAATTTTCGAGTGTTTTGAGCCTGAATTTGAGATATAAACGGGTACAGAAGATGCATGAACATATCGACTTTAGACACTTAAAATATCGATTTATATCATGTTTTGGGCCTATATTTTGAAAACATTCCAGCACTGAGTAGGCATGTACAGAACGCTTCTGGGAACAAAATTTTTTTGAATTTTCGGGTGTTTTGAGCCTGAATTTGAGATATAAGCGGGTACATAAGATGCATGCACATATCGACTTTAGACACTTAAAAAATCGATTTTTAGCATGTATTGGACCTATATTTTGAAAATATTCTAGCACTGAGTAGGCATGTACAGATTACTTCTGGAACCCAAAAATATCGAATTTTCGGGTGTTTTGAGCCTGAATTTGAGATACAGAAGATTCATACACATATTGACTTTGGGCACCTAAATTATCGATTTTCAGAATGTTTTGGGGCTTTATTTTGAAAATACTCTAACACAGAGTTGGCATGTACAGATCGCTTCTGGGACCAAAAAATATCGAATTTTCGGGTGTTTTGAGCCAGAATTTGAGATATAAACGGGTACCGATGATGCATGCACATATCGACTTTGGACACCTAAAATATCGATTTTTAGCATGTTTTGAGCCTATATTTTGAAAACATTCCAGCACTGAGTAGGCATGTACAGATCGCTTCTGGGACCCAAAAATATTGAATTTTCGGGTGTTTGAACCTGAATTTGAGATATAAACGGGTACTGAAGATGCATGCACATATCGACTTTTTGCACCTGAAATATCGATTTTGAGCATGTTTTGGGTCTGTATCTTGAAAACAAACTAGCAAGGAGTAGGCATGTACAGATTGCTTCTGGGACCCAAAAATATCGAATTTTTGAGTGTTATGAGCCTTAATTTGAGATATAAACAGGTACAGAAGATGCATGCACATATCGACTTTGGGCACCCAAAATATCGATTTTTAGCATGTTTTGGGCCTGTATTCTGAAAATACTCTAACACGGAGTAGTCATGTACAGATCGCTTCTGGGACCCAAAAATATCCACTTTTCGAGTGTTTTGAGCTTGAATTTAAGATATAAACGGGTACAGAAGATGCATGCACATATCGACTTTTGGCACCCAAAATATTAATTTTTAGCATGATTTGGGCCTATATTTTGAAAATATTCTAGCACTGAGTAGGCATGTACAGATCGCTTCTGGGACCAAAAAATATCGAATTTTCGGGTGTTATGAGCCTTAATTTGAGATATAAACAGGTACAGAAGATGCATGCACATATCGACTTTGGGCACCCAAAATATCGATTTTTAGCATGTTTTGGGCCTGTATTCTGAAAATACTCTAGCAGAGAGTAGGCATGTACAGATCGCTTCTGGGACCCAAAAATATCGAATTTTCGGGTGTTTTGAGCCTGCATTTGGGATATAAACGGGTACAGAAGATGCATGCACATATCGACTTTTGCAGCTATAATATCGATTTTTAGCATGTTTTGGGCCTATATCTTCAATATATTTTAGTACTAAGTAGACATGTTCATATTGCTTCTGGGACCCAAAAATATCAAATTTTCGGGTGTTTTGAGCCTGAATTTGAGATATAAAAGGGTACAGAAGATGCATACACATATTGACTTTGGGCACCTAAAATATCGATTTTCAGCATATTTTGGGCCTGCATTTTGAAAATACTCTAACACAGAGTAGGAATGTACAGAACGCTTCTGGGACCCAAAAATATCGAATTTTCGGGTGTTTTGAGCCTGAATTTGACATATAAACGGGTACTGAAGATGCATGCACATATGGACTTTTTGCACCTAAAATATCGATTTTGAGCATGTTTTGGGTGTGTACCTTGAAAACATTCAAGCACTGAGTAGGAATGTACAGATTACTTCTGGGACCCAAAAGTATTGAATTTTCGTGTGTTTTGAGCCTGAATTTGAGATATAAACAGGTACAGAAGATGCATGCACATATCGACTTTGGGCACCCAAAATATCGATTTTGAGCATGTTTTGGGCCTGTATTCTGAAAATACTCTAACACGGAGTAGTCATGTACAGATCGCTTCTGGGACCCAAAAATATCCACTTTTCGAGTGTTTTGAGCTTGAATTTAAGATATAAACGGGTACAGAAGATGCATGCACATATCGACTTTTGGCACCCAAAATATTGATTTTTAGCATGTTTTGGGCCTATATTTGTAAAATATTCTAGCACTGAGTAGGCATGTACAGATCGCTTCTGGGACCAAAAAATATCGAATTTTCGGGTGTTTTGAGCCTGAATTTGAGATATAAACGGGTACAGAAGATTCATACACATATTGACTTTGGGCACCTAAATTATCGATTTTCAGCATGTTTTGGGGCTTGATTTTGAAAATACTCTAACACAGAGTAGGCATGTACAGATCGCTTCTGGGACCCAAAAATATCGAATTTTCGGGTGTTTTGAGCCAGAATTTGAGATATAAACGGGTACAGAAGATGCATGCACATATCGAATTTGGACACCCAAAGTATCGATTTTGAGCATGTTTTGGGTCTGTATGTTGAAAACATTCTAGCAAAGAGTAGGCATGTACAAATCGCTTCTGGGACCCAAAAATATCGAATTTTCGGGTGTTTTGAGCCTGAATTTGAGATATAAACGATTACAAAAGATTCATGAACATATCGACTTTAGACACTTAAAATATCGATTTATATCATGTTTTGAGCCTATATTTTGAAAATATTCCAGCACTGAGTAGGCATGTACAGATCGCTTCTGGGAACGAAAAATTTTGAATTTTCGGGTGTTTTGAGTCTGAATTTGAGATATAAACGGGTACAGAAGATGCATGCACATATCGACTTTGGGCACCCAAAATATCGATTTTTAACACGTTTTGGGCCTATATTTAGAAAATATTCTAGCACTAAGTAGGCATGTACAGATCGCTTCTGGGACCCAAAAATATCGAATTTTCGGGTGTTTAGAGCCTCAATTTGAGATATAAACGGGTACAGAAGATGCATGCACATATCTACTTTAGACACCTAAAATATCGATTTTTAGCATGTTTTGAGCCTATATTTTGAAAACATTCCAGCACTGAGTAGGCATGTACAGATCTCTTCTGGGACCCAAAAATATTGAATTTTCGGGTGTTTGAACCTGAATTTGAGATATAAACGGGTACTGAAGATGCATGCACATATCGACTTTTTGCACCTGAAATATCGATTTTGAGCATGTTTTGGGTCTGTATCTTGAAAACAAACTAGCAAGGAGTAGGAATGTACAGATTGCTTCTGGGACCCAAAAATATTGAATTTTTGAGTGTTATGAGCCTTAATTTGAGATATAAACAGGTACAGAAGATTCATACACATATTGACTTTGGGCACCTAAATTATCGATTTTCAGCATGTTTTGGGGCTTTATTTTAAAAATACTCTAACACAGAGTAGGCATGTACAGATCGCTTCTGGGACCCAAAAATATCGAATTTTCGGGTGTTTTGAGCCAGAATTTGAGATATAAACGGGTACAGAAGATGCATGCACATATCGAATTTGGGCACCCAAAGTATCGATTTTGAGCATGTTTTGGTTCTGTATGTTGAAAACATTCTAGCAAAGAGTAGGCATGTACAAATCGCTTCTGGGACCCAAAAATATCGAATTTTCGGGTGTTTTGAGCCTGAATTTGAGATATAAACGATTACAAAAGATTCATGAACATATCGACTTTAGACACTTAAAATATCGATTTATATCATGTTTTGAGCCTATATTTTGAAAACATTCCAGCACTGAGTAGGCATGTACAGATCGCTTCTGGGAACGAAAATTTTTGAATTTTCGGGTGTTTTGAGCCTGAATTTGAGATATAAACGGGTACAGAAGATGCATGCACATATCGACTTTGGGCACCCAAAATATCGATTTTTAACACGTTTTGGGCCTATATTTAGAAAATATTCTAGCACTAAGTAGGCATGTACAGATCGCTTCTGGGACCCAAAAATATCGAATTTTCGGGGGTTTTGAGCCTCAATTTGAGATATAAACGGGTACATAAGATGCATGCACATATCTACTTTAGACACCTAAAATATCGATTTTTAGCATGTTTTGAGCCTATATTTTGAAAACATTCCAGCACTGAGTAGGGATGCACATATCGCTTCTGGGACTCAAAAATATCGAATTTTCGGGTGTTTTGAGCCTGAATTTGAGATATAAACGGGTACCGAAGATACATGCACATATCGACTTTGGACACCTAAAATATCGGTTTTAGCATGTTTTGAGCCTATATTTTGAAAACATTCCAGCACTGAGTAGGCATGTACAGATCGCTTCTGGGACCCAAAAATATCGAATTTTCGGGTGTTTGAACCTGAATTTGAGATATAAACGGGTACTGAAGATGCATGCACATATCGACTTTTTGCACCTGAAATATCGATTTTGAGCATGTTTTGGGTCTGTATCTTGAAAACAAACTAGCAAGGAGTAGGCATGTACAGATCGCTTCTGGGACCCAAAAATATCGAATTTTCGGGGGTTTTGAGCCTGAATTTGGGATATAAACAGATACAGAAGATACATACACATATCGACTTTGTGCACCTAAAATATCGATTTTCAGCATGTTTTGGGCCTGTATTTTGAAAATACTCTAACAGGGAGTAGGCATGTACAGATCGCTTCTGGGACCCAAAAATATCGAATTTTCGAGTGTTTTGAGCCTGAATTTGAGATATAAACGGGTACAGAAGATGCATGAACATATCGACTTTAGACACTTAAAATATCGATTTATATCATGTTTTGGGCCTATATTTTGAAAACATTCCAGCACTGAGTAGGCATGTACAGAACGCTTCTGGGAACAAAATTTTTTTGAATTTTCGGGTGTTTTGAGCCTGAATTTGAGATATAAGCGGGTACATAAGATGCATGCACATATCGACTTTAGACACTTAAAAAATCGATTTTTAGCATGTATTGGACCTATATTTTGAAAATATTCTAGCACTGAGTAGGCATGTACAGATTACTTCTGGAACCCAAAAATATCGAATTTTCGGGTGTTTTGAGACTGAATTTGAGATATAAACGGGTACAGAAGATTCATACACATATTGACTTTGGGCACCTAAATTATCGATTTTCAGCATGTTTTGGGGCTTTATTTTGAAAATACTCTAACACAGAGTTGGCATGTACAGATCGCTTCTGGGACCAAAAAATATCGAATTTTCGGGTGTTTTGAGCCAGAATTTGAGATATAAACGGGTACCGATGATGCATGCACATATCGACTTTGGACACCTAAAATATCGATTTTTAGCATGTTTTGAGCCTATATTTTGAAAACATTCCAGCACTGAGTAGGCATGTACAGATCGCTTCTGGGACCCAAAAATATTGAATTTTCGGGTGTTTGAACCTGAATTTGAGATATAAACGGGTACTGAAGATGCATGCACATATCGACTTTTTGCACCTGAAATATCGATTTTGAGCATGTTTTGGGTCTGTATCTTGAAAACAAACTAGCAAGGAGTAGGCATGTACAGATTGCTTCTGGGACCCAAAAATATCGAATTTTTGAGTGTTATGAGCCTTAATTTGAGATATAAACAGGTACAGAAGATGCATGCACATATCGACTTTGGGCACCCAAAATATCGATTTTTAGCATGTTTTGGGCCTGTATTCTGAAAATACTCTAACACGGAGTAGTCATGTACAGATCGCTTCTGGGACCCAAAAATATCCACTTTTCGAGTGTTTTGAGCTTGAATTTAAGATATAAACGGGTACAGAAGATGCATGCACATATCGACTTTTGGCACCCAAAATATTAATTTTTAGCATGATTTGGGCCTATATTTTGAAAATATTCTAGCACTGAGTAGGCATGTACAGATCGCTTCTGGGACCAAAAAATATCGAATTTTCGGGTGTTATGAGCCTTAATTTGAGATATAAACAGGTACAGAAGATGCATGCACATATCGACTTTGGGCACCCAAAATATCGATTTTTAGCATGTTTTGGGCCTGTATTCTGAAAATACTCTAGCAGAGAGTAGGCATGTACAGATCGCTTCTGGGACCCAAAAATATCGAATTTTCGGGTGTTTTGAGCCTGCATTTGGGATATAAACGGGTACAGAAGATGCATGCACATATCGACTTTTGCAGCTATAATATCGATTTTTAGCATGTTTTGGGCCTATATCTTCAATATATTTTAGTACTAAGTAGACATGTTCATATTGCTTCTGGGACCCAAAAATATCAAATTTTCGGGTGTTTTGAGCCTGAATTTGAGATATAAAAGGGTACAGAAGATGCATACACATATTGACTTTGGGCACCTAAAATATCGATTTTCAGCATATTTTGGGCCTGCATTTTGAAAATACTCTAACACAGAGTAGGAATGTACAGAACGCTTCTGGGACCCAAAAATATCGAATTTTCGGGTGTTTTGAGCCTGAATTTGACATATAAACGGGTACTGAAGATGCATGCACATATGGACTTTTTGCACCTAAAATATCGATTTTGAGCATGTTTTGGGTCTGTACCTTGAAAACATTCAAGCACTGAGTAGGAATGTACAGATTACTTCTGGGACCCAAAAGTATTGAATTTTCGTGTGTTTTGAGCCTGAATTTGAGATATAAACAGGTACTGAAGATGCATGCACATATCGACTTTTTCCACCTAAAATATCGATTTTGAGCATGTTTTGGGTCTGTATCTTGAAAACATTCCAGCAAAGAGTAGGCATGTACAAATCGCTTATGGGACCCAAAAATATCGAATTTTCGGGTGTTTTGAGCCTGAATTTTAAATATAAACGGGTACAGAAGATGCATGTACATATCGACTTTAGACACTTAAAATATCGATTTTTATCATGTTTTGAGCCTATATTTTGAAAACATTCCAGCACTGAGTAGGCATGTACAGATCGCTTTTGGGAACTAAAAATTTTGAATTTTCGGGTGTTTTGAGTCTGAATTTGAGATATAAACGGGTAAAGAAGATGCATGCACATATCGACTTTAGACACCTAAAATATTGATTTTTAGCATGTTTTGAGCCTATATTTTAAAAACATTCTAGTACTGAGTAGGCATGCACAGATCGCTTCTGGGACCAAAAAATATCGAATTTTCGGGTGTTTTGAGCCTGAATTTGAGATATAAACGGGTACTGAAGATGCATTCACATATCGACTTTTTCCACCTAAAATATCGATTTTGAGCATGTTTTGGGTCTGTATCTTGAAAACATTCTAGCAAAGAGTAGGCATGTACAAATCGCTTATGGGACCCAAAAACATCGAATTTTCGGGTGTTTTGAGCCTGAATTTGAGATATAAACGGGTACAGAAGATACATGAACATATCGACTTTAGACACTTAAAATATCGATTTTTATCATGTTTTTGAGCCTATATTTTGAAAACATTCCAGCACTGATTAGGCATGTACAGATCGCTTCTGGGAACGAAAAATATTGAATTTTCGGGTGTTTTGAGCCTGAATTTGAGATATAAACCGGTATTGAAGATGCATGCACATATCGACTTCTTGCACCTAAAATATCGATTTTGAGCATGTTTTGGGTCTGTATCTTGAATACATTCTAGCACTAAGTAGGCATGTAGAGATCGCTTCTGGGACCCAAAAATATCGAATTTTCGGGGGTTTTGAGCCTGAATTTGGGATATAAACGGATACAGAAGATGCATGCACATATCTACTTTAGACACCTAAAATATCGATTTTTAGCATGTTTTGAGCCTATATTTTGAAAACATTCCAGCACTGAGTAGGCATGACCATATCGCTTCTGGGACCCAAAAATATCGAATTTTCGGGTGTTTTGAGCCTGAATTTGAGATATAAACGGGTACCGAAGATGCATGCACATATCGACTTTGGACACCTAAAATATCGATTTTTAGCATGTTTTGAGCCTATATTTTGAAAACATTCCAGCACTGAGTAGGCATGTACAGATCGCTTCTGGGACCCAAAAATATCGAATTTTTGGGTGTTATGAGCCTTAATTTGAGATATAAACAGGTACAGAAGATGCATGCACATATCGACTTTGGGCACCCAAAATATTGATTTTTAGCATGTTTTGGGCCTGTATTCTGAAAATACTCTAACACGGAGTAGTCATGTACAGATCGCTTCTGGGACACAAAAATATCCAATTTTCGAGTGTTTTGAGCTTGAATTTAAGATATAAACGGGTACAGAAGATGCATGCACATATCGACTTTTGGCACCCAAAATATTGATTTTTAGCATGTTTTGGGCCTATATTTTGAAAATATTCTAGCACTGAGTACGCATGTACAGATCGCTTCTGCGACTAAAAAATATCGAATTTTCAGGTGTTTTGAGCCTGAATTTGGGATATAAACGGGTACAGAAGATGCATTCACATATTGACTTTGGGCACCTAAAATATCGATTTTCAGCATGTTTTGGGCCTGTATTTTGAAAATACTCTAACACGGAGTAGGCATGTACAGATCGCTTCTGGGACCCAAAAATATCGAATTTTCGGGTGTTTTGAGCCTGAATTTGAGATATAAACGGGTACAGAAGATGCATGCACATATCGACTTTTGCACCTATAATATCGATTTTTAGCATGTTTTGGACCTATATCTTCAATATATTTTAGCACTAAGTAGACATGTTCATATTGCTTCTGGGACCCAAAAATATCGAATTTTCGGGTGTTTTGAGCCTGAATTTGAGATATAAAAGGGTACAGAAGATGCATACACTTTTTGACTTTGGGCACCTAAAATATCGATTTTCAGCATGTTTTGGGCCTGCATTTTGAAAATACTCTAACACAGAGTAGGCATGTACAGATCGCTTCTGGGACCCAAAAATATCGAATTTTCGGGTGTTTTGAGCCTGAATTTGAGATATAAACGGGTACAGAAGATAAATGAACATATCGACTTTAGACACTTAAAATATCGATTTTTATCATGTTTTTGAGCCTATATTTTGAAAACATTCCAGCAGTGAGTAGGCATGTACAGATCGCTTCTGGGACCCAAAAATATCGAATTTTCGGGTGTTTTGAGCCTGAATTTGAGATATAAACGGATACAGAAGATGCATACACATATCGACTATGTGCACCTAAAATATCGATTTTTAGCATGTTTTGGGCCTGTATTTTTAAAATACTTTAACAGAGAGTAGGCATGTACAGATCGCTTCTGGGACCCAAAAATATCGAATTTTCGGGTGTTTTGAGCCTGAATTTTAAATATAAACGGGTACAGAAGATGCATGTACATATCGACTTTAGACACTTAAAATATCGATTTTTATCATGTTTTGAGCCTATATTTTGAAAACATTCCAGCACTGAGTAGGCATGTACAGATCGCTTTTGGGAACTAAAAATTTTGAATTTTCGGGTGTTTTAAGTCTGAATTTGAGAGATACACGGGTACAGAAGATGCATGCACATATCGACTTTAGACACCTAAAAAATCGATTTTTAGCATGTTTTGGACCTATATTTTGAAAATATTCTAGCACTGAGTAGGCATGTACAGATTACTTCTGGGACCCAAAAATATCGAATTTTCGGGGGTTTTGTGCCTGAATTTGAGATATAGACGGGTATAGAAGATGCATACACATATTGACTTTTTCCACCTAAAATATCGATTTTGAGCATGTTTTGGGTCTGTATCTTGAAAACATTCTAGCAAAAAGTAGGCATGTACAAATCGCTTTGGGGACCCAAAAATATCCAATTTTCGAGTGTTTTGAGCTTGAATTTAAGATATAAACGGGTACAGAAGATGCATGCACATATCGACTTTTGGCACCCAAAATATTAATTTTTAGCATGTTTTGGGCCTATATTTTGAAAATATTCTAGCACTGAGTATGCATGTACAGATCGCTTCTGCGACTAAAAAATATCGAATTTTCAGGTGTTTTGAGCCTGAATTTGGTATATAAACGGGTACAGAAGATGCATTCACATATCGACTTTTTGCACCTGAAATATCGATTTTGAGCATGTTTTGGGTCTGTATCTTGAAAACATACTAGCAAGGAGTAGGCATGTACAGATTGCTTCTGGGACCCAAAAATATCGAATTTTTGGGTGTTATGAGCCTTAATTTGAGATATAAACAGGTACAGAAGATGCATGCACATATCGACTTTGGGCACCCAAAATATCGATTTTTAGCATGTTTTGGGCCTCTATTCTGAAAATACTCTAACACGGAGTAGTCATGTACAGATCGCTTCTGGGACACAAAAATATCCAATTTTCGAGTGTTTTGAGCCTGAATTTAAGATATAAACGGGTACAGAAGATGCATGCACATATCGACTTTAGACACTTAAAAAATCGATTTTTAGCATGTTTTGGACCTATATTTTGAAAATATTCTAGCACTGAGAAGGCATGTACAGATTACTTCTGGGACCCAAAAATATCGAATTTTCGGGGGTTTTGTGCCTGAATTTGAGATATAGACGGGTATAGAAGATGCATACACATATTGACTTTGGGCACCTAAATTATCGATTATCAGCATGTTTTAGGCCTTTATTTTGAAAATACTCTAACACAGAGTAGGCATGTACAGGTCGCTTCTGGGACCCAAAAATATCGAATTTTCGGGTGTTTTGAGCCTGAATTTGAGATATAAACGATTACAGAAGATTCATGAACATATCAACTTGAGACACTTAAAATATCGATTTATATCATGTTTTGAGCCTATATTTTGAAAACATTCCAGCACTGAGTAGGCATGTACAGATCGCTTCTGGGAACGAAAAATTTTGAATTTTCGGGTGTTTTGAGCCTGAATTTGAGATATAAACGGGTACAGAAGATGCATGCACATATCGACTTTGGGCACCCAAAATATCGATTTTTAACACGTTTTGGGCCTATATTTAGAAAATATTCTAGCACTGAGTAGGCATGTACAGATCGTTTCTGGGACCCAAAAATAATGAATTTTCGGGTGTTTTGAGCCTGAATTTGGGATATAAACGGATACAGAAGATGCATACACATATCGACTTTGTGCACCTAAAATATCGATTTTCAGCATGTTTTGTTCCTGTATTTTGAAAATACTCTGACAGGGAGTAGGCATGTACAGATCGCTTCTGGGATTCAAAAATATCGAATTTTCGGGTGTTTTGAGCCTGAATTTTAAATATAAACGGGTACAGAAGATGCATGAACATATCGACTTGAGACACTTAAAATATCGATTTTTTAATGTTTTGGGCCTATATTTTGAAAATATTCCAGCACTGAGTAGGCATGTACAGATCGCTTCAGGGAACGATAAATTTTGAATATTCGGATGTTTTGAGCCTGAAATTGAGATATAGACGGGTATAGAATATGCATACACATATTGACTTTGGGCACCTAAATTATCGATTTTTAGCATGTTTTGGGCGTTTTTTTTTTTAAATACTCTAACACAGAGTAGGCATGTACAGATCGCTTCTGGGACCCAAAAATATCGAATTTTCGGGTGTTTTGAGCCTGAATTTGAGATATAAACGGGTACCGAAGATGCATGCACATATCGACTTTGGACACCTAAAATATCGATTTTTAGCATGTTTTGAGCCTATATTTTGAAAACATTCCAGCACTGAGTAGGCATGTACAGATCGCTTCAGGGACCCAAAAATATTGAATTTTCGGGTGTTTGAACCTGAATTTGATATATAAACGGGTACTGAAGATGCATGCACATATCGACTTTTTGCACCTGAAATATCGATTTTGAGCATGTTTTGGGTCTGTATCTTGAAAACATACTAGCAAGGAGTAGGCATGTACAGATTGCTTCTGGGACCCAAAAATATTGAATTTTTGGGTGTTATGAGCCTAAATTTGAGATATAAACAGGTACAGAAGATGCATGCACATATCGACTTTGTGCACCTAAAATATCGATTTTTAGCATGTTTTGGGCTTGTATTCTGAAAATACTCTAACACGGAGTAGTCATGTACAGATCGCTTCTGGGACACAAAAATATCCAATTTTCGAGTGTTTTGAGCCTGAATTTAAGATATAAACGGATACAGAAGATGCATGCACATATCGACTTTTGGCAACCAAAATATCGATTTTTAGCATGTTTTGGGCCTATATTTTGAAAATATTCTAGCACTGAGTAGGCATGTACAGAACGCTTCTGCGAACAAAATTTTTTTGAATTTTGGGTATTTTGAGCCTGAATTTGAGATATAAACGGGTACAGAAGATGCATGCACATATCGACTTTAGACACTTAAAAAATCGATTTTTAGCATGTTTTGGACCTATATTTTGAAAATATTCTAGCACTGACCAGGCATGAACAGATTACTTCTGGAACCCAAAAATATCGAATTTTCGGGGGTTTTGAGCCTCAATTTGAGATATAGACGGGTATAGAAGATGCATACACATATTGACTTTGGGCACCTAAATTATCGATTTTCAGCATATTTTTGGGCCTTTATTTTGAAAATACTCTAACACAGAGTAGGCATGTACAGATCACTTCTGGGACCCAAAAATATCAAATTTTCGGGTGTTTTGAGCCTGAATTTGAGATATAAACGGGTACAGAAGATGCATGCACATATCGACTTTAGACACCTAAAAAATCGATTTTTAGAATGTTTTGGGCCCATATTTTGAAAATAATCTTGGACTGAGTAGGCATGTACAGATCGCTTCTGCGACCAAAAAATATCGAATTTTTCTGTGTTTTGAGCCTGAATTTGGGAAATAAACGGGTACAGAAGATGCATACACATATTGACTTTGGGCACCTAAAATATCGATTTTCAGCATGTTTTGGGCCTGTATTTTGAAAATACTCTAACACGGAGTAGGCATGTACAGATCGCTTCTGGTACCCAAAAATATCAAATTTTCGGGTGTTTTGAGCCTGAATTTGAGATATAAACGGGTACAGAAGATGCATGCACATATCGACTTTGGGCACCCAAAGTATCGATTTTTAGCACGTTTTGGGCCTATATTTTGAAAATATTCTAGCACTAAGTAGGCATATACAGATCGCTTCTGGGACCCAAAAATATTGAATTTTCGGGTGTTTTGAGCCTGAATTTGAGATATAAACGGGTACAGAAGATGCATGCACATATCGACTTCTTGCACCTAAAATATCGATTTTCTGCATGTTTTGGGCCTGTATTTTGAAAATACTCTAACAGGGAGTAAGCATGTACAGATCGCTTCTGGGGCCCAAAAATATCGAATTTTCGGGTGTTTTGAGCTTGAATTTGTGATATAAACGGGTACAGAAGATGCATGAACATATCGACTTTAGACCCTTAAAATATCGATTTTTATCATGTTTTGAGCCTATATTTTGAAAACATTCCAGCACTGAGTAGGCATGTACAGATCGGTCCTGGGAACGAAAAATATTGAATTTTCGGGTGTTTTGAGCCTGAATTTGAGATATAAACGGATACTAAAGATGCATGGACATATCGACTTCTTGCACCTAAAATATCGATTTTGAGCATGTTTTTGGTCTGTATCTTGAATACATTCTAGCAAGGAGTTGGCGTGTACAGATCGCTTCTGGGACCCAAAAATATCTAATTTTCGGGGGTTTTGAGCCTGAATTTTAAATATAAACGGGTACAGAAGATGCATGAACATATTGACTTTAGACACTTAAAATATCGATTTTTTAATGTTTTGGGCCTATATTTTGAAAACATTCCAGCACTGAGTAGGCATGTACAGATCGCTTCAGGGAACGAAAATATTTGAATTTTCGGGTGTTTTGAGCCTGATTTTGAGATATAAACGGGTACAGTAGATGCATGCACATATCGACTTTGGGCACCTAAATTATCGATTTTTAGCATGTTTTGGGCCTTTATTTTGAAAATACTCTAACACAGAGTAGGCATGTACAGATCGCTTCTGGGACCCAAAAATATCGAATTTTCGGGTGTTTTGAGCCTGAATTTGAGATATAAACGGGTACAGAAGATGCATGCACATATCGACTTTGGGCACCCAAAGTATCGATTTTTAGAACGTTTTGGGCCTATATTTTGAAAATATTTTAGCACTAACTAGGCATGTACAGATCGCTTCTGTGACCCAAAAATATCGAATTTTCGGGTGTTTTGAGCCTGAATTTGGGATATAAACAGATACAGAAGATGCATACACATATCGACTTTGTGCACCTAAAATATCGATTTTCAGCATGTTTTGGGTCTGTATTTTGAAAATGCTCTAACAGGGAGTAGGCATGTACAGATCGCTTCTGGGACCCAAAAATATCGAATTTTCGGGTGTTTTGTGCCTGAATTTGTGATATAAACGGCTACAGAAGATGCATGAACATAACGACTTTAGACACTTAAAATATCGATTTTTATCATGTTTTGAGCCTATATTTTGAAAACATTCCAGCACTGAGTAGGCATGTACAGATCGCTTCTGGGAACGAAAAATATTGAATTTTCGGGTGTTTTGAGCCTGAATTTGAGATATAAACGGGTACAGAAGATGCATGCACATATCGACTTCTTGCACCTAAAATATCGATTTTGAGCATGTTTTGGGTCTGTATCTTGAATACATTCTAGCAAGGAGTAAGCGTGTACAGCCTGAATTTGAGATATAAACGGGTACAGAAGATGCATGCACATATCGACTTTAGACACCTAAAAAATCGATTTTTAGAATGTTTTGGGCCCATATTTTGAAAATAATCTTGGACTGAGTAGGCATGTACAGATCGCTTCTGCGACCAAAAAATATCGAATTTTTCTGTGTTTTGAGCCTGAATTTGGGAAATAAACGGGTACAGAAGATGCATACACATATTGACTTTGGGCACCTAAAATATCGATTTTCAGCATGTTTTGGGCCTGTATTTTGAAAATACTCTAACACGGAGTAGGCATGTACAGATCGCTTCTGGGACTCAAAAATATCGAATTTTCGGGTGTTTTGAGCCTGAATTTGAGATATAAACGGGTACAGAACATGCATGCAGATACCGACTTTTGCACCTAAAATATCTATTTTTATCATTTTTTGGGCCTATATTTTGAAAATATTATAGCACTAAGTAGACATGTTCATATTGCTTCTGGGACCCAAAAACATCGTATTTCCGGGTGTTTTGAGCCTGAAATTGAGATATAAAAGGGTACAGAAGATGCATACACATATTGACTTTGGGCACCTAAAATATCGATTTTCAGCATGTTTTGGGCCTGCATTTTGAAAATACTCTAACACAGAGTAGGCATGTACAGATCGCTTCTGAGACCCAAAAATATCGAATTTTCGGGTGTTTTGAGCCTGAATTTGAGATATAAACGGGTACAGAAGATGCATGCACATATTGACTTTGGGCACCCAAAGTATCGATTTTTAGAACGTTTTGGGCCTATATTTTGAAAACGTTCTAGCACTAAGTAGGCATGTACAGATCGCTTCTGGGACCCAAAAATATCGAATTTTCGGAGGTTTTGAGCCTGAATTTGGGATATAAACAGATATAGAAGATGCATACACATATCGACTTTGTGCACCTAAAATATCGATTTTCAGCATGTTTTGGGCCTGTATTTTGAAAATACTCTAACAGGGAGTAGGCATGTACAGATCGCTTCTGGGACCCAAAAATATCGAATTTTCGGGTGTTTTGAGCCTACATTTGGGATATAAACGGGTACAGAAGATGCTTGAACATATCGACTTTAGACTCTTAAAATATCGATTTTTATCATGTTTTGAGCCTATATTTTGAAAACACTCCAGCACTGAGGAGGCATGTACAGATTACTTCTGGGACCCAAAAATATTGAATTTTCGGGTGTTTTGAGCCTGAATATGAGATATAAACGGGTACTGAAGATGCATGCACATATCGATTTCTTGCACCTAAAATATCGATTTTGAGCATGTTTTGGGTCTGTATCTTGAATACATTCTAGCAAGAAGTAGGCGTGTACAGATCGCTTCTGGGACCCAAAAATATCGAATTTTCGGGTGTTTTGAGCCTGAATTTGAGATATAAACGGGTACTGAAGATGCATGCACATATCGACTTTGGGCACCCAAAATATTGATTTTTAGCATGTTTTGGGCCCATATTTTGAAAATATTCAAGCACTGAGTAGGCATGTACAGATCGCTTCTGGAGCACAAAAATCTCCCATTTTCGAGTGTTTTGAGCCTGAATTTAAGATATAAACGGGTACAGAAGATGCATGCACATATCGACTTTTGGCACCCAAAATATTGATTTTTAGCATGTTTTGGGCCCATATTTTGAAAATATTCTTGCACTGAGTAGGCATGTACAGATCGCTTCTGCGACCAAAAAATATCGAATTTTTCTGTGTTTTGAGCCTGAATTTGGGAAATAAACGGGTACAGAAGATGCATACACATATTGACTTTGGGCACCTAAAATATCGATTTTCAGCATGTTTTGGGCCTGTATTTTGAAAATACTCTAACACGGAGTAGGCATGTACAGATCGCTTCTGGGACCAAAAAATATCGAATTTTCAGGGTGTTTTGAGCCTGAATTTGAGATATAAACGGGTACAGAAGATGCATGCAGATATCGACTTTTGCACCTAAAATATCGATTTTTAGCATGTTTTGGGCCTATATTTTGAAAATATTATAGCACTAAGTAGACATGTTCATATTGCTTCTGGGACCCAAAAATATCGAATTTCAGGGTGTTTTGAGCCTGAATTTGAGATATAAAAGGGTACAGAAGATGCATACACATATTGACTTTGGGCACCTAAAATATCGATTTTCTGCATGTTTTGGGCCTGCATTTTGAAAATACTCTAACACAGAGTAGGCATGTACAGATCGCTTCTGGGACCCAAAAATATCGAATTTTCGGGTGTTTTGAGCCTGAATTTGAGATATAAACGGGTACAGAAGAAGCATGCACATATCGACTTTAGACACCTAAAATATCGATTTTTAGCATGTTTTGAGACTATATTTTGAAAACATTCTAGCACTGAGTAGGCATGCACAGATCGCTTCTGGGACCCAAAAATATTGAATTTTCGTGTGTTTTGGGCCTGAATTTGAAATATAAACGGGTACTGAAGATGCATGCACATATCGACTTTTTGCACCTAAAATATCGATTTTGAGCATGTTTTGGGTCTGTATCTTGAAAACATTCTAGCAAAGAGTAGTCATGTACAAATCGCTTCTGGGACCCAAAAATATCGAATTTTCGGGTGTTTTGAGCCTGAATTTGAGATATAAACGGGTACAGAAGATACATGAACATATCGACTTTAGACACTTAAAATATCGATCTTTATCATGTTTTTGAGCCTATATTTTGAAAACATTTCAGCACTGAGTAGGCATGTATAGATCGCTTCTGGGAACGAAAAATATTGAATTTTCGGGTGTTTTGAGCCTGAATATGAGATATAAACGGGTACTGAAGATGCATGCACATATCGATTTCTTGCACCTAAAATATCGATTTTGAGCATGTTTTGGGTCTGTATCTTGAATACATTCTAGCAAGAAGTAGGCGTGTACAGATCGCTTCTGGGACCCAAAAATATCGAATTTTCGGGTGTTTTGAGCCTGAATTTGAGATATAAACGGGTACTGAAGATGCATGCACATATCGACTTTGGGCACCCAAAATATTGATTTTTAGCATGTTTTGGGCCCATATTTTGAAAATATTCAAGCACTGAGTAGGCATGTACAGATCGCTTCTGGAGCACAAAAATCTCCCATTTTCGAGTGTTTTGAGCCTGAATTTAAGATATAAACGGGTACAGAAGATGCATGCACATATCGACTTTTGGCACCCAAAATATTGATTTTTAGCATGTTTTGGGCCCATATTTTGAAAATATTCTTGCACTGAGTAGGCATGTACAGATCGCTTCTGCGACCAAAAAATATCGAATTTTTCTGTGTTTTGAGCCTGAATTTGGGAAATAAACGGGTACAGAAGATGCATACACATATTGACTTTGGGCACCTAAAATATCGATTTTCAGCATGTTTTGGGCCTGTATTTTGAAAATACTCTAACACGGAGTAGGCATGTACAGATCGCTTCTGGGACCAAAAAATATCGAATTTTCAGCGTGTTTTGAGCCTGAATTTGAGATATAAACGGGTACAGAAGATGCATGCAGATATCGACTTTTGCACCTAAAATATCGATTTTTAGCATGTTTTGGGCCTATATTTTGAAAATATTATAGCACTAAGTAGACATGTTCATATTGCTTCTGGGACCCAAAAATATCGAATTTCAGGGTGTTTTGAGCCTGAATTTGAGATATAAAAGGGTACAGAAGATGCATACACATATTGACTTTGGGCACCTAAAATATCGATTTTCTGCATGTTTTGGGCCTGCATTTTGAAAATACTCTAACACAGAGTAGGCATGTACAGATCGCTTCTGGGACCCAAAAATATCGAATTTTCGGGTGTTTTGAGCCTGAATTTGAGATATAAACGGGTACAGAAGAAGCATGCACATATCGACTTTAGACACCTAAAATATCGATTTTTAGCATGTTTTGAGACTATATTTTGAAAACATTCTAGCACTGAGTAGGCATGCACAGATCGCTTCTGGGACCCAAAAATATTGAATTTTCGTGTGTTTTGGGCCTGAATTTGAAATATAAACGGGTACTGAAGATGCATGCACATATCGACTTTTTGCACCTAAAATATCGATTTTGAGCATGTTTTGGGTCTGTATCTTGAAAACATTCTAGCAAAGAGTAGTCATGTACAAATCGCTTCTGGGACCCAAAAATATCGAATTTTCGGGTGTTTTGAGCCTGAATTTGAGATATAAACGGGTACAGAAGATACATGAACATATCGACTTTAGACACTTAAAATATCGATCTTTATCATGTTTTTGAGCCTATATTTTGAAAACATTTCAGCACTGAGTAGGCATGTATAGATCGCTTCTGGGAACGAAAAATATTGAATTTTCGGGTGTTTTGAGTCTGAATTTGAGATATAAACCGGTTATTGAAGATGCATGCACATATCGACTTCTTGCACCTAAAATATCGATTTTCAGCATGTTTCGGGCCTGTATCTTGAAAATACTCTAACAGAGAGTAGGCATGTACAGATCGCTTCTGGGACCCAAAAATATCGAATTTTCGGGTGTTTTGTGCCTGAATTTGAGATATAAACGGGTACAGAAGATGCATACACATATCGACTTTAGACACTTAAAATATCGAGTTTTATCATGTTTTGAGCCTATATTTTGAAAACAGTCCAGCACTGAGTAGGCATGCACAGATCGCTTCTGGGAACGGAATTTTTTGAATTTTCGGGTGGTTTGAGCCTGAATTTGAGATATTAACGGGTACAGAAGATGCATGCACATATCGACTTTAGACACCTAATAAATCGATTTTAGCATGTTTTGGACCTATATTTTGAAAATATTCTAGCACTGAGTAGGCATGTACAGATTACTTCTGGGACCCAAAAATATTGAATTTTCGGGTGTTTTGAGCCTGAATTTGAGATATAAACGGGTACTGTAGATGAATGCACATATCGAATTTTTGCACCTAAAATATCGATTTTGAGCATGTTTTGGGTCTGTATCTTGAAAACATTCTAGCAAAGAGTAGGCATGTACAAATCGCTTCTGAGACCCAAAAATATCGAATTTTCGGGTGTTTTGAGCCTGAATTTGAGATATAAACAGGTACAGAAGAAACATGAACATATCGACTTTAGACACTTAAAATATCTATTTTTATCATGTTTTTGAGCCTATATTTTGAAAACATTCCAGCACTGAGTAGGCATGTACAGATTGCTTCTGGGAACGAAAAATATTGAATTTTCGGGTGTTTTGAGCATGAATTTGAGATATAAACCGGTATTGAAGATGCATGCACATATCGACTTCTTGCACCTAAAATATCGATTTGATCATGTTTTGGGTCTGTATCTTGAATACATTTTAGCAAGGAGTAGGCGTGTACAGATCGCTTCTGGGACCCAAAAATATCGAATTTTCGGGTGTTTTGAGCCTGAATTTCGGTTATAAACGGATACAGAAGATGCATACACATATCGACTTTTTGCACCTAAAATATCGATTTTGAGCATGTTTTGGGTCTGTATGTTGAAAACATTCTAGCAAAGAGTAGGCATGTACAAATCGCTTCTGAGACCCAAAAATATCGAATTTTCGGATGTTTTGAGCCTGAATTTGAGATATCAAAGGGTACAGAAGATACATGAACATATAGACTTTAGACACTTAAAATATCTATTTTTATCATGTTTTTGAGCCTATATTTTGAAAACATTCCAGCACTGGGTGGGCATGTACAGATCGCTTCTGGGAACGAAAAATATTGAATTTTCGGGTGTTTTGAGCCTGAATTTGAGATATAAACCGGTATTGAAGATGCATGCACATATCGACTTCTTGCACCTAAAATATCGATTTTGATCATGTTTTAGGTCTGTATCTTGAATACATTCTAGCAAGGAGTAGGCGTGTACAGATCGCTTCTGGGACCCAAAAATATCGAATTTTCGGGTGTTTTGAGCCTGAATTTCGGTTATAAACGGATACAGAAGATGCATACACATATCGACTATGTTCACCTAAAATATCGATTTTCAGCATGTTTTGGGCCTGTATTTTGAAAATACCCTAACAGAGAGTAGGCATGTACAGATCGCTTCTGGGACACAAAAATATCGAATTTTCGGGTGTTTTGAGCCTGAATTTGAGATATAGACGGGTATAGAAGATGCATACACATATTGACTTTGGGCACCTAAATTATCGATTTTCAGCATGTTTTGGGCCTTTATTTTGAAAAAACTCTAACACAGGGTAGGCATGTACAGATCGCTTCTGGGACCCAAAAATATCGAATTTTCGGGTGTTTTGAGCCTGAATTTGAGATATAAACGGGTACAGAAGATGTATGCACATATCGACTTTGGGCACCCAAAGTATCGATTTTTAGCACGTTTTGGGCCTATATTTTGAAAATATTCTAGCACTAAGTAGGCATGTACAGATCGCTTCTGGGACCCAAAAAAATCGAATTTTCGGGTGTTTTGAGCCTGAATTTGAGATATAAACGGGTACAGAAGATTCATGAACATATCGACTTTAGACACTTAAAATATCGATTCATATCATGTTTTGAGCCTATATTTTGAAAACATTCCAGCACTGAGTAGGCATGTAAAGATCGCTTCTGGGAACGAAAATATTTTAATTTTCGGGTGTTTTGAGCCTTAATTTGAGATATAAACGGGTACAGAAGATGCTTGCATATATCGACTTTAGACACCTACAAAAACGATTTTTAGCATGTTTTGGACCTATATTTTGAAAATATTCTAGCACTGAGTAGGCATGTACAGATCTCTTCTGGGACCCAAAAATATTGAATTTTCGGGTGTTTTGAACCTGAATTTGAGATATAAAAGGGTACTGAAGATGCATCCACATATCGACTTTTTGCATCTGAAATATCGATTTTGAGCATGTTTTGGGTCTGTATCTTGAAAACATACTAGCAAGGAGTAGGCATGTACAGATTGCTTCTGGGATCCAAAAATATTTAATTTTTGGGTGTTATGAGCCTTAATTTGAGATATAAACAGGTACAGAAGATGCATGCACATATCGACTTAGGGCACCCAAAATATCGATTTTTAGCATGTTTTGGGCCTGTATTCTGAAAATACTCTAACACGGAGTAGTCATGTACAGATCGCTTCTGGGACACAAAAATATCCAATTTTGGAGTGTTTTGAGCCTGAATTTAAGATATAAACGGGTACAGAAGATGCATGCACATATCGACTTTTGGCACCCAAAATATTGATTTTTAGCATGTTTTGGGCCTATATTTTGAAAACATTCTAGCACTGAGTAGGCATGCACAGATCGCTTCTGGAAATCAAAAATATTGAATTTTCTTGTGTTTTGAGCCTGAATTTGAGATATAAACGGGTACTGAAGATGCATGCACATATCGACTTTTTGCACCTAAAATATCGATTTTCAGCATGTTTTGGGTCTGTATCTTGAAAACATTCTAGCAAAGAGTAGGCATGTACAAATCGCTTCTGTTACCCAAAAATATCAAATTTTTGGGTGTTTTGAGCCTGAATTTGAGATATAAACGGGTACTGAAGATACATGAACATATCGACTTTAGACACTTAAAATATCGATTTTTATCATGTTTTGAGCCTATATTTTAAAAACATTCCAGCACTGTGTAGGCATGTGCAGATTGCTTCTGGGAACGAAAAATATTGAATTTTCGGGTGTTTTGAGCCTGAATTTGAGATATAAACGGGTACTTAAGATGCATGCACATATCGACTTCTTGCACCAAAAATATCGATTTTGAGCATGTTTTGGGTCTATATCTTGAATACATTCTAGCAAGGAGTAGGCGTGTACAGATCGCATCTGGGACCCAAAAATATCGAATTTTCGGGTGTTTTGAGCCTGAATTTGAGATATAAACGGGTACAGAAGATGCATGCACATATCGACTTTGGGCACCCAAAGTATCGATTTTTAGCACGTTCTGAGCCTATATTTTGGAAAATATTCTAGCACTAAGTAGGCATGTACAGATCGCTTCTGGGACCCAAAAATATCGAATTTTCGTGTGTTTTGAGCCTGAAATTGGGATATAAACGGATACAGAAGATGCATAAACATTACGACTTTGTGCACCCAAAATATCGATTTTTAGCATGTTTTGGGCCTGTATTTTGAAAATACTCTAACAGGGAGTAGGCATGTACAGATCACTTCTGGGACCCAAAAATATCGAATTTTCGGGTGTTTTGAGCCTGAATTTGAGATATAAACGGGTACAGAAGATGCATGAACATATCGACTTTAGTCACTTAAAATATCGATTCTTATCATGTTTTGAGCCTATATTTTGAAAACATTCCAGCACTGAGTAGGCATGTACAGATCGCTTCTGGGAACGAAAATATTTGAATTTTCGGGTGTTTTGAGCCTGAATTTGAGATATAAACGGGTACAAAAGATGCATGCACATATCGACTTTGGACACCTAAAATATAGATTTTTAGCATGTTTTGAGCCTATATTTTGAAAACATTCCAGCGCTGTGTAGGCATGTACAGATCGCTTCTGGGACCCAAAAATATTGAATTTTCGGGTGTTTTGAACCTGAATTTGAGATATAAACGGGTACTGAAGATGCATGCACATATCGACTTTTTGCACCTGAAATATCGATTTTGTGCATGTTTTGGGTCTGTATCTTGAAAACATACTAGCAAGGAGTAGGCATGTACAGATTGCTTCTGGGACCCAAAAATATTGAATTTTTAGGTTTTATGAGCCTTAATTTGAGATATAATCAGGTACAGAAGATGCATGCACATATCGACTTTGGGCACCCAAAATATCGATTTTTAGCATGTTTTGGGCCTGTATTCTGAAAATACTCTAACACGGAGTAGTCATGTACAGATCGCTTCTGGGACACAAAAATATCCAATTTTGGAGAGTTTTGAGCATGAAATTAAGATATAAACAGGTACAGAAGATGCATGAACATATCGACTTTTGGTATCCAAAATATTGATTTTTAGCATGTTTTGGACTTATATTTTGAAAACATTCTAGCGCTGAGTAGAAATGCACAGATCGCTTCTGGGACCCAAAAATATTGAATTTTCGGGTGTTTTGAGCATGAATTTGAGATATAAACGTGTACTGAAGATGCATGCACATATTGACTTTTTGCACATAAAATATCGATTTTTAGCATGTTTTGGGTCTGTATCTTGAAAACATTCTAACAAAGAGTAGGCATGTACAAAACGCTTCTGGGACCCAAAAATATCGAATTTTTGGGTGTTTTGAGCCTGAATTTGAGATATAAACGGGTACAGAAGATGCATGCACATATCGACTTTAGACACCTAAAAAATCGATATTTAGCATGTTTTGGACCTATATATCGAAAATATTCTAGAACTGAGTAGGCATGTACAGATTACTTCTATAACCCAAACATATCGAATTTTCGGGGGTTTTGAGTTTGAATTTGAGATATAGACGGGTATAGAAGATGCATACACATATTGACTTTGGGCACCTAAATTAACGATTTTCAGCATGTTTTGGGCCTTTATTTTGAAAATACTCTTACACAGAGTAGGCATGTACAGATCGCTTCTGGGACCCAAAAATATTGAATTTTCGGGTGTTTTGAACGTGAATTTTAGATATAATCGGGTATTGAAGATGCATCCACATATCGACTTTTTGCACCTGAAATATCGATTTTGAGCATGTTTTGGGTCTGTATCTTGAAAACATACTAGCAAGGAGTAGGCATGTACAGATTGCTTCTGGGATCCAAAAATATTGAATTTTTGGGTGTTATGAGCCTTAATTTGAGATATAAACAGGTACAGAAGATGCATGCACATATCGACTTTGGGCACCCAAAATATCGATTTTTAGCATGTTTTGGGCCTGTATTCTGAAAATACTCTAACACGGAGTAGTCATGTACAGATCGCTTCTGGGACACAAAAATATCCAATTCTCGAGTGTTTTGAGCCTGAATTTAAGATATAAACGGGTACAGAAGATGCATGCACATATCGACTTTTGGCACCCAAAATATTGATTTATAGCATGTTTTGGGCCTATATTTTGAAAACATTCTAGCACTGAGTAGGCATGCACAGATCGCTTCTGGGAATCAAAAATATTGAATTTTCTTGTGTTTTGAGCCTGAATTTGAGATATAAACGGGTACTGAAGATGCATGCACATATCGACTTTTTGCATCTAAAATATCGATTTTCAGCATGTTTTGGGTCTGTATCTTGAAAACAATCTAGCAAAGAGTAGGCATGTACAAATCGCTTCTGTTACCCAAAAATATCAAATTTTTGGGTGTTTTGAGCCTGTATTTGAGATATAAACGGGTACAGAAGATACATGAACATATCGACTTGAGACACTTAAAATATCGATTTTTATCATGTTTTGAGCCTATATTTTAAAAACATTCCAGCACTGAGTAGGCATGTGCAGATTGCTTCTGGGACCCCAAAATATTGAATTTTCGGGTGTTTTGAGCCTGAATTTGAGATATAAACGGGTACTGAAGATGCATTCACATATCGACTTCTTGCACCTAAAATATCGATTTTGAGCATGTTTTGGGTCTATATCTTGAATACATTCTAGCAAGGAGTAGGCGTGTACAGATCGCTTCTGGGACCCAAAAATATCGAATTTTCGGTTGTTTTGAGCCTGAATTTGAGATACAAACGGGTACAGAAGAAGCATGCACATATCGACTTTGGGCACCCAAAGTATCGATTTTTAGCACGTTCTGGGCCTATATTTTGAAAATATTCTAGCACTAAGTAGGCATGTACAGATCGCTTCTGGGACCCAAAAATATCGAATTTTCTGGGGTTTTGAGCCTGAATTTGTGATATAAACGGATACAGAAGATGCATAAATATATCGACTTTGTGCACCTAAAATATCGATTTTCAGCATATTTTGGGCCTGTATTTTGAAAATACTCTAACAGGGAGTAGGCATGTACAGATCACTTCTGGGACCCAAAAATATCGAATTTTCGGGTGTTTTGAGCCTGAATTTGAGATATAAACGGGTACAGAAGATGCATGCACATATCGACTTTAGACACCTACAAAATCGATTTTTAGCATGTTTTGGACCTATATTTTGAAAATATTCTAGCTCTAAGTAGGCTTGTACAGATCGCTTCTGGGACCCAAAAATATCGAATTTTCGGGTGTTTTGAGCCTGAATTTGGGATATAAACGGATACAGAAGATGCATAAACATATCGACTTTGTGCACCTAAAATATCGATTTTCAGCATGTTTTCGGTCTTTATTTTGAAAATACTCTAACACAGATTAGGCATGTACAGATCGCTTCTGGGACCCAAAAATATCGAATTTTCGGGTGTTCTGAGCCTGAATTTGAGATATAAACGGGTACAGAAGATGCATGCACATATCGACTTTGGACACCTAAAATATAGATTTTTAGCATGTTTTGAGCCTATATTTTGAAAACATTCCAGCGCTGAGTAGGCATGTACAGATCGCTTCTGGGACCCAAAAATATTGAATTTTCGGGTGTTTTGAACCAGAATTTGAGATATAAACGGGTACTGAAGATGCATGCACATATCGACTTTTTGCACCCAAAATATCGATTTTTAGCATGTTTTGGGCCTGTATTCTGAAAATACTCTAACACGGAGTAGTCATGTACAGATCGCTTCTGTGGACACAAAAATATCCAATTTTGGAGAGTTTTGAGCCTGAATTTAAGATATAAACAGGTACAGAAGATGCATGAACATTTCGACTTTTTTCACCCAAAATATTGATTTTTAGCATGTTTTGGGCCTGTATTTTGAATACATTCTATCACGGAGTAGGCGTGTACAGATCGCTTCTGTTACCCAAAAATATCGAATTTTCGGGTGTTTTGAGCCTGAATTTGAGATATAAACGGGTACTTAAGATGCATGCACATATCGACTTCTTGCACCAAAAATATCGATTTTGAGCATGTTTTGGGTCTATATCTTGAATACATTCTAGCAAGGAGTAGGCGCGTACAGATCGCATCTGGGACCCAAAAATATCGAATTTTCGGGTGTTTTGAGCCTGAATTTGAGATATAAACGGGTACAGAAGATGCATGCACATATCGACTTTGGGCACCCAAAGTATCGATTTTTAGCACGTTCTGGGCCTATATTTTGGAAAATATTCTAGCACTAAGTAGGCATGTACAGATCGCTTCTGGGACCCAAAAATATCGAATTTTCGTGTGTTTTGAGCCTGAAATTGGGATATAAACGGATACAGAAGATGCATAAACATAACGACTTTGTGCACCTAAAATATCGATTTTCAGCATGTTTTGGGCCTGTATTTTGAAAATACTCTAACAGGGAGTAGGCATGTACAGATCACTTCTGGGACCCAAAAATATCGAATTTTCGGGTGTTTTGAGCCTGAATTTGAGATATAAACGGGTAAGAAGATGAATGAACATATCGACTTTAGACACTTAAAATATCGATTCTTATCATGTTTTGAGCCTATATTTTGAAAACATTCCAGCACTGAGTAGGCATGTACAGATCGCTTCTGGGAACGAAAAATTTTGAATTTTCGGGTGTTTTGAGCCTGAATTTGAGATATAAACGGGTACAGAAGATGCATGCACATATCGACTTTAGACACCTAAAAAATCGATTTTTAGCATGTTTTGGACATATATTTTGAAAATATTCTAGCACTGAGTAGGCATGTACAGATTACTTCTGGGACCCAAAAATATCGAATTTACGGGGGTTTTGAGCCTGAATTTGAGATATAGACGGGTATAGAAGATGCATACACATATTGACTTTGGGCTCCTAAATCATCGATTTTCACCATGTTTTGGGCCTTTATTTTGAAAATACTCTAACACAGAGTAGGCATGTACAGATCGCTTCTGGGACCCAAAAATATCGAATTTTCGAGTGTTCTGAGCCTGAATTTGATATATAAACGGGTACAGAAGATGCATGCACATATCGACTTTGGACACCTAAAATATAGATTTTTATCATGTTTTGAGCCTATATTTTGAAAACATTCCAGCGCTGAGTAGGCATGTACAGATCGCTTCTGGGACCCCAAAATATTGAATTTTCGGGTGTTTTGAACCTGAATTTGAGATATAAACGGGTACTGAAGATGCATGCACATATCGACTTTTTGCACCTGAAATATCGATTTTGTGCATGTTTTGGGTCTGTATCTTGAAAACATACTAGCAAGGAGTAGGCATGTACAGATTGCTTCTGGGACCCAAAAATATTGAATTTTTAGGTGTTATGAGCCTTAATTTGAGATATAAACAGGTACAGAAGATGCATGCACATATCGACTTTGAGCACCCAAAATATCGATTTTTAGCATGTTTTGGGCCTGTATTCTGAAAATACTCTAACACGGAGTAGTCATGTACAGATCGCTTCTGGGACACAAAAATATCCAATTTTCTTGTGTTTTGAGCCTGAATTTGAGATATAAACGGGTACTGAAGATGCATGCACATATCGACTTTTTGCACCCAAAATATTGATTTTTAGCATGTTTTGGACTTATATTTTGAAAACATTCTAGCGCTGAGTAGAAATGCACAGATCGCTTCTGGGACCCAAAAATATTGAATTTTCGGGTGTTTTGAGCCTGAATTTGAGATATAAACGTGTACTGAAGATGCATGCACATATTGACTTTTTGCACATAAAATATCGATTTTTAGCATGTTTTGGGTCTGTATCTTGAAAACATTCTAACAAAGAGTAGGCATGTACAAAACGCTTCTGGGACCCAAAAATATCGAATTTTTGGGTGTTTTGAGCCTGAATTTGAGATATAAACGGGTACAGAAGATGCATGCACATATCGACTTTAGACACCTAAAAAATCGATATTTAGCATGTTTTGGACCTATATATCGAAAATATTCTAGAACTGAGTAGGCATGTACAGATTACTTCTATAACCCAAACATATCGAATTTTCGGGGGTTTTGAGTTTGAATTTGAGATATAGACGGGTATAGAAGATGCATACACATATTGACTTTGGGCACCTAAATTAACGATTTTCAGCATGTTTTGGGCCTTTATTTTGAAAATACTCTTACACAGAGTAGGCATGTACAGATCGCTTCTGGGACCCAAAAATATTGAATTTTCGGGTGTTTTGAACGTGAATTTTAGATATAATCGGGTATTGAAGATGCATCCACATATCGACTTTTTGCACCTGAAATATCGATTTTGAGCATGTTTTGGGTCTGTATCTTGAAAACATACTAGCAAGGAGTAGGCATGTACAGATTGCTTCTGGGATCCAAAAATATTGAATTTTTGGGTGTTATGAGCCTTAATTTGAGATATAAACAGGTACAGAAGATGCATGCACATATCGACTTTGGGCACCCAAAATATCGATTTTTAGCATGTTTTGGGCCTGTATTCTGAAAATACTCTAACACGGAGTAGTCATGTACAGATCGCTTCTGGGACACAAAAATATCCAATTCTCGAGTGTTTTGAGCCTGAATTTAAGATATAAACGGGTACAGAAGATGCATGCACATATCGACTTTTGGCACCCAAAATATTGATTTATAGCATGTTTTGGGCCTATATTTTGAAAACATTCTAGCACTGAGTAGGCATGCACAGATCGCTTCTGGGAATCAAAAATATTGAATTTTCTTGTGTTTTGAGCCTGAATTTGAGATATAAACGGGTACTGAAGATGCATGCACATATCGACTTTTTGCATCTAAAATATCGATTTTCAGCATGTTTTGGGTCTGTATCTTGAAAACAATCTAGCAAAGAGTAGGCATGTACAAATCGCTTCTGTTACCCAAAAATATCAAATTTTTGGGTGTTTTGAGCCTGTATTTGAGATATAAACGGGTACAGAAGATACATGAACATATCGACTTGAGACACTTAAAATATCGATTTTTATCATGTTTTGAGCCTATATTTTAAAAACATTCCAGCACTGAGTAGGCATGTGCAGATTGCTTCTGGGACCCCAAAATATTGAATTTTCGGGTGTTTTGAGCCTGAATTTGAGATATAAACGGGTACTGAAGATGCATTCACATATCGACTTCTTGCACCTAAAATATCGATTTTGAGCATGTTTTGGGTCTATATCTTGAATACATTCTAGCAAGGAGGAGGCGTGTACAGATCGCTTCTGGGACCCAAAAATATCGAATTTTCGGTTGTTTTGAGCCTGAATTTGAGATACAAACGGGTACAGAAGAAGCATGCACATATCGACTTTGGGCACCCAAAGTATCGATTTTTAGCACGTTCTGGGCCTATATTTTGAAAATATTCTAACACTAAGTAGGCATGTACAGATCGCTTCTGGGACCCAAAAATATCGAATTTTCTGGGGTTTTGAGCCTGAATTTGGGATATAAACGGATACAGAAGATGCATAAATATATCGACTTTGTGCACCTAAAATATCGATTTTCAGCATATTTTGGGCCTGTATTTTGAAAATACTCTAACAGGGAGTAGGCATGTACAGATCACTTCTGGGACCCAAAAATATCGAATTTTCGGGTGTTTTGAGCCTGAATTTGAGATATAAACGGGTACAGAAGATGCATGCACATATCGACTTTAGACACCTACAAAATCGATTTTTAGCATGTTTTGGACCTATATTTTGAAAATATTCTAGCTCTAAGTAGGCTTGTACAGATCGCTTCTGGGACCCAAAAATATCGAATTTTCGGGTGTTTTGAGCCTGAATTTGGGATATAAACGGATACAGAAGATGCATAAACATATCGACTTTGTGCACCTAAAATATCGATTTTCAGCATGTTTTCGGCCTTTATTTTGAAAATACTCTAACACAGAGTAGGCATGTACAGATCGCTTCTGGGACCCAAAAATATCGAATTTTCGAGTGTTCTGAGCCTGAATTTGATATATAAACGGGTACAGAAGATGCATGCACATATCGACTTTGGACACCTAAAATATAGATTTTTAGCATGTTTTGAGCCTATATTTTGAAAACATTCCAGCGCTGAGTAGGCATGTACAGATCGCTTCTGGGACCCCAAAATATTGAATTTTCGGGTGTTTTGAACCTGAATTTGAGATATAAACGGGTACTGAAGATGCATGCACATATCGACTTTTTGCACCTGAAATATCGATTTTGTGCATGTTTTGGGTCTGTATCTTGAAAACATACTAGCAAGGAGTAGGCATGTACAGATTGCTTCTG
Source organism: Petrolisthes cinctipes (assembly GCA_033782935.1). NCBI lineage: Eukaryota > Metazoa > Arthropoda > Malacostraca > Decapoda > Porcellanidae > Petrolisthes > Petrolisthes cinctipes. The sequence continues at coordinate 471,845 of JAWQEG010000369.1, forward strand.
GGACCCAAAAATATTGAATTTTTAGGTGTTATGAGCCTTAATTTGAGATATAAACAGGTACAGAAGATGCATGCACATATCGACTTTGAGCACCCAAAATATCGATTTTTAGCATGTTTTGGGCCTGTATTCTGAAAATACTCTAACACGGAGTAGTCATGTACAGATCGCTTCTGGGACACAAAAATATCCAATTTTCTTGTGTTTTGAGCCTGAATTTGAGATATAAACGGGTACTGAAGATGCATGCACATATCGAGTTTTTGCACCTAAAATATCGATTTTCAGCATGTTTTGGGTCTGTATCTTGAAAACATTCTAGCAAAGAGTAGGCATGTACAAATCGCTTCTGTTACCCAAAAATATCAAATTTTTGGGTGTTTTGAGCCTGAATTTGAGATATAAACGGGTACAGAAGATACATGAACATATCGACTTGAGACACTTAAAATATCGATTTTTATCATGTTTTGAGCCTATATTTTAAAAACATTCCATCACTGAGTAGGCATGTGCAGATTGCTTCTGGGAACGAAAAATATTGAATTTTCGGGTGTTTTGAGCCTGAATTTGAGATATAAACGGGTACTGAAGATGCATGCACATATCGACTTCTTGCACCCAAAATATCGATTTTTAGCATGTTTTGGGCCTGTATTCTGAAAATACTCTAACACGGAGTAGTCATGTACAGATCGCTTCTGAGACACAAAAATATCCAATTTTGGAGAATTTTGAGCCTGAATTTAAGATATAAACAGGTACAGAAGATGCATGAATATTTCGACTTTTGGCACCCAAAATATTGATTTTTAGCATGTTTTGGGCCGGTATTTTGAATACATTCTATCAAGGAGTAGGCGTGTACAGATCGCTTCTGTTACCCAAATATATCGAATTTTCGGGTGTTTTGAGCCTGAATTTGGGATATAAACGGGTACAGAAGATACATGAACATATCGACTTTAGACACTTAAAATATCGATTTTTATCATGTTTTGAGCCTATATTTTAAAAACATTCCAGCACTGAGTAGGCATGTGCAGATTGCTTCTGGGAACGAAAAATATTGAATTTTTCGGTGTTTTGAGCCTGAATTTGAGATATAAACGGGTACAGAAGATGCATGCACATATCGACTTTGGGCACCCAAAGTATCGATTTTTAGCACGTACTGGGCCTATATTTTGAAAATATTCTAGCACTAAGTAGGCATGTACAGATCGCTTCTGGGACCCAAAAATATCGAATTTTCGGATGTTTTGAGCCTGAATTTGGGATATAAACGGATACAGAAGATGCATAAACATATCGACTTTGTGCACCTAAAATATCGATTTTCAGCATGTTTTGGGCCTGTACTTTGAAAATACTCTAACAGGGAGTAGGCATGTACAGATCATTACTGGGACCCAAAAATATCGAATTTTCGGGTGTTTTGAGCCTGAATTTGAGATATAAACGGGTACAGAAGATGAATGAACATATCGACTTTAGACACTTAAAATATCGATTCTTATCATGTTTTAAGCCTATATTTTGAAAACATTCCTGCACTGAGTAGGCATGTACAGATCGCTTCTGGGAACGAAAATTTTTGAATTTTCGGGTGTTTTGAGCCTGAATTTGAGATATAAACGGGTACAGAAGATACATGAACATATCGACTTTAGACACTTAAAATATCGATTTTTATCATGTTTTGAGCCTATATTTTAAAAACATTCCAGCACTGAGTAGGCATGTGCAGATTGCTTCTGGGAACGAAAAATATTGAATTTTTGGGTGTTTTGAGCCTGAATTTGAGATATAAACGGGTACAGAAGATGCATGCACATATCGACTTTGGGCACCCAAAGTATCGATTTTTAGCACGTACTGGGCCTATATTTTGAAAATATTCTAGCACTAAGTAGGCATGTACAGATCGCTTCTGGGACCCAAAAATATCGAATTTTCGGATGTTTTGAGCCTGAATTTGGGATATAAACGGATACAGAAGATGCATAAACATATCGACTTTGTGCACCTAAAATATCGATTTTCAGCATGTTTTGGGCCTGTACTTTGAAAATACTCTAACAGGGAGTAGGCATGTACAGATCATTACTGGGACCCAAAAATATCGAATTTTCGGGTGTTTTGAGCCTGAATTTGAGATATAAACGGGTACAGAAGATGAATGAACATATCGACTTTAGACACTTAAAATATCGATTCTTATCATGTTTTGAGCCTATATTTTGAAAACATTCCTGCACTGAGTAGGCATGTACAGATGGCTTCTGGGAACGAAAATTTTTGAATTTTCGGGTGTTTTGAGCCTGAATTTGAGATATAAACGGGTACAGAAGATGCATGCACATATCGACTTTAGACACCAAAAAAATCGATTTTTAGCATGTTTTGGACCTATATTTTGAAAATATTCTAGCACTAAGTAGGCATGTACAGATCACTTCTGGGACCCAAAAATATCGAATTTTCGGGTGTTTTGAGCCTGAATTTGGGATATAAACGGATACAGAAGATGCATAAACATATCGACTTTGTGCACCTAAAATATCGATTTTCAGCATGTTTTCGGCCTTTATTTTGAAATTACTCTAACACAGATTAGGCATGTACAGATCGCTTCTGGGACCCAAAAATATCGAATTTTCGGGTGTTCTGAGCCTGAATTTGAGATATAAACGGGTACAGAAGATGCATGCACATATCGACTTTGGACACCTAAAATATAGATTTTTAGCATGTTTTGAGCCTATATTTTGAAAACATTCCAGCGCTGAGTAGGCATGTACAGATCGCTTCTGGGACCCAAAAATATTGAATTTTCGGGTGTTTTGAACCAGAATTTGAGATATAAACGGGTACTGAAGATGCATGCACATATCGAGTTTTTGCACCTGAAATATCGATTTTGAGCATGTTTTGGGTCTGGATCTTGAAAACATACTAGCAAGGAGCAGGCATGTACAGATTGCTTCTGGGACCCAAAAATATTGAATTTTTGGGTGTTATGAGCCTTAATTTGAGATATAAACGGGTACAGAAGATGCATGCACATATCGACTTTGGTCACCCAAAATATCGATTTTCAGCATGTTTTGGGCCGGTATTCTGAAAATACTCTAACACGGAGTAGTCATGTACAGATCGCTTGTGGGACACAAAAATATCCAATTTTGGAGAGTTTTGAGCCTGAATTTAAGATATAAACAGGTACAGAAGATGCATGAACATATCGACTTTTGGCACCAAAAATATTGATTTTTAGCATGTTTTGGGCCTATATTTTGTAAACATTCTAGCACTGAGTAGGCATGCACAGATCGCTTCTGGGACCCTAAAATATCGAATTTTTGGGTGTTTTGAGCCTGAATTTGAGATATAAACGTGTACTGAAGATGCATGCACATATCGACTTTTTGCACATAAAATATCGATTTTCAGCATGTTTTGGGTCTGTATCTTGAAAACATTCTAGCAAAGAGTAGGCATGTACAAATCGCTTCTTTGACCCAAAAATATCGAATTTTTGGGTGTTTTGAGCCTGAATTTGAGATATAAACGGGTACAGAAGATACATGACATATCGACTTTAGACACTTAAAATATCGATTTTTATCATGTTTTAAGCCTATATTTTGAAAACATTCCAGTACTGAGTAGGCATGTACAGATCGCTTCTGGGAACGAAAAATATTGAATTTTCGGGTGTTTTGAGCCTGAATTTCAGATATATACGGGTACTGAAGATGCATGCACATATCGACTTCTTGCACATAAAATATCGATTTTCAGCATGTTTTGGGTCTGTATTTTGAATACATTCAAGCAAGGAGTAGGCGTGTACAGATCGCTTCTGGGACCCAAAAATATCGAATTTTCGGGTGTTTTGAGCCTGAATTTGGGATATAAACGGATACAGAAGATGCATACACATATCGACTTTGTGCACCTAAAATATCGATATTCAGCATGTTTTGGGCCTGTATTTTGAAAATACTCTAACACGGAGTAGGCATGTACAGATCGCTTCAGGGACCCAAAAATATCGAATTTTCGGGCGGTTTTAGCCTGAATTTGAGATATAAACGGGTACAGAAGATTCATGCACATATCGACTTTGGGCACCCAAAATATCGATTTTTAGCATGTTTTGGGCCTGTATTCTGAAAATACTCTAACACGGAGTAGTCATGTACAGATCGCTTCTGGGACACAAAAATATCCAATTTTCGAGCGTTTTGAGCCTGAATTTAAGATATAAACGGATACAGAAGATACATGCACATATCGACTTTTGGCACCCAAAATAGAGATTTTTAGCATGTTTTGGGCCTATATTTTGAAAACATTCTAGCACTGATTAGGCATGCACAGATCGCTTCTGGGAATCAAAAATATTGAATTTTCTTGTGCTTTGAGCCTGAATTTGAGATATAAACGGGTACTGAAGATGCATGCACATATCGACTTTTTGCACCTAAAATATCGATTTTCAGCATGTTTTGGGTCTGTATCTTGAAAACATTCTAGCAAAGAGTAGGCATTTACAAATAGCTTCTGTTACCCAAAAATATCAAATTTTTGGGTGTTTTGAGCCTGAATTTGAGATATAAACGGGGTTCAGAAGATACATGAACATATCGACTTTAGACACTTAAAATATCGATTTTTATCATGTTTTGAGCCTATATTTTAAAAACATTCCAGCACTGAGTAGGCATGTGCAGATTGCTTCTGGGAACGAAAAATATTGAATTTTCGGGTGTTTTGAGCCTGAATTTGAGATATAAACAAGTACTGAAGATGAATAAACATATCGACTTTAGACACTTAAAATATCGATTCTTATCATGTTTTGAGCCTATATTTTGAAAACATTCCAGCACTGAGTAGGCATGTATAGATCGCTTCTGGGACCCAAAAATGTTTGAATTTTCGGGTGTTTTGAGCCTGAATTTGAGATATAAACGGGTACAGAAGATGCATGGACATATCGACTTTAGACACCTAAAAAATCGATTTTTAGCATGTTATGGACCTATATTTTGAAAATATTCTAGCACTGAGTAGGGATGTACAGATTACTTCTGGGACCCAAAAATATCGAATTTACGTGGGTTTTGAGCCTGAATTTGAGATATAGACGGGTATAGAAGATGCATACACATATTGACTTTGGGCACCTAAATTATCGATTTTCAGCATGTTTTCGGCCTTTATTTTGAAAATACTCTAACCCAGAGTAGGTATGTACAGATCGCTTCTGGGACCCAAAAATATCGAATTTTCGGGTGTTCTGAGCCTGAATTTGAGATATAAACGGGTACAGAAGATGCATGCAAGTATCGACTTTAGACACCTAAAATATCGATTTTTATCATGTTTTGGGCCTATATTTTGAAAACATTCTAGCACTGAGTAGGCATGCACAGATCGCTTCTGGGACCCAAAAATATCGAATTTTCGGGTGTTTTGAGCCTGAATTTGAGATATAAACGGGTACTGAAGATTCATGCACATATCGACTTTGGACACCTAAAATATAGATTTTTAGCATGTTTTGAGCCTATATTTTGAAAACATTCCAGCGCTGAGTAGGCATGTACAGATCGCTTCTGGGACCCCAAAATATTAAATTTTCGTGTGTTTTGAACCTGAATTTGAGATATAAACGGGTACTGAAGATGCATGCACATATCGACTTTTTGCACCTGAAATATCGATTTTGAGCATGTTTTGGGTCTGTATCTTGAAAACATACTAGCAAGGAGTAGGCATGTACAGATTGCTTCTGGGACCCAAAAATATTGAATTTTTGGGTGTTTTGAGCCTGAATTTGAGATATAAACGGGTACAGAAGATACATGACATATCGACTTTAGACACTTAAAATATCGATTTTTATCATGTTTTAAGCCTATATTTTGAAAACATTCCAGTACTGAGTAGGCATGTACAGATCGCTTCTGGGAACGAAAAATATTGAATTTTCGGGTGTTTTGAGCCTGAATTTGAGATATATACGGGTACTGAAGATGCATGCACATATCGACTTCTTGCACATAAAATATCGATTTTCAGCATGTTTTGGGTCTGTATTTTGAATACATTCAAGCAAGGAGTAGGCGTGTACAGATCGCTTCTGGGACCCAAAAATATCGAATTTTCGGGTGTTTTGAGCCTGAATTTGGGATATAAACGGATACAGAAGATGCATACACATATCGACTTTGTGCACCTAAAATATCGATATTCAGCATGTTTTGGGCCTGTATTTTGAAAATACTCTAACACGGAGTAGGCATGTACAGATCGCTTCAGGGACCCAAAAATATCGAATTTTCGGGCGGTTTTAGCCTGAATTTGAGATATAAACGGGTACAGAAGATTCATGCACATATCGACTTTTTGCACCTGAAATATCGATTTTGAGCATGTTTTGGGTCTGTATCTTGAAAACATACTAGCAAGGAGTAGGCATGTACAGATTGCTTCTGGGACCCAAAAATATTGAATTTTTGGGTGTTATGAGCCTTAATTTGAGATATAAACAGGTACAGAAGATGCATGCACATATCGACTTTGGGCACCCAAAATATCGATTTTTAGCATGTTTTGGGCCTGTATTCTGAAAATACTCTAACACGGAGTAGTCATGTACAGATCGCTTCTGGGACACAAAAATATCCAATTTTCGAGCGTTTTTGAGCCTGAATTTAAGATATAAACGGGTACAGAAGATGCATGCACATATCGACTTTTGGCACCCAAAATAGTGATTTTTAGCATGTTTTGGGCCTATATTTTGAAAACATTCTAGCAATGAGTAGGCATGCACAGATCGCTTCTGGGAATAAAAAATATTGAATTTTCTTGTGCTTTGAGCCTGAATTTGAGATATAAACGGGTACTGAAGATGCATGCACATATCGACTTTTTGCACCTAAAATATCGATTTTCAGCATGTTTTGGGTCTGTATCTTGAAAACATTCTAGCAAAGAGTAGGCATTTACAAATCGCTTCTGTTACCCAAAAATATCAAATTTTTGGGTGTTTTGAGCCAGAATTTGAGATATAAACGGGTACAGAAGATACATGAACATATCGACTTTAGACACTTAAAATATCGATTTTTATCATGTTTTGAGCCTATATTTTAAAAACATTCCAGCACTGAGTAGGCATGTGCAGATTGCTTCTGGGAACAAAAAATATTGAATTTTCGGGTGTTTTGAGCCTGAATTTGAGATATAAACAGGTACTGAAGATGAATGAACATATCGACTTTAGACACTTAAAATATCGATTCTTATCATGTTTTGAGCCTATATTTTGAAAACATTCCAGCACTGAGTAGGCATGTACAAATAGCTTCTGGGAACATAAATGTTTGAATTTTCGGATGTTTTGAGTCTGAATTTGAGATATAAACGGGTACAGAAGATGCATGGACATATCGACACTAGACACCTAAAAAATCGATTTTTAGCATGTTATGGACCTATATTTTGAAAATATTCTAGCACTGAGTAGGGATGTACAGATTACTTCTGGGACCCAAAAATATCGAATTTACGTGGGTTTTGAGCCTGAATTTGAGATATAGACGGATATAGAAGATGCATACACATATTGACTTTGGGCACCTAAATTATCGATTTTCAGCATGTTTTCGGACTTTATTTTGAAAATACTCTAACACGGAGTAGGCATGTACAGATCGCTTCAGGGACCCAAAAATATCGAATTTTCGGGCGGTTTTAGCCTGAATTTGAGATATAAACGGGTACAGAAGATTCATGCACATATCGACTTTTTGCACCTGAAATATCGATTTTGAGCATGTTTTGGGTCTGTATCTTGAAAACATACTAGCAAGGAGTAGGCATGTACAGATTGCTTCTGGGACCCAAAAATATTGAATTTTTGGGTGTTATGAGCCTTAATTTGAGATATAAACAGGTACAGAAGATGCATGCACATATCGACTTTGGGCACCCAAAATATCGATTTTTAGCATGTTTTGGGCCTGTATTCTGAAAATACTCTAACACGGAGTAGTCATGTACAGATCGTTTCTGGGACACAAAAATATCCAATTTTCGAGCGTTTTTGAGCCTGAATTTAAGATATAAACGGGTACAGAAGATGCATGCACATATCGACTTTTGGCACCCAAAATAGTGATTTTTAGCATGTTTTGGGCCTATATTTTGAAAACATTCTAGCAATGAGTAGGCATGCACAGATCGCTTCTGGGAATCAAAAATATTGAATTTTCTTGTGCTTTGAGCCTGAATTTGAGATATAAACGGGTACTGAAGATGCATGCACATATCGACTTTTTGCACCTAAAATATCGATTTTCAGCATGTTTTGGGTCTGTATCTTGAAAACATTCTAGCAAAGAGTAGGCATTTACAAATCGCTTCTGTTACCCAAAAATATCAAATTTTTGGGTGTTTTGAGCCAGAATTTGAGATATAAACGGGTACAGAAGATACATGAACATATCGACTTTAGACACTTAAAATATCGATTTTTATCATGTTTTGAGCCTATATTTTAAAAACATTCCAGCACTGAGTAGGCATGTGCAGATTGCTTCTGGGAACAAAAAATATTGAATTTTCGGGTGTTTTGAGCCTGAATTTGAGATATAAACAGGTACTGAAGATGAATGAACATATCGACTTTAGACACTTAAAATATCGATTCTTATCATGTTTTGAGCCTATATTTTGAAAACATTCCAGCACTGAGTAGGCATGTACAAATAGCTTCTGGGAACATAAATGTTTGAATTTTCGGATGTTTTGAGTCTGAATTTGAGATATAAACGGGTACAGAAGATGCATGGACATATCGACACTAGACACCTAAAAAATCGATTTTTAGCATGTTATGGACCTATATTTTGAAAATATTCTAGCACTGAGTAGGGATGTACAGATTACTTCTGGGACCCAAAAATATCGAATTTACGTGGGTTTTGAGCCTGAATTTGAGATATAGACGGATATAGAAGATGCATACACATATTGACTTTGGGCACCTAAATTATCGATTTTCAGCATGTTTTCGGCCTTTATTTTGAAAATACTCTAACACAGAGTAGGCATGTACAGATCGCTTCTGGGACCCAAAAATATCGAATTTTCGGGTGTTCTGAGCCTGAATTTGAGATATAAACGGGTACAGAAGATGCATGCACATATCGACTTTAGACACCTAAAAAATCGATTTTTATCATGTTTTGGGCCTATATTTTGAAAACATTCTAGCACTGAGTAGGCATGCACAGATCGCTTCTGGGACCCAAAAATATCGAATTTTCGGGTGTTTTGAGCCTGAATTTGAGATATAAACGGGTACTGAAGATGCATGCACATATCGACTTTGGACACCTAAAATATAGATTTTTAGCATGTTTTGAGCCTATATTTTGAAAACATTCCAGCGCTGAGTAGGCATGTACAGATCGCTTCTGGGAACGAAAAATATTGAATTTTCGGGTGTTTTGAGCCTGAATTTGAGATATAAACAGGTACTGAAGATGAATGAACATATCGACTTTAGACACTTAAAATATCGATTCTTATCATGTTTTGAGCTTATATTTTGAAAACATTCCAGAACTGAGTAGGCATGTACAGATCGCTTCTGGGAACGAAAATGTTTGAATTTTCGGGTGTTTTGAGCCTGAATTTGAGATATAAACGGGTACAGAAGATGCATGGACATATCGACTTTAGACACCTAAAAAATCGATTTTTAGCATGTTTTGGACCTATATTTTGAAAATATTCTAGCACTGAGTAGGGATGTACAGATTACTTCTGGGACCCAAAAATATCGAATTTACGTGGGTTTTGAGTCTGAATTTGAGATATAGACGGGTATAGAAGATGCATACACATATTGACTTTGGGCACCTAAATTATCGATTTTCAGCATGTTTTGGGCCTTTATTTTGAAAATACTCTAACACAGAGTAGGCATGTACAGATCGCTTCTGGGACCCAAAAATATCGAATTTTCGGGTGTTCTGAGCCTGAATTTGAGATATAAACGGGTACAGAAGATGCATGCACATATCTACTTTAGACACCTAAAATATCGATTTTTATCATGTTTTGAGCCTATATTTTGAAAACATTCTAGCACTGAGTAGGCATGCACAGATCGCTTCTGGGACCCAAAAATATCGAATTTTCGGGTGTTTTGAGCCTGAATTTGAGATATAAACGGGTACTGAAGATGCATGCACATATCGACTTTGGACACCTAAAATATAGATTTTTAGCATGTTTTGGGTCTGTATCTTGAAAACATTCTAGCACTGAGTAGGCATGCACAGATCGCTTCTGGGACCCAAAAATATCGAATTTTCGGGTGTTTTGAGCCTGAATTTGGGATATAAACGGATACAGAAGATGCATAAACATATCGACTTTGTGCACCTAAAATAACGATTTTCAGCATGTTTTCGGCCTTTATTTTGAAAATACTCTAACACAGATTAGGCATGTACAGATCGCTTCTGGGACCCAAAAATATTGAATTTTCGGGTGTTCTGAACCTGAATTTGAGATATAAACGGGTACAGAAGATGCATGCACATATCGACTTTGGACACCTAAAATATAGATTTTTAGCATGTTTTGAGCCTATATTTTGAAAACATTTCAGCGCTGAGTAGGCATGTACAGATCGCTTCTGGGACCCAAAAATATTGAATTTTCGGGTGTTTTGAACCAGAATTTGAGATATAAACTGGTACTGAAGATGCATGCACATATCGACTTTTTGCACCTGAAATATCGATTTTGAGCATGTTTTGGGTCGGTATTCTGAAAATACTCTAACACATAGTAGTCATGTACAGATCGCTTCTGGGACACAAAAATATCCAATTTTGGAGAGTTTTGAGCCTGAATTTAAGATATAAACAGGTACAGAAGATGCATGAACATATCGACTTTTGGCTCCCAAAATATTGATTTTTAGCATGTTTTGGGCCTATATTTTGTAAACATTCTAGCACTGAGTAGGCATGCACAGATCGCTTCTGGGACCCAAAAATATCGAATTTTCGGGTGTTTTGAGCCTGAATTTGAGATATAAACGTGTACTGAAGATGCATGCACATATCGACTTTTTGCACATAAAATATCGATTTTCAGCATGTTTTGGGTCTGTATCTTGAAAACATTCTAGCAAAGAGTAGGCATGTACAAATAGCTTCTGGGATCCAAAAATATCGAATTTTTGGGTGTTTTGAGCCTGAATTTGAGATATAAACGGGTACAGAAGATACATGACATATCGACTTTAGACACTTAAAATATCGATTTTTATCATGTTTTAAGCCTATATTTTGAAAACATTCCAGCACTGAGTAGCCATGTACAGATCGCTTCTGGGAACGAAAAATATTGAATTTTCGGGTGTTTTGAGCCTGAATTTCAGATATATACGGGTACTGAAGATGCATGCACATATCGACTTCTTGCACATAAAATATCGATTTTAGCATGTTTTGGGTCTGTATTTTGAATACATTCTAGCAAGGAGTAGGCGTGTACAGATCGCTTCTGGGACCCAAAAATATCGAATTTTCGGGTGTTTTGAGCCTGAATTTGGCATATAAACGGATACAGAAGATGCATACACATATCGACTTTTTGCACCTAAAATAAAGATATTCAGCATGTTTTGGGCCTGTATTTTGAAAATACTCTAACACGGAGTAGGCATGTACAGATCGCTTCAGGGACCCAAAAAAATCGAATTTTCGGGTGGTTTTAGCCTGAATTTGAGATATAAACGGGTACAGAAGATTCATGCACATATCGACTTTTTGCACCTGAAATATCGATTTTGAGCATGTTTTGGGTCTGTATCTTGAAAACATACTAGCAAGGAGTAGGCATGTACAGATTGCTTCTGGGACCCAAAAATATTGAATTTTTAGGTGTTATGAGCCTAAATTTGAGATATAAACAGGTGCAGAAGATGCATGCACATATCGACTTTGGGCACCCAAAATATCGATTTTTAGCATGTTTTGGGCTTGTATTCTGAAAATACTCTAACACGGAGTAGTCATGTACAGATCGCTTCTGGGACACAAAAATATCCAATTTTCGAGAGTTTTGAGCCTTAATTTAAGATATAAACGGGTACAGAAGATGCATGAAAATATCGACTTTTGGCACCCAAAATATTGATTTTTAGCATGTTTTGGGCCTATATTTTGAAAACATTCTAGCACTGAGTAGGCATGCACAGATCGATTCTGGGAATCAAAAATATTGAATTTTCTTGTGCTTTGAGCCTGAATTTGAGATATAAACGGGTACTGAAGATGCATGCACATATCGACTTTTTGCACCTAAAATATCGATTTTCAGCATGTTTTGGGTCTGTATCTTGAAAACATTCTAGCAAAGAGTAGGCATGTACAAATCGCTTCTGTTACCCAAAAATATCAAATTTTTGGGTGTTTTGAGCCTGAATTTGAGATATAAACGGGTACAGAAGATACATGAACATATTGACTTTAGACACTTAAAATATCGATTCTTATCATGTTTTGAGCCTATATTTTGAAAACATTCCAGCACTGAGTAGGCATGTACAGATCGCTTCTGGGAACGAAAATGTTTGAATTTTCGGGTGTTTTGAGCCTGAATTTGAGATATAAACGGGTACAGAAGATGTATGGACATATCGACTTTAGACACCTAAAAAATCGATTTTTAGCATGTTTTGGACCTATATTTTGAAAATATTCTAGCACTGAGTAGGGATGTACAGATTACTTCTGGGACCCAAAAATATCGAATTTACGTGGGTTTTGAGCTTGAATTTGAGATATAGACGGGTATAGAAGATGCATACACATATTGACTTTGGGCACCTAAATTATCGATTTTCAGCATGTTTTCGGCCTTTATTTTGAAAATACTCTAACACAGAGTAGGCATGTACAGATCGCTTCTGGGACCCAAAAATATCGAATTTTCGGGTGTTCTGAGCCTGAATTTGAGATGTAAACGGGTACAGAAGATGCATGCACATATCGACTTTAGACACCTAAAATATCGATTTTTATCATGTTTTGAGCCTATATTTTGAAAACATTCTAGCACTGAGTAGTCATGCACAGATCGCTTCTGGGACCCAAAAATATCGAATTTTCGGGTGTTTTGAGCCTGAATTTGAGATATAAACGGGTACTGAAGATGAATGCACATATCGACTTTGGACACCTAAAATATAGATTTTTAGCATGTTTTGAGCCTATATTTTGAAAACATTCCAGCGCTGAGTAGGCATGTACAGATCGCTTCTGGGACCCCAAAATATTGAATTTTCGGGTGTTTTGAACCTGAATTTGAGATATAAACGGGTACTGAAGATGCATGCACATATCGACTTTTTGCACCTGAAATATCGATTTTGAGCATGTTTTAGGTTTGTATCTTGAAAACATACTAGCAAGGAGTAGGCATGTACAGATTGCTTCTGGGACCCAAAAATATTGAATTTTTGGGTGTTATGAGCCTAAATTTGAGATATAAACAGGTACAGAAGATGCATGCACATATCGACTTTGGGCGCCCAAAATATCGGTTTTTAGCATGTTTTGGGCCTGTATTCTGAAAATACTCTAACACGAAGTAGTCATTTACAGATCGCTTATGGGACACAAAAATATCCAATTTTCGAGAGTTTTGAGCCTGAATTTAAGATATAAACGGGTACAGAAGATGCATGAAAATATCGACTTTTGGCACCCAAAATATTGATTTTTAGCATGTTTTGGGCCTATATTTTGAAAACATTCTAGCACTGAGTAGGCATGCACAGATCGCTTCTGGGACCCAAAAATATCGAATTTTCGGGTGTTTTGAGCCTGAATTTGAGATATAAACGTGTACTGAAGATTCATGCACATATCGACTTTTTGCACATAAAATATCGATTTTCAGCATGTTTTGGGTCTGTATCTTGAAAACATTCTAGCAAAGAGTAGGCATGTACAAATCGCTTCTGGGACCCAAAAATATCGATTTTTTGGGTGTTTTGAGCCTGAATTTGAGATATAAACGGGTACAGAAGATACATGACATATCGACTTTAGACACTTAAAATATCGATTTTTAGCATGTTTTGGGCCTGTATTCTGAAAATACTCTAGCACTGAGTAGGCATGCACAGATCGCTTCTGGGACCCAAAAATATCGAATTTTCGGGTGTTTTGAGCCTGAATTTGAGATATAAACGTGTACTGAAGATTCATGCACATATCGACTTTTTGCACATAAAATATCGATTTTCAGCATGTTTTGGGTCTGTATCTTGAAAACATTCTAGCAAAGAGTAGGCATGTACAAATCGCTTCTGGGACCCAAAAATATCGATTTTTTGGGTGTTTTGAGCCTGAATTTGAGATATAAACGGGTACAGAAGATACATGACATATCGACTTTAGACACTTAAAATATCGATTTTTATCATGTTTTGAGCCTATATTTTGAAAACATTCCAGCACTGAGTAGGCATGTACAGATCGCTTCTGGGAACGAAAAATATTGAATTTTCGAGTGTTTTGAGCCTGAATTTCAGATATAAACGGGTACTGAAGATGCATGCACATATCGACTTCTTGCACCTAAAATATCGATTTTTAGCATGTTTTGGGTCTGTATTTTGAATACATTCTAGCACTGAGTAGGCGTGTACAGATCGCTTCTGGGACCCAAAAATATCGAATTTTCGGGTGTTTTGAGCCTGAATTTGGGATATATACGGATACAGAAGATGCATACACATATCGACTTTGTGCACCTAAAATATCGATATTCAGCATGTTTTGGGTCCTGTATTTTGAAAAGACTCTAACACGGAGTAGGCATGTACAGATCGCTTCAAGGACCCAAAAATATCGAATTTTCGGGTGTTTTTAGCCTGAATTTGAAATATAAACGGGTACAGAAGATGCATGAACATATCGACTTTAGACACTTAAAATATCGATTCTTATCATGTTTTGAGCCTATATTTTGAAAACATTCCAGCACTGAGTAGGCATGTACAGATCGCTTCTGGGAACGAAAAATTTTGAATATTCGGGTGTTTTGAGCCTGAATTTGAGATATAAACGGGTACAGCAGATGCATGCACATATCGACTTTAGACACTTAAAATATCGATTCTTATCATGTTTTGAGCCTATATTTTGAAAATATTCCAGCACTGAGTAGGCATGTACAGATCGCTTCTGGAAACGAAAATTTTTGAATTTTCGGGTGTTTTGAGCCTGAATTTGAGATATAAACGGGTACAGAAGATGCATCCACATATCGACTTTAGACACTTAAAATATCGAGTTTTATCATGTTTTGAGCCTATATTTTGAAAACATTCCAGCACTGAGTAGGCATGTACAGATCGCTTCTGGAAACGAAAATTTTTGAATTTTCGGGTGTTTTGAGCCTGAATTTGAGATATAAACGGGTACAGAAGATGCATGCACATATCGACATTAGACACCTAAAAAATAGATTTTTAGCATGTTTTGGACCTATATTTTGAAAATATTCTAGCACTGAGTAGGCATGCACAGATCGCTTCTGGGACCCAAAAATATCGAATTTTCGGGTGTTTTGAGCCTGAATTTGAGATATAAACGGGTACTGAAGATGCATACACATATCGACTTTGGACACCTAAAATATAGATTTTTAGCATGTTTTGAGCCTATATTTTGAAAACATTCCAGCGCCTAGTAGGCATGTACAGATCGCTTCTGGGACCCAAAAATATTGAATTTTAGTGTGTTTTGAACCTGAATTTGAGATATAAACGGGGACTGAAGATGCATGCACATATCGACTTTTTGCACCTGAAATATCGATTTTGAGCATGTTTTGGGTCTGTATCTTGAAAACATACTAGCAAGGAGTAGGCATGTACAGATTGCTTCTGGGACCCAAAAATATCGAATTTTCGGGTGTTTTGAGCCTGAATTTGAGATATAAAAGGGTTCAGAAGATGCATACACATAATGACTTTGGGCACCTAAAATATAGATTTTCAGCATGTTTTGGGCCTGCATTTTAAAAATACTCTAACACAGAGTAGGCATGTACAGATCGCTTCTGGGACCCAAAAATATCGATTTTTTGGGTGTTTTGAGCCTGAATTTGAGATATAAACGGGTACAGAAGATACATGACATATCGACTTTAGACACTTAAAATATCGATTTTTATCATGTTTTGAGCCTATATTTTGAAAACATTCCAGCACTGAGTAGGCATGTACAGATCGCTTCTGGGAACGAAAAATATTGAATTTTCGAGTGTTTTGAGCCTGAATTTCAGATATAAACGGGTACTGAAGATGCATGCACATATCGACTTCTTGCACCTAAAATATCGATTTTTAGCATGTTTTGGGTCTGTATTTTGAATACATTCTAGCACTGAGTAGGCGTGTACAGATCGCTTCTGGGACCCAAAAATATCGAATTTTCGGGTGTTTTGAGCCTGAATTTGGGATATATACGGATACAGAAGATGCATACACATATCGACTTTGTGCACCTAAAATATCGATATTCAGCATGTTTTGGGTCCTGTATTTTGAAAAGACTCTAACACGGAGTACGCATGTACAGATCGCTTCAAGGACCCAAAAATATCGAATTTTCGGGTGTTTTTAGCCTGAATTTGAAATATAAACGGGTACAGAAGATGCATGAACATATCGACTTTAGACACTTAAAATATCGATTCTTATCATGTTTTGAGCCTATATTTTGAAAACATTCCAGCACTGAGTAGGCATGTACAGATCGCTTCTGGGAACGAAAAATTTTGAATATTCGGGTGTTTTGAGCCTGAATTTGAGATATAAACGGGTACAGCAGATGCATGCACATATCGACTTTAGACACTTAAAATATCGATTCTTATCATGTTTTGAGCCTATATTTTGAAAATATTCCAGCACTGAGTAGGCATGTACAGATCGCTTCTGGAAACGAAAATTTTTGAATTTTCGGGTGTTTTGAGCCTGAATTTGAGATATAAACGGGTACAGAAGATGCATCCACATATCGACTTTAGACACTTAAAATATCGAGTTTTATCATGTTTTGAGCCTATATTTTGAAAACATTCCAGCACTGAGTAGGCATGTACAGATCGCTTCTGGAAACGAAAATTTTTGAATTTTCGGGTGTTTTGAGCCTGAATTTGAGATATAAACGGGTACAGAAGATGCATGCACATATCGACATTAGACACCTAAAAAATAGATTTTTAGCATGTTTTGGACCTATATTTTGAAAATATTCTAGCACTGAGTAGGCATGCACAGATCGCTTCTGGGACCCAAAAATATCGAATTTTCGGGTGTTTTGAGCCTGAATTTGAGATATAAACGGGTACTGAAGATGCATACACATATCGACTTTGGACACCTAAAATATAGATTTTTAGCATGTTTTGAGCCTATATTTTGAAAACATTCCAGCGCCTAGTAGGCATGTACAGATCGCTTCTGGGACCCAAAAATATTGAATTTTAGTGTGTTTTGAACCTGAATTTGAGATATAAACGGGGACTGAAGATGCATGCACATATCGACTTTTTGCACCTGAAATATCGATTTTGAGCATGTTTTGGGTCTGTATCTTGAAAACATACTAGCAAGGAGTAGGCATGTACAGATTGCTTCTGGGACCCAAAAATATTGAATTTTCGGGTGTTTTGAGCCTGAATTTGAGATATAAAAGGGTTCAGAAGATGCATACACATAATGACTTTGGGCACCTAAAATATAGATTTTCAGCATGTTTTGGGCCTGCATTTTAAAAATACTCTAACACAGAGTAGGCATGTACAGATCGCTTCTAGGACCCAAAAAAATCGAATTTTCGGGAGTTTTGAGGCCGAATTTGAGATATAAACGGGTACAGAAGATGCATGCACATATCGACTTTGGGCACCCAAAGTATCGATTTTTAGCACGTTTTGGGCCTATATTTTGAAAGTATTCTAGCACTTAGTAGGCATGTACAGATCGCTTCTGGGACCCAAAAATATCGAATTTTCGGGTGTTTTGAGCCTGAATTTGGGATATAAACGGATACAGAAGATGCATACACATATCGACTTTGTGCACCTAAAATATCGATTTTCAGCATGTTTTGGGCCTGTATTTTGAAAATACTCTAACAGGGAGTAGGCATGTACAGATCGCTTCTGGGACCCAAAACTATCGAATTTTCGGGTGTTTTGAGCCTGAATTTGAGATATAAACGGGTACAGAAGATGCATGAACATATCGACTTTAGACACTTAAAATATCGATTCTTATCATGTTTTGAGCCTATATTTTGAAAACATTCGAGCACTGAGTAGGCATGTACAGATACCTTCTGGGAACGAAAATGTTTGAATATTCGGGTGTTTTGAGCCTGAATTTGAGATATAAACGGGTACAGAAGATGCATGCACATATCGACTTTAGACACCTAAAAAATCGATTTTTTGCATGTTTTGGACCTATATTTTGAAAATATTCTAGCACTGAGTAGGCATGTACAGATTACTTCTGGGACCCAAAAATATCGAATTTTCGGGGGTTTTGAGCCTGAATTTGAGATATAGACGGGTATAGAAGATGCATACACATATTGACTTTGGGCACCTAAATTATCGATTTTCAGCATGTTTTTGGATTTTATTTTGAAAATACTCTAACACAGAGTAGGCTTGTACAGATCGCTTATGGGACCCAAAAATATCCAATTTTCGAGTGTTTTGAGCCTGAATTTAAGATATAAACAGGTACAGAAGATGCATGCACATATCGACTTTTGGCACCCAAAATATTGATTTTTAGCATGTTTTGGGCCTATTTTTTTCAAAATATTCTATCACTGAGTAGGCATGTACAGATTGCTTCTGCGACCAAAAAATATCGAATTTTTGGGTGTTTTGAGCCTGAATTTGGGATATAAACGGGTACAGAAGATGCATACACATATTGACTTTGGGCACCTAAAATATCGATTTTTAGCATGTTTTGGGCCTGTATTTTGAAAATACTCTAACACGGAGTAGGCATGTACAGATCGCTTCTGGGACCCAAAAATATCGAATTTTCGGGAGTGTTTGAGCCTGAATTTGAGATATAAACGGGTACAGAAGATGCATGCAGATATCGACTTTTGCACCTAAAATATCGATTTTTAGCATGTTTTGGGCCTATATTTTGAAAATATTATAGCACTAAGTAGACATGGTCATATTGCTTCTGGGACCCAAAAATATCGAATTTCCTGGTGTTTTGAGCCTGAATTTGAGATATAAAAGGGTACAGAAGATGCATACACATATTGACTTTGGGCACCTAAAATATAGATTTTCAGCATGTTTTGGGCCTGCATTTTGAAAATACTCTAACACAGAGTAGGCGTGTACAGATCGCTTCTAGGACCCAAAAATATCGAATTTTCGGGAGTTTTGAGCCTGAATTTGAGATATAAACGGGTACAGAAGATGCATGCACATATCGACTTTGGACACCTTAAATATCGATTTTTAGCATGTTTTTAGCCTATATTTTTAAAAAATTCTAGCACTGAGTAGGCATGTACAGATCGCTTCTGGGACCCAAAAATATGGAATTTTCGGGTGTTTTGAGCAAGAATTTGGGATATAAACGGATACAGAAGATGCATACACATATTGACTTTGTGCACCTAAAATGTAGATTTTCAGCATGTTTTGGGCCTGTATTTTGAAAATACTCTAACAAGGAGTAGGCATGTACAGATCGCTTCAGGGACCCAAAAATATCGAATTTTCGGGTGTTTTGAGCCTGAATTTGAGATATAAACGGGTACAGAAGATGAATGCACATATCGACTTTGGGCACCTAAAATGTCGATTTTTAGCATGTTTTGGGGCAATATCTTCAATATATTCTGGCACTGAGTAGGCATGTACAGATCGCTTCTGGGACCAAAAAATATCGAATTTTCGGGGGTTTTGAGCCTGAATTTGGGAAATAAACGGGTACTGAAGATGCATACACATATTGACTTCGGGCACCTAAAATTTCGATTTTCAGCATGTTTTGGGCCTGTATATTAAAAATACTCTAACACGGAGTAGGCATGTACAGATCGCTTCTGGGACCCAAAAATATCAAATTTTCGGGTGTTTTGAGCCTGAATTTGTGATATAAACGGGTACAGAAGATGCATACACATATCGACATTGGGCACCTAAAATATCGATTTTTAGCATGATTTGGGCCCATATATTGAAAAAATTCTAGCACTGAGTAGGCATGTACAGATCGCTTCTGGGACCAAAAAATATCGAATTTTCGGGAGTTTTGAGCCTGAATTTGAGATATAAACGGGTACAGAAGATGCATGCACATATCGACTTTGGGAACCCAAAATATCGATTTTTAGCATGTTTTATGCCTGTATTTTGAAAATACTCTAACACGGAGTAGGAATGTACAGATCGCTTCTGGGACCCAAAAATATCGAATTTTCGGGTGTTTTGAGCCTGAATTTGGGATATAAACGGATACAGAAGATGCATACACATATCGACTTTGTGCACCTAAAATATCGATTTTCAGCATGTTTTGGGCCTGTATTTTGAAAATACTCTAACAGGGAGTAGGCATGTACAGATCGCTTCTGGGACCCAAAAATATCGAATTTTCGGGTGTTTTGAGCCTGAATTTTAGATATAAACGGGTACAGAAGATGCATGAACATATCGACTTTAGAAACTTAAAATATCGATTCTTATTATGTTTTGAGCCTATATTTTGAAAACATTCCAGCACTGAGTAGGCATGTACAGATCGCTTCTGGGACCCAAAAATATGGAATTTTCGGGTGTTTTGACCTGAATTTGAGATATAAATGGGTACTGAAGATGCATGCACATATCGACTTTTTGCACCTGAAATATCGATTTTGAGCATGTTTTGGGTCTGTATCTTGAAAACATACTAGCAGGAGTAGGCATGTACAGATTGCTTCTGGGACCCAAAAATATTGAATTTTTGGGTGTTATGAGCCTTAATTTGAGATATAAACAGGTACAGAAGATACATGCACATATCGACTTTGGGCACCCAAAATATCGATTTTTAGCATGTTTTGGGCCTGTATTCTGAAAATACTCTAACCCGGAGTAGTCATGTACAGATCGCTTCTAGGACCCAAAAATATCGAATTTTCGGGAGTTTTGAGCCTGAATTTGAGATATAAACGGGTACAGAAGATGCATGCACATATCGACTTTGGACACCTTAAATATCGATTTTTAGCATGTTTTTAGCCTATATTTTTAAAAAATTCTAGCACTGAGTAGGCATGTACAGATCGCTTCTGGGACCCAAAAATATGGAATTTTCGGGTGTTTTGAGCAAGAATTTGGGATATAAACGGATACAGAAGATGCATACACATATTGACTTTGTGCACCTAAAATGTAGATTTTCAGCATGTTTTAGGCCTGTATTTTGAAAATACTCTAACAAGGAGTAGGCATGTACAGATCGCTTCAGGGACCCAAAAATATCGAATTTTCGTGTGTTTTGAGCCTGAATTTGAGATATAAACGGGTACAGAAGATGAATACACATATCGACTTTGGGCACCTAAAATGTCGATTTTTAGCATGTTTTGGGGCAATATCTTCAATGTATTCTGGCATTGAGTAGGCATGTACAGATCGCTTCTGGGACCAAAAAATATCGAATTTTCGGGGGTTTTGAGCCTGAATTTGGGAAATAAACGGGTACTGAAGATGCATACACATATTGACTTTGGGCACCTAAAATTTCGATTTTCAGCATGTTTTGGGCCTGTATATTGAAAATACTCTAACACGGAGTAGGCATGTACAGATCGCTTCTGGGACCCAAAAATATCGAATGTTCGGGTGTTTTGAGCCTGAATTTGAGATATAAACGGGTACAGAAGATGCATACACATATCGACATTGGGCACCTAAAATATCGATTTTCAACATGTTTTGGGCCTGTATATTGAAAATACTCTAACACGGAGTAGGCATGTACAGATCGCTTCTGGGACCCAAAAATATCGAATTTTCGGGGGTTTTGAGCCTGAATTTGGGATATTAACGGATACTGAAGATGCATACACATATTGACTTTGGGCACCTAAAATTTCGATTTTCAGCATGTTTTGGGCCTGTATATTGAAAATACTCTAACACGGAGTAGGCATGTACAGATCGCTTCTGGGACCCAAAAATATCGAATTTTCGGGTGTTTTGAGCCTGAATTTGAGATATAAACGGGTACAGAAGATGCATACACATATCGACATTGGGCACCTAAAATATCGATTTTTAGCATGATTTGGGCCCATATATTGAAAAAATTCTAGCACTGAGTAGGCATGTACAGATCGCTTCTGGGACCAAAAAATATCGAATTTTCGGGAGTTTTGAGCCTGAATTTGAGATATAAACGGGTACAGAAGATGCATGCACATATCGACTTTGGGAACCCAAAATATCGATTTTTAGCATGTTTTATGCCTATATTTTGAAAATACTCTAACACGGAGTAGGCATGTACAGATCGCTTCTGGGACCCAAAAATATCGAATTTTCGGGTGTTTTGAGCCTGAATTTGGGATATAAACGGATACAGAAGATGCATACACATATCGACTTTGTGCACCTAAAATATCGATTTTCAGCATGTTTTGGGCCTGTATTTTGAAAATACTCTAACAGGGAGTAGGCATGTACAGATCGCTTCTGGGACCCAAAAATATCGAATTTTCGGGTGTTTTGAGCCTGAATTTCAGATATAAACGGGTACAGAAGATGCATGAACATATCGACTTTAGAAACTTAAAATATCGATTCTTATTATGTTTTGAGCCTATATTTTGAAAACATTCCAGCACTGAGTAGGCATGTACAGATCGCTTCTGGGACCCAAAAATATGGAATTTTCGGGTGTTTTGACCTGAATTTGAGATATAAATGGGTACTGAAGATGCATGCACATATCGACTTTTTGCACCTGAAATATCGATTTTGAGCATGTTTTGGGTCTGTATCTTGAAAACATACTAGCAAGGAGTAGGCATGTACAGATTGCTTCTGGGACCCAAAAATATTGAATTTTTGGGTGTTATGAGCCTTAATTTGAGATATAAACAGGTACAGAAGATACATGCACATATCGACTTTGGGCACCCAAAATATCGATTTTTAGCATGTTTTGGGCCTGTATTCTGAAAATACTCTAACCCGGAGTAGTCATGTACAGATCGCTTCTAGGACCCAAAAATATCGAATTTTCGGGAGTTTTGAGCCTGAATTTGAGATATAAACGGGTACAGAAGATGCATGCACATATCGACTTTGGACACCTTAAATATCGATTTTTAGCATGTTTTTAGCCTATATTTTTAAAAAATTCTAGCACTGAGTAGGCATGTACAGATCGCTTCTGGGACCCAAAAATATGGAATTTTCGGGTGTTTTGAGCAAGAATTTGGGATATAAACGGATACAGAAGATGCATACACATATTGACTTTGTGCACCTAAAATGTAGATTTTCAGCATGTTTTAGGCCTGTATTTTGAAAATACTCTAACAAGGAGTAGGCATGTACAGATCGCTTCAGGGACCCAAAAATATCGAATTTTCGGGTGTTTTGAGCCTGAATTTGAGATATAAACGGGTACAGAAGATGAATGCACATATCGACTTTGGGCACCTAAAATGTCGATTTTTAGCATGTTTTGGGGCAATATCTTCAATGTATTCTGGCATTGAGTAGGCATGTACAGATCGCTTCTGGGACCAAAAAATATCGAATTTTCGGGGGTTTTGAGCATGAATTTGGGAAATAAACGGGTACTGAAGATGCATACACATATTGACTTTGGGCACCTAAAATTTCGATTTTCAGCATGTTTTGGGCCTGTATATTGAAAATACTCTAACACGGAGTAGGCATGTACAGATCGCTTCTGGGACCCAAAAATATCGAATGTTCGGGTGTTTTGAGCCTGAATTTGAGATATAAACTTGTACAGAAGATGCATACACATATCGACATTGGGCACCTAAAATATCGATTTTTAGCATGATTTGGGCCCATATATTGAAAAAATTCTAGCACTGAGTAGGCATGTACAGATCGCTTCTGGGACCAAAAAATATCGAATTTTCGGGAGTTTTGAGCCTGAATTTGAGATATAAACGGGTACAGAAGATGCATGCACATATCGACTTTGGGCACCTAAAATATCGATTTTTAGCATGTTTTTAGCCTATATTTTGAAAACATTCTAGCACTGAGTAGGCATGTACAGATCGCTTCTGGGACCATAAAATATGGAATTTTCGGGTGTTTTGAGCATGAATTTGAGATATAAACGTGTACAGAAGATGAATGCACAAATCGCCTTTGGGCACCTAAATTGTCGATTTTTAGCATGTTTTGGGCCCATATCTTCAATATATTCTAGCATTGAGTAGGCATGCACAGTTTGCTTCTGGGACCCAATAATATTGAATTTTCGGGTGTTTGTAGCCTGAATTTGAGATATAAACGGGTATTGAAGATGCATGCACATATCGACTTTTTGCACCTAAAATATCGATTTTGAGCATGTTTTGAGTCTGTATCTTGAAAATACTCTAACACGGAGTAGGCATGTACAGATCGCTTCTGGGACCCAAAAATATCGAATATTCGGGTGTTTTGAGCCTGAATTTGAGATATAAACGTGTACAGAAGATGAATGCACAAATCGCCTTTGGGCACCTAAATTGTCGATTTTTAGCATGTTTTGGGCCCATATCTTCAATATATTCTAGCATTGAGTAGGCATGTACAGATCGCTTCTGGGACCAAATAACATCGAATTTTCGGGTGTTTTGAGCCTGAATTTGAGATATAAACCGGTACAGAAGATGCATGCACATATCAACTTTTGCACCTAAAATATCGATTTTTAGCATGTTTTGGGCCTATATTTTGAAAACATTCTAGCACTAAGTAGGCATGTACAGATTGCTTCTGAGACCCAAAATTATCGAATATTCGGTTGTTTTGAGCCTGAATTTGAGATATAAACGGGTACAGAATGTGCATACACATATTGACTTTTAGCACCTAAAATATCGATTTTCAGCATGTTTTGGGCCTGTATTTTGAAAATACTCTAACACAGAGTAGGCATGTACAGATTGCTTCTGGGACCCAAAAATATCAAATTTTCGGGTGTTTTGAGCCTGAATTTGAGATGTAAACGGGTACAGAAGATGCATGCACATATCGACTTTAGACACCTAAAATATCGATTTTTAGCATGTTTTAAGAATATATTTTGAAAACATTCTAGCACTGAGTAGGCATGCACAAATCGCTTCTGGGACCCAAAAATATCGAATTTTCGGGTGTTTTGAGCCTCAATTTGAGATATAAACGGGTACAGAAGATGCATGCACATATCGACATTGGGCACCTAAAATATCGATTTTAAGCATGATTTGGGTCCATATATTGAAAAAATTCTAGCACTGACTAGGTATGTACAGATCGCTTCTGGGACCCAAAAATATCGAATTTTCGGGAGTTTTGAGCCTGAATTTGAGATATAAACGGGTACAGAAGATGCATGCTCATATCGACTTTGGGCACCCAAAATATCGATTTTCAGCATGTTTTAGGCCTGTATTTTGAAAATACTCTAACACGGAGTAGGCATGTACAGATCGCTTCTGGGAAACATAAATATCGAATTTTCGGGTTTTTTGAGCCTGAATTTGAGATATAAACGGGTACAGATGATGCATGCAGATATCGACTTTTGCACCTAAAATATCGATATTTAGCATGTTTTGGGCCTATATTTTGAAAATATTATAGCACTAAGTAGACAAGTTCATATTGCTTCTGGGACCCAAAAATATCGAATTTTCGGGTGTTTTGAGCCTGAATTTGTGATATAAACGGGTACAGAAAATGCATGCACATATCGACTTTAGCACCTAAAAAATCTATTTTTAGCATGTTTTGGACCTATATTTTGAAAATATTCTAGCACTCGGTAGGCATGTACAGATTACTTCTGGGACCCAAAAATATCGAATTTTTGTGGGTTTTGAGCCTGAATTTGAGATATAGAAGGGTATAGAAGATGCATACACATATTGACTTTGGGCACTTAAATTATCGATTTTCAGCATGTTTTGGGCCTATATTTTGAAAATACACTAACACAGAGTAGGAATGTACAGATCGCTTCTGGGACCCAAAAATATCGAATTTTCGGGTGTTTTGAGCCTGAATTTGAGATATAAACGGGTACAGAAGATGCATGCACATATCGACTTTAGACACCTAAAATATCGATTTTTAGCATGTTTTGAGCCTCTATTTTGAAAACATTCTAGCTCTGAATAGGCATGCACAGATCGCTTAAGGGAACCAAAAATATTGAATTTTCGGGTGTTTTAAGCCTCAATTTGAGATATAAACGGGTACAGAAGATGCATACACATATCAACTTTTTGCACCTAAAATATCGATTTTGAGCATGTTTTGGTTCTGTATCTTGAAAACATTTTAGCAAGAAGTAGGCATGTACCGATCGCTTCTGGGACCCAAAAATATCGAATTTTCGTGTGTTTTGAGCCTGAATTTGTGATATAAACGGGTACAGAAGATCCATGCACATATCGACTTTTGCACCTAAAATATCGATTTTTAGCATGTTTTAAGCCAATATTTAGAAAATATTCTAGCACTGAGTAGGCATGTACAGATTGATTCTGGGACCCAAAAATATCGAATTTTTGGGTGTTTTGAGCCTGAATTTTAGATATAAACTAGTACAGAAGATACATGTACATATCGACATTAGACACCTAAAATATCGATTTTGAGCATGTTTTGAGTCTGTATCTTGAAAATACTCTAACACGGAGTAGGCATGTACAGATCGCTTCTGGGACCCAAAAATATCGAATATTCGGGTGTTTTGAGCCTGAATTTGAGAAATAAACGTGTACAGAAGATGAATGCACAAATCGCCTTTGGGCACCTAAATTGTCGATTTTTAGCATGTTTTGGTCCCATATCTTCAATATATTCTAGCATTGAGTAGGCATGTACAGATCGCTTCTGGGACCAAATAACATCGAATTTTCGGGTGTTTTGAGCCTGAATTTGAGATATAAACCGGTACAGAAGATGCATGCACATATCAACTTTTGCACCTAAAATATCGATTTTTAGCATGTTTTGGGCCTATATTTTGAAAACATTCTAGCACTAAGTAGGCATGTACAGATTGCTTCTGAGACCCAAAATTATCGAATATTCGGTTGTTTTGAGCCTGAATTTGAGATATAAACGGGAACAGAATGTGCATACACATATTGACTTTTAGCACCTAAAATATCGATTTTTAGCATGTTTTGGGCCTGTATTTTGAAAATACTCTAACACAGAGTAGGCATGTACAGATTGCTTCTGGGACCCAAAAATATCGAATTTTCGGGTGTTTTGAGCCTGAATTTGAGATGTAAACGGGTACAGAAGATGCATGCACATATCGACTTTAGACACCTAAAATATCGATTTTTAGCATGTTTTAAGAATATATTTTGAAAACATTCTAGTACTGAGTAGGCATGCAAAAATCGCTTCTGGGACCCAAAAATATCGAATTTTCGGGTGTTTTGAGCCTCAATTTGAGATATAAACGGGTACAGAAGATGCATGCACATATCGACTTTGGGCACCCAAAATATCGATTTTCAGCATGTTTTAGGCCTGTATTTTGAAAATACTCTAACACGGAGTAGGCATGTACAGATCGCTTCTGGGACCCATAAATATCGAATTTTCGGGTGTTTTGAGCCTGAATTTGAGATATAAACGGGTACAGAAGATGCATGCAGATATCGACTTTTGCACCTAAAATATCGATTTTTAGCATGTTTTGCTCCTATATTTTGAAAATATTATAGCACTAAGTAGACATGTTCATATTGCTTCTGGGACCCAAAAATATCGAATTTTCGGGTGTTTTGAGCCTGTATTTGGGATATAAACGAATACAGAAGATGCATACACATATCGACTTTGTGCACCTAAAATATCGATTTTCAGCATGTTTTGGGCCTGTATTTTGAAAATACTCTAACAGGGAGTAGGCATGTACAGATCGCTTCTGGGACGCAAAAATATTGAATTTTTGGGTGTTATGAGCCTTAATTTGAGATATAAACAGGTACAGAAGATGCATGCACATATCGACTTTGGGCACCCAAAATATCGATTTTTAGCATGTTTTGGGCCTGTATTCTGAAAATACTCTAACACGGAGTAGTCATGTACAGATCGCTTCTGAGACACAAAAATATCCAATTTTCGAGTGTTTGAGCCTGAATTTAAGATATAAACGTATGCAGAAGATGCATGCACATATCGACTTTAGAAACTTAAAATATCGATTCTTATCATGTTTTGAGCCTATATTTTGAAAACATTCCAGCACGGAGTAGGCATGTACAGATCACTTCTGGGACCCAAAAATATGGAATTTTCGGGTGTTTTGACCTGAATTTGAGATATAAATGGGTACTGAAGATGCATGCACATATCGACTTTTTGCACCTGAAATATCGATTTTGAGCATGTTTTGGGTCTGTATCTTGAAAACATACTAGCAAGGAGTAGGCATGTACAGATTGCTTCTGGGACCAAAAAATATTGAATTTTTGGGTGTTATGAGCCTTAATTTGAGATATAAACAGGTACAGAAGATGCATGCACATATCGACTTTGGGCACCCAAAATATCGATTTTTAGCATGTTTTGGGCCTGTATTCTGAAAATACTCTAACACGGAGTAGTCATGTACAGATCGCTTCTGAGACACAAAAATATCCAATTTTCGAGTGTTTGAGCCTGAATTTAAGATATAAACGGGTGCAGAAGATGCATGCACATATCGACTTTTGGCACCCAAAATATTGATTTTTAGCTTGTTTTGGGCCTATATTTTGAAAATATTCTAGCACTGAGTAGTGATGTACAGATCGCTTCTGCGACCAAAAAATATCGAATTTTTGGGTGTTTTGAGCCTGAATTTGGGATATAAACGGGTACAGAAGATGCATTCACATATTGACTTTGTGCACCTAAAATATCGATTTTCAGCATGTTTTGGGCCTGTATTTTGAAAATACTCTAACATGGAGTAGGTATGTACAGATCGCTTCTGGGACCCAAAAATATCGAATTTTCAGGAGTTTTGAGCCTGAATTTGAGATATAAACGGGTACAGAAGATGTATGCACATATCGACTTTGGGCACCCAAAATATCGATTTTCAGCATGTTTTGGGCTTGTATTTTGAAAATACCCTAACACGGAGTGGGCATGTACAGATCGCTTCTGGGACCCAAAAATATCGAATTTTCAGGTGTTTTGAACCTGAATTTGAGATATAAACGGGTACAGAAGATGCATGCACATATCGACTTTGGGCACCTAAAATATCGATTTTTAGCATGTTTTTAGCCTATATTTTGAAAACATTCTAGCACTGAGTAGGCATGTACAGATCGCTTCTGGGACCATAAAATGTGGAATTTTCTTGTCTTTTGAGCCTGAATTTGAGATATAAACGTGTACAGAAGATGAATGCACAAATCGCCTTTGGGCACCTAAATTGTCGATTTTTAGCATGTTTTGGGCCCATATCTTCAATATATTCTAGCATTGAGTAAACATGTACAGATCTCTTCTGGGACCAAAAAACATCGAATTTTCGGGTGTTTTGAGACTGAATTTGAGATATAAACCGGTTCAGAAGATGCATGCACATATCGACTTTGGACACCTAAAATATCGATTTTTAGCATGTTTTTAGCCTATATTTTTAAAACATTCTAGCACTGAGTAGGCATGTACAGATCGCTTCTGGGACCCAAAAATATCGAATTTTCGGGGGTTTTGAGCCTGAATTTGGGAAATAAACGGGTACAGAAGATGCATACACATATTGACTTTGGGCACCTAAAATATCGATTTTCAGCATGTTTTGGGCCTGTATATTGAAAATACTCTAACACGGAGTAGGCATGTACAGATCGCTTCTGGGACCCAAAAATATCGAATTTTCGGGTGTTCAGAACCTGAATTTGAAATATAAACGTGTACTGAAGATGCATGCACATATCGACTTTTTGCACCTAAAATATCGATTTTTAGCATGTTTTGGGCCTATATTTTGAAAACATTCTAGCACTGAGTAGGCATGTACAGATTGCTTCTGGGACCTAAAATTATCGAATATTCGGTTGTTTTGAGCCTAAATTTGAGATATAAACGGGTACAGAATGTGCATACACATATTGACTTTTGGCACCTAAAATATCGATTTTTAGCATGTTTTGGGCCTGTATTTTGAAAATACTCTAACACAGAGTAGGCATGTACAGATTGCTTCTGGGACCCAAAAATATCGAATTTTCGGGTGTTTTGAGCCTGAATTTGATATGTAAACGGGTACAGAAGATGCATGCACATATCGACTTTAGACACCTAAAATATCGATTTTTAGCATGTTTTAAGAATATATTTTGAAAACATTCTAGCACTGAGTAGGCATGCACAAATCGCTTCTGGGACCCAAAAATATCGAATTTTCGGGTGTTTTGAGCCTGAATTTGAGATATAAACGGGTACTGAAGATGAATGCACATATCGACTTTGGACACCTAAAATATCGATTTTTAGCATGTTTTGGGCCTGTATATTGAAAATACTCTAACACGGAGTAGGCATGTTCAGATCGCTTCTAGGACCCAAAAATATCGAATTTTCGGATGTTCAGAACCTGAATTTGAAATATAAACGTGTACTGAAGATGCATGCACATTTCGACTTTTTGCACCTAAAATATCGATTTTGAGCATGTTTTGGGTCTGTATCTTGAAAACATTCTAGCATGGAGTAGGCATGTACAGATCGCTTCTGGGACCCAAAAATATCGAATTTTTGGGTGTTTTGAGCCTGAATTTGAGATGTAAACGGGTACAGAAGATGCATGCACATATCGACTTTAGACACCTAAAATATCGATTTTTAGCATGTTTTAAGAATATATTTTGAAAACATTCTAGCACTGAGTAGGCATGCACAAATCGCTTCTGGGACCCAAAAATATCGAATTTTCGGGGGTTTTGAGCCTCAATTTGAGATATAAACGGGTACAGAAGATGCATGCACATATCGACATTGGGCACCTAAAATATCGATTTTAAGCATGATTTGGGCCCATATATTGAAAAAATTCTAGCACTGAGTAGGTATGTACAGATCGCTTCTGGGACCCAAAAATATCGAATTTTCGGGAGTTTTGAGCCTGAATTTGAGATATAAACGGGAACTGAAGATACATGTACATATCGACGTTAGACACCTAAAATATCGATATTTAGCATGTTTTGGGCCTATATTTTGAAAATATTATAGCACTAAGTAGACATGTTCATATTGCTTCTGGGACCCAAAAATATAGAATTTTCGGGTGTTTTGAGCCTGAATTTGGGATATAAACGGATACAGAAGATGCATACACATATCGACTTTGTGCACCTAAAATATCGATTTTCAGCATGTTTTGGGCCTGTATTTTGAAAATACTCTAACACGGAGTAGGCATGTACAGATCGCTTCTGGGACCCATAAATATCGAATTTTCGGGTGTTTTGAGCCTGAATTTGAGATATAAACGGGTACAGAAGATGCATGCACATATCGACTTTTGCACCTAAAATATCGATTTTTAGCATGTTTTGGGCCTATATTTTGAAAATATTATAGCACTAAGTAGACATGTTCATATTGCTTCTGGGACCCAAAAATATCGAATTTTCGGGTGTTTTGAGCCTGTATTTGGGATATAAACGAATACAGAAGATGCATACACATATCGACTTTGTGCACCTAAAATATCGATTTTCAGCATGTTTTGGGCCTGTTTTTTGAAAATACTCTAACAGGGAGTAGGCATGTACAGATCGCTTCTGGGACCCAAAAATATTGAATTTTTGGGTGTTATGAGCCTTAATTTGAGATATAAACAGGTACAGAAGATGCATGCACATATCGACTTTGGGCACCCAAAATATCGATTTTTAGCATGTTTTGGGCCTGTATTCTGAAAATACTCTAACACGGAGTAGTCATGTACAGATCGCTTCTGAGACACAAAAATATCCAATTTTCGAGTGTTTGAGCCTGAATTTAAGATATAAACGGGTGCAGAAGATGCATACACATATCGACTTTTGGCACCCAAAATATTGATTTTTAGCTTGTTTTGGGCCTATATTTTGAAAATATTCTCGCACTGAGTAGTGATGTACAGATCGCTTCTGCGACCAAAAAATATCGAATTTTCGGGTGTTTTGAGCCTGAATTTGGGATATAAACGGGTACAGAAGATGCATTCACATATTGACTTTGTGCACCTAAAATATCGATTTATAGCATGTTTTGGGCCTGTATTTTGAAAATACTCTAACATGGAGTAGGTATGTACAGATCGCTTCTGGGACCCAAAAATATCGAATTTTCGGGAGTTTTGAGCCTGAATTTGAGATATAAACGGGTACAGAGGACGTATGCACATATCGACTTTGGGCACCCAAAATATCGATTTTCAGCATGTTTTGGGCTTGTATTTTGAAAATACCCTAACACGGAGTGGGCATGTACAGATCGCTTCTGGGACCCAAAAATATCGAATTTTCAGGTGTTTTGAACCTGAATTTGAGATATAAACGGGTGCAGAAGATGCATGTACATATCGACTTTGGGCACCTAAAATATCGATTTTTAGCATGTTTTTAGCCTATATTTTGAAAACATTCTAGCACTGAGTAGGCATGTACAGATCGCTTCTGGGACCATAAAATATGGAATTTTCTTGTGTTTTGAGCCTGAATTTGAGATATAAACGTGTACAGAAGATGAATGCACAAATCGCCTTTGGGCACCTAAATTGTCGATTTTTAGCATGTTTTGGGCCCATATCTTCAATATATTCTAGCATTGAGTAAACATGTACAGATCTCTTCTGGGTCCAAAAAACATCGAATTTTCGGGTGTTTTGAGCCTGAATTTGAGATATAAACCGGTACAGAAGATGCATGCACATATCGACTTTGGACACCTAAAATATCGATTTTTAGCATGTTGTTAGCCTATATTTTTAAAACATTCTAGCACTGAGTAGGCATGTACAGATCGCTTCTGGGACCCAAAAATATCGAATTTTCGGGGGTTTTGAGCCTGAATTTGGGAAATAAACGGGTACAGAAGATGCATACACATATTGACTTTGGGCACCTAAAATATCGATTTTCAGCATGTTTTGGGCCTGTATATTGAAAATACTCTAACACGGAGTAGGCATGTACAGATCGCTTCTGGGACCCAAAAATATCGAATTTTCGGGTGTTTAGAACCTGAATTTGAAATATAAACGTGTACTGAAGATGCATGCACATATCGACTTTTTGCACCTAAAATATCGATTTTTAGCATGTTTTGGGCCTATATTTTGAAAACATTCTAGCACTGAGTAGGCATGTTCAGATTGCTTCTGGGACCTAAAATTATCGAATATTCGGTTGTTTTGAGCCTAAATTTGAGATATAAACGGGTACAGAATGTGCATACACATATTGACTTTTGGCACCTAAAATATCGATTTTTAGCATGTTTTGAGCCTATATATTGAAAACATTCTAGCACTGAGTAGGCATGCACAGTTTGCTTCTGGGACCCAATAATATTGAATTTTCGGGTGTTTGTAGCCTGAATTTGAGATATAAACGGGTACTGAAGATGCATGCACATATCGACTTTTTGCACCTAAAATATCGATTTTGAGCATGTTTTGAGTCTGTATCTTGAAAATACTCTAACACGGAGTAGGTATGTACAGATCGCTTCTGGGACCCAAAAATATCGAATTTTCGGGAGTTTTGAGCCTGAATTTGAGATATAAACGGGTACAGAAGATGCATGCACGTATCGACTTTGGGCACCCAAAATATCGATTTTCAGCATGTTTTAGGCCTGTATTTTGAAAATACTCTAAAACGGAGTAGGCATGTACAGATCGCTTCTGGGACCCATAAATATCGAATTTTCGGGTGTTTTGAGCCTGAATTTGAGATATAAACGGGTACAGAAGATGCATGCAGATATCGACTTTTGCACCTAAAATATCGATATTTAGCATGTTTTGGGCCTAAATTTTGAAAATATTATAGCACTAAGTAGACATATTCATATTGCTTCTGGGACCCAAAAATATCGAATTTTCGGGTGTTTTGTGCCTGAATTTGGGATATAAACGGATACAGAAGATGCATACACATATCGACTTTGTGCACCTAAAATATCGATTTTCAGCATGTTTTGGGCCTGTATTTTGAAAATACTCTAACAGGGAGTAGGCATGTACAGATCGCTTCTGGGACCCAAAAATATCGAATTTTCGGGTGTTTTGAGCCTGAATTTGAGATATAAACGGGTACAGAAGATGCATGAACATATCGACTTTAGAAACTTAAAATATCGATTCTTATCATGTTTTGAGCCTATATTTTGAAAACATTCCAGCACGGAGTAGGCATGTACAGATCGCTTCTGGGACCCAAAAATATTGAATTTTCGGGTGTTTTGACCTGAATTTGAGATATAAATGGGTACTGAAGATGCATGCACATATCGACTTTTTGCACCTGAAATATCGATTTTGAGTACGTTTTGGGTCTGTATCTTGAAAACATACTAGCAAGGAGTAGGCATGTACAGATTGCTTCTGGGACCCAAAAATATTGAATTTTTGGGTGTTATGAGCCTTAATTTGAGATATAAACAGGTACAGAAGATGCATGCACATATCGACTTTGGGCACCCAAAATATCGATTTTTAGCATGTTTTGGGCCTGTATTCTGAAAATACTCTAACACGGAGTAGTCATGTACAGATCGCTTCTGGGACACAAAAATATCCAATTTTCGAGTGTTTGAGCCTGAATTTAAGATATAAACGGGTGCAGAAGATGCATGCACATATCGACTTTTGGCACCCAAAATATTGATTTTTAGCTTGTTTTGGGCCTATATTTTGAAAATATTCTAGAACTGAGTAGTCATGTACAGATCGCTTCTGCGACCAAAAAATATCGAATTTTTGGGTGTTTTGAGCCTGAATTTGGGATATAAACGGGTACAGAAGATGCATTCACATATTGACTTTGTGCACCTAAAATATCGATTTTCAGCATGTTTTGGGCCTGTATTTTGAAAATACTCTAACATGGAGTAGGTATGTACAGATCGCTTCTGGGACCCAAAAATATCGAATTTTCGGGAGTTTTGAGCCTGAATTTGAGATATAAACGGGTACAGAAGATGTATGCACATATCGACTTTGGGCACCCAAAATATCGATTTTCAGCATGTTTTGGGCTTGTATTTTGAAAATACCCTAACACGGAGTGGGCATGTACAGATCGCTTCTGGGACCCAAAAATATCGAATTTTCAGGTGTTTTGAACCTGAATTTGAGATATAAACGGGTACAGAAGATGCATGCACATATCGACTTTGGGCACCTAAAATATCGATTTTTAGTATGTTTTTAGCCTATATTTTGAAAACATTCTAGCACTGAGTAGGCATGTACATATCGCTTCTGGTACCATAAAATATGGAATTTTCGGGTGTTTTGAGCCTGAATTTGAGATATAAACGTGTACAGAAGATGAATGCACAAATCGCCTTTGGGCACCTAAATTGTCGATTTTTAGCATGTTTTGGGCCCATATCTTCAATATATTCTAGCACTGAGTAGGCATGTACAGATCTCTTCTGGGACCAAAAAACATCGAATTTTTGGGTGTTTTGAGCCTGAATTTGAGATATAAACCGGTACAGAAGATGCATGCACATATCGACTTTGGACACCTAAAATATCGATTTTTAGCATGTTTTTAGCCTATATTTTTAAAACATTCTAGCACTGAGTAAGCATGTACAGATCGCTTCTGGGACCCAAAAATATCGAATTTTCGGGGGTTTTGAGCCTGAATTTGGGAAATAAACGGGTACAGAAGATGCATACACATATTGACTTTGGGCACCTAAAATATCGATTTTCAGCATGTTTTGGGCCTGTATATTGAAAATACTCTAACATGGAGTAGGCATGTACAGATCGCTTCTGGGACCCAAAAATATCGAATTTTCGGGTGTTCAGAACCTGAATTAGAAATATAAACGTGTACTGAAGATGCATGCACATATCGACTTTTTGCACCTAAAATATCGATTTTTAGCATGTTTTGGGTCTGTATCTTGAAAACATTCTAGCATGGAGTAGGCATGTACAGATTGCTTCTGGGACCCAAAAATATCGAATTTTTGGGTGTTTTGAGCCTGAATTTGAGATATAAACGGGTACAGAATATGCATGCACATATCAACTTTTGCACCTAAAATATCGATTTTCAGCATGTTTTGGGCCCATATTTTGAAAACATTCTAGCACTAAGTAGGCATGTACAGATTGTTTCTGAGACCCAAAATTATCGAATATTCGGTTGTTTTGAGCCTGAATTTGAGATATAAACGGGTACAGAATGTGCATACACATATTGACTTTTGGCACCTAAAATATCGATTTTTAGCATGTTTTGGGCCTGTATTTTGAAAATACTCTAACACAGAGTAGGCATGTACAGATTGCTTCTGGGACCCAAAAATATCGAATTTTCGGGTGTTGTGAGCCTGAATTTGAGATGTAAACGGGTACAGAAGATGCATGCACATATCGACTTTAGACACCTAAAATATCGATTTTTAGCATGTTTTAAGAATATATTTTGAAAACATTCTAGCACTGAGTAGGCATGCACAAATCGCTTCTGGGACCCAAAAATATCGAATTTTCGGGGGTTTTGAGCCTCAATTTGAGATATAAACGGGTACAGAAGATGCATGCACATATCGACATTGGGCACCTAAAATATCGATTTTAAGCATGATTTGGGCCCATATATTGAAAAAATTCTAGCACTGAGTAGGTATGTACAGATCGCTTCTGGGACCCAAAAATATCGAATTTTCGGGAGTTTTGAGCCTGAATTTGGGATATAAACGGATACAGAAGATGCATACACATATCGACTTTGTGCACCTAAAATATCGATTTTCAGCATGTTTCGGCCTGTATTTTGAAAATACTCTAACAGGGAGTAGGCATGTACAGATCGCTTCTGGGACCAAAAAATATCGAATTTTCGGGTGTTTTGAGCCTGAATTTGAGATATAAACGGGTACAGAAGATGCATGAACATATCGACTTTAGAAACTTAAAATATCGATTCTTATCATGTTTTGAGCCTATATTTTGAAAACATTCCAGCACGGAGTAGGCATGTACAGATCGCTTCTGGGACCCAAAAATATTGAATTTTCGGGTGTTTTGACCTGAATTTGAGATATAAATGGGTACTGAAGATGCATGCACATATCGACTTTTTGCACCTGAAATATCGATTTTGAGTATGTTTTGGGTCTGTATCTTGAAAACATACTAGCAAGGAGTAGGCATGTACAGATTGCTTCTGGGACCCAAAAATATTGAATTTTTGGGTGTTATGAGCCTTAATTTGAGATATAAACGGGTACTGAAGATGCATGCACATATCGACTTTTGTGCACCTAAAAGATTGATTTTCAGTATGTTTTGAGCATTTATTTTGAAAATACTATAACACGGAGTAGTCATGTACAGATCGCTTCTGCGACCAAAAAATATCGAATTTTTGGGTGTTTTGAGCCTGAATTTGGGATATAAACGGGTACAGAAGATGCATTCACATATTGACTTTGTGCACCTAAAATATCGATTTTCAGCATGTTTTGGGCCTGTATTTTGAAAATACTCTAACATGGAGTAGGTATGTACAGATCGCTTCTGGGACCCAAAAATATCGAATTTTTGGGAGTTTTGAGCCTGAATTTGAGATATAAACGGGTACAGAAGATGTATGCACATATCGATTTTGGGCACCCAAAATATCGATTTTCAGCAAGTTTTGGGCTTGTATTTTGAAAATACCCTAACACGGAGTGGGCATGTACAGATCGCTTCTGGGACCCAAAAATATCGAATTTTCAGGTGTTTTGAACCTGAATTTGAGATATAAACGGGTACAGAAGATGCATGCACATATCGACTTTGGGCACCTAAAATATCGATTTTTAGCATGTTTTTAGCCTATATTTTGAAAACATTCTAGCACTGAGTAGGCATGTACAGATCGCTTCTGGGACCATAAAATATGGAATTTTCGGGTGTTTTGAGCCTGAATTTGAGATATAAACGTGTACAGAAGATGAATGCACAAATCGCCTTTGGGCACCTAAATTGTCGATTTTTAGCATGTTTTGGGCCCATATCTTCAATATATTCTAGCATTGAGTAGGCATGTACAGATCTCTTCTGGGACCAAAAAATATCGAATTTTCGGGTGTTTTGAGCCTGAATTTGAGATATAAACCGGTACAGAAGATGCATGCACATATCGACTTTGGACACCTAAAATATCGATTTTTAGCATGTTTTTAGCCTATATTTTAAAAACATTCTAGCACTGAGTAGGCATGTACAGATCGCTTCTGGGACCCAAAAATATCGAATTTTCGGGGGTTTTGAGCCTGAATTTGGGAAATAAACGGGTACAGAAGATGCATACACATATTGACTTTGGGCACCTAAAATATCGATTTTCAGCATGTTTTGGGCCTGTATATTGAAAATACTCTAACACGGAGTAGGCATGTACAGATCGCTTCTGGGACCCAAAAATATCGAATTTCCGGGTGTTCAGAACCTGAATTTGAAATATAAACGTGTACTGAAGATGCATGCACATATCGACTTTTTGCACCTAAAATATCGATTTTTAGCATGTTTTGGGCCTATATTTTGAAAACATTCTAGCACTGAGTAGGCATGTACAGATTGCTTCTGAGACCTAAAATTATCGAATATTCGGTTGTTTTGAGCCTGAATTTGAGATATAAACGGGTACAGAATGTGCATACACATATTGACTTTTGGCACCTAAAATATCGATTTTTAGCATGTTTTGGGCCTGTATTTTGAAAATACTCTAACACAGAGTAGGCATGTACAGATTGCTTCTGGGACCCAAAAATATCGAATTTTCGGGTGTTTTGAGCCTGAATTTGAGATGTAAACGGGTACAGAAGATGCATGCACATATCGACTTTAGACACCTAAAATATCGATTTTTAGCATGTTTTAAGAATATATTTTGAAAACATTCTAGCACTGAGTAGGCATGCACAAATCGCTTCTGGGACCCAAAAATATCGAATTTTCGGGTGTTTTGAGCCTGAATTTGAGATATAAACGGGTACTGAAGATGAATGCACATATCGACTTTGGACACCTAAAATATCGATTTTTAGCATGTTTTGAGCCTCTATTTTGAAAACATTCTAGCACTGAGTAGGCATGCTCAGATCGCTTCTGGGACCCAAAAATATCGAGTTTTCGGGTGTTTTGAGCCTGAATTTGAGATATAAACGGGTACTGAAGATGCATGCACATATCGACTTTTTGCACCTAAAATATCGATTTTTAGCATGTTTTGCGTTTGTATCTTTAAAACATTCTAGCAAGGAGTAGGCAGGTACAGATCGCTTCAGGAACACAAAAATATCGAATTTTCGGGTGTTTTGAGCTTGAATTTGAGATATAAACGGGTGCAGAAGATGCATGAACATATTGACTTTAGACACTTAAAATATCGATTTTTAGCATGTTTTGAGCCTATATTTTGAAAACATTCCAGCACTGAGTAGGCATGAACAGATCGCTTCTGGGACCCAACAATATTTAATTTTCGGGTGTATGGAGCCTGAATTTGAGATATAAACGGGTACTGAAGATGCATGCACATATCGACTTTTTGCACCTAAAATATCGATTTTTAGCATGTTTTGGGTCTGTATCTTGAATACATTCTAGCAAGAAGTAGGCGTGTACAGATCGCATCTGGGACCCAAAAATATCGAATTTTAGGGTGTTTTGAGCCTGAATTTGTGATATAAACGGGTACAGAAGATGCATGCACATATCGACTTTAGCACCTAAAAAATCGATTTTTAGCATGTTTTGGACCTATATTTTGAAAATATTCTAGCACTCGGTAGGCATGTACAGATTACTTCTGGGACCCAAAAATATCGAATTTTCGTGGGTTTTGAGCCTGAATTTGAGATATAGAAGGGTATAGAAGATGCATACACATATTGACTTTGGGCACTTAAATTATCGATTTTCAGCATGTTTTGGGCCTTTATTTTGAAAATACACTAACACAGAGTAGGAATGTACAGATCGCTTCTGGGACCCAAAAATATCGAATTTTCGGGTGTTTTGAGCCTGAATTTGGGATATAAACGGGTACAGAATATGCATGCACATATCGACTTTAGACACCTAAAATATCGATTTTTAGCATGTTTTGAGCCTATATTTTGAAAACATTCTAGCTCTGAGTAGGCATGCACAGATCGCTTAAGGTAACCAAAAATATTGAATTTTCGGGTGTTTTAAGCCTGAATTTGAGATATAAACGGGTACAGAAGATGCATACACATATCAACTTTTTGCACCTAAAATATCGATTTTGAGCATGTTTTGGTTCTGTATCTTGAAAACATTTTAGCAAGAAGTAGGCATGTACCGATCGCTTCTGGGACCCAAAAATATCGAATTTTCGGGTGTTTTGAGCCTGAATTTGAGATATAAACGGGTACAGAAGATGCATGCACATATCGACTTTAGCACCTAAAATATCGATTTTTAGCATGTTTTAAGCCAATATTTTGAAAATATTCTAGCACTGAGTAGGCATGTACAGATCGATTCTGGGACCCAAAAATATCGAATTTTCGGGTGTTTTGAGCCTGAATTGTAGATATAAACTAGTACAGAAGATACATGTACATATCGACATTAGACACCTAAAATATCGATTTTTAGCATGTTTTGAGCCTATATATTGAAAACATTCTAGCACTGAGTAGGCATGCACAGTTTGCTTCGGGGACCCAATAATATTGAATTTTCGGGTGATTGGAGCCTGAATTTGAGATATAAACGGGTACTGAAGATGTATGCACATATCGACTTTTTGCACCTAAAATATCGATTTTGAGCATGTTTTGAGTCTGTATCTTGAAAATACTCTAACACGGAGTAGGCATGTACAGATCGCCTCTGGGACCCAAAAATATCGAATATCTGGGTGTTTTGAGCCTGAATTTGAGATATAAACGTGTACAGAAGATGAATGCACAAATCGCCTTTGGGCACCTAAATTGTCGATTTTTAGCATGTTTTGGGCCCATATCTTCAATATATTCTAGCATTGAGTAGGCATGTACAGATCGCTTCTGGGACCAAATAACATCGAATTTTCGGGTGTTTTGAGCCTGAATTTGAGATATAAACCGGTATAGAAGATGCATGCACATATCGACTTTGGACACCTAAAATATCGATTTTTAGCATGTTTTTAGCCCATATTTTTAAAACATTCTAGCACTGAGTAGGCATGTACAGATCGCTTCTAGGACCAAAAAATATCGAATTTTCGGGGGTTTTGAGCCTGAATTTGGGAAATAAACGGGTACAGAAGATGCATACACATATTGACTTTGGGCACCTAAAATATCGATTTTCAGCATGTTTTGGGCCTGTATATTGAAAATTCTCTAACACGGAGTAGGCATGTACAGATCGCTTCTAGGACCCAAAAATATCGAATTTTTGGGGGTTTTGAGCCTGAATTTGAGATATAAACGGGTACAGAATATGCATGCACATATCAACTTTTGCACCTAAAATATCGATTTTTAGCATGTTTTGGGCCTATATTTTGAAAACATTCTAGCACTGAGTAGGCATGTACAGATTGCTTCTGAGACCCAAAATTATCGAATATTCGGTTGTTTTGAGCCTGAATTTGAGATATAAACGGGTACAGAATGTGCATACACATATTGACTTTTTGCACCTAAAATATCGATTTTTAGCATGTTTTGGGCCTGTATTTTGAAAATACTCTAACACAGAGTAGGCATGTACAGATTGCTTCTGGGACCCAAAAATATCGAATTTTCGGGTGTTTTGAGCCTGAATTTGAGATGTAAACGGGTACAGAAGATGCATGCACATATCGACTTTAGACACCTAAAATATCCATTTTTAGCATGTTTTAAGAATATATTTTGAAAACATTCCAGCACTGAGTAGGCATGCACAAAT
Organism: Petrolisthes cinctipes; assembly: GCA_033782935.1. Lineage (NCBI taxonomy): Eukaryota > Metazoa > Arthropoda > Malacostraca > Decapoda > Porcellanidae > Petrolisthes > Petrolisthes cinctipes. Next base: position 514,407 of record JAWQEG010000369.1, read on the forward strand.
CGCTTCTGGGACCCAAAAATATCGAATTTTCGGGTGTTTTGAGCCTGAATTTGAGATATAAACGGGTACTGAAGATGAATGCACATATAGACTTTGGACACCTAAAATATCGATTTTTAGCATGTTTTGAGCCTCTATTTTGAAAACATTCTAACACTGAGTAGGCATGCTCAGATCCCTTCTGGGACCCAAAAATATCGAGTTTTCGGGTGTTTTGAGCCTGAATTTGAGATATAAACGGGTACTGAAGATGCATGCACATATCGACTTTTTGCACCTAAAATATCGATTTTTAGCATGTTTTGCGTTTGTATCTTTAAAACATTCTAGCAAGGAGTAGGCAGGTACAGATCGCTTCAGGAACACAAAAATATCGAATTTTCGGGTGTTTTGAGCTTGAATTTGAGATATAAACGGGTGCAGAAGATGCATGAACATATTGACTTTAGACACTTAAAATATCGATTTTTAGCATGTTTTGAGCCTATATTTTGAAAACATTCCAGCACTGAGTAGGCATGAACAGATCGCTTCTGGGACCCAACAATATTTAATTTTCGGGTGTATGGAGCCTGAATTTGAGATATAAACGGGTACTGAAGATGCATGCACATATCGACTTTTTGCACCTAAAATATCGATTTTTAGCATGTTTTGGGTCTGTATCTTGAATACATTCTAGCAAGAAGTAGGCGTGTACAGATCGCATCTGGGACCCAAAAATATCGAATTTTCGGGTGTTTTGAGCCTGAATTTGTGATATAAACGGGTACAGAAGATGCATGCACATATCGACTTTAGCACCTAAAAAATCGATTTTTAGCATGTTTTGGACCTATATTTTGAAAATATTCTAGCACTCGGTAGGCATGTACAGATTACTTCTGGGACCCAAAAATATCGAATTTTCGTGGGTTTTGAGCCTGAATTTGAGATATAGAAGGGTATAGAAGATGCATACACATATTGACTTTGGGCACTTAAATTATCGATTTTCAGCATGTTTTGGGCCTTTATTTTGAAAATACACTAACACAGAGTAGGAATGTACAGATCGCTTTTGGGACCCAAAAATATCGAATTTTCGGGTGTTTTGAGCCTGAATTTGGGATATAAACGGGTACAGAAGATGCATGCACATATCGACTTTAGACACCTAAAATGTCGATTTTTAGCATGTTTTGAGCCTATATTTTGAAAACATTCTAGCTCTGAGTAGGCATGCACAGATCGCTTAAGGTAACCAAAAATATTGAATTTTCGGGTGTTTTAAGCCTGAATTTGAGATATAAACGGGTACAGAAGATGCATACACATATCAACTTTTTGCACCTAAAATATCGATTTTGAGCATGTTTTGGTTCTGTATCTTGAAAACATTTTAGCAAGAAGTAGGCATGTACCGATCGCTTCTGGGACCCAAAAATATCGAATTTTCGGGTGTTTTGAGCCTGAATTTGAGATATAAACGGGTACAGAAGATGCATGCACATATCGACTTTAGCACCTAAAATATCGATTTTTAGCATGTTTTAAGCCAATATTTTGAAAATATTCTAGCACTGAGTAGGCATGTACAGATCGATTCTGGGACTCAAAAATATCGAATTTTCGGGTGTTTTGAGCCTGAATTGTAGATATAAACTAGTACAGAAGATACATGTACATATCGACATTAGACACCTAAAATATCGATTTTTAGCATGTTTTGAGCCTATATATTGAAAACATTCTAGCACTGAGTAGGCATGCACAGTTTGCTTCGGGGACCCAATAATATTGAATTTTCGGGTGATTGGAGCCTGAATTTGAGATATAAACGGGTACTGAAGATGTATGCACATATCGACTTTTTGCACCTAAAATATCGATTTTGAGCATGTTTTGAGTCTGTATCTTGAAAATACTCTAACACGGAGTAGGCATGTACAGATCGCCTCTGGGACCCAAAAATATCGAATATCTGGGTGTTTTGAGCCTGAATTTGAGATATAAACGTGTACAGAAGATGAATGCACAAATCGCCTTTGGGCACCTAAATTGTCGATTTTTAGCATGTTTTGGGCCCATATCTTCAATATATTCTAGCATTGAGTAGGCATGTACAGATCGCTTCTGGGACCAAATAACATCGAATTTTCGGGTGTTTTGAGCCTGAATTTGAGATATAAACCGGTATAGAAGATGCATGCACATATCGACTTTGGACACCTAAAATATCGATTTTTAGCATGTTTTTAGCCCATATTTTTAAAACATTCTAGCACTGAGTAGGCATGTACAGATCGCTTCTGGGACCCAAAAATATCGAATTTTCGGGGGTTTTGAGCCTTAATTTGGGAAATAAACGGGTACAGAAGATGCATACACATATTGACTTTGGGCACCTAAAATATCGATTTTCAGCATGTTTTGGGCCTGTATATTGAAAATTCTCTAACACGGAGTAGGCATGTACAGATCGCTTCTAGGACCCAAAAATATCGAATTTTTGGGGGTTTTGAGCCTGAATTTGAGATATAAACGGGTACAGAATATGCATGCACATATCAACTTTTGCACCTAAAATATCGATTTTTAGCATGTTTTGGGCCTATATTTTGAAAACATTCTAGCACTGAGTAGGCATGTACAGATTGCTTCTGAGACCCAAAATTATCGAATATTCGGTTGTTTTGAGCCTGAATTTGAGATATAAACGGGTACAGAATGTGCATACACATATTGACTTTTGGCACCTAAAATATCGATTTTTAGCATGTTTTGGGCCTGTATTTTGAAAATACTCTAACACAGAGTAGGCATGTACAGATTGCTTCTGGGACCCAAAAATATCGAATTTTCGGGTGTTTTGAGCCTGAATTTGAGATGTAAACGGGTACAGAAGATGCATGCACATATCGACTTTAGACACCTAAAATATCGATTTTTAGCATGTTTTAAGAATATATTTTGAAAACATTCCAGCACTGAGTAGGCATGCACAAATCGCTTCTGGGACCCAAAAATATCGAATTTTCGGGCGTTTTGAGCCTGAATTTGAGATATAAACGGGTACTGAAGATGAATGCACATATAGACTTTGGACACCTAAAATATCGATTTTTAGCATGTTTTGAGCCTCTATTTTGAAAACATTCTAGCACTGAGTAGGCATGCTCAGATCCCTTCCGGGACCCAAAAATATCGAATTTTAGGGTGTTTTGAGCCTGAATTTGAGATATAAACGGGTACAGAAGATGCATACACATATCGACTTTGGACACCTAAAATATCGATTTTGAGCATGTTTTGGTTCTGTATCTTGAAAACATTTTAGCAAGAAGTAGGCATGTACAGATCGCTTCTGGGACCCAAAAATATCGAATTTTCGGGTGTTTTGAGCCTGAATTTGAGATATAAACGGGTACAGAAGATGCATGCACATATCGACTTTTGCACCTAAAATATCGATTTTTAGCATGTTTTAAGCCAATATTTTGAAAATATTCTAGCACTGAGTAGGCATGTACAGATTGATTCTGGGACCCAAAAATATCGAATTTTCGGGTGTTTTGAGCCTGAATTTTAGATATAAACTAGTACAGAAGATACATGTACATATCGACATCAGACACCTAAAATATCGATTTTTAGCATGTTTTGAGCCTATATATTGAAAACATTCTAGCACTGAGTACGCATGCACAGTTTGCTTCTGGGACCCAATAATATTGAATTTTTGGGTATTTTGAGCCTGAATTTGATATATAAACGGGTACTGAAGATGCATGCACATATCGACTTTTTGCACCTAAAATATCGATTTTGAGCATGTTTTGGGTCTGTATCTTGAAAACATTCTAGCATGGAGTAGGCATGTACAGATTGCTTCTGGGACCCAAAAATATCGAATTTTTGGGTGTTTTGAGCCTGAATTTGAGATATAAACGGGTACAGAATATGCAAGCACATATCAACTTTTGCACCTAAAATATAGATTTTTAGCATGTTTTGGGCCTATATTTTGAAAACATTCTAGCACTGATTAGGCATGTACAGATTGCTTCTGAGACCCAAAATTATCGAATTTTCGGGTGTTTTGAGGTGGAATTTGGGATATAAACGGGTACAGAAGATGCATACACATATTGACTTTGGTCACCTAAAATATCGATTTTCTGCTTGTTTTGGGCCTGTATTTTGAAAATACTCTAACACGGAGTAGGCAAGTACAGATCGTTTCTGGGACCCCAAAATATCGAATTTTCGGGTGTTTTGAGCCTGAATTTGAGATATAAACGGGTACAGAAGATGCATGCACATATCGACTTTTGGGCACCTAAAATATCGATTTTAAACATGTTTTGGGTCTGTATCTTGAAAACATTCTAACTAGGAGTAGAGATGTACAGATCGCTTCTAGAACCCAAAAAAACCGAATTTTCGGGTGTTTTGAGCCTGAATTTGAGATATAAACGGGTACAGAAGATGAATGCACATATCGACTTTAGTCACTTAAAATATCGATTTTTAGAATGTTTTGAGCCTATATTTTGAAAACATTCTAGCACTGACTAGACATGTACAGATCGCATTTGAGACTCAAAATTATCGAATTTTCGGGTGTTTTGAGGTTGAATTTGAGATATAAACGAGTGTAGAAGAAGCATACACATGTTGATTTTGGGCACCTAAAATATCGATTTTCAGCATGTTTTGGGCCTGCATCTTAGAAGGCATGTACAGATCGCTTCTGGGACCCCAAAATATCGAATTTTCGGGTGTTTGGAGCCTGAATTTGAGATATAAACGGGTACAGAAGATGAATGCACATATCGACTTTTGGGCACCTAAAAGAGCGATTTTCAGTATGTTTTCGGTCTGTATTTTGAAAATACTCTAACACGGAGTAGGCATGTTCAGTTCGCTTCTGGGACCCCAAAATATCGAATTTTCGGGTGTTTTAGGCCTGAATTTGAGATATCGACTTTGGGCACCTAAAATATCGATTTTTAGCATGTTTTGGGCCTATATTTTAAAAATATTCTAGCACTAAGTAGGAATGTACAGATCACTTCTGGGACCCCAAAATATCGAATTTTCGGGTGTTTTGAAGTTGAATTTGGGATATAAACCGGTACAGAAGATGCATGCACATATCGACTTTTGGGCACCTAAAAGATCGATTTTCTGTATGTTTTGGGTCTGTAATTTGAAAATACTCTAACACGGAGTAGGCATGCACAGTTCGCTTTTGGGACCCCAAAATATCGAATTTTAGGGTGTTTTGGGGCTGAATTTGAGATATCGAATTTGGGCACCTAAAATATCGATTTTTAGCATGTTTTGGTCCTATATTTTGAAAATACTCTAGCACTAAGTAGGCATGCACAGATCACTTCTGGGACCCTAAAATATCGAATTTTCGGGTGTTTTGAGCCTGAATTCGAGATATCGATTTTGAGCGTGTTTTGGGTCTGTATCTTGAAAACATTCTAACTAGGAGTAGGGATGTACAGATCGCTTCTGGGATCCAAAATTATCGAATTTTCGGGTGTTTCGAGGTTGAATTTGAGATATAAACGAGTGCAGAAGATGCATACTCATGTTGACTTTGGGCACCTAAAATATCGATTTTCAGCATGTTTTGGGCCTGCATCTGAGTAGGCATGTACAGATAGTTTCTGGGACCCCAAAATATCGAATTTTCGGGTGTTTTGGGCCTGAATTTGAGATATCGACTTTGGGCACCTTAAATATCGATTTTTTAGCATGTTTTGGGCCTATATTTTGAAAATATTCTAGCACTAAGTAGGCATGTACAGATTACTTTTGGGACCCCAAAAATCGATTTTTCGGGTATTTTGTGCCTGAATTTGAAATGTAAACGGGTACAGATGATGCATGCACATATCGACTTTCGACACTTAAAATATCAATTTTTAGCATGTTTTGAGCCTATATTTTGAAAAATTTCTAGCACTGAGTAGGCATGTACAGATAATTTCTGGGACCCCAAAATATCGAATTTTCGGGTGTTTTGGGCCTGAATTTGAGATATCGACTTTGGGCACCTAAAAGATCGATTTTCAGTATGTTTTGGGCCTATATTTTGAAAATACTCTAACACGGAGTAGGCATGTACAGATCGCTTATGGGACTCCAAAATATCGATTTTCGGGTGTTTTGAGCCTGAATTTGAGATATAAACGGGTACAGAAGATGCATGCACATATCGACATTTGGGCACATAAAATATCGATTTTGAGCATGTTTTGGGTCTGTATCTTGAAAACATTCTAACTAGGAGTAGGGATGAACAGATCGCTTCTAGGACCCAAAAATACCGAATTTTCGGGTGTTTTGAGCCTGAATTTGAAATATAAACGGATACAGAAGATGCATGCACATATTGACTTTGGTCACCTAAAATATCGATTTTCAGCATGTTTTGGGCCTGTATTTTGAAAATACTCTAACTAGGAGTAGGCATATACAGATCGCTTCTGGGACCCAAAAATATCGAATTTTCGGGTGTTTTGAGCCTGAATTTGAGATATAAACGGGTATTGAAAATGCATGCACATATCGACTTTGGACACTTAAAATATAGATTTTTAACATATTTTGAGCCTATATTTTCAAAACATTCTAGCACTGACTAGACATGTACAGATCGCTTCTGGGACCCAAAATTATCGAATTTTCGGGTGTTTTGAGGTTGAATTTGAGATATAAACGAGTGAAGAAGATGCATACACATGTTGACTTTGGGCGCCAAAAATATCGATTTTCAGCATGTTTTGGGCCTGCATCTGAGTAGGCATGTACAGATCGCTTCTGGGACCCAAAAATATCGAATTTTCGGGTGTTTGGAGCCTGAATTTGAGATATAAACGGGTACAGAAGATGCATGCACATATCGACTTTGGACACTTAAAATATAGATTTTTAACATGTTTTGAGCCTATATTTTCAAAACATTCTAGCACTGACTAGACTTGTACAGATCGCTTCTGGGACCCAAAATTATCGAATTTTCGGGTGTTTTGAGGTTGAATTTGAGATATAAACGAGTGAAGAAGATGCATACACATGTTGACTTTGGGCGCCAAAAATATCGATTTTCAGCATGTTTTGGGCCTGCATCTGAGTAGGCATGTACAGATCGCTTCTGGGACCCCAAAATATCGAATTTTCGGGTGTTTGGAGCCTGAATTTGAGATATAAACGGGTACAGAAGATGCATGCACATATCGATTTTTGGGCACCTAAAAGATCGATTTTCAGTATGTTTTGGGCCTGTATTTTGAAAATACTCTAACACGGAGTAGGCATGTACAGTTCGCTTCTGGGACCCCAAAATATCGAATTTTCGGGTGTTTTGAGCCTTAATTTGAGATATAAACGGGCACAGATGATGGATGCATGCACATATCGACTTTGGACACTTAGAACATCGATTTTTAGCATGTTTTGAGCCTATATTTTGAAGAAATTCTAGCACTGAGTAGGCATGTACAGATCGCTTCTGGGACCCAAAAATATCGAATTTTCGGGTGTTTTGAGGTTGAATTTGGGATATAAACGGGTACAGAAGATGCATGCACATATAGACTTTTGGGCACCTAAAAGATCGATTTTCAGCTTGTTTTGGGCCTGTATTTTTAAAATACTCTAACACGGAGTAGGCAAGTACAGATCGCTTCTGGGACCCCAAAATATCGAATTTTCGGGTGTTTTGAGCCTGAATTTGAGATATAAACGGGTACAGAAGATGCATCCACAAATCGGCTTTTAGGCACCTAAAAGATCGATTTTCAGTATGTTTTGGGCATGAATATTGAAAATACTCTAACACGGAGTAGGCATGTACAGATCGCTTCTGGGACCCCAAATTATCGAATTTTTGGGTGTTTTGGGCCTGAATTTAAGATATAGACTTTGAGCACCTAAAATATTGATTTCTAGCATGTTTTGAGCCTATATTTTGAAAATATTCTAGCAATGACTAGGCATGTACAAATCGCTTCTGGGACCCCAAAATATCGAATTTTCGGGTGTTTTGAGCCTGAATTTGAGATATAAACGGGTACAGAAGATGCGCATCATCCACATATCGACTTTTGGTCACCTAAAAGATCGATTTTCAGTATGTTTCGGGCCGGTATATTGAAAATACTCTTACACGGAGTAGGCATGTACAGATCGCTTCTGGGATCCCAAAATATCGAATTTTAGGGTGTTTTGGGCCTGAATTTGAGATATCGACTTCGGGCACCTCAAATATCGATTTTTAGCATGTTTTGGGCCTATATTTTGAAAATATTCTAGCACTGTGTATGCATGTACAAATCGCTTCTGGGACCCTAAAATATCGAATTTTCGGGTGTTTTGAGCCTGAATTTGGGATATAAACGGGTACAGAAGATGCATGCACATATCGACTTTTGGGCACGTAAAATATCGATTTTGAGCATGTTTTGGGTCTGTATCTTGAAAACATTCTAACTAGGAGTAGGGATGTACAGATCGCTTCTAGGACCCAAAAATACCGAATTTTCGGGTGTTTTGAGCCAGAATTTGAGATATACACAGGTAGAGATGATGCATGCACAAATCGACTTTGGACACTTAAAATATCGATTTTTAGCATGTTTTGAGCCTATATTTTGAAAACATTCTAGCACTGAGTAGGCATGTACAGATCGCTTCTGGGACCCAAAAATATCGAATTTTCGGGTGATTTGAGGTTAAATTTGGGATATAAACGGGTGCAGAAGATGCATACACATATTGACTTTGGTCACCTAAAATATCGATTTTCAGCTTGTTTTGGGCCTGTATTTTGAAAATACTCTAACACGGAGGAGGCAAGTACAGATCGCTTCTGGGACCCCAAAATATCGAATTTTCGGGTGTTTTGAGCCTGAATTTGAGATATAAACGGGTACAGAAGATGCATCCACAAATCGGCTTTTAGGCACCTAAAAGATCGATTTTCAGTATGCTTTGGACCTGAATATTGAAAATACTCTAACACGGAGTAGGCATGTACAGATCGCTTCTGGGACCCCAAAATATCGAATTTTTGGGTGTTTTGGGCCTGAATTTGAGATATCGACTTTGGGCACCTAAAATATCGATTTTTAGCATGTTTTGAGCATATATTTTGAAAATATTCTAGCACTGAGTAGGCATGTACAGATCGCTTCTGAGACCCCAAAATATCGAATTTTCGGGTGTTTTGAGCCTGAATTTGAGATATAAACAGGTACAGAAGATGCATCCACATATCGTCTTTTGGGCACCTAAAAGAACGATTTTCAGTATGTTTTGGGTCTTTATATTGAAAATACTCTAACACGGAGTAGGCATGTACATATCGCTTCTGGGACCCCAAAATATCGAATTTTTGGGTGTTTTGAGCCTGAATTTGAGATATAAACGGGTACAGAAGATGCATGCACATATCGACTTTTGGGCACCTAAAATATCGATTTTGAGCATGTTTTGGGTCTGTATCTTGAAAACATTCTAACTAGGAGTAGGGATGTACAGATCGCTTCAAGGACCCAGAAATACCGAATTTTCGGGTGTTTGTTAGCCTGAATTTGAGATATAAACGGGTACAGAAGATGCATGCACATATTGACTTTGGGCACCTAAAATATCGATTTTCAGCATGTTTTGGGCCTGTATTTTGAAAATACTCTAACTAGGAGTAGGCATGTACAGATCGCTTCTAGGACCCAGAAATACCGAATTTTCGGGTGTTTTGAGCCTGAATTTGGGATATAAACGGGTACAGAAGATGCATGCACATATCGACTTTGGACACTTAAAATATCGATTTTTAGCATGTTTTGAGCCTATATTTTGAAAAAATTCTAGCACTGACTAGACATATACAGATCGCTTCTGGGACCCAAAATTATCTAATTTTCGGGTGTTTTGAGGTTGAATTTGAGATATAAACGAGTGCAGAAGATGCATACACATGTTGACTTTGGGCACCTAAAATATCGATTTTCAGCATGTTTTGGGCCTGCATCTGAGTAGGCATGTACAGATCGCTTTTGGGACCCCGAAATATCGAATTTTCGGGTGTTTGGAGCCTTAATTTGAGATATAAACGGGTACAGAAGGTGCATGCACATATCGACTTTTGGGCACCTAAAAGATCGATTTTCAGTATGTTTTGGGCCTGTATTTTGAAAATACTCTAACACGGAGTAGGCATGTACAGTTCGCTTCAGGGACCCCAAAATATCGAATTGTCGGGTGTTTTGGGCCTGAATTTGAGATATCGTCTTTGGGCACCTAAATTATCGATTTTTTTCATGTTTTGGGCCTATATTTTGAAAATATTCTAGCACTAACTAGGCATGTACAGATCACTTCTGGGACCCCAAAATATCGAATTTTCGGGTTTTTTGAGCCTAAAATTGAGATATAAACGGGTACAGATGATGCATGCACATATTGACTTTGGACACTTAAAATATCGATTTTTAGCATGTTTTGAGCCTATATTTTGAAAACATTCTAGCACTGAGTACAGATCGCTTCTGGGACCCCAAAATATCGATTTTTCGGGTGTTTTGAGCCTGAATTTGAGATATAAACGGGTACAGAAGATGCATGCACATATCGACTTTTGGGCACCTAAAATATCGATTTTGAGCATGTTTTGGGTCTGTATCTTGAAAAAGTTCTAGCACTAAGTAGGCATGTACAGATCGCGTATGGGACCCAAAAATATCGAATTATCGGGTGTTTTGAGGTTGAATTTGGGATATAAACGGGTACAGAAGATGCATGCACATATCGACTTTTGGGCACCTAAAAGATCGTTTTTCAGTACGTTTTGGGCCTGTATTTTGAAAATACTTTAACACGGAGTAGGCATATGCAGTTCCCTTCTGGGACCCCAAACTATCGAATTTTCGGGTGGTTTGGGCCTGAATTTGAGATATCGACTTTGGGCACCGAAAATATCGATTTTTAGCATGTTTTTGGCCTATATTTTGAAAATATTCTAGCACTAAGTAGGCATGTACAGATCACTACTGGGACCCCAAAATATCGAATTTTCGGGTGTTTTCAGCCTAAATTTTAGATTTAAACGTTTACAGATGATGCATGCACATATTGACTTTGGACACTTAAAATATCGATTTTTAGCATGTTTTGAGCCTATATTTTGAAAACATTCTAGCACTGACTAGACATGTACAGATCGCTTCTGGGACCCAAAATTATCAAATTTTCGGGTGTTCTGAGGTTGAATTTGAGATATAAACGAGTGCAGAAGATGCATACACATGTTGACTTTGGGCACCTAAAATATCGATTTTAAGCATGTTTTGGTCCTGCATCTGAGTAGGCATGTACAGATCGCTTCTGGGACCCTAAAATATCGAATTTTCGGGTGTTTGGAGCCTGAATTTGAGATATAAACGGGTACAGAAGATGCATGCACATATCGACTTTTGGGTACCAAAAAGATCGATTTTCAGTATGTTTTGGGCCTGTATTTTGAAAATACTCTAACACGGAACAGGCATGTACAGTTCGCTTCTGGGACCCCAAAATATCGAGTTTTCAGGTGTTTTGGACCTGGATTTGAGATATCAACTTTGGGCACCTAAAATATCGATTTTTAGCATGTTTTGGGCCTGTATTTTGAAAATATTCTAGCACTAAGTATGCATGTACAGATCACTTCTGGGACCCCAAAATATCGAATTTTCGGGTGTTTTGAGCCTGAATTTGAGATATAAACGGGTACAGATGATGCATGCACATATAGACTTTGGACACCTAAAATATCGATTTTTAGCATGTTTTGAGCCTCTATTTTGAAAACATTCTAGCACTGAGTAGGCATGCTCAGATCCCTTCCGGGACCCAAAAATATCGAATTTTAGGGTGTTTTGAGCCTGAATTTGAGATATAAACGGGTACAGAATGTGCATACACATATTGACTTTTGGCACCTAAAATATCGATTTTTAGCATGTTTTGGGCCTGTATTTTGAAAATACTCTAACACAGAGTAGGCATGTACAGATTGCTTCTGGGACCCAAAAATATCGAATTTTCGGGTGTTTTGAGCCTGAATTTGAGATGTAAACGGGTACAGAAGATGCATGCACATATCGACTTTAGACACCTAAAATATAGATTTTTAGCATGTTTTAAGAATATATTTTGAAAACATTCCAGCACTGAGTAGGCATGCACAAATCGCTTATGGGACCCAAAAATATCGAATTTTCGGGCGTTTTGAGCCTGAATTTGAGATATAAACGGGTACTGAAGATGAATGCACATATAGACTTTGGACACCTAAAATATCGATTTTTAGCATGTTTTGAGCCTCTATTTTGAAAACATTCTAGCACTGAGTAGGCATGCTCAGATCCCTTCCGGGACCCAAAAATATCGAATTTTAGGGTGTTTTGAGCCTGAATTTGAGATATAAACGGGTACAGAAGATGCATACACATATCGACTTTGGACACCTAAAATATCGATTTTGAGCATGTTTTGGTTCTGTATCTTGAAAACATTTTAGCAAGAAGTAGGCATGTACAGATCGCTTCTGGGACCCAAAAATATCGAATTTTCGGGTGTTTTGAGCCTGAATTTGAGATATAAACGGGTACAGAAGATGCATGCACATATCGACTTTTGCACCTAAAATATCGATTTTTAGCATGTTTTAAGCCAATATTTTGAAAATATTCTAGCACTGAGTAGGCATGTACAGATTGATTCTGGGACCCAAAAATATCGAATTTTCGGGTGTTTTGAGCCTGAATTTTAGATATAAACTAGTACAGAAGATACATGTACATATCGACATCAGACACCTAAAATATCGATTTTTAGCATGTTTTGAGCCTATATATTGAAAACATTCTAGCACTGAGTAGGCATGCACAGTTTGCTTCTGGGACCCAATAATATTGAATTTTTGGGTATTTTGAGCCTGAATTTGATATATAAACGGGTACTGAAGATGCATGCACATATCGACTTTTTGCACCTAAAATATCGATTTTGAGCATGTTTTGGGTCTGTATCTTGAAAACATTCTAGCATGGAGTAGGCATGTACAGATCGCTTCAGGGACCCAAAAATATCGAATTTTTGGGTGTTTTGAGCCTGAATTTGAGATATAAACGGGTACAGAATATGCAAGCACATATCAACTTTTGCACCTAAAATGTAGATTTTTAGCATGTTTTGGGCCTATATTTTGAAAACATTCTAGCACTGATTAGGCATGTACAGATTGCTTCTGAGACCCAAAATTATCGAATTTTCGGGTGTTTTGAGGTGGAATTTGGGATATAAACGGGTACAGAAGATGCATACACATATTGACTTTGGTCACCTAAAATATCGATTTTCTGCTTGTTTTGGGCCTGTATTTTGAAAATACTCTAACACGGAGTAGGCAAGTACAGATCGTTTCTGGGACCCCAAAATATCGAATTTTCGGGTTTTTTGAGCCTGAATTTGAGATATAAACGGGTACAGAAGATGCATGCACATATCGACTTTTGGGCACCTAAAATATCGATTTTAAGCATGTTTTGGGTCTGTATCTTGAAAACATTCTAACTAGGAGTAGAGATGTACAGATCGCTTCTAGAACCCAAAAAAACCGAATTTTCGGGTGTTTTGAGCCTGAATTTGAGATATAAACGGGTACAGAAGATGCATGCACATATTGACTTTGGGTACCTAAAATATCGATTTTCAGCATGATTTGGGCCTGTATTTTGAAAATACTTTAACTAGGAGTATGCATGTACAGATCGCTTCTGAGACCCAAAAATATTGAATTTTCGGGTGCTTTGAGCCTGAATTTGTGATATAAACGGGTACAGAAGATGAATGCACATATCGACTTTAGTCACTTAAAATATCGATTTTTAGAATGTTTTGAGCCTATATTTTGAAAACATTCTAGCACTGACTAGACATGTACAGATCGCATTTGAGACTCAAAATTATCGAATTTTCGGGTGTTTTGAGGTTGAATTTGAGATATAAACGAGTGTAGAAGAAGCATACACATGTTGATTTTGGGCACCTAAAATATCGATTTTCAGCATGTTTTGGGCCTGCATCTTAGAAGGCATGTACAGATCGCTTCTGGGACCCCAAAATATCGAATTTTCGGGTGTTTGGAGCCTGAATTTGAGATATAAACGGGTACAGAAGATGAATGCACATATCGACTTTTGGGCACCTAAAAGAGCGATTTTCAGTATGTTTTCGGTCTGTATTTTGAAAATACTCTAACACGGAGTAGGCATGTTCAGTTCGCTTCTGGGACCCCAAAATATCGAATTTTCGGGTGTTTTAGGCCTGAATTTGAGATATCGACTTTGGGCACCTAAAATATCGATTTTTAGCATGTTTTGGGCCTATATTTTAAAAATATTCTAGCACTAAGTAGGAATGTACAGATCACTTCTGGGACCCCAAAATATCGAATTTTCGGGTGTTTTGAAGTTGAATTTGGGATATAAACCGGTACAGAAGATGCATGCACATATCGACTTTTGGGCACCTAAAAGATCGATTTTCTGTATGTTTTGGGTCTGTAATTTGAAAATACTCTAACACGGAGTAGGCATGTACAGTTCGCTTTTGGGACCCCAAAATATCGAATTTTCGGGTGTTTTGGGGCTGAATTTGAGATATCGAATTTGGGCACCTAAAATATCGATTTTTAGCATGTTTTGGTCCTATATTTTGAAAATACTCTAGCACTAAGTAGGCATGCACAGATCACTTCTGGGACCCTAAAATATCGAATTTTCGGGTGTTTTGAGCCTGAATTCGAGATATCGATTTTGAGCGTGTTTTGGGTCTGTATCTTGAAAACATTCTAACTAGGAGTAGGGATGTACAGATCGCTTCTGGGATCCAAAATTATCGAATTTTCGGGTGTTTCGAGGTTGAATTTGAGATATAAACGAGTGCAGAAGATGCATACTCATGTTGACTTTGGGCACCTAAAATATCGATTTTCAGCATGTTTTGGGCCTGCATCTGAGTAGGCATGTACAGATAGTTTCTGGGACCCCAAAATATCGAATTTTCGGGTGTTTTGGGCCTGAATTTGAGATATCGACTTTGGGCACCTTAAATATCGATTTTTTAGCATGTTTTGGGCCTATATTTTGAAAATATTCTAGCACTAAGTAGGCATGTACAGATTACTTCTGGGAACCCAAAAATCGATTTTTCGGGTATTTTGTGCCTGAATTTGAAATGTAAACGGGTACAGATGATGCATGCACATATCGACTTTCGACACTTAAAATATCAATTTTTAGCATGTTTTGAGCCTATATTTTGAAAAATTTCTAGCACTGAGTAGGCATGTACAGATAATTTCTGGGACCCCAAAATATCGAATTTTCGGGTGTTTTGGGCCTGAATTTGAGATATCGACTTTGGGCACCTAAAAGATCGATTTTCAGTATGTTTTGGGCCTATATTTTGAAAATACTCTAACACGGAGTAGGCATGTACAGATCGCTTATGGGACTCCAAAATATCGATTTTCGGGTGTTTTGAGCCTGAATTTGAGATATAAACGGGTACAGAAGATGCATGCACATATCGACATTTGGGCACATAAAATATCGATTTTGAGCATGTTTTGGGTCTGTATCTTGAAAACATTCTAACTAGGAGTAGGGATGAACAGATCGCTTCTAGGACCCAAAAATACCGAATTTTCGGGTGTTTTGAGCCTGAATTTGAAATATAAACGGATACAGAAGATGCATGCACATATTGACTTTGGTCACCTAAAATATCGATTTTCAGCATGTTTTGGGCCTGTATTTTGAAAATACTCTAACTAGGAGTAGGCATATACAGATCGCTTCTGGGACCCAAAAATATCGAATTTTCGGGTGTTTTGAGCCTGAATTTGAGATATAAACGGGTATTGAAAATGCATGCACATATCGACTTTGGACACTTAAAATATAGATTTTTAACATGTTTTGAGCCTATATTTTCAAAACATTCTAGCACTGACTAGACATGTACAGATCGCTTCTGGGACCCAAAATTATCGAATTTTCGGGTGTTTTGAGGTTGAATTTGAGATATAAACGAGTGAAGAAGATGCATACACATGTTGACTTTGGGCGCCAAAAATATCGATTTTCAGTATGTTTTGGGCCTGCATCTGAGTAGGCATGTACAGATCGCTTCTGGGACCCAAAAATATCGAATTTTCGAGTGTTTGGAGCCTGAATTTGAGATATAAACGGGTACAGAAGATGCATGCACATATCGACTTTGGACACTTAAAATATAGATTTTTAACATGTTTTGAGCCTATATTTTCAAAACATTCTAGCACTGACTAGACTTGTACAGATCGCTTCTGGGACCCAAAATTATCGAATTTTCGGGTGTTTTGAGGTTGAATTTGAGATATAAACGAGTGAAGAAGATGCATACACATGTTGACTTTGGGCGCCAAAAATATCGATTTTCAGCATGTTTTGGGCCTGCATCTGAGTAGGCATGTACAGATCGCTTCTGGGACCCCAAAATATCGAATTTTCGGGTGTTTGGAACCTGAATTTGAGATATAAACGGGTACAGAAGATGCATGCACATATCGATTTTTGGGCACCTAAAAGATCGATTTTCAGTATGTTTTGGGCCTGTATTTTGAAAATACTCTAACACGGAGTAGGCATGTACAGTTCGCTTCTGGGACCCCAAAATATCGAATTTTCGGGTGTTTTGAGCCTTAATTTGAGATATAAACGGGCACAGATGATGGATGCATGCACATATCGACTTTGGACACTTAGAACATCGATTTTTAGCATGTTTTGAGCCTATATTTTGAAAAAATTCTAGCACTGAGTAGGCATGTACAGATCGCTTCTGGGACCCAAAAATATCGAATTTTCGGGTGTTTTGAGGTTGAATTTGGGATATAAACGGGTACAGAAGATGCATGCACATATAGACTTTTGGGCACCTAAAAGATCGATTTTCAGCTTGTTTTGGGCCTGTATTTTTAAAATACTCTAACACGGAGTAGGCAAGTACAGATCGCTTCTGGGACCCCAAAATATCGAATTTTCGGGAGTTTTGAGCCTGAATTTGAGATATAAACGGGTACAGAAGATGCATCCACAAATCGGCTTTTAGGCACCTAAAAGATCGATTTTCAGTATGTTTTGGGCATGAATATTGAAAATACTCTAACACGGAGTAGGCATGTACAGATCGCTTCTGGGACCCCAAATTATCGAATTTTTGGGTGTTTTGGGCCTGAATTTAAGATATAGACTTTGGGCACCTAAAATATTGATTTCTAGCATGTTTTGAGCCTATATTTTGAAAATATTCTAGCAATGACTAGGCATGTACAAATCGCTTCTGGGACCCCAAAATATCGAATTTTCGGGTGTTTTGAGCCTGAATTTGAGATATAAACGGGTACAGAAGATGCGCATCATCCACATATCGACTTTTGGTCACCTAAAAGATCGATTTTCAGTATGTTTCGGGCCGGTATATTGAAAATACTCTTACACGGAGTAGGCATGTACAGATCGCTTCTGGGATCCCAAAATATCGAATTTTAGGGTGTTTTGGGCCTGAATTTGAGATATCGACTTCGGGCACCTCAAATATCGATTTTTAGCATGTTTTGGGCCTATATTTTGAAAATATTCTAGCACTGTGTATGCATGTACAAATCGCTTCTGGGACCCTAAAATATCGAATTTTCGGGTGTTTTGAGCCTGAATTTGGGATATAAACGGGTACAGAAGATGCATGCACATATCGACTTTTGGGCACGTAAAATATCGATTTTGAGCATGTTTTGGGTCTGTATCTTGAAAACATTCTAACTAGGAGTAGGGATGTACAGATCGCTTCTAGGACCCAAAAATACCGAATTTTCGGGTGTTTTGAGCCAGAATTTGAGATATACACGGGTAGAGATGATGCATGCACAAATCGACTTTGGACACTTAAAATATCGATTTTTAGCATGTTTTGAGCCTATATTTTGAAAACATTCTAGCACTGAGTAGGCATGTACAGATCGCTTCTGGGACCCAAAAATATCGAATTTTCGGGTGATTTGAGGTTAAATTTGGGATATAAACGGGTGCAGAAGATGCATACACATATTGACTTTGGTCACCTAAAATATCGATTTTCAGCTTGTTTTGGGCCTGTATTTTGAAAATACTCTAACACGGAGGAGGCAAGTACAGATCGCTTCTGGGACCCCAAAATATCGAATTTTCGGGTGTTTTGAGCCTGAATTTGAGATATAAACGGGTACAGAAGATGCATCCACAAATCGGCTTTTAGGCACCTAAAAGATCGATTTTCAGTATGCTTTGGACCTGAATATTGAAAATACTCTAACACGGAGTAGGCATGTACAGATCGCTTCTGGGACCCCAAAATATCGAATTTTTGGGTGTTTTGGGCCTGAATTTGAGATATCGACTTTGGGCACCTAAAATATCGATTTTTAGCATGTTTTGAGCATATATTTTGAAAATATTCTAGCACTGAGTAGGCATGTACAGATCGCTTCTGAGACCCCAAAATATCGAATTTTCGGGTGTTTTGAGCCTGAATTTGAGATATAAACAGGTACAGAAGATGCATCCACATATCGTCTTTTGGGCACCTAAAAGAACGATTTTCAGTATGTTTTGGGTCTTTATATTGAAAATACTCTAACACGGAGTAGGCATGTACATATCGCTTCTGGGACCCCAAAATATCGAATTTTTGGGTGTTTTGAGCCTGAATTTGAGATATAAACGGGTACAGAAGATGCATGCACATATTGACTTTGGGCACCTAAAATATCGATTTTCAGCATGTTTTGGGCCTGTATTTTGAAAATACTCTAACTAGGAGTAGGCATGTACAGATCGCTTCTAGGACCCAGAAATACCGAATTTTCTGGTGTTTTGAGCCTGAATTTGGGATATAAACGGGTACAGAAGATGCATGCACATATCGACTTTGGACACTTAAAATATCGATTTTTAGCATGTTTTGAGCCTATATTTTGAAAAAATTCTAGCACTGACTAGACATATACAGATCGCTTCTGGGACCCAAAATTATCTAATTTTCGGGTGTTTTGAGGTTGAATTTGAGATATAAACGAGTGCAGAAGATGCATACACATGTTGACTTTGGGCACCTAAAATATCGATTTTCAGCATGTTTTGGGCCTGCATCTGAGTAGGCATGTACAGATCGCTTTTGGGACCCCGAAATATCGAATTTTCGGGTGTTTGGAGCCTTAATTTGAGATATAAACGGGTACAGAAGGTGCATGCACATATCGACTTTTGGGCACCTAAAAGATCGATTTTCAGTATGTTTTGGGCCTGTATTTTGAAAATACTCTAACACGGAGTAGGCATGTACAGTTCGCTTCAGGGACCCCAAAATATCGAATTGTCGGGTGTTTTGGGCCTGAATTTGAGATATCGTCTTTGGGCACCTAAAATATCGATTTTTTTCATGTTTTGGGCCTATATTTTGAAAATATTCTAGCACTAACTAGGCATGTACAGATCACTTCTGGGACCCCAAAATATCGAATTTTCGGGTGTTTTGAGCCTAAAATTGAGATATAAACGGGTACAGATGATGCATGCACATATTGACTTTGGACACTTAAAATATCGATTTTTAGCATGTTTTGAGCCTATATTTTGAAAACATTCTAGCACTGAGTACAGATCGCTTCTGGGACCCCAAAATATCGATTTTTCGGGTGTTTTGAGCCTGAATTTGAGATATAAACGGGTACAGAAGATGCATGCACATATCGACTTTTGGGCACCTAAAATATCGATTTTGAGCATGTTTTGGGTCTGTATCTTGAAAAAGTTCTAGCACTAAGTAGGCATGTACAGATCGCGTATGGGACCCAAAAATATCGAATTTTCGGGTGTTTTGAGGTTGAATTTGGGATATAAACGGGTACAGAAGATGCATGCACATATCGACTTTTGGGCACCTAAAAGATCGTTTTTCAGTACGTTTTGGGCCTGTATTTTGAAAATACTTTAACACGGAGTAGGCATATGCAGTTCCCTTCTGGGACCCCAAACTATCGAATTTTCGGGTGGTTTGGGCCTGAATTTGAGATATCGACTTTGGGCACCGAAAATATCGATTTTTAGCATGTTTTTGGCCTATATTTTGAAAATATTCTAGCACTAAGTAGGCATGTACAGATCACTACTGGGACCCCAAAATATCGAATTTTCGGGTGTTTTCAGCCTAAATTTTAGATTTAAACGTTTACAGATGATGCATGCACATATTGACTTTGGACACTTAAAATATCGATTTTTAGCATGTTTTGAGCCTATATTTTGAAAACATTCTAGCACTGACTAGACATGTACAGATCGCTTCTGGGACCCAAAATTATCAAATTTTCGGGTGTTCTGAGGTTGAATTTGAGATATAAACGAGTGCAGAAGATGCATACACATGTTGACTTTGGGCACCTAAAATATCGATTTTAAGCATGTTTTGGTCCTGCATCTGAGTAGGCATGTACAGATCGCTTCTGGGACCCTAAAATATCGAATTTTCGGGTGTTTGGAGCCTGAATTTGAGATATAAACGGGTACAGAAGATGCATGAACATATCGACTTTTGGGTACCAAAAAGATCGATTTTCAGTATGTTTTGGGCCTGTATTTTGAAAATACTCTAACACGGAACAGGCATGTACAGTTCGCTTCTGGGACCCCAAAATATCGAGTTTTCAGGTGTTTTGGACCTGGATTTGAGATATCAACTTTGGGCACCTAAAATATCGATTTTTAGCATGTTTTGGGCCTGTATTTTGAAAATATTCTAGCACTAAGTATGCATGTACAGATCACTTCTGGGACCCCAAAATATCGAATTTTCGGGTGTTTTGAGCCTGAATTTGAGATATAAACGGGTACAGATGATGCATGCACATATCGACTTTGGACACATAAAATATCGATTTTTAGCATGTTTTGAGCCTATATTTTGAAAAAATTCTAGCCCTGAGTAGGCATGTACAGATTCCTTATAGGACCCAAAAATATCGAATTTTCGGGTGTTTTGAGGTTGAATTTGGGATATAAACGGGTGTAGAAGATGCATACACATATTGACTTTGGTCACCTAAAATATCGATTTTCAGCATGTTTTGGGCCTGTATTTTGAAAATACTCTAACATGGAGTAAGCAAGTACAGATCGCTTCTGGGACCCCAAAATATCGAATTTTAGGGGGTTTTTGGCCTGAATTTGAGATATCGACTTTGGGCACCTAAAATATCGATTATAGCATGTTTTGAGCCTATATTTTGAAAATATTCTAGCACTGAGTAGGCATGGACAGATCGCTTCTGGGACCCCAAAATATCGAATTTTCGGGTGTTTTGAGCCTGAATTTGAGATATAAACGGGTGCAGAAGATGCATACACATATTGACTTTGGTCACCTAAAATATCGATTTTCAGCTTGTTTTGGGCCTGTATTTTGAAAATACTCTAACACAGAGTAGGCAAGTACAGATCGCTTCTGGGACCCCAAAATATCAAATTTTCGGGTGTTTTGAGCCTGAATTTGAGATATAAACGGGTACAGAAGATGCATCCACAAATCGACTTTTGGGCACCTAAAAGATCGATTTTCAGTATGTTTTGGGCCTGTATATTGAAAATACTCTAACACGGAGTAGGCATAAACAGATCGCTTCTGGGACCCCAAAATATCGAATTTTTGGGTGTTTTGGGCCTGAATTTGAGATATCGACTTTGGGCACCTAAAATATCGATTTTTAGCATGTTTTGAGCCTATATTTTTAAAATATTCTAGCACTGAGTAGGCATGTACAGATCGCTTCTGGGACCCCAAAATATTGAATTTTCGGGTGTTTTGAGCATGAATTTGAGATATAAACGGGTACAGAAGATGCATGCACATATCGACTTTTGGTCACCTAAAATATCGATTTTGAGCATGTTTCGGGTCTGTATCTTGAAAACATTCTAAATAAGAGTAGGGATGTACAGATCGCTTCTAGGACCCAGAAATACCGAATTTTCGGGTGTTTTGAGCCTGAATTTCAGATATAAACGGGTACAGAAGATGCATGGACATATTGACTTAGGGCACCTAAAATATCGATTTTCAGCATGTTTTGGGCCTGTATTTTGAAAATACTCTAACACGGAGTAGGCATGTACAGATCGCTTCTAGGACCCAGAAATACCGAATTTTCGGGTGTTTTGAGCCTGAATTTGAGATATAAACGGGTACAGAAGATGCATGCACATGTTGACTTTGGGCACCTAAAATATCGATTTTCAGCATGTTTTGGGCCTGCATCTGAGTAGGCATGTACAGATCGCTTCTGGGACCCCAAAATATCGAATTTTCGGGTGTTTTGAGGTTGAATTTGGGATATAAACGGGTACAGAAGATGCATGCACATATCGACTTTTGGGCACCTAAAAGATCGTTTTTCAGTATGTTTTGGGAATGTATTTTTTAAATACTTTAACACGGAGTAGGCATATACAAATCGCTTCTGGGACCCAAAAATATCGAATTTTCGGATGTTTTGAGCCTGAATTTGAGATATAAACGGGTACTGAAGATGCATGCACATATCGACTTTGGACACTTAAAATATAGATTTTTAACATGTTTTGAGCCTATATTTTGAAAACATTCTAGCACTGACTAGACATGTACAGATCGCTTCTGGGACCCAAAATAATCGAATTTTCGGGTGTTTTGAGGTTGAATTTGAGATATAAACGAGTGAAGAAGATGCATACACATGTTGACTTTGGGCACCTAAAATATCGATTTTTAGCATGTTTTGGGCCTGCATCTGAGTAGGCATGTACAGATCGCTTCTGGGACCCCAAAATATCGAATTTTCGGTTGTTTGGAGCCTGAATTTGAAATATAAACGGGTACAGAAGATGCATGCACATATCGATTTTTGGGCACCTAAAAGATCGATTTTCAGTATGTTTTGGGCCTGTATTTTGAAAATACTCTAACACGGAGTAGGCATGTACAGTTCGCTTCTGGGACCCCAAAATATCGAATTTTCGGGTGTTTTGGGCCTGAATTTGAGATATCGACTTTGGGCATCTAAAATATCGATTTTTAGCATGTTTTGGGCCTATATTTTGAAAATGTTCTAGCACTAAGTAGGCATCTACAGATCACTTCTGGGACCCCAAAATATCGAATTTTCGGGTGTTTTGAGCCTGAATTTGAGATATAAACGGGTACAGATGATGCATGCACATATCGACTTTGGACACTTAGAACATCGATTTTGAGCATGTTTTGAGCCTATATTTTGAAAAAGTTCTAGCACTGAGTAGGCATGTACAGATCGCTTCTGGGACCCAAAAATATCGAATTCTCGGGTGTTTTGGGCCTGAATTTGAGATATCGACTTTGGGCACCTTAAATATCGATTTTTTAGCATGTTTTGGGCCTATATTTTGAAAATATTCTAGCACTAAGTAGGCATGTACAGATTACTTCTGGGACCCCAAAAATCGATTTTTCGGGTATTTTGTGCCTGAATTTGAAATGTAAACGGGTACAGATGATGCATGCACATATCGACTTTCGACACTTAAAATATCAATTTTTAGCATGTTTTGAGCCTATATTTTGAAAAATTTCTAGCACTGAGTAGGCATGTACAGATAATTTCTGGGACCCCAAAATATCGAATTTTCGGGTGTTT
This sequence comes from Petrolisthes cinctipes, assembly GCA_033782935.1. Classification (NCBI taxonomy): domain Eukaryota; kingdom Metazoa; phylum Arthropoda; class Malacostraca; order Decapoda; family Porcellanidae; genus Petrolisthes; species Petrolisthes cinctipes. The sequence goes on from JAWQEG010000369.1 coordinate 538,240, forward strand.
TGGGCCTGAATTTGAGATATCGACTTTGGGCACCTAAAAGATCGATTTTCAGTATGTTTTGGGCCTATATTTTGAAAATACTCTAACACGGAGTAGGCATGTACAGATCGCTTATGGGACTCCAAAATATCGATTTTCGGGTGTTTTGAGCCTGAATTTGAGATATAAACGGGTACAGAAGATGCATGCACATATCGACATTTGGGCACATAAAATATCGATTTTGAGCATGTTTTGGGTCTGTATCTTGAAAACATTCTAACTAGGAGTAGGGATGAACAGATCGCTTCTAGGACCCAAAAATACCGAATTTTCGGGTGTTTTGAGCCTGAATTTGAAATATAAACGGATACAGAAGATGCATGCACATATTGACTTTGGTCACCTAAAATATCGATTTTCAGCATGTTTTGGGCCTGTATTTTGAAAATACTCTAACTAGGAGTAGGCATATACAGATCGCTTCTGGGACCCAAAAATATCGAATTTTCGGGTGTTTTGAGCCTGAATTTGAGATATAAAAGGGTATTGAAAATGCATGCACATATCGACTTTGGACACTTAAAATATAGATTTTTAACATGTTTTGAGCCTATATTTTCAAAACATTCTAGCACTGACTAGACATGTACAGATCGCTTCTGGGACCCAAAATTATCGAATTTTCGGGTGTTTTGAGGTTGAATTTGAGATATAAACGAGTGAAGAAGATGCATACACATGTTGACTTTGGGCGCCAAAAATATCGATTTTCAGCATGTTTTGGGCCTGCATCTGAGTAGGCATGTACAGATCGCTTCTGGGACCCAAAAATATCGAATTTTCGGGTGTTTGGAGACTGAATTTGAGATATAAACGGGTACAGAAGATGCATGCACATATCGACTTTGGACACTTAAAATATAGATTTTTAACATGTTTTGAGCCTATATTTTCAAAACATTCTAGCACTGACTAGACTTGTACAGATCGCTTCTGGGACCCAAAATTATCAAATTTTCGGGTGTTTTGAGGTTGAATTTGAGATATAAACGAGTGAAGAAGATGCATACACATGTTGACTTTGGGCGCCAAAAATATCGATTTTCAGCATGTTTTGGGCCTGCATCTGAGTAGGCATGTACAGATCTCTTCTGGGACCCCAAAATATCGAATTTTCGGGTGTTTGGAGCCTGAATTTGAGATATAAACGGGTACAGAAGATGCATGCACATATCGATTTTTGGGCACCTAAAAGATCGATTTTCAGTATGTTTTGGGCCTGTATTTTGAAAATACTCTAACACGGAGTAGGCATGTACAGTTCGCTTCTGGGACCCCAAAATATCGAATTTTCGGGTGTTTTGAGCCTTAATTTGAGATATAAACGGGCACAGATGATGGATGCATGCACATATCGACTTTGGACACTTAGAACATCGATTTTTAGCATGTTTTGAGCCTATATTTTGAAAAAATTCTAGCACTGAGTAGGCATGTACAGATCGCTTCTGGGACCCAAAAATATCGAATTTTCGGGTGTTTTGAGGTTGAATTTGGGATATAAACGGGTACAGAAGATGCATGCACATATAGACTTTTGGGCACCTAAAAGATCGATTTTCAGCTTGTTTTGGGCCTGTATTTTTAAAATACTCTAACACGGAGTAGGCAAGTACAGATCGCTTCTGGGACCCCAAAATATCGAATTTTCGGGTGTTTTGAGCCTGAATTTGAGATATAAACGGGTACAGAAGATGCATCCACAAATCGGCTTTTAGGCACCTAAAAGATCGATTTTCAGTATGTTTTGGGCATGAATATTGAAAATACTCTAACACGGAGTAGGCATGTACAGATCACTTCTGGGACCCCAAATTATCGAATTTTTGGGTGTTTTGGGCCTGAATTTAAGATATAGACTTTGGGCACCTAAAATATTGATTTCTAGCATGTTTTGAGCCTATATTTTGAAAATATTCTAGCACTGACTAGGCATGTACAAATCGCTTCTGGGACCCCAAAATATCGAATTTTCGGGTGTTTTGAGCCTGAATTTGAGATATAAACGGGTACAGAAGATGCGCATCATCCACATATCGACTTTTGGTCACCTAAAAGATCGATTTTCAGTATGTTTCGGGCCGGTATATTGAAAATACTCTTACACGGAGTAGGCATGTACAGATCGCTTCTGGGATCCCAAAATATCGAATTTTAGGGTGTTTTGGGCCTGAATTTGAGATATCGACTTCGGGCACCTCAAATATCGATTTTTAGCATGTTTTGGGCCTATATTTTGAAAATATTCTAGCACTGTGTATGCATGTACAAATCGCTTCTGGGACCCTAAAATATCGAATTTTCGGGTGTTTTGAGCCTGAATTTGGGATATAAACGGGTACAGAAGATGCATGCACATATCGACTTTTGGGCACGTAAAATATCGATTTTGAGCATGTTTTGGGTCTGTATCTTGAAAACATTCTAACTAGGAGTAGGGATGTACAGATCGCTTCTAGGACCCAAAAATACCGAATTTTCGGGTGTTTTGAGCCAGAATTTGAGATATACACGGGTAGAGATGATGCATGCACAAATCGACTTTGGACACTTAAAATATCGATTTTTAGCATGTTTTGAGCCTATATTTTGAAAACATTCTAGCACTGAGTAGGCATGTACAGATCGCTTCTGGGACCCAAAAATATCGAATTTTCGGGTGATTTGAGGTTAAATTTGGGATATAAACGGGTGCAGAAGATGCATACACATATTGACTTTGGTCACCTAAAATATCGATTTTCAGCTTGTTTTGGGCCTGTATTTTGAAAATACTCTAACACGGAGGAGGCAAGTACAGATCGCTTCTGGGACCCCAAAATATCGAATTTTCGGGTGTTTTGAGCCTGAATTTGAGATATAAACGGGTACAGAAGATGCATCCACAAATCGGCTTTTAGGCACCTAAAAGATCGATTTTCAGTATGCTTTGGACCTGAATATTGAAAATACTCTAACACGGAGTAGGCATGTACAGATCGCTTCTGGGACCCCAAAATATCGAATTTTTGGGTGTTTTGGGCCTGAATTTGAGATATCGACTTTGGGCACCTAAAATATCGATTTTTAGCATGTTTTGAGCATATATTTTGAAAATATTCTAGCACTGAGTAGGCATGTACAGATCGCTTCTGAGACCCCAAAATATCGAATTTTCGGGTGTTTTGAGCCTGAATTTGAGATATAAACAGGTACAGAAGATGCATCCACATATCGTCTTTTGGGCACCTAAAAGAACGATTTTCAGTATGTTTTGGGTCTTTATATTGAAAATACTCTAACACGGAGTAGGCATGTACATATCGCTTCTGGGACCCCAAAATATCGAATTTTTGGGTGTTTTGAGCCTGAATTTGAGATATAAACGGGTACAGAAGATGCATGCACATATCGACTTTTGGGCACCTAAAATATCGATTTTGAGCATGTTTTGGGTCTGTATCTTGAAAACATTCTAACTAGGAGTAGGGATGTACAGATCGCTTCTAGGACACAGAAATACCGAATTTTCGGGTGTTTGTTAGCCTGAATTTGAGATATAAACGGGTACAGAAGATGCATGCACATATTGACTTTGGGCACCTAAAATATCGATTTTCAGCATGTTTTGGGCCTGTATTTTGAAAATACTCTAACTAGGAGTAGGCATGTACAGATCGCTTCTAGGACCCAGAAATACCGAATTTTCGGGTGTTTTGAGCCTGAATTTGGGATATAAACGGGTTCAGAAGATGCATGCACATATCGACTTTGGACACTTAAAATATCGATTTTTAGCATGTTTTGGGCCTATATTTTGAAAAAATTCTAGCACTGACTAGACATATACAGATCGCTTCTGGGACCCAAAATTATCTAATTTTCGGGTGTTTTGAGGTTGAATTTGAGATATAAACGAGTGCAGAAGATGCATACACATGTTGAGTTTGGGCACCTAAAATATCGATTTTCAGCATGTTTTGGGCCTGCATCTGAGTAGGCATGTACAGATCGCTTTTGGGACCCCGAAATATCGAATTTTCGGGTGTTTGGAGCCTTAATTTGAGATATAAACGGGTACAGAAGGTGCATGCACATATCGACTTTTGGGCACCTAAAAGATCGATTTTCAGTATGTTTTGGGCCTGTATTTTGAAAATACTCTAACACGGAGTAGGCATGTACAGTTCGCTTCAGGGACCCCAAAATATCGAATTGTCGGGTGTTTTGGGCCTGAATTTAAGATATCGTCTTTGGGCACCTAAAATATCGATTTTTTTCATGTTTTGGGCCTATATTTTGAAAATATTCTAGCACTAACTAGGCATGTACAGATCACTTCTGGGACCCCAAAATATCGAATTTTCGGGTGTTTTGAGCCTAAAATTGAGATATAAACGGGTACAGATGATGCATGCACATATTGACTTTGGACACTTAAAATATCGATTTTTAGCATGTTTTGAGCCTATATTTTGAAAACATTCTAGCACTGAGTACAGATCGCTTCTGGGACCCCAAAATATCGATTTTTCGGGTGTTTTGAGCCTGAATTTGAGATATAAACGGGTACAGAAGATGCATGCACATATCGACTTTTGGGCACCTAAAATATCGATTTTGAGCATGTTTTGGGTCTGTATCTTGAAAAAGTTCTAGCACTAAGTAGGCATGTACAGATCGCGTATGGGACCCAAAAATATCGAATTTTCGGGTGTTTTGAGGTTGAATTTGGGATATAAACGGGTACAGAAGATGCATGCACATATCGACTTTTGGGCACCTAAAAGATCGTTTTTCAGTACGTTTTGGGCCTGTATTTTGAAAATACTTTAACACGGAGTAGGCATATGCAGTTCCCTTCTGGGACCCCAAACTATCGAATTTTCGGGTGGTTTGGGCCTGAATTTGAGATATCGACTTTGGGCACCGAAAATATCGATTTTCTGCATGTTTTTGGCCTATATTTTGAAAATATTCTAGCACTAAGTAGGCATGTACAGATCACTACTGGGACCCCAAAATATCGAATTTTCGGGTGTTTTCAGCCTAAATTTTAGATTTAAACGTTTACAGATGATGCATGCACATATTGACTTTGGACACTTAAAATATCGATTTTTAGCATGTTTTGAGCCTATATTTTGAAAACATTCTAGCACTGACTAGACATGTACAGATCGCTTCTGGGACCCAAAATTATCAAATTTTCGGGTGTTCTGAGGTTGAATTTGAGATATAAACGAGTGCAGAAGATGCATACACATGTTGACTTTGGGCACCTAAAATATCGATTTTAAGCATGTTTTGGTCCTGCATCTGAGTAGGCATGTACAGATCGCTTCTGGGACCCTAAAATATCGAATTTTCGGGTGTTTGGAGCCTGAATTTGAGATATAAACGGGTACAGAAGATGCATGCACATATCGACTTTTGGGTACCAAAAAGATCGATTTTCAGTATGTTTTGGGCCTGTATTTTGAAAATACTCTAACACGGAACAGGCATGTACAGTTCGCTTCTGGGACCCCAAAATATCGAGTTTTCAGGTGTTTTGGACCTGGATTTGAGATATCAACTTTGGGCACCTAAAATATCGATTTTTAGCATGTTTTGGGCCTGTATTTTGAAAATATTCTAGCACTAAGTATGCATGTACAGATCACTTCTGAGACCCCAAAATATCGAATTTTCGGGTGTTTTGAGCCTGAATTTGAGATATAAACGGGTACAGATGATGCATGCACATATCAACTTTGGACACATAAAATATCGATTTTTAGCATGTTTTGAGCCTATATTTTGAAAAAATTCTAGCCCTGAGTAGGCATGTACAGATTCCTTATAGGACCCAAAAATATCGAATTTTCGGGTGTTTTGAGGTTGAATTTGGGATATAAACGGGTGTAGAAGATGCATACACATATTGACTTTGGTCACCTAAAAAATCGATTTTCAGCATGTTTTGGGCCTGTATTTTGAAAATACTCTAACATGGAGTAAGCAAGTACAGATCGCTTCTGGGACCCCAAAATATCGAATTTTAGGGGGTTTTTGGCCTGAATTTGAGATATCGACTTTGGGCACCTAAAATATCGATTATAGCATGTTTTGAGCCTATATTTTGAAAATATTCTAGCACTGATTAGGCATGGACAGATCGCTTCTGGGACCCCAAAATATCGAATTTTCGGGTGTTTTGAGCCTGAATTTGAGATATAAACGGGTGCAGAAGATGCATACACATATTGACTTTGGTCACCTAAAATATCGATTTTCAGCTTGTTTTGGGCCTGTATTTTGAAAATACTCTAACACAGAGTAGGCAAGTACAGATCGCTTCTGGGACCCCAAAATATCAAATTTTCGGGTGTTTTGAGCCTGAATTTGAGATATAAACGGGTACAGAAGATGCATCCACAAATCGACTTTTGGGCACCTAAAAGATCGATTTTCAGTATGTTTTGGGCCTGTATATTGAAAATACTCTAACACGGAGTAGGCATAAACAGATCGCTTCTGGGACCCCAAAATATCGAATTTTTGGGTGTTTTGGGCCTGAATTTGAGATATCGACTTTGGGCACCTAAAATATCGATTTTTAGCATGTTTTGAGCCTATATTTTTAAAATATTCTAGCACTGAGTAGGCATGTACAGATCGCTTCTGGGACCCCAAAATATCGAATTTTCGGGTGTTTTGAGCCTGAATTTGAGATATAAACGGGTGCAGAAGATGCATACACATATTGACTTTGGTCACCTAAAATATCGATTTTCAGCTTGTTTTGGGCCTGTATTTTTAAAATACTCTAACACAGAGTAGGCAAGTACAGATCGCTTCTGGGACCCCAAAATATCGAATTTTCGGGTGTTTGGAGCCTGAATTTGAGATATAAACGGGTACAGAAGATGCATCCAAATATCGTTTTTTGGGCACCTAAAAGATCGATTTTCAGTATTGTTTGGGTCTGTATATTGAAAATACTCTAACACGGAGTAGGCATGTACAGATCGCTTCTGGGACCCAAAAATATCGAATTTTTGTTTTTTTTGGGCCTGAATTTGAGATATCGACTTTGGGCACCTAAAATATCGATTTTTAGCATGTTTTGAGCCTATATTTTGAAAATATTCTAGCACTGAGTAGGCATGTACAGATTGCTTCTGAGACCCCAAAATATCGAATTTTCGGGTGTTTTGAGCCTGAATTTGAGATATAAACAGGTACAGAAGATGCATCCACATATCGTCTTTTGGGCACCTAAAAGATCGATTTTCAGTATGTTTTGGGTCTGTATATTGAAAATACTCTAACACGGAGTAGGCATGTACAGATCGCTTCTGGGACCCCAAAATATCGAATTTTTGGGTGTTTCGGGCCTGAATTTGAGATATCGACTTTGGGCACATAAAATTTCGATTTTTAGCATGTTTTGGGCCTATATTTTGAAAATATTCTAGCACTGTGTAGGCATGTACAGATCGCTTCTGGGACCCCAAAATATTGAATTTTCGGGTGTTTTGAGCATGAATTTGAGATATAAACGGGTACAGAGGATGCATGCACATATCGACTTTTGGTCACCTAAAATATCGATTTTGAGCATGTTTCGGGTCTGTATCTTGAAAACATTCTAAATAAGAGTAGGGATGTACACATCGCTTCTAGGACCCAAAAATACCGAATTTTCGGGTGTTTTGAGCCTGAATTTCAGATATAAACGGGTACAGAAGATGCATGGACATATTGACTTAGGGCACCTAAAATATCGATTTTCAGCATGTTTTGGGCCTGTATTTTGAAAATACTCTAACACAGAGTAGGCATGTACAGATCGCTTCTAGGACCCAGAAATACCGAATTTTCGGGTGTTTTGAGCCTGAATTTGAGATATAAACGGGTACAGAAGATGCATGCACATGTTGACTTTGGGCACCTAAAATATCGATTTTCAGCATGTTTTGGGCCTGCATCTGAGTAGGCATGTACAGATCGCTTCTGGGACCCCAAAATATCGAATTTTCGGGTGTTTTGAGGTTGAATTTGGGATATAAACGGGTACAGAAGATGCATGCACATATCGACTTTTGGGCACCTAAAAGATCGTTTTTCAGTATGTTTTGGGAATGTATTTTTTAAATACATTAACACGGAGTAGGCATGTACAGTTCGCTTCTGGGACCCTAAAATATCGAATTTTCGGGTGTTTTGGGCCTGAATTTGAGATATCGACTTTGGGAACCTAAAAGATCGATTTTCAGTATGTTTTGGGCCTGTATTTTGAAAATACTCTAACACGGAGTAGGCATGTACAGTTCGCTTCTGGGACCCCAAAATATCGAATTTTCGGGTGTTTTGGGCCTGAATTTGAGATATCGACTTTGGGCATCTAAAATATCGATTTTTAGCATGTTTTGGGCCTATATTTTGAAAATGTTCTAGCACTAAGTAGGCATCTACAGATCACTTCTGGGACCCCAAAATATCGAATTTTCGGGTGTTTTGAGCCTGAATTTGAGATATAAACGGGTACAGATGATGCATGCACATATCGACTTTGGACACTTAGAACATCGATTTTGAGCATGTTTTGAGCCTATATTTTGAAAAAGTTCTAGCACTGAGTAGGCATGTACAGATCGCTTCTGGGACCCAAAAATATCGAATTCTCGGGTGTTTTGAGGTTGAATTTGGGATATAAACGGGTACAGAAGATACATGCACATATCGACTTTTGGGCACCTAAAAGATCGATTTTTAGCTTGTTTTGTGCCTGTATTTTGAAAATACTCTAACACGGAGTACGCAAGTACAGATCGCTTCTGGGACCCCAAATTATCGAATTTTTGGGTGTTTTGGGCCTGAATTTAAGATATAGACTTTGGGCACCTAAAATATTGATTTTAGCATGTTTTGAGCCTATATTTTGAAAATATTCTAGCACTGACTAAGCATGTACAAATCGCTTCTGGGACCCCAAAATAACGAATTTTCGGGTGATTTGAGCCTGAATTTGAGATATAAACGGGTACAGAAGATGCATGCACATATCGACTTTTGGGCACCTAAAAGATCGATTTTCAGTATGTTTTGGGCCTTTATTTTGAAAAATCTCTAACACGGAGTAGGCATGTACAGTTCGCTTCTGGGACCCCAAAATATCGAATTTTCGGGTGTTTTGGGCCTGAATTTGAGATATCGACTTTGGGCACCTAAAATATCGATTTTTAGCATGTTTTGGGCCTATATTTTGAAAAAATTCTAGCACTAAGTAGGCATGTACAGATCACTTCTGGGACCCCAAAATATCGAATTTTCGGGTGTTTTGAGCCTGAATTTGAGATATAAACGGGTACAGATGATGCATGCACATATAGACTATGGACACTTAAAATAACGATTTTTAGCATGTTTTGAGCCTATAATTTGAAAACATTCTAGCACTGAGTACAGATCTCTTCTAGGACCCCAAAATATCGATTTTTCGGGTGTTTTGAGCCTTAATTTGAGATATAAACGGGTACAGAAGATGCATGCACATATCGACTTTTGGGCACCTAAAATATCGATTTTGAGCATGTTTTGGGTATGTATCTTGAAAAAGTTCTAGCACTGAGTAGGCATGTACAGATCGCTTCTGGGACCCAAAAATATCGAATTTTCGGGTGTTTTGAGGTTAAATTTGGGATATAAACGGGTACAGAAGATGCATGCACATATCGACTTTTGGGCACCTAAAAGATCGTTTTTCAGTATGTTTTGGGCCTGTATTTTGAAAATACTTTAACACGGAGTAGGCATGTACAGTTCGCTTCTGGGACCCCAAAATATCGAATTTTCGGGTGTTTTGGGCCTGAATTTGAGACATCGACTTTGGGCACCGAAAATATCGATTTTTAGCATGTTTTGGGCCTATATTTTGAAAATATTCTAGCACTAAGTAGGCATGTACAGATCGCTTCTAGGACCCAAATATACCGAATTTTCGGGTGTTTTGAGCCTGAATTTGAGATATAAACGGATACAGAAGATGCATGCACATATTGACTTTGGTCACCTAAAATATCGATTTTCAGCATGTTTTGGGCCTGTATTTTGAAAAAAACTCTAACTAGGAGTAGGCATATACAGATTGCTTCTGGGACCCAAAAATATCGAATTTTCGGGTGTTTTGAGCCTGAATTTGAGATATAAACGGGTACTGAAGATGCATGCACATATTGACTTTGGACACTTAAAAATATAGATTTTTAACATGTTTTAAGCCTATATTTTGAAAACATTCTAGCACTGACTAGACATGTACAGATCGCTTCTGGGACCAAATTTATCGAATTTTCGGGTGTTTTGAGGTTGAATTTGAGATATAAACGAGTGAAGAAGATGCATACACATGTTGACTTTGGGCACCTAAAATATCGATTTTCAGCATGTTTTGGGCCTGCATCTGAGTAGGCATGTACAGATCGCTTCTGGGACCCCAAAATATCGAATTTTCGGGTGTTTGGAGCCTGAATTTGAGATATAAACGGGTACAGAAGATGCATGCACATATCGATTTTTGGGCACCTAAAAGATCGATTTTCAGTATGTTTTGGGCCTATATTTTGAAAATGTTCTAGCACTAAGTAGGCATGTACAGATCACTTCTTGGACCCCAAAATATCGAATTTTCGGGTGTTTTTGAGCCTGAATTTGTGATATAAACGGGTACAGATGATGCATGCACATATCGAGTTTGGACACTTAGAACATCGATTTTTAGCATGTTTTGAGCCTATATTTTGAAAAAGTTCTAGCACTGAGTAGGCATGTACAGATCGCTTCTGGGACCCAAAAATATCGAATTCTCGGGTGTTTTGAGGTTGAATTTGGGATATAAACGGGTACAGAAGATGCATGCACATATCGACTTTTGGGCACCTAAAAGATCGATTTTCAGCTTGTTTTGTGCCTGTATTTTGAAAATACTCTAACACGGAGTAGGCAAGTACAGATCGCTTCTGGGACCCCAAAATATCGAATTTTCGGGTGTTTTGAGCCTGAATTTGAGATATAAACGGGTACAGAAGATGCATGCACATATTGACTTTGGACACTTAAAAATATAGATTTTTAACATGTTTTAAGCCTATATTTTGAAAACATTCTAGCACTGACTAGACATGTACAGATCGCTTCTGGGACCAAATTTATCGAATTTTCGGGTGTTTTGAGGTTGAATTTGAGATATAAACGAGTGAAGAAGATGCATACACATGTTGACTTTGGGCACCTAAAATATCGATTTTCAGCATGTTTTGGGCCTGCATCTGAGTAGGCATGTACAGATCGCTTCTGGGACCCCAAAATATCGAATTTTCGGGTGTTTGGAGCCTGAATTTGAGATATAAACGGGTACAGAAGATGCATGCACATATCGATTTTTGGGCACCTAAAAGATCGATTTTCAGTATGTTTTGGGCCTATATTTTGAAAATGTTCTAGCACTAAGTAGGCATGTACAGATCACTTCTTGGACCCCAAAATATCGAATTTTCGGGTGTTTTTGAGCCTGAATTTGTGATATAAACGGGTACAGATGATGCATGCACATATCGAGTTTGGACACTTAGAACATCGATTTTTAGCATGTTTTGAGCCTATATTTTGAAAAAGTTCTAGCACTGAGTAGGCATGTACAGATCGCTTCTGGGACCCAAAAATATCGAATTCTCGGGTGTTTTGAGGTTGAATTTGGGATATAAACGGGTACAGAAGATGCATGCACATATCGACTTTTGGGCACCTAAAAGATCGATTTTCAGCTTGTTTTGTGCCTGTATTTTGAAAATACTCTAACACGGAGTAGGCAAGTACAGATCGCTTCTGGGACCCCAAAATATCGAATTTTCGGGTGTTTTGAGCCTGAATTTGAGATATAAACGGGTACAGAAGATGCATCCACATATCGACTTTTGGGCACCTAAAAGATCGATTTTCAGTATGTTTTGGGCATGAATATTGAAAATACTCTAACACGGAGTAGGCTTGTACAGATCGCTTCTGGGACCCCAAATTATCGAATTTTTGGGTGTTTTGGGCCTGAATTTAAGATATAGACTTTGGGCACCTAAAATATTGATTTTCAGCTTGTTTTGGGCCTGTATTTTGAAAATACTCTAACACGGAGGAGGCAAGTACAGATCGCTTCTGGGACCCCAAAATATCGAATTTTCGGGTGTTTTGAGCCTGAATTTGAGATATAAACGGGTACAGAAGATGCATCCAGAAATCGACTTTTGGGTACCTAAAAGATCGATTTTCAGTATGTTTTGGGCCTGTATATTGAAAATACTCTAACACGGAGTAGGCATGTACAGATCGCTTCTGGGACCCCAAAATATCGAATTTTTGGGTGTTTTGGGCCTGAATTTGAGATATCGACTTTGGGCACCTAAAATATCGATTTTTAGCATGTTTTGAGCATATATTTTGAAAATATTCTATCACTGAGTAGGCATGTACAGATCGCTTCTGAGACCCCAAAATATCAAATTTTCGGGTGTTTTGAGCCTGAATTTGAGATATAAACGGGTACAGAAGATGCATCCACATACCGTCTTTTGGGCACCTAAAAGATCGATTTTCAGTATGTTTTGGGTCTGTATATTGAAAATACTCTAAAACGGAGTAGGCATGTACAGATCGCTTCTGGGACCCCAAAATATCGAATTTTTGGGTGTTTTGGGCCTGAATTTGAGATATCGACTTTGGGCACCTAAAATTTCGATTTTTAGCATGTTTTGGGCCTATATTTTGAAAATATTCTAGCACTGTGTAGGCATGTACAGACCGCTTCTGGGACCCCAAAATATCGAATTTTCGGGTGTTTTGAGCCTGAATTTGAGATATAAACGGGTACAGAAGATGCATGCACATATCGACTTTTGGGCACCTAAAATATCGATTTTGAGCATGTTTTGGGTCTGTATCTTGAAAACATTCTAACTAGGAGTAGGGATGTACAGATCGCTTCTAGGACCCAGAAATACCGAATTTTCGGGTGTTTTTGAGCCTGAATTTAAGATATAAACGGGTACAGAAGATGCATGCACATATTGACTTTGGGCACCTAAAATATCGATTTTCAGCATGTTTTGGGCATGTATTTTGAAAATACTCTAACTAGGAGTAGGCATGTACAGATCGCTTCTAGGACCCAGAAATACCGAATTTTCGGGTGTTTTGAGCCTGAATTTGAGATATAAACGGGTACAGAAGATGCATGCACATATCGCCTTTGGACACTTAAAATATCGATTTTTAGCATGTTTTGAGCCTATATTTTGAAAACATTCTAGCACTAAGTAGGCATGTACAGATCGCTTCTGGGATCCAAAAATATCGAAATTTCGGGTGTTTTGAGGTTGATTTTGGGATATAAACGGGTACAGAAGATGCATGCACATATCTACTTTTGGGCACCTAAAAGATCGTTTTTCAGTATGTTTTGGGCCTGTATTTTGAAAATACTTTAACACGGAGTAGGCATGTGCAGTTCGCTTCTGGGACCCCAAAATATCGAATTTTCGGGTGTTTTGGGCCTGAATTTGAGATATCGACTTAGGCCACCGAAAATATCGATTTTTAGCATGTTTTTAGCCTATATTTTGAAAATATTCTAGCACTAAGTAGGCATGTACAGATCACTTCTGGGACCCCAAAATATCGAATTTTCGGGTGTTTTGAGCCTAAATTTGAGATATAAACGTTTACAGATGATGCATGCACATATTGACTTTGGACACTTAAAATATCGATTTTTAGCATGTTTTGAGCCTATATTTTGAAAACATTCTAGCACTGAGTAGGCATGTACAAATCACTTCTGGGAGCCAAAAATATCGAATTTTCGGGTGTTTTGAGGTTGAATTTGGAATATAAACGGGTGCAGAAGATGCATACACATATTGACTTTGGTCACCTAAAATACTGATTTTCAGCTTGTTTTGGGCCTGTATTTTGAAAATACTCTGACACGGAGTAGGCAAGTACAGATCGCTTCTGGGACCCCAAAATATCGAATTTTCGGGTGTTTTGAGCCTGAATTTGAGATATAAACGGGTACAGAAGATGCATGCACATATCGACTTTGGACACTTAAAATATCGATTTTTAGCATGTTTTGAGCCTATATTTTGAAAACATTCTAGCACTGACTAGACATGTACAGATCGCTTCTGGGACCCAAAATTATCAAATTTTCGGGTGTTTTGAGGTTGAATTTGAGATATAAACGGGTACAGAAGATGCATGCACATATCGACTTTTGGGCACCTAAAAGATCGATTTTCAGTATGTTTTGGGCCTGTATTTTGAAAATACTCTAACACGGAGTAGGCATGTACAGTTCGCTTCTGGGACCCCAAAATATCGAATTTTCGGGTGTTTTCGGACTGAATTTGAAATATCGACTTTGGGCACCTAAAATATCGATTTTTAGCATGTTTTGGGCCTATATTTTGAAAATATTCTAGCACTGAGTAGGCATGTACAGATAGCTTCTGGTACCCCAAAATATGGAATTTTTGGATGTTTTGAGCCTGAATTTGAGATATAAACGGGTACAGAAGATGCATGCACATATCGACTTTTGGTCACCTAAAATATCGATTTTGAGCATGTTTTGGGTCTGTATCTTGAAAACATTCTAACTAGGAGTAGGGATGTACAGATCGCTTCTAGGACCCCAAAATACCGAATTTTCGGGTGTTTTGAGCCTGAATTTGAGATATAAATGGGTACAGAAGATGCATGCACATATTGACTTTGGGCACCTAAAAAATCGATTTTCATCAAGTTTTGGGCCTTTATTTTGAAAATACTCTAACTAGGAGTAGGCATGTACAGATAGCTTCAGGGACCCAAAAATATCGAATTTTCGGGGGTTTTGAGCCTGAATTTGAGATATAAACAGGTACTGAAGATGCATGCACATATCGACTTTGGACACTTAAAATATCGATTTTTAGTATGTTTTGAGCCTATATTTTGAAAACATTCTAGCACTGACTAGACATGTACAGATCGCTTCTGGGACCCAAAATTATCGAATTTTCGGGTGTTTTGAAGTTGAATTTGAGATATAAACAAGTGCAGAAGATGCTTACACATGTTGACTTTGGGCACCTAAAATATCGATTTTCTGCATGTTTTGGGCCTGCATCTGAGTAGGCATGTACAGATCGCTTCTAGGCCACCAAAATATCGAATTTTCGGGTGTTTGGAGCCTGAATTTGAGATATAAACGTGTACAGAAGATGCATCCACATATCGACTTTTGGGTACCTAAAAGATCGATTTTCAGCATGTTTTGGGCCTGTATTTTGAAAATACTCTAACACGGAACAGGCATGTACAGTTCGCTTCTGGGACCCCAAAATATCGAATTTTCGGGTGTTTTGGACCTGGATTTGAGATATCAACTTTGGGCACCTAAAATATCGATTTTTAGCATGTTTTGGGCCTATATTTTGAAAATATTCTAGCACTAAGTATGCATGTACAGATCACTTCTGGGACCCCAAAATATCGAATTTTCGGGTGTTTTGAGCCTGAATTTGAGATATAAACGGGTACAGATGATGCATGCACATATCGACTTTGGACACTTAAAATATCGATTTTTAGCATGTTTTGAGCCTATATTTTGAAAAAATTCTAGCACTAAGTAGGCATGTACAGATCACTTCTGGGACCCCAAAATATCGATTTTTCGGGTGTTTTGAGCCTGAATTTGAGATATAAACGGGTGCAGAAGATGCATACACATATTGACTTTGGTCACCTAAAATATCGATTTTCAGCTTGTTTTGGGCCTGTATTTTGAAAATACTCTAACACGGAGTAGGTAAGTACAGATCGCTTCTGGGACCCCAAAATATCGTATTTTCGGGTGTTTTGAGCCTGAATTTCAGATATAAACGGGTACAGAAGATGCATCCACAAATCGACTTTTGGGCACCTAAAATATCGATTTTGAGCATGTTTTGGGTCTGTATCTTGAAAACATTCTAACTAGGAGTAGGGATGTACAGATCGCTTCTAGGACCCAGAAATACCGAGTTTTCGGGTGTTTTGAGCCTGAATTTAAGATATAAACGGGTACAGAAGATGCATGCACATATTGACTTTGGGCACCTAAAATATCGATTTTCAGCATGTTTTGGGCATGTATTTTGAAAATACTCTAACTAGGAGTAGGCATGTACAGATCGCTTCTAGGACCCAGAAATACCGAATTTTCGGGTGTTTTGAGCCTGAATTTGAGATATAAACGGGTACAGAAGATGCATGCACATATCGACTTTGGACACTTAAAATATCGATTTTTAGCATGTTTTGAGCCTATATTTTGAAAACATTCTAGCACTAAGTAGGCATGTACAGATCGCTTCTGGGATCCAAAAATATCGAAATTTCGGGTGTTTTGAGGTTGATTTTGGGATATAAACGGGTACAGAAGATGCATGCACATATCTACTTTTGGGCACCTAAATGATCGTTTTTCAGTATGTTTTGGGCCTGTATTTTGAAAATACTTTAACACGGAGTAGGCATGTGCAGTTCGCTTCTGGGACCCCAAAATATCGAATTTTCGGGTGTTTTGGGCCTGAATTTGAGATATCGACTTAGGCCACCGAAAATATCGATTTTTAGCATGTTTTTAGCCTATATTTTGAAAATATTCTAGCACTAAGTAGGCATGTACAGATCACTTCTGGGACCCCAAAATATCGAATTTTCGGGTGTTTTGAGCCTAAATTTGAGATATAAACGTTTACAGATGATGCATGCACATATTGACTTTGGACACTTAAAATATCGATTTTTAGCATGTTTTGAGCCTATATTTTGAAAACATTCTAGCACTGAGTAGGCATGTACAAATCGCTTCTGGGACCCAAAAATATCGAATTTTCGGGTGTTTTGAGGTTGAATTTGGAATATAAACGGGTGCAGAAGATGCATACACATATTGACTTTGGTCACCTAAAATACTGATTTTCAGCTTGTTTTGGGCCTGTATTTTGAAAATACTCTAACACGGAGTAGGCAAGTACAGATCGCTTCTGGGACCCCAAAATATCGAATTTTCGGGTGTTTTGAGCCTGAATTTGAGATATAAACGGGTACAGAAGATGCATGCACATATCGACTTTGGACACTTAAAATATCGATTTTTAGCATGTTTTGAGCCTATATTTTGAAAACATTCTAGCACTGACTAGACATGTACAGATCGCTTCTGGTACCCCAAAATATCGAATTTTCGGGTGTTTTGAGCCTGAATTTGAGATATAAACGGGTACAGAAGATGCATGCACATATCGACTTTTGGGCACATAAAATATCGATTTTGAGCATGTTTTGGGTCTGTATCTTGAAAACCTGATAACTAGGAGTAGGGATGTACAGATCGCTTCTAGGACCCAAAAATACCGAATTTTCGAGTGTTTTGAGCCTGAATTTGAGATATAAACGGGTACAGAAGATGCATGCACATATTGACTTTGGGCACCTAAAAAATCGATTTTCGGCAAGTTTTGGGCCTGTATTTTGAAAATACTCTAACTAGGAGTAGACATGTACAGATAGCTTCTGGGACCCAAAAATATCGAATTTTCGAGGGTTTTGAGCCTGAATTTGAGATATAAACGGGTACTGAAGATGCATGCACATATCGACTTTGGACACTTAAAATATCGATTTTCAGTATGTTTTGAGCCTATATTTTGAAAACATTCTAGCACTGACTAGACATGTACAGATCGCTTCTGGGACCCAAAATTATCGAATTTTCGGGTGTTTTGAGGTTGAATTTGAGATATAAACGAGTGCAGAAGATGCATACACATGTTGACTTTGGGCACCTAAAATATCGATTTTCAGCATGTTTTGGGCCTGCAACTGAGTAGGCATGTACAGATCGCTTATAGGAACCCAAAAAATCGAATTTTCGGGTGTTTGGAGCATGAATTTGAGATATAAACGGGTACAGAAGATGCATGCACATATCGACTTTTGGGTACCTAGAAGATTGATTTTCAGTATGTTTTGGGCCTGTATTTTGAAAATACTCTAACACGGAACAGGCATGTACAGTTCGCTTCTGGGACCCCAAAATATCGAATTTTCGGGTGTTTTCGGCCTGAATTTGAAATACCGACTTTGGGCACCTAAAATATCGATTTTTAGCATGTTTTGGGCCTATATTTTGAAAATATTTTAGCACTAAGTAGGCATGTACAGATCGCTTCTGGTACCCCAAAATATCGAATTTTCGGGTGTTTTGAGCCTGAATTTGAGATATAAACGGGTACAGAAGATGCATGCACATATCGACTTTTGGGCACATAAAATATCGATTTTGAGCATGTTTTGGGTCTGTATCTTGAAAACCTTCTAACTAGGAGTAGGGATGTACAGATCGCTTCTAGGACCCAAAAATACCGAATTTTCGGGTGTTTTGAGCCTGAATTTGAGATATAAACGGGTACAGAAGATGCATGCACATATTGACTTTGGGCACCTAAAAAATCGATTTTCGGCAAGTTTTGGGCCTGTATTTTGAAAATACTCTAACTAGGAGTAGACATGTACAGATAGCTTCTGGGACCCAAAAATATCGAATTTTCGAGGGTTTTGAGCCTGAATTTGAGATATAAACGGGTACTGAAGATGCATGCACATATCGACTTTGGACACTTAAAATATCGATTTTCAGTATGTTTTGAGCCTATATTTTGAAAACATTCTAGCACTGACTAGACATGTACAGATCGCTTCTGGGACCCAAAATTATCGAATTTTCGGGTGTTTTGAGGTTTAATTTGAGATATAAACGAGTGCAGAATATGCATACACATGTTGACTTTGGGCACCTAAAATATCGATTTTCAGCATGTTTTGGGCCTGCATCTGAGTAGGCATGTACAGATCGCTTCTAGGATCCCAAAAAATTGAATTTTAGGGTGTTTGGAGCCTGAATTTGAGATATAAACGGGTACAGAAGATGCATGCACATATCGACTTTAGGCACCTAAAAGATCGATTTTCAGTATGTTTTGGGCCTTTATTTTGAAAATACTCTAACACGGAACAGGCATGTACAGTTCGCTTCTGGGACCCCAAAATATCGAAATTTCGGGTGTTTTGGGCCTTAATTTGAGATATAAACGGGTACAGATGATGCATGCACATATCGACTTTGGACACTTAAAATATCGATTTTTAGCATGTTTTGAGCCTATATTTTGAAAAAATTCTAGCACTGAGTAGGCATGTACAGATCGCTTCTGGGACCCAAAAATATCGAATTTTCGGGTGTTTTGAGGTTCAATTTGGGATATAAACGGGTACAGAAGATACATGCACATATCGACTTTTGGGCACCTAACAGATCGATTTTCGATATGTTTTGGGCCTGTATTTTGAAAATACTCTAACTCGGAGTAGGCATGTACAGTTCGCTTCTGGGACCTCAAAATATCGAATTTTCGGGTGTTTTGGGCCTGAATTTGAGATATCGACTTAGGGCACCTAAAATATCGATTTTTTGCATGTTTTGGGCCTATATTTTGAAAATATTCTAGCACTAAGTAGGCATGTACAGATCACTTCTGGGACCCCAAAATATCGAATTTTCGGGTGTTTTGAGCCTGAATTTGAGATATAAATGGGTACAGATGATGCATGCACGTATCGACTTTGGACACTTAAAATATCGATTTTCAGCATGTTTTGAGCCTATATTTTGAAAACATTCTAGCCCTGAGTAGGCATGTACAGATCGCTTATGGGACCCAAATATATCGAATTTTCGGGTGTTTTGAGGTTGAATTTGAGATATAAACGGGTGTAGAAGATGCATACACATATTGACTTTGGTCACCTAAAATATCGATTTTCAGCTTGTTTTGGGCCTGTATTTTGAAAATACTCTAACATGGAGTAGGCAAGTACAGATCGCATCTGGGACCCCAAAATATCGAATTTTAGGGTGTTTTGGGCCTGAATTTGAGATATCGAGTTTGGGCACCTAAAATATCGATTTTTTGCATGTTTTGGGCCTATATTTTGAAAATATTCTAGCACTAAGTAGGCATGTACAGATCACTTCTGGGACCCCAAAATATCGAACTTTCGGGTGTTTTTAACCTGAATTTGAGATATAAACGGGTACAGATGATGCATGCACTTATCGACTTTGGACAATTAAAATATCGATTTTTAGCATGTTTTGAGTCTATATTTTGAAAACATTCTAGCACTGATTAGGCATGTACAGATCGCTTCTGGGACACCAAAATATCGAATTTTCGGGTGTTTTGAGGTTGAATTTGGGATATAAACGGGTACAGATGATGCATGCACATATCAACTTTGGACACCTAAAATATCGATTTTCAGCATGTTTTGGGCATGTATATTGAAAATACTCTAACACGAAGTAGGCATGTACAGATCGCTTCTGGGACCCCAAAATATCGAATTTTATGGTGTTTTGGGCCTGAATTTGAGATATCGACTTTGGGCACCTAAAATATCGATTTTTAGCATGTTTTGGGCCTATATTTTGAAAATATTCTAGCACTGTGTAGGCATGTACAGATCGCTTCTGGGACCTCAAAATATCGATTTTTCGGGTGTTTTGGGCCTGAATTTGAGATATCGACTTAGGGCACCTAAAATATCGATTTTTAGCATGTTTTGGGCCTATATTTTGAAAATATTTTAGCACTGTGTAGGCATGTACAGATCACTTCTGGGACCCCAAAATATCGAATTTTCGGGTGTTTTGAGCCTGAATTTGAGATATAAACGGGTACAGATGATGCATGCACATATCGACTTTGGACACTTAAAATATCAATTTTCCGCATGTTTTGAGCCTATATTTTGAAAATACTCTAACACGGAGTAGGCAAGTACAGATCGCTTCTGAGACCCAAATATATCGAATTTTCGGGTGTTTTGAGGTTGAATTTGAGATATAAACGGGTACAGAAGATGCATCCACATATCGACTTTTGGGTACCTAAAAGATCGATTTTCATTATGTTTTGGGCCTGTATATTGAAAATACTCTAACACGGAGTAGGCATGTACAGATCGCTTCAGGGACCACAAAATATCGAATTTTTGGGTGTTTTGGGCCTGAATTTGAGATATCGACTTTGGGCACCTAAAATATCGATTATTAGCATGTTTTGGGCCAATACTTTGAAAATATTCTAGCACTGAGTAGGCACATACAGATCGCTTCTAGGACCCCAAAATATCGAATTTTCGGGTGTTTTGAGCCTGAATTTGAGATATAAACGGGTACAGAAGATGCATGCACATATCGACTTTTGGGCACCTAAAATATCGATTTTGAGCATATTTTTGGTCTGTATCTTGAAAACATTCTAACTAGGAGTAAGGATGTACAGATCGCTTCTAGGACTCAAAAATATCGAATTTCCAGGTGTTTTGAGCCTGAATTTGAGATATAAACATGTACAGAAGATGCATGCACATATTGACTTTGGGCACCTAAAATATCGATTTTCTGCATGTTTTAGGCCTGTATTTTGAAAATACTCTAACTAGGAGTAGGCATGTACAGATCGCTTCTGGCACCCAAAAATATCGAATTTTCGGGTGTTTTGAGCCTGAATTTGAGATATAAACGGGTACAGAAAATGCATGCACATTTCCACTTTGGACACTTAAAATATCGATTTTCAGTATGTTTTGAGCCTATATTTTGAAAACATTCTAGCACTGACTAGACATGTACAGATCGCTTCTAGGACCCATAATTATAGAATTTTCGGGTGTTTTGAGGTTGAATTTGAGATATAAACGAGTGCAAAAGATGCTTACACATGTTGACTTTGGGCACCTAAAATATCGATTTTCAGCATGTTTTGGGCCTGCATCTGAGTAGGCATGTACAGATCGCTTCTGGGATCGATTTTTTGCATGTTTTTGGCCTATATTTTGAAAATATTCTAGCACTAAGTATGCATGTACAGATCACTTCTGGGACCCCAAAATATCGAATTTTCAGGTGTTTTTAACCTGAATTTGAGATATAAACCGGTACAGATGATGAATGTTTTCAGCCTATATTTTGAAAAACTTCTAGCACTGAGTAGGCATGTACAGATCGCTTCTGGGAACCAAAAATATCGAATTTTCGGGTGTTTTGAGGTTGAATTTGGGATATAAACGGGTACTGAAGATGCATTCCCATATCGACTTTTGGGCACCAAAATGATCGATTTTCAGTATGTTTTGGGCCTGTATTTTGAAAATACTCTAACACGGAGTAGGCATGTACAGTTCGCTTATGGGACCCAAAAATATCGAATTTTCGGGTGTTTTGGACCTGAATTTGAGATATCGAGTTTGGGCACCTAAAATATCGATTTTTTGCATGTTTTGGGCCTATATTTTGAAAATATTCTAGCACTAAGTAGGCATGTGCAGATCACTTCTGGGACCCCAAAATATCGAATTTTCGGGTGTTTTTAACCTGAATTTGAGATATAAACGGGTACAGATGATGCATGCACTTATCGACTTTGGACAATTAATATATCGATTTTTAGCATGTTTTGAGCCTATATTTTGAAAACATTATTCTAGCACTGAGTAGGCATGTACAGATCGCTTCTGGGACCCCAAAATATCGAATTTTCGGGTGTTTTGAGCCTGAATTTGAGATATAAACGGGTACAGAAGATGCATCCACATATCGACTTTTGGGCTCCTAAAAGATCGATTTTCAGTATGTTTTGGGCCTGTATATTGAAAATACTCTAACACGAAGTAGGCATGTACAGATCGCTTCTGGGACCCCAAAATATCGAATTTTATGGTGTTTTTGGCCTGAATTTGAGATATCGACTTTGGGCACCTAAAATATCGATTTTTAGCATGTTTTGGGCCTATATTTTGAAAATATTCTAGCACTGTGTAGGCATGTACAGATTGCTTCTGGGACCTCAAAATATCGATTTTTCGGGTGTTTTGGGCCTGAATTTGAGATATCGACTTAGGGCACCTAAAATATCGATTTTTTGCATGTTTTGGGCCTATATTTTGAAAATATTTTAGCACTAAGTAGGCATGTACAGATCACTTCTGGGACCCCAAAATATCGAATTTTCGGGTGTTTTGAGCCTGAATTTGAGATATAAACGGGTACAGATGATGCATGCACATATCGACTTTGGACACTTAAAATATCGATTTTCCGCATGTTTTGAGCCTATATTTCGAAAACATTCTAGCCCTGAGTAGGCATGTACAGGTCGCTTATGGGACCCAAATATATCGAATTTTCGGGTGTTTTGAGGTTGAATTTGGGATATAAACGGGTGTAGAAGATGCATTCACATATTGACTTTGGTCACCTAAAATATCGATTTTCAGCTTGTTTTGGGCCTGTATTTTGAAAATACTCTAACATGGAGTAGGCAAGTACAGATCGCTTCTGAGACCCCAAAATATCGAATTTTAGTGTGTTTTGGGCCTGAATTTGAGATATCGACTTTGGGCACCTAAAATATCGATTTTTAGCATGTTTTGAGCCTATATTTTGAAAATATTCTAGCACTGAGTAGGCATGGACAGATCGCTTCAGGGACCCCAATATATCGAATTTTCGGGTGTTTGGAGCCTGAATTTGAGATATAAACGGGTACAGAAGATGCATCCACATATCGACTTTTGGGCACCTAAAAGATCGATATCAGTATGTTTTGGGCCTGCATATTGAAAATACTCTAACACGGAGTAGGCATGTACAGTTTGCTTTTGGGACCCCAAAGTATCGAATTTTCGGGTGTTTTGGGCCTGAATTTGATATATCGACTTTGGGCACCTAAAATATCGATTTTTCGCATGATTTGAGCCTATATTTTGAAAACATTCTAGCACTGAGTAGGCATGTACAGATCGCTTCTGGGACCCCAAAATATCGAATTTTCGGGTGTTTTGAGGTTGAATTTGGGATATAAACGGGTACAGAAGATGCATATACATATTGACTTTGGTCACCTAAAATATCGATTTTCACCTTGTTTTGGGCATGTATTTTGAAAATACTCTAACACGGAGTAGGCAAGTACAGATCGCTTCTGAGACCCCAAAATATCGAATTTTCGGGTGTTTTGAGCCTGAATTTGAGATATAAACGGGTACAGAAGATTCATCCACATATCGACTTTTGGGTACCTAAAAGATCGATTTTCAGTATGTTTTGGGCCTGTATATTGAAAATACTCTAACACGGAGTAGGCATGTCCAGATCGCTTCTGGGACCCTAAAATATCGAATTTTTGGGTGTTTTGGGCCTGAATTTGAGATATCGACTTTGGGCACTTAAAATATCGATTTTTAGCATGTTTTGGGCCAATATTTTGAAAATATTCTAGCACTGAGTAGGCATGTACAGATCGCTTCTGGGACCCCAAAATATCGAATTTTCGGGTGTTTTGAGCCTGAATTTGAGATATAAACGGGTACAGAAGATGCATCCACATATCGACTTTTGGGCTCCTAAATGATCGATTTTCAGTATGTTTTGGGCCTGTATATTGAAAATACTCTAACACGAAGTAGGCATGTACAGATCGCTTCTGGGACCCCAAAATATCGAATTTTATGGTGTTTTGGGCCTGAATTTGAGATATCGACTTTGGGCACCTAAAATATCGATTTTTAGCATGTTTTGGGCCTATATTTTGAAAATATTCTAGCACTGTGTAGGCATGTACAGATCGCTTCTGGGACCTCAAAATATCGATTTTTCGGGTGTTTTGGGCCTGAATTTGAGATATCGACTTAGGGCACCTAAAATATCGATTTTTTGCATGTTTTGGGTCTATATTTTGAAAATATTTTAGCACTAAGTAGGCATGTACAGATCACTTCTGGGACCCCAAAATATCGAATTTTCGGGTGTTTTGAGCCTGAATTTGAGATATAAACGGGTACAGATGATGCATGCACATATCGACTTTGGACACTTAAAATATCGATTTTCCGCATGTTTTGAGCCTATATTTCGAAAACATTCTAGCCCTGAGTAGGCATGTACAGGTCGCTTATGGGACCCAAATATATCGAATTTTCGGGTGTTTTGAGGTTGAATTTGGGATATAAACGGGTGTAGAAGATGCATTCACATATTGACTTTGGTCACCTAAAATATCGATTTTCAGCTTGTTTTGGGCCTGTATTTTGAAAATACTCTAACATGGAGTAGGCAAGTACAGATCGCTTCTGGGACCCCAAAATATCGAATTTTAGGGTGTTTTGGGCCTGAATTTGATATATCGACTTTGGGCACCTAAAATATCGATTTTTAGCATGTTTTGAGCCTATATTTTGAAAATATTCTAGCACTGAGTAGGCATGGACAGATCGCTTCAGGGACCCCAATATATCAAATTTTCGGGTGTTTGGAGCCTGAATTTGAGATATAAACGGGTACAGAAGATGCATCCACATATCGACTTTTGGGCACCTAAAAGATCGATATCAGTATGTTTTGGGCCTGCATATTGAAAATACTCTAACACGGAGTAGGCATGTACAGTTCGCTTTTGGGACCCCAAAGTATCGAATTTTCGGGTGTTTTGGGCCTGAATTTGATATATCGACTTTGGGCACCTAAAATATCGATTTTTCGCATGTTTTGAGCCTATATTTTGAAATTACTCTAACTAGGAGTAGGCATGTACAGATCGCTTCTGGGACCCAAAAATATCGAATTTTCGGGTGTTTTGAGCCTGAATTTGAGATATAAACGGGTACAGAAGTTGCATGCACATATCGACTTTGGACACTTAAAATATCCATTTTTAGCATGTTTTGAGCCTATATTTTGAAAACCTTCTAGCACTGACTAGACATGTACAGATCGCTTCTGGGACCCAAAATTATCGAGTTTTCGGGTGTTTTGAGGTTGAATTTGAGATATAAACGAGTATAGAAGATACATACACATGTTGACTTTGGGCACCTAAAATATCGATTTTCAGCATGTTTTGGGCCTGCATCTGAGTAGGCATGTACAGATCGCTTCTGGGACCCCAAAATATCGAATTTTCGGGTGTTTGGAGCCTGAATTTGAGATATAAACGGGTACAGAAGATACATGCACATATCGACTTTTGGGCACCTAAAAGATCGATTTTCAGTATGTTTTGGGCCTGTATTTTGAAAATACTCTAACACGGAGTAGGCATGTACAGTTCGCTTCTGGGATCCCAAAATATCGAATTTTCAGGTGTTTTGGGCCTGAATTTGAGATATCGACTTTGGGCAACTAAAATATCGATTTTTTGCATGTTTTGGGCCTATATTTTGAAAATATTCTACCACTAAGTAGGCATGTTCAGATCACTTCTGGGACCCCAAAATATCGAATTTTTGGGTGTGTTTTGAGCCTGAATTTGAGATATAAACGGGTACAGATGATGCATGCACATATCGACTTTGGACACTTAAAATATCGATTTTTAGCATGTTTTGAGCCTATTGTTTGAAAACATTCTAGCACTGAGTAGGCATGTACAGATTGCTTCTGGGACCCTGAAATATCGAATTTTCGGGTGTTTTGAGGTTGAATTTGGGATATAAACGGGTGCAGAAGATGCATACACATATTGACTTTGGTCACCTAAAATATCGATTTTCAGCTTGTTTTGGGCCTGTATTTTGAAAATACTCTAACACGGAGTAGGCAAGTACAGATCGCTTCTGGGACCCCAAAATATCGAATTTTCGGGTGTTTTGAGCCTGAATTTGAGATATAAACGGGTACAGAAGATGCATCCACATATCGACTTTTAGGCACCTAAAAGATCGATTTTAGTATGTTTTGGGCCTGAATATTGAAAATACTCTAACACGGAGTAGGCATGTACAGATCGCTTCTGAGACCCCAAAAAATCGAATTTTAGGGTGTTTTGGGCCTGAATTTGAGATATCGACTTTGGGCACTTAAAATATCGATTTTTAGCATGTTTTAGGCCTATATTTTGAAAATATTCTTGCACTGAGTAGGCATGTGCAGATCGCTTCTGGGACCCCAAAATATCGAATTTTTGGGTGTGTTTTGAGCCTGAATTTGAGATATAAACGGGTACAGATGATGCATGCACATATCGACTTTGGACACTTAAAATATCGATTTTTAGCATGTTTTGAACCTATATTTTGAAAACATTCTAGCACTGAGTAGGCATGTACAGATTGCTTCTGGGACCCAAAAATATCGAATTTTCGGGTGTTTTAAGGTTGAATTTGGGATATAAACAGATGCAGAAGATGCATACACATATTGACTTTGGTCACCTAAAATATCGATTTTCAGCTTGATTTGGGCCTGTATTTTGAAAATACTCTAACACGGAGTAGGCAAGCACAGATCGCTTCTGGGAGCCCAAAATATCGAATTTTCGGGTGTTTTGAGCCTGAATTTGAGATATAAACGGGTACAGAAGATGTATCCACATATCGACTTTTAGGCACCTAAAAGATCGATTTTAGTATGTTTTGGGCCTGAATATTGAAAATACTCTAACACGGAGTAGGCATGTACAGATCGCTTCTGAGACCCTAAAATATCGAATTTTAGGGTGTTTTGGGCCTGAATTTGAGATATCGACTTTGGGAACCTAAAATATCGATTTTTAGCATGTTTTAGGCCTATATTTTGAAAATATTCTAGCACTGAGTAGGCATGTACAGATCGCTTCTGGGACACCAAAATATCGAATTTTCGGGTGTTTTTGAGCCTGAATTTGAGATATAAACGGGTACAGAAGATGCATGCACATATCGACTTTTGGGCACCTAAAATATCGATTTTGAGCATGTTTTGGGTCTGTATCTTGAAAACATTTTAACTAGGAGTAGGGATGTACAGATCTCTTCTAGGACCCAAAAATACCGAATTTTCGGGTGTTTTGAGCCTAAATTTGAGATATAAACGGGTACAGAAGATGCATGCACATATCGACTTTTGGGCACCTAAAATATCGATTTTGAGCATGTTTTGGGTCTGTATCTTGAAAACATTTTAACTAGGAGTAGGGATGTACAGATCTCTTCTAGGACCCAAAAATACCGAATTTTCGGGTGTTTTGAGCCTAAATTTGAGATATAAACGGGTACAGAAGATGCATGCACATATTGACTTTGGGCATCTAAAATATCGTTTTTCAGCATGTTTTGGGCCTGTATTTTGAAAATACTCTAACACGGAGTAGGCATGTACAGATCGCTTCTGGCACCCAAAAATATCGAATTTTCGGGTGTTTTGAGCCTGAATTTGAGATATAAACGGGTACAGATGATGCATGCACATATCGACTTTAAACACTTAAAATATCGATTTGTAGCATGTTTTAAGCCTATATTTTGAAAAAATTCTAGCACTGAGTACGCATGTACAGATTGCTTCTGGGACCCAAAAATATCGAATTTTCGGGTGTTTTTTGGTTGAATTTGGGATATAAACGGGTTCAGAAGATGCATGCACATATCGACTTTTGGGCACCTAAAAGATCGATTTTCAGCATGTTTTGGGCCTGTATTTTGAAAATACTCTAACACGGATTAGGCATGCTTCTGGGATCCCAAAATATCAAATTTTCCGGTGTTTTGGGCCTGAATTTGAGATATCGACTTTGGGCACCTAAAATATCGATTTTATCCATGTTTTGGGCCTTTATTTTGAAAATATTCTAGCACTAAGTAGCCATGTACAGATCACTTCTGGGACCCCAAAATATCGAATTTTTGGGTGTGTTTTGAGCCTGAATTTGAGATATAAACGGGTACAGATGATGCATGCACATATCGACTTTGGACACTTAAAATATAGATTTTTAGCATGTTTTGAGCCTATATTTTGAAAACATTCTTGCACTGACTAGACATGTACAGATCGCTTCTGGGACCCAAAATTATCGAATTTTCGGGTGTTTTGAGGTTGAATTTGAGATATAAACGAGTACAGAAGAAGCATACACATGTTGACTTTGGGCACCTAAAATATCGATTTTCAGCATGTTTTGGGCCTGCATCTGAGTAGGCATGTACAGATCGCTTCTGGGACCCCAAAATATCGAAATTCCGGGTGTTTAGAGCCTGAATTTGAGATATAACGGGTACAGAAGATGCATGCACATATCGACTTTTGGGCACCTAAAAGATCGATTTTCAGTATGTTTTGGGCCTGTATATTGAAAATACTCTAACACGAAGTAGGCATGTACAGATCGCTTCTGGGACCCCAAAATATCGAATTTTATGGTGTTTTGGGCCTGAATTTGAGATATCGACTTTGGGCACCTAAAATATCGATTTTTAGCATGTTTTGGGCCTATATTTTGAAAATATTCAAGCACTGTGTAGGCATGTACAGATCGCTTCTGGGACCTCAAAATATCGATTTTTCGGGTGTTTTGGGCCTGAATTTGAGATATCGACTTAGGGCACCTAAAATATCGATTTTTTGCATGTTTTGGGCCTATATTTTGAAAATATTTTAGCACTAAGTAGGCATGTACAGATCACTTCTGGGACCCCAAAATATCGAATTTTCGGGTGTTTTAAGCCTGAATTTGAGATATAAACGGGTAGAGATGATGCATGCACATATCGACTTTGGACACTTAAAATATCGATTTTCCGCATGTTTTGAGCCTATATTTCGAAAACATTCTAGCCCTGAGTAGGCATGTACAGGTCGCTTATGGGACCCAAATATATCGAATTTTCGGGTGTTTTGAGGTTGAATTTGGGATATAAACGGGTGTAGAAGATGCATTCACATATTGACTTTGGTCACCTAAAATATCGATTTTCAGCTTGTTTTGGGCCTGTATTTTGAAAATACTCTAACATGGAGTAGGCAAGTACAGATCGCTTCTGGGACCCCAAAATATCGAATTTTAGGGTGTTTTGGGCCTGAATTTGATATATCGACTTTGGGCACCTAAAATATCGATTTTTAGCATGTTTTGAGCCTATATTTTGAAAATATTCTAGCACTGAGTAGGCATGGACAGATCGCTTCAGGGACCCCAATATATCGAATTTTCGGGTGTTTGGAGCCTGAATTTGAGATATAAACGGGTACAGAAGATGCATCCACATATCGACTTTTGGGCACCTAAAAGATCGATATCAGTATGTTTTGGGCCTGCATATTGAAAATACTCTAACACGGAGTAGGCATGTACAGTTCGCTTTTGGGACCCCAAAGTATCGAATTTTCGGGTGTTTTGGGCCTGAATTTGATATATCGACTTTGGGCACCTAAAATATCGATTTTTCGCATGTTTTGAGCCTATATTTTGAAAACATTCTAGCACTGAGTAGGCATGTACAGATCGCTTCTGGGACCCCAAAATATCGAATTTTCGGGTGTTTTGAGGTTGAATTTGGGATATAAACGGGTGCAGAAGATTCATCCACATATCGACTCTTGGGTACCTTAAAGATAGATTTTCAGTATGTTTTGGGCCTGTATATTGAAAATACTCTAACACGGAGTAGGCATGTCCAGATCGCTTCTGGGACCCCAAAATATCGAATTTTTGGGTGTTTTGGGCCTGAATTTGAGATATCGACTTTGGGCACTTAAAATATCGATTTTTAGCATGTTTTGGGCCAATATTTTGAAAATATTCTAGCACTGAGTAGGCATGTACAGATCGCTTCTGGGACCCCAAAATATCGAATTTTCGGGTGTTTTGAGCCTGAATTTGAGATATAAACGGGTACAGAAGTTGCATGCACATATCGACTTTGGACACTTAAAATATCCATTTTTAGCATGTTTTGAGCCTATATTTTGAAAACCTTCTAGCACTGACTAGACATGTACAGATCGCTTCTGGGACCCAAAATTATCGAGTTTTCGGGTGTTTTGAGGTTGAATTTGAGATATAAACGAGTATAGAAGATACATACACATGTTGACTTTGGGCACCTAAAATATCGATTTTCAGCATGTTTTGGGCCTGCATCTGAGTAGGCATGTACAGATCGCTTCTGGGACCCCAAAATATCGAATTTTCGGGTGTTTGGTGCCTGAATTTGAGATATAAACGGGTACAGAAGATACATGCACAAATCGACTTTTGGGCACCTAAAAGATCGATTTTCAGTATGTTTTGGGCCTGTATTTTGAAAATACTCTAACACGGAGTAGGCATGTACAGTTCGCTTCTGGGATCCCAAAATATCGAATTTTCAGGTGTTTTGGGCCTGAATTTGAGATATCGACTTTGGGCAACTAAAATATCGATTTTTTGCATGTTTTGGGCCTATATTTTGAAAATATTCTACCACTAAGTAGGCATGTTCAGATCACTTCTGGGACCCCAAAATATCGAATTTTTGGGTGTGTTTTGAGCCTGAATTTGAGATATAAACGGGTACAGATGATGCATGCACATATCGACTTTGGACACTTAAAATATCGATTTTTAGCATGTTTTGAGCCTATTGTTTGAAAACATTCTAGCACTGAGTAGGCATGTACAGATTGCTTCTGGGACCCTGAAATATCGAATTTTCGGGTGTTTTGAGGTTCAATTTGGGATATAAACGGGTGCAGAAGATGCATACACATATTGACTTTGGTCACCTAAAATATCGATTTTCAGCTTGTTTTGGGCCTGTATTTTGAAAATACTCTAACACGGAGTAGGCAAGCACAGATCGCTTCTGGGACCCCAAAATATCGAATTTTCGGGTGTTTTGAGCCTGAATTTGAGATATAAACGGGTACAGAAGATGTATCCACATATCGACTTTTAGGCACCTAAAAGATCGATTTTAGTATGTTTTGGGCCTGAATATTGAAAATACTCTAACACGGAGTAGGCATGTACAGATCGCTTCTGAGACCCTAAAATATCGAATTTTAGGGTGTTTTGGGCCTGAATTTGAGATATCGACTTTGGGAACCTAAAATATCGATTTTTAGCATGTTTTAGGCCTATATTTTGAAAATATTCTAGCACTGAGTAGGCATGTACAGATCGCTTCTGGGACCCCAAAATATCGAATTTTCGGGTGTTTTTGAGCCTGAATTTGAGATATAAACGGGTACAGAAGATGCATGCACATATCGACTTTTGGGCACCTAAAATATCGATTTTGAGCATGTTTTGGGTCTGTATCTTGAAAACATTTTAACTAGGAGTAGGGATGTACAGATCTCTTCTAGGACCCAAAAATACCGAATTTTCGGGTGTTTTGAGCCTAAATTTGAGATATAAACGGGTACAGAAGATGCATGCACATATTGACTTTGGGCATCTAAAATATCGTTTTTCAGCATGTTTTGGGCCTGTATTTTGAAAATACTCTAACACGGAGTAGGCATGTACAGATCGCTTCTGGCACCCAAAAATATCGAATTTTCGGGTGCTTTGAGCCTGAATTTGAGATATAAACGGGTACAGATGATGCATGCACATATCGACTTTAAACACTTAAAATATCGATTTGTAGCATGTTTTAAGCCTATATTTTGAAAAAATTCTAGCACTTAGTACGCATGTACAGATTGCTTCTGGGACCCAAAAATATCGAATTTTCGGGTGTTTTTTGGTTGAATTTGGGATATAAACGGGTACAGAAGATGCATGCACATATCGACTTTTGGGTACCTAAAAGATCGATTTTCAGCATGTTTTGGGCCTGTATTTTGAAAATACTCTAACACGGATTAGGCATGCTTCTGGGATCCCAAAATATCAAATTTTCCGGTGTTTTGGGCCTGAATTTGAGATATCGACTTTGGGCACCTAAAATATCGATTTTATCCATGTTTTGGGCCTTTATTTTGAAAATATTCTAGCACTAAGTAGCCATGTACAGATCACTTCTGGGACCCCAAAATATCGAATTTTTGGGTGTGTTTTGAGCCTGAATTTGAGATATAAACGGGTACAGATGATGCATGCACATATCGACTTTGGATACTTAAAATATAGATTTTTAGCATGTTTTGAGCCTATATTTTGAAAACATTCTAGCACTGACTAGACATGTACAGATCGCTTCTGGGACCCAAAATTATCGAATTTTCGGGTGTTTTGAGGTTGAATTTGAGATATAAACGAGTACAGAAGAAGCATACACATGTTGACTTTGGGCACCTAAAATATCGATTTTCAGCATGTTTTGGGCCTGCATCTGAGTAGGCATGTACAGATCGCTTCTGGGACCCCAAAATATCGAAATTCCGGGTGTTTAGAGCCTGAATTTGAGATATAACGGGTACAGAAGATGCATGCACATATCGACTTTTGTGCACCTAAAAGATCGATTTTCAGTATGTTTTGGGCCTGTATTTTGAAAATACTCTAACACGGAGTAGGCATGTACAGTTCGCTTCTGGGACCCCAAAATATCGAATTTTCGGGTGTTTTGGGCCTGAATTTGAGATATCGACTTTGGGCACCTAAAATATCGATTTTTTGCATGTTTTGGGCCTATATTTTGAAAATATTCTATCACTAAGTAGGCATGTACAGATCACTTCTGGGACCCCCAAAAATCGAATTTTTGGGTGTGTTTTGAGCCTGAATTTGAGATATAAACGGGTACAGATGATGCATGCACATATCGACATTGGACACTTAATATATCGATTTTTAGCATGTTTTGAGCCTATATTTTGAAAACATTCTAGCACTGAGTAGGTATGTACAGATCGCTCGTGGGACCCAAAAATATCGAATTTTCGGGGGTTTTGAGGTTGAATTGGGGATATAAACGGGTGCAGAAGATGCATCAATATATTGACTTTGGTCACCTAAAATATCGATTTTCAGCTTGTTTTGGGCCTGTATTTTGAAAATACTCTAACACGGAGTAGGCAAGTACAGATCGCTTCTAGGACCCCAAAATATCGAATTTTCGGGTGTTTTGAGCCTGAATTTGGGATATAAACGGGTACAGAAGATGCATTCACATATTGACTTTGGACACTTAAAATATCGATTTTTAGCATGTTTTGAACCTATATTTTGAAAACATTCTAGCACTGACTAGACATGTACAGATCGCTTCTGGGAACAAAAATTATCGAATTTTCGGGTGTTTTGAGGTTGAATTTGAGATATTATCGAGTGCAGAAGATGCATACATATGTTGACATAGGGCACCTAAAATATCGATTTTCAGCATGTTTTGGGCCTGCATCTGAGTAGGCATGTATAGATCGTTTCTGGGACCCCAAAATATCGAATTTTCGGGTGTTTGGAGCCTGAATTTAAGATATAAGCGGGAACAGAAGATGCATGCACATATCGACTTTTGGACACCTAAAAGATCGATTTTCAGTATGTTTTGGGCCTGTATTTTGAAAATACTCTAACACGGAGTAGGCATGTACAGTTCGCTTCTGGGACCCCAAAATATCGAATTTTCGGGTGTTTTGGGACTGAATTTGAGATATCGACTTTGGGCACCTAAAATATCGATTTTTTGCATGTTTTGGGCCTATATTTTGAAAATATTCTAGCACTAAGTAGGCATGTACAGATCACTTCTGGGCCAACAAAATATCAAATTTTCGGGCGTTTTGAGCCTGAATTTGAGATATAAACGGGTACAGATGATGCATGCACATATCGACTTTGGACACTTAAAATATCGATTTTTAGCATGTTTTGAGCCTATATTTTGAAAACATTCTAGCACTGAGTAGGCATGTACAGATCGCTTGTGGGACCCAAAAATATCGAATTTTCGGGTGTTTTGAGGTTGAATTGGGGATATAAACGGGTGCAGAAGATGCATACACATATTGACTTTGGTCACCTAAAATATCGATTTTCTGCTTGTTTTGGGCCTGTATTTTGAAAATACTCTAACACGGAGTAGGCAAGTACAGATCGCTTCTAGGACCCCAAAATATCGAATTTTCGGGTGTTTGGAGCATAAATTCGAGATATAAACGGGTACAGAAGATGCATGCACATATCGACTTTTGGGCACCTAAAAGATCGATTTTCAGTATGTTTTGGGCCTATATTTTGAAAATACTCTAACACGGAGTAGGCATGTACAGTTTGCTTCTGGGACCCCAAAATATCGAATTTTCGGGTGTTTTGAGACTGAATTTGAGATATAAACGGGTACAGAGGATGCATGTACATATCGACTTTGGACACTTAAAATATCGATTTTTAGCATGTTTTGAGCCTATATTTTGAAAAAATTCTAGCACTGAGTAGGCATGTACAGATCGCTTCTGGGACCCAAAAATATCGAATTTTCGGGGGTTTTGAAGTTGAATTTGGGATATAAACGCGTACAGAAGATTCATGCACATATCAACTTTTGGGCACCTAAAAGATCGATTATCAGTATGTTTTGGGCGTGTATTTTGAAAATACTCTAACTATGAGTAGGCATGTACAGATCGCTTCTGGGACCCAAAAATATCGAATTTTCGGGTGTTTTCAGCCTGAATTTGAGATATAAACGGGTACAGAAGATGCATTCACATATCGACTTTGGACACTTAAAATATCGATTTTTAGCATGTTTTGGGCCTGCATCTGAGTAATCATGTAAAGATCGCTTCTGGGACCCCAAAATATCAAATTTTCGGGTGTTTTGAGCCTGAATTTGAAATATACACGGGTACAGATATTGCATGCACGTATCGACTTTGGACACTTAAAATATCGATTTTTAGCATGTTTTGAGCCTATATTTTGAAAAAATTCTAGCATTGAGTAGGCATGTACAGATCGCTTCTGGGACCCAAAATTATCGAGTTTCCGGGTGTTTTGAGGTTGAATTTGAGATACAAACGAGTGCAGAAGATCGTGTTGAATTTGGGCACCTAAAATATCGATTTTCAGCATGTTTTGGGCCTGCATCTGAGTAGGCATGTACAGATCGCTTCTGGGACCCCAAAATATCAAATTTTCGGGTGTTTTGAGCCTGAATTTGAGATATAAACGGGTACAGAAAATGCATGCACATTACGACACTTTGGGCACTTAAAATATCGATTTTTAGCATGTTTTGAGCCTATATTTTGAAAATATTCTAGCACTAAGTAGGCATGTACAGATCACTTCTTGGCCAACAAAATATCAATTTTTCGGGTGTTTTGAGCCTGAATTTGAGATATAAACGGGTACAGATGATGCATGCACATATCGACTTTGAACACTTAAAATATCGATTTTTAGCATGTTTTGAGCCTATATTTTGAAAATATTCTAGCACTGAGTAGGCATGTACAGATCGCTTGTGGGACCCAAAAATATCGAATTTTCGGGGGTTTTGAGGTTGAATTGGGGATATAAACGGGTGCAGAAGATGCATGCACATATCGACTTTTGGGCACCTAAAAGATCGATTTTCAGTATGTTTTGGGCCTATATTTTGTAAATACTCTAAAACGGAGTAGGCATGTACAGTTTGCTTCTGGGACCCCAAAATATCGAATTTTCGGGTGTTTTGAGGCTGAATTTGAGTTTTAAACGGGTACAGAGGATGCATGTACATATCGACTTTGGACACTTAAAATATCGATTTTTAGCATGTTTTGAGTCTATATTTTGAAAAAATTCTAGCACTGAGTAGGCATGTACAGATCGCTTCTGGGACCCAAAAATATCGAATTTTCGGGGGTTTTGAGGTTGAATTTGGGATATAAACGCGTACAGAAGATGTATGCACATATCGACTTTTGGGCACCTAAAAGATCGATTATCAGTATGTTTTGGGCGTGTATTTTGAAAATACTCTAACTATGAGTAGGCATGTACAGATAGCTTCTGGGACCCAAAAATATCGAATTTTAGTGTGTTTTCAGCCTGAATTTGAGATATAAACGGGTACAGAAGATGCATTCACATATCGACTTTGGACACTTAAAATATCGATTTTTAGCATGTTTTGGGCCTGCATCTGAGTAGGCATGTAAAGATCGCTTCTGGGACCCAAAAATATCAAATTTTCGGGTGTTTTGAGCCTGAATTTGAAATATACACGGGTACAGATATTGCATGCACGTATCGACTTTGGACACTTAAAATATCGATTTTTAGCATGTTTTGAGCCTATATTTTGAAAAAATTCTAGCATTGAGTAGGCATGTACAGATCGCTTCTGGGACCCAAAATTATCGAGTTTCCGGGTGTTTTGAGGTTGAATTTGAGATATAAACGAGTGCAGATGATCGTGTTGAATTTGGGCACCTAAAATATCGATTTTCAGCATGTTTTGGGCCTGCATCTGAGTAGGCATGTACAGATCGCTTC
The DNA here is from genome assembly GCA_033782935.1 of Petrolisthes cinctipes. Taxonomy (NCBI): domain Eukaryota; kingdom Metazoa; phylum Arthropoda; class Malacostraca; order Decapoda; family Porcellanidae; genus Petrolisthes; species Petrolisthes cinctipes. The sequence goes on from JAWQEG010000369.1 coordinate 575,634, forward strand.
TGGGACCCCAAAATATCGAATTTTCAGGTGTTTTGAGGTTGAATTTGGGAAATAAACGGGTACAGAAGACGCATGCACATATTGACTTTTGGGCACCTAAAAGATCGATTTTTAGCATGTTTTTGGCCTATATTTTGAAAATATTCTAACACGGAGTAGGCATGTACAGTTCGCTTCTGGGACCCCAAAATATCGAATTTTCGGGTGTTTTGGGCCTGAATTTGAGATATCGACTTAAGGCTCCTAAAATATCGATTTTTTGCATGTTTTGGGCCTATATTTTGATAATATTCTAGCAGTAAGTAGGCATGTACAGATCACTTCTGGAAACCACAAAATATCAAATTTTCGGGTGTTTTGAGCCTGAATTTGAGATATAAACGGGTACAGATGATGCATGCACTTATCGAATTTGGACACTTAAAATATCGATTTTTAGCATGTTTTGAGCCTATATTTTGAAAACATTCTAGCACTGAGTAGGCATGTACAGATCGCTTCTGGGACCCCAAAATATCGAATTTTCGGGTGTTTTGAGCCTGAATTTGAGATATAAACGGGTACAGAAGATGCAAGCACATATTGACTTTGGACACTTAAAATATAGATTTTTAGCATGTTTTGGGCCTGCATCTGAGTAAGCATGTACATATCGCTTCTGGGACCCCAAAAAATCGAATTTTCGGGTGTTTTGAGCCTTAATTTGAGATATAAACGGGTACAGATGATGCTTGCACATATCGACTTTGGACACTTAAAATATCGATTTTTAGCATGTTTTGAGCCTATATTTTGAAAAAATTCTAGAACTGAGTAGGCATGTACAGATCGCTTCTGGGACCCAAAAATATCGATTTTTCGGGTGTTTTGAGGTTGAATTTGGGATATAAACGGGTACAGAAGATACATGCACATTTCGACTTTTGGGCACCTAAAAGATTGATTATCAGTATGTTTTGGGCCTGTATTTTGAAAATACTCTAACACGGAGTAGGCATGTACAGTTCGCTTCTGGGACCCCAAAATATCGAATTTTCGGGTGTTTTGGGCCTGAATTTGAGATATCGACTTTGGGCTCCTAAAATAAAGATTTTTTGCATGTTTTGGGCCTATATTTTGAAAATATTCTAGCAGTAAGTATGCATGTACAGATCACTTCTGGAAACCACAAAATATCAAATTTTCGGGTGTTTTGAGCCTGAATTTGAGATATAAACGGGTACAGATGATGCATGCACTTATCGAATTTGGACACTTAAAATATCGATTTTTAGCATGTTTTGAGCCTATATTTTGAAAAAATTCTAGAACTGAGTAGGCATGTACAGATCGCTTCTGGGACCCAAAAATATCGATTTTTCGGGTGTTTTGAGGTTGAATTTGGGATATAAACGGGTACAGAAGATACATGCACATTTCGACTTTTGGGCACCTAAAAGATTGATTATCATTATGTTTTGGGCCTGTATTTTGAAAATACTCTAACTAGGAGTAGGCATGTACAGATTGCTTCTGAGACCCAAAAATAACGAATTTTCGGGTGTTTTTGAGCCTGAATTTGAGATAAAAACAGGTACAGAAGATGCATGCACATATCGACTTTGGACACTTAATATATCGATTTTTAGCATGTTTTTGGCGTGAATCTGAGTAGGCATGTACAGATCGCTTCTGGGTCGCAAAAATATCGAATTTTCGGGTGTTTGGAGCCTGAATTTGAGATATAAACGGGTACTGAAGATGCATGCACATATCGACTTTGGACACTTAAAATATCGATTTTTAGCATGTTTTGGGCCTGCATCTGAGTAGGCATGTAAAGATCGCTTCTGGGACCCCAAAATATCAAATTTTCGGGTGTTTTGAGACTGAATTTGAAATATACACGGGTACAGATAATGCATGCACATATCGAGTTTGGACACTTAAAATATCGATTTTTAGCATGTTTTGAGCCTATATTTTGAACAAATTCTAGCATTGAGTAGGTATGTACAGATCGCTTCTGGGACCCAAAAATATCGAATTTTCGGGTGTTTTGAGGTTGAATTTGGGATATAAACGGGTACAGAAGATGCATGCATATATCGACTTTTGGGCACCTAAAAGATCGATTTTCAGGATGTTATGGGCCTGTATTTTGAAAATACTCTAACACGGAGTAGGAATGTACAGTTCGCTTCTAGGACCCCAAAATATCGAATTTTCGGGTGTTTTGAGCCTGAATTTGAGATATAAACGGGTACAGAAGATGCATGCACATATCGACTTTTGGGCACCTAAAAGATCGATTTTCAGTATGTTTTGGACCTATATTTTGAAAATACTCTAACACGGAGTAGGCATGTACAGTTTGCTTCTGGGACCCCAAAATATCGAATTTTCGGGTGTTTTGAGACTGAATTTGAGATATAAACGGGTACAGAGGATGCATGTACATATCGACTTTGGACACTTAAAATATCGATTTTTAGCATGTTTTGAGCCTATATTTTGAAAAAATTCTAGCACTGAGTAGGCATGTACAGATCGCTTCTGGGACCCAAAAATATCGAATTTTCGGGGGTTTTGAGGTTGAATTTGGGATATAAACGCGTACAGAAGATGCAAGCACATATCGACTTTTGGGCACCTAAAAGATCGATTATCATTATGTTTTGGGCGTGTATTTTGAAAATACTCTAACTATGAGTAGGCATGTACAGATCGCTTCTTGGACCCAAATATATCGTATTTTCGGGTGTTTTCAGCCTGAATTTGAGATATAAGCGGGTACAGAAGATGCATTCACATATCGACTTTGGACACTTAAAATATCGATTTTTAGCATGTTTTGGGCCTGCATCTGAGTAGGCATGTAAAGATCGCTTCTGGGACCCCAAAATATCAAATTTTCGGGTGTTTTGAGCCTGAATTTGAAATATACACGGGTACAGATATTGCATGCACGTATCGACTTTGGACACTTAAAATATCGATTTTTAGCATGTTTTAAGCCTATATTTTGAAAAAAATTCTAGCATTGAGTAGGCATGTACAGATCGCTTCTGGGACCCAAAATTATCGAGTTTCCGGATGTTTTGAGGTTGAATTTGAGATATAAACGAGTGCAGAAGATCGTGTTGAATTTGGGCACCTAAAATATCGATTTTCAGCATGTTTTGTGCCTGCATCTGAGTAGGCATATACAGATCGCTTCTGGGACCCCAAAATATCAAATTTTCGGGTGTTTTGAGCCTGAATTTGAGATATAAACGGGTACAGAAAATGCATGCACATTACGACTTTTGGGCACCAAAAAGATCGATTTTCAGTATGTTTTGGGCTTGTATTTAAAAAAATACTCTAACACGGAGTAGGCATGAACAGTTTGCTTCTGGGACCCCAAAATATCGAATTTTCGGGTGTTTTGAGCCTGAATTTGAGATATAAACGGGTACAGATGATGCATGCACATATCGACTTTGGACACTTAAAATATCGATTTTTAGCATGTTTTGAGCCTATATTATGAAAAAATTCTAGCACTGAGTAGGCATGTACAGATCGCTTCTGGGACCCCAAAATATCGAATTTTCAGGTGTTTTGAGGTTGAATTTGGGATATAAACGGGTACAGAAGACGCATGCACATATTGACTTTTGGGCACCTAAAAGATCGATTTTTAGCATGTTTTTGGCCTATATTTTGAAAATATTCTAACACGGATTAGGCATGTACAGTTTGCTTCTGGGACCCCAAAATATCGAATTTTCGGGTGTTTTGGGCCTGAATTTGAGATATCGACTTTGGGCTCCTAAAATATCGATTTTTTGCATGTTTTGGGCCTATATTTTGAAAATATTCTAGCAGTAAGTAGGCATGTAGAGATCACTTCTGGAAACCACAAAATATCAAATTTTCGGGTGTTTTGAGCCTGAATTTGAGATATAAACGGGTACAGATGATGCATGCACTTATCGAATTTGGACACTTAAAATATCGATTTTTAGCATGTTTTGAGCCTATATTTTGAAAACATTCTAGCACTGAGTAGGCATGTACAGATCACTTCTGGGACCCAAAAATATCGATTTTTCGGGTGTTTTGAGGTTGAATTTGGGATATAAACGGGTACAGAAGATACATGCACATTTCGACTTTTGGGCACCTAAAAGATTGATTATTAGTATGTTTTGGGCCTGTATTTTGAAAATACTCTAACTAGGAGTAGGCATGTACAGATCGCTTCTGAGACCCAAAAATAACGAATTTTCGGGTGTTTTGAGCCTGAATTTGAGATAAAAACAGTTACAGAAGATGCATGCACATATCGACTTTGGACACTTAATATATCGATTTTTAGCATGTTTTTGGCGTGCATCTGAGTAGGCATGTACAGACCGCTTCTGGGTCGCAAAAATATCGAATTTTCGGGTGTTTGGAGCCTGAATTTGAGATATACACGGGTACAGAAGATACATGCACATATCGACTTTTGGGCACCTAAAAGATCGATTTTCAGTATGTTTTGGGCCTGTATTTTGAAAATACTCTAACACGGAGTAGGAATGTACAGTTCGCTTCTGGGACCCCAAAATATCGAATTTTCTGGTGTTATGAGCCAGAATTTGAGATATACACGGGTACAGATGATGCATGCACATATCGACTTTGGACACTTAAAATATCGATTTTTAGCATGTTTTCAGCCAATATTTTGAAAAAATTCTAGCACTGAGTAGGCATGTACAGATCGCTTCTGGGACCCAAAAATATAGAGTTTTCGGGGGTTTGGAGCCTGAATTTGAGATATAAACGGGTACTGAAGATGCATGCACATATCGACTTTGGACACTTAAAATATCGATTTTTAGCATGTTTTGGGCCTGCATCTGAGTAGGCATGTAAAGATCGCTTCTGGGACCCCAAAATATCAAATTTTCGGGTGTTTTGAGACTGTATTTGAAATATACACGGGTTCAGATAATGCATGCACATATCGAGTTTGGACACTTAAAATATCGATTTTTAGCATGTTTGGAGCCTATATTTTGAACAAATTCTAGCATTGAGTAGGTATGTACAGATTGCTTCTGGGACCCAAAAATATCAAATTTTCGGGGGTTTTGAGGTTGAATTTGGGATATAAACGGGTACAGAAGATGCATGCATATATCGACTTTTGGGCACCTAAAAGATCGATTTTCAGGATGTTATGGGCCTGTATTTAGAAAATACTCTAACACGGAGTAGGAATGTACAGTTCGCTTCTGGGACCCCAAAATATCGAATTTTTGGGTGTTTGGAGCCTGAATTTGAGATATCGACTTTGGGCACCTAAAATATCGTTTTTTAGCATGTTTTGGGACTATATTTTGAAAATATTCTAGCACTGAGTAGGCATGTACCGATCGCTTCTGGGACCCTAAAATATCGAATTTTCCGGTGTTTTGAGCCTGAATTTGAGATATAAACGGGTACAGAAGATACATGCACATATCGACTTTGGACACTTAAAATATCGATTTTTAGTATGTTTTGAGCCTATATTTTGAAAACATTCTAGCACTGACTAGACATGTACAGATCGCTTCTGGGACCCAAAATAATCGAATTTTCGGGTGTTTTGAGTTTGAATTTGAGATATAAACGAGTGCAAAAGATGCATACACATGTTAACTTTGGACACCTAAAAATATCGATTTTCAGCATGTTTTGGGCCTGCATCTGAGTAGGCATGTACAGATCGCTTCTGGGACCCCAAAATATCGAATTTTCGGGTGTTTTGGGCGTGAAATTGAGATATCGACTTTGGGCACCTAAAATATCGATTTTTAGCATGTTTTGGGCCAATATTTTGAAAATATTCTAGCACTAAGTAGGCATGTACAGATCACTTCTGGGACCCCAAAATATCGAATTTTCGGGTGTTTTGAGCCTGATTTTGAGATATAAACGGGTACTGAAGATGCATGCACATATCGACTTTTGGGCACCTAAAATATCGATTTTGAGCATGTTTTGAGTCTGTATCTTGAAAATGTTTTAGCACTGAGTAGGCATGTACAGATCGCTTCTGGGACCCAAAAATATCGAATTTTCGGGTGTTTTGAGGTTGAATTTGGGATATATACGGGTACAGAAGATGAATGCACATATCGACTTTTGGGCACCTAAAACATCGATTTTCAGTATGTTTTGGGCCTGTATTTTGAAAATACTTTAACAAGAAGTAGGCATGTACAGTTCGCTTCTGGGACCCCAAAATATCGAATTTTCGGGTGTTTTGGGCCTGAATTTGAGATATCGACTTTGGGCACCTAAAATATCGATATTTAGCATGTTTTTGGCGTATATTTTGAAAATATTCTAGCACTAAGTAGGCATGTACAGATCACTTCTGGGACCCCAAAATATCGAATTTTCGGGTGTTTTGAGGTGGAATTTGGAATATAAAAAGGTGCAGAAGATGCATGCACATATTGACTTTGGTCACCTAAAATATCGATTTTCAGCTTGTTTTGGGCCTGTATTTTGAAAATACTCTAACACGGAGTAGGCAAGTACAGATCGCTTCTGGGACCCAAAAATATCGAATTTTCGAGTGTTTTGAGCCTGAATTTGGGATATAAACGGGTACAGAAGATGCATCCACATATCGACTTTTGGGCACCTAAAAGATCGATTTTCAGTATGTTTTGGGCCTGTATTTTGAAAATATTCTAACACGGAGTAGGCATGTACAGTTCGCTTCTGGGACCCCAAAATATCGAATTTTCGGGTGTTTGGAGCCTGAATTTGAGATATCGACTTTGGGCACCTAAAATATCGATTTTTAACATGTTTTGGGCCTATATTTTGAAAATATTTTAGCACGAAGTAGGCATGGGACCCCAAAATATCGAATTTTCGGGTGTTTTGAGCCAGAATTTGAGATATAAACGGGTACAGATGATGCATGCACATATCGACTTTGGACACTTAAAATATCGATTTTTAGCATGTTTTGAGCCTATATTTAGAAAAAATTCTAGCACTGACTAGACATGTACAGATCGCTTGTGGGACCCAAAATTATCGAATTTTCGGGTGTTTTGAGGTTGAATTTGAGATATAAACGAGTGCAGAAGATGCATACACATGTTGACTTTGGGCACCTAAAATATCGATTTTCAGCATGTTTTGGGCCTGCATCTGAGTAGGCATGTACAGATCGCTTCTGGGACCCCAAAATATCGAATTCTCGGGTGTTTTGGGACTGAATTTGAGATATCGTCTTTGGGCACCTAAAATATCGATTTTTAGCATGTTTTGGGCCTATATTTTGAAAATATTCTAGCAATAAGTAGGCATGTACCGATCATTTCTAGGACCCCAGAATATCGAATTTTCGGGTGTTTTGAGCGTGAATTTGAGATATAAACGGGTACAGATGATGCATGCACATATCGACTTTTAACAATTAAAATATTGATTTTTAGCATGTTTTGTGCCTGTATTTTGAAAATACTCTAACAAGGAGTAGGCATGTACAGTTCGCTTCTGAGACCCCAAAATATCGAATTTTTGGGTATTTTGGGCTTGAATTTGAGATATCGACTTTGGGCACCTAAAATATCGATTTTTTGCATGTTTTGGGCCTATATTTTTAAAAAAATTCTAGCACTAAGTAGGCATGTACAGATCACTTCTGGGACCCCAAAATATCGAATTTTCGGGTGTTTTGAGCGTGAATTTGAGATATAAACGGGTACAAAAGATGCATCCACATATCGACTTTTGGGCACCTAAAAGATCGATTTTCAGTATGTTTTGGGCTTGTATATTGAAAATACTCTAACACGGAGTAGGCATGTACAGATTGCTTCTGGGACCCCCAAATATCGAATTTTTGGGTGTTTTGGGCCTGAATTTGAGATATCGACTTTGGGCACCTAAAATATCGATTTTTAGCATGTTTTGGGCCTATATTTTGAAAATATTCTAGCACTGAGTAGGCATGTACAGATCGCTTCTGGGACCCCAAAATATCGAATTTTCGGGTGTTTTGAGCCTGAATTTGAGATATAAACGGGTACAGAAGATGTATGCACATATCGACTTTTGGGCACCTAAAATATCGATTTTGAGCATTTTTTGGGTCTGTATCTTGAAAACAATTTAACTAGGAGTAGGGATGTACAGATTGCTTCTAGGACCCAAAAAAAGCGAATTTTCGGGTGTTTTGAGCCTGAATTTGAGATATAAACGGGTACAGAAGATGCATGCACATATTGACTTTGGGCACCTAAAATATCGATTTTTAGCATGTTTTGAGCCTATATTTTGAAAACATTCTAGCACTGACTAGACATGTACAGATCGCTTCTGGGACCCAAAATAATCGAATTTTCGGGTGTTTTGAGTTTGAATTTGAGATATAAACGAGTGCAGATGATGCATTCACATGTTAACTTTGGGCACCTAAAAATATCGATTTTCAGCATGTTTTGGGCCTGCATCTGAGTAGGCATGTACAGATCGCTTCTGGGACCCCAAAATATCGAATTCTCGGGTGTTTTGGGCGTGAAATTGAAATATCGACTTTGGGCACCTAAAATATCGATTTTTAGCATGTTTTGGGCCAATATTTTGAAAATATTCTAGCACTAAGTAGGCATGTACAGATCACTTCTGGGACCCCAAAATATCGAATTTTCGGGTGTTTTGAGCCTGATTTTGAGATATAAACGGGTACTGAAGATGCATGCACATATCGACTTTTGGGCACCTAAAATATCGATTTTGAGCATGTTTTGAGTCTGTATCTTGAAAAAGTTCTAGCACTGAGTAGGCATGTACAGATCGCTTCTGGGACCCCAAAATATCGAATTTTCGGGTGTTTTGAGGTTGAATTTGGGATATATACGGGTACAGAAGATGAATGCACATATCGACTTTTGGGCACCTAAAACATCGATTTTCAGTATGTTTTGGGTCTGTATTTTGAAAATACTTTAACAAGAAGTAGGCATGTACAGTTCGCTTCTTTGACCCCAAAATATCGAATTTTCGGGTGTTTTGGGCCTGAATTTGAGATATCGACTTTGGGCACCTAAAATATCGATATTTAGCATGTTTTTGGCCTATATTTTCAAAATATTCTAGCACTAAGTAGGCATGTACAGATTACTTCTGGGACCCCAAAATATCGAATTTTCGGGTGTTTTGAGCCTGAATTTGAGATATAAACGGGTACAGATGATGTACGCACATATCGACTTTGGACATTTAAAATATTGATTTTTAGCATGTTTTGAGCCTATATTTTGAAAAAATTCTAACTAGGAGTAGGCATTTACAGATCGCTTCTGGGACCCAAAAATATCGAATTTTCGGGTGTTTTGAGCCTGAATTTGAGATATAAACGGGTACAGAAGATGCATGCACATATCGACTTTGAAAACTTAAAATATCGATTTTTAGCATGTTTTGAGCCTATATTTTGGAAACATTCTAGCACTGACTAGACATCTACAGATCGCTTCTGGGACCCAAAATTATCGAATTTTCGGGTGTTTTGAGGTTGAATTTGAGATATATACGAATGCAGAAGATGCATACACATGTTGAATTTGGGCACCTAAAATATCGATTTTCTGCATGTTTTGGGCCTGCATCTTAGTAGGCATGTACAGATCGCTTCTGGGACCCCAAAATGTCGAATTTTCGGGTGTTTGGAGCCTGAATTTGAGATATAAACGCGTACAGAAGATGCATGCACATATCGACTTTTGGGCACCTAAAAGATCGATTTTCAGTATGTTTTGGGCCTGTATTTTGAAAATACTCTAACACGGAGTAGGCATGTACAGTTCGCTTCTGGGACCCCAAAATATAGAATTTTCGGGTGTTTTGGGCCTGAATTCGAGATATCGACTTTGGGCACCTAAAATATCGATTTTTTGCTTGTTTTGGGCCTATTTTTTGAAAATATTCTAGCACTAAGTAGGCATGTACAGATCACTTCTGGGACCAAAAGATATCGAATTTTCGGGTGTTTTGAGCCTGAATTTGAGATATAAACGGGTACAGATGATGCATACACATATTGACTTTGGTCACCTAAAATATCGATTTTTTGCATGTTTTAACCCTATATTTTGAAAACATTCTAGCACTGAGTAGGCATGTACAGATCGCTTCTGGGACCCAAAATAATCGAATTTTCGGGTGTTTTGAGTTTGAATTTGAGATATAAACGAGTGCAGAAGATGCATACACATGTTAACTTTGGGCACCTAAAAATATCGATTTTCAGCATGTTTTGGGCCTGCATCTGAGTAGGCATGTACAGATCGCTTCTGGGACCCCAAAATATCGAATTTTCGGGTGTTTTGAGCCTGATATTGAGATATAAACGGGTACTGAAGATGCATGCACATATCGACTTTTGGGCACCTAAAATATCGATTTTAAGCATGTTTTGAGTCTGTATCTTGAAAAAGTTCTAGCACTGAGTAGGCATGTACAGATCGCTTCTGGGACCCAAAAATATCGAATTTTCGGGTGTTTTGAGGTTGAATTGGGATATATACGGGTACAGAAGATGAATGAACTTTTCGACTTTTGGGCACCTAAAACATCGATTTTCAGTATGTTTTCGGCCTGTATTTTGAAAATACTTTAACAAGAAGTAGGCATATACAGTTCGCTTCTGGGACCCCAAAATATCGAATTTTCGGGTGTTTTGGGCCTGAATTTGAGTTATCGACTTTGGGCACCTAAAATATCGATATTTAGCATGTTTTTGGCCTATATTTTGAAAATATTCTAGCACTAAGTAGGCATGTACAGATCACTTCTGGGACCCCAAAATATCGAATTTTCGGGTGTTTTGAGGTGGAATTTAGTATATATAACGGTGCAGAAGATGCATGCACATATTGACTTTGGTCACCTAAAATATCGATTTTCAGCTTGTTTTGGGCCTGTATTTTGAAAATACTCTAACACGGAGTAGGCAAGTACAGATCGCTTCTGGGACCCAAAAATATAGAATTTTCGAGTGTTTTGAGCCTGATTTTGGGATATAAACGGGTACAGAAGATGCATCCACATATCGACTTTTGGGCACCTAAAAGATTGATTTTCAGTATGTTTTGGGCCTGTATTTTGAAAATACTCTAACACGGAGTAGGCATGTACAGTTCGCTTCTGGGACCCCAAAATATCGAATTTTTGGGTGTTTTGGGCCTGAATTTGAGATATCGACTTTGGGCACCTAAAATATCGATTTTTAGCATGTTTTGGGCCTATATTTTGAAAATATTCTAGCACTAAGTAGGCATGTACAGATCATTTCTGGGACCCAAAAATATCGAATTTTCTGTTTTTTTTAGCCTGAATTTGAGATATAAACGGGTACAGATGATGCATGCACATATCGACTTTGGACACTTAAAATATCGATTTTTAGCATGTTTTGAGCCTATATTTTGAAAAAATTCTAGCACTGACTAGACATGTACAGATCGCTTCTGGGACCCAAAATTATCGAATTTTCGGGTGTTTTGAGGTTGAATTTGAGATATAAACGATTGCAGAAGATGCATACAAATGTTGACTTTAGGCACCTAAAATATCGATTTTCAGCATGTTTTGGACCTGCATCTGAGTAGGCATGTACAGATCGCTTCTGGGACCCCAAAATATCGAATTTTCGGGTGTTTTGGGCCTGAATTTGAGATATCGTCTTTGGGCACCTAAAATTTCGATTTTTAGCATGTTTTGGGCCTATATTTTGAAAATATTCTAGCACTAAGTAGGCATGTACAGATCATTTCTAGGACCCCGGAATATCGAATTTTCGGGTGTTTTGAGCGTGAATTTGAGATATAAACGGGTACAGATGATGCATGCACATATCGAATTTTAACAATTAAAATATTGATTTTTAGCATGTTTTGGGCCTGTATTTTAAAAATACTCTAACACGGAGTAGGCATGTACATTTCGCTTCTGGGACCCCAAAATATCGAATTTTCGGGTATTTTGGGCCTGAATTTGAGATATCGACTTTGGGCACCTAAAATATCGATTTTTTGCATGTTTTGGGCCTATATTTTGAAAATATTCTAGCACTAAGTAGGCATGTACAGATCACTTCTGGGACCCCAAAATATCGAATTTTCGGGTGTTTTGAGCCTGAATTTGAGATATAAACGGGTACAGAAGATGCATGCACATATCGACTTTGGAAACTTAAAATATCGATTTTTAGCATGTTTTGAGCCTATATTTTGGAAACATTCTAGCACTGACTAGACATGTACATATCGCATCTGGGACCCAAAATTATCGAATTTTCGGGTGTTTTGAGGTTCAATTTGAGATATAAACGAGTGCAGAAGATGCATACACATGTTGAATTTGGGCACCTAAAATATCAATTTTCTGCATGTTTTGGGCCTGCATCTGAGTAGGCATGTACAGATCGCTTCTGGGACCCCAAAATATCGATTTTTCGGGTGTTTGGAGCCTGAATTTGAGATATAAACGCGTACAGAAGATGCATGCACATATCGACTTTTAGGCACCTAAAAGATCGATTTTCATTATGTTTTGGGACTGTATTTTGAAAATACTCTAACACGGAGTAGGCATGTACAGTTCGCTTCTGGGACCCCAAAATATCGAGTTTTCGGGTGTTTTGGGCCTGAATTCGAGATATCGACTTTGGGCACCTAAAATATCGATTTTTAGCATGTTTTGGGCCTATATTTTGAAAATATTCTAGCACTAAGTAGGCATGTACAGATCATTTCTAGGACCCCAGAATATCGAATTTTCGGGTGTTTTGAGCGTGAATTTGAGATATAAACGAGTGCAGAAGATGCATACACATGTTGACTTTGGGCACCTAAAATATCGATTTTCAGCATGTTTTTGGCCTGCATCTGAGTAGGCATGTACAGATCGCTTCTGGAACCCCAAAATATCGAATTATCGGGTGTTTTGGGTCTGAATTTGAGATATCGTCTTTGGGCACCTAAAATATCGATTTTTAGCATGTTTTGGGCCTATATGTTGAAAATATTCTAGCACTAAGTAGGCATGTACAGATAATTTCTAGGACCCCAGAATATCGAATTTTCGGGTGTTTTGAGCGTGAATTTGAGATATAAACGGGTACAGATGATGCATGCACATATCGACTTTTAACACTTAAAATATTGATTTTTAGCATGTTTTGTTCCTGTATTTTAAAAAAATACTCTAACACGGAGTAGGCATGTACAGTTCGCTTCTGGGACCCCAAAATATCGAATTTTCGGGTATTTTGGGCCTGATTTTGAGATATCGACTTTGGACATTTAAAATATCGATTTTTAGCATGTTTTGAGCCTATATTTTGAAAAAATTATAACTAGGAGTAGGCATGTACAGATCGCTTCTGGGACCCAAAAAAATCGAATTTTCGGGTGTTTTGAGCCTGAATTTGAGATATAAACGGGTACAGAAGATGCATGCACATATCGACTTTGGAAACTTAAAATATCGATTTTTAGCATGTTTTGAGCCTATATTTTGGAAACATTCTAGCAATGACTAGACATGTACAGATCGCTTCTGGGACCCAAAATTATCGAATTTTCGGGTGTTTTGAGGTTGAATTTGAAATATAAACGAGTGCAGAAGATGCATACACATGTTGAATTTGGGCACCTAAAATATCGATTTTCTGCATGTTTTGGGCCTGCATCTGAGTAGGCATGTACAGATCGCTCCTGGGACCCCAAAATGTCGAATTTTCGAGTGTTTGGAGCCTGAATTTGAGATATAAACGCGTACAGAAGATGCATGCACATATCGACTTTTGGGCACCTAAAAGATCGATTTTCAGTATGTTTTGGGCCTGTATTTTTAAAATAATCACGGAGTAGGCATGTACAGTTCGCCTCTGGGACCCCAAAATATCGAATTTTCGGGTGTTTTGGGCCTGAATTCGATATATCGACTTTGGGCATCTAAAATATCGATTTTTAGCATGTTTTGGGCCTATATTTTGAAAATATTCTAGCACTAAGTAGGCATGTACAGATCACTTCTGGGACCCCTAAATATCGAGTTTTCGGGTGTTTTGAGCCTGAATTTGAGATATAAACGGGTACAGATGATTCATGCACATATCGAATTTGGCCACTTAAAATATCGATTTTTAGCATGTTTTAAGCCTATATTTTGAAAAAATTCTAGCACTGAGTAGGCATGTACAGATCGCTTCTGGGACCTAAAAATATCGAATTTTCGAGGGGTTTTAGGGTTGAATTTGGGATATAAACGGGTACAGAAGATGCATGCACATATCGACTTTTGGGCACCTAAAATATCGATTTTGAGCATGTTTTGGGTCTGTATCTTGAAAACATTCTAACTAGGAGTAGGCATTTACAGATCGCTTCTGGGACCCAAAAATATCGAATTTTCGGGTGTTTTGAGCCTGAATTTGAGATTTAAACGGGTACAGAAGATGCATGCCCATAGCGACTTTGGACACTTAAAATATCGATTTTCTGCATGTTTTAACCCTATATTTTGAAAACATTCTAGCACTGAGTAGGCAGGTACAGATAGCTTCTGGGACCCCAAAATATCGAATTTTCGGGTGTTTTGAGCCTGAATTTGGGATATAAACGGGTACATAAGATGCATGCACATATCGACTTTTGGGCACCTAAAAGATTGATTTCTGTATGTTTTAGGCCTGTATTTTGAAAATACTCTAACACGGAGTAGGCATGTACAGAATGCTTCTGGGACCCCAAAATATCGAATTTTCGGGTGTTTTGAGCCTGAATTTGAGATATAAACGGGTACAGAAGATGCATGCACATATCGACTTTGGACACTTAAAATATCGATTTTTAGCATGTTTTGAGTCTATATTTTCAAAACATTCAAGCACTGACTAGACATGTTCAGATCGCTTCTGGGACCCAAAATTATCTAATTTTCGGGTGTTTTGCGGTTGAATTTGAGATATAAACGTGTGCAGAAGATGCATACACATGTTGTCTTTGGGCACCTAAAATATCGATTTTCAGCATGTTTTGGGCCTGCATCTGAGTAGGCATGTACAGATTGCTTCTGGGAGCCCAAAATATCGAATTTTTGGGTGTTTTGGGCCTGAATTTGAGATATCGACTTTGGGCACCAAAAATATCGATTTTTAGCATGTTTTGGGCCTATATTTTGAAAATATTCGAGCACTGAGTAGGCATGTACAGATCGCTTCTGGGACCCAAAAATATCGAATTTTCGGGTGTTTTGAGGCTGAATTTGAGATATAAACGGGTACAGCAGATGCATCCACATATCGACTTTTAAGCACCTAAAAGATCGATTTTCAGTATGTTTTGGGCCTGTATATTGAAAATACTCTAACACGGAGTAGGCATGTACAGATCGCTTCTGGGACTTCAAAATATCGAATTTTTGGGTGTTTTGGGCCTGAATTTGAGATATCGACTTTGGGCACCTAAAATATCGATTTTTAGCATGTTTTGGGCCTATATTTTGAAAGTATTCTAGCACTGAGTAGGCATGTACAGATCGCTTCTGGGACCCCAAAATATCGAATTTTCGGGTGTTTTGAGGCTGAATTTGAGATATAAACGGGTACAGAAGATGCATGCATATATCGACTTTTTTGGCACCTAAAATTTCGATTTTGAGCATGTTTTGGGTCTGTATCTTGAACACATTCTAACTAGGAGTAGGGATGTACAGATCGCTTCTAGGACCCAAAAATACCGAATTTTCGGGTGTTTTGAGCCTGAATTTGAGATATAAACGGGTACAGAAGATGCATGCACATATTGACTTTTGGCACCTAAAATATCGATTTTCAGTATGTTTTGGGCCTGTATTTTGAAAATACTCTAACTAGTAGTAGGCATGTACAGATCGCTTCTGGGACCCAAACATATCGAATTTTCGGGTGTTTTGAGCCTGAATTTGAGATATAAACGGGTACAGAAGATGCATGCACATATCGACTTTTGACACTTAAAAAATCTTTTTTCAGCATGTTTTGGGCCTGCATCTGAGTAGGCATGTACAGATTGCTTCAGGGAGCCCAAAATATCGAATTTTCGGGTGTTTGGAGCCTTAATTTGAGATATAAACGGGTAGAGAAGATGCATACACGTATCGACTTTTGGGCACCTAAAAGATCGATTTTCAGTATGTTTTCTGCCTGTATTTTGGAAATACTCTAACACGGAGTAGGCATGTACAGTTCGCTTCTGGGACCCCAAAATATCGTATTTTCGGGTGTTTTGGGCCTTTATTTGAGATATCGACTTTATTCACCTAAAATATCGATTTTTAGCATGTTTTGGGCCTATATTTTGAAAATATTCTAGCACTAAGTAGGCATGTACAGATCACTTCTGGGACCCCAAAATATCGAATTTTCGGGTGTTTTGAGCCTGAATTTGAGATATAAACGGGTACAGATGATGCATGTACATATCGACTTTTGGGCACCTAAAATATCGATATTGAGCATGTTTTGGGTCTGTATCTTGAAAACATTCTAGCACTGACTAGACATGTACAGATCGCTTCTGGGACCCAAAATTATCGAAATTTCGGGTGTTTTGAGGTTGAATTTGAGATATAAACGAGTGCAGAAGATGCATACACATGTTGACTTTGGGCACCTAAAATATCGATTTTCAGCATGTTTTGGGCCTGCATCTGAGTAGGCATGTACAGATTGCTTATGGGACCCCAAAATATCGAATTTTCGGGTGTTTTGAGGTTGAATTTGGGATATAAACGGGTGCAGAAGATGCATACACATATTGACTTTGGTCACCTAAAATATCGATTTTTAGCTTGTTTTGGGCGTGTATTTTGAAAATACTCTAACACGGAGTAGGCAAGTACAGATCGCTTCTGGGACGCCAAAATATCGATTTTTCGGGTGTTTTGAGCCTGAATTTGAGATATAACGGGTACAGAAGATGCATCCACATATCGACTTTGGGGCTCCTAAAAGATCGATTTTCAGTATGTTTTGGGCCTGTATATTGAAAATACTCTAACACGGAGTAGGCATGTACAGATCGCTTCTGGGACCCCAAAATATCGAATTTTTGGGTGTTTTGGGCCTGAATTTGAGATATTGACTTTGTGCACCTAAAATATCGATTTTTAGCATGTTTTGGGCCTAAAATTTGAAAATATTCTAGCACTGAGTAGGCATGTACAGATCGCTTCTGGGACTCCAAAATATCGAATTTTCGGGTGTTTTGAGCCTGAATTTGAGATATAAACGGGTACAGATGATGCATGCACATATCGACTTTGGACACTTAAAATATCGATTTTAAGCATGTTTTGGGTCTGTATCTTGAAAACATTCTAACTAGGAGTAGGCATGTACAGATCGCTTCTGGGACCCAAAAATATCGAATTTTCGGGTGTTTTGAGCCTGAATTTCAGATATAAACGGGTACAGAAGATGTATGCACATATTGACTTTGGACACTTAAAATATCGATTTTTAGCATGTTTTGAGCCTATATTTTGAAAACATTCTAGCACTGACTAGACATGTACAGATCGCTTCTGGGACCCAAAATATCGAATTTTCGGGTGTTTTGAGGTTGAATTTGAGATATAAACGAGTGTAGAAGATGCATACACATGTTGACTTTGGGCACCTAAAATATCGATTTTCCGCATGTTTTGAGCTTGCATCTGAGTAGGCATGTACAGATTGCTTCTGGGAGCCCAAAATATCGAATTTTCGGGTGTTTGGAGCCTGAATTTGAGATATAAACGGGTACAGGAGATGCATACACATATCGACTTTTGGGCACCTAAAAGATCGATTTTCAGTATGTTTTGGGCATGTATTTTGAAAATACTCATTCACGGAGTAGGCATGTACAGTTCGCTTCTGGGACCCCAAAATATCGAATTTTCGGGTGTTTTGGGCCTGAATTTGAGATATCGACTTTGGGCACCTAAAATATCGATTTTTAGCATGTTTTGGGCCTATATTTTGAAAATATTCTAGCACTAAGTAGGCATGTACAGATCAATTCTGGGACCCCAAAATATCGAATTTTCGGGTGTTTTTGAGCCTGAATTTGAGATATAAACGGGTACAGATGATGCATGCACATATCGACTTTAGACATTTAAAATATCGATTTTTAGCATGTTTTGAGCCTATATTTTGAAAATTTTTTAGCACTGAGTAGGCATGTACAGATCGCTTCTGTGACCCAAAAATATCGAATTTTCGGGTGTTTTTAGGTTGAAATTGGGATATAAACGGGTACAGAAGATGCATGCACATATCGACTTTTGGGCACCTAAAAGATCGATTTTCAGTATGTTTTTGGCCTGTATTTTGAAAATCCTCTAACACGGAGTAGGCATGTACAGTTTGCTTCTGGGACCCCAAAATATCGAATTTTTGGGTGTTTTGTGCCTGAATTTGAGATATCGACTTTGGGCACCTAAAATATCGATTTTTAGCATGTTTTGGGCCTATATTTTGAAAATATTCTAGCACTAAGTAGGCATGTACCGATCACTTTTGGGACCCAAAAATATCGAATTTTCGGGTGTTTTGAGCTGAATTTGAGATATAAACGGGTACAGATGATGCATGCACATATCGACTTTGGACACTTAAAATATCGATTTTGAGCATGTTTTGGGTCTGTATCTTGAAAACATTCTAACTAGGAGTAGGGATGTACAGATCGCTTCTAGGACCAAAAAATACCGAATTTTCGGGTGTTTTGAGCCTGAATTTGAGATATAAACGGGTACAGAAGATGCATGCACATATTGACTTTGGACACCTAAAATATCGATATCCAGCATGTTTTGGGCCTGTATTTTGAATATACTCTAACTATTAATAGGCATGTACAGATCGCTTCTGGGACCCAAAATTATCGAATTTTCGGGTGTTTTGAGACTGAATTTGAGATAAAAAAGGGTACAGAAGATGCATGCACATATCGACTTTGGACAATTAAAATATCGATTTTTAGCATGTTTTGAGCCTATATTTTGAAAACATTCTATCACTGACTAGACATGTACAGATCGCTTCTGGGACCCAAAAATATCGAATTTTCGGGTGTTTTGAGGTTGAATTTGAGATATAAACGAGTGTAGAAGATGCATACACATGTTGACTTTGGGCACCTAAAATATCGATTTTCGGCATGTTTTGAGCTTGCATCTGAGTAGGCATGTACAGATTGCTTCTGGGAGCCCAAAATATCGAATTTTCGGGTGTTTGGAGCCTGAATTTGAGATATAAACGGGTACAGGAGATGCATACACATATCGACTTTTGGGCACCTAAAAGATCGATTTTCAGTATGTTTTGGGCCTGTATTTTGAAAATACTCATTCACGGATTAGGCATGTACAGTTCGCTTCTGGGACCCCAAAATATCGAATTTTCGGGTGTTTTGGGCCTGAATTTGAGATATCGACTTTGGGTACCTAAAATATCGATTTTTAGCATGTTTTGGGCCTATATTTTGAAAATATTCTAGCACTAAGTAGGCATGTACAGATCACTTCTGGGACCCCAAAATATCGAATTTTCGGGTGTTTTGAGCCTGAATTTGAGATATAAACGGGTACAGATGATGCATGCACATATCGACTTTGGACAATTAAAATATCGATTTTTAGCATGTTTTGAGCCTATATTTTGAAAACATTCTAGCACTGACTAGACATGTACAGATCGCTTCTGGGACCCAAAATTATCGAATTTTCGGGTGTTTTGAGGTTGAATTTGAGATATAAACGAGTACAGAAGATGCATTCACATGTTGACTTTGGGCACCTAAAATATCGATTTTCAGCATGTTTTGGGCCTGCATCTGAGTAGGCATGTACAGATTGCTTCTGGGAGCCCAAAATATCGAATTTTCGGGTGTTTGGAGCCTGAATTTGAGATAAAAACGGGTACAGAAGATGCTTACACATATCGACTTTTGGGCACCTAAAAGATCGATTTTCAATATGTTTTGGGTCTGTATTTTGAAAATACTCATTCAAGGAGTAGGCATGTACAGTTCGCTTCTGGGACCCCAAAATATCGAATTTTCGGGTGTTTCGGGCCTGAATTTGAGATATCGACTTTGGGCACCTAAAATATCGATTTTTAGCATGTTTTGGGCCTATATTTTGAAAATATTCTAGCACTAAGTAAACATGTACACATCACTTTTGGGACCCAAAAATATCGAATTTTCGGGTGTTTTGAGCCTGAATTTGAGATATAAACGGGTACAGATGATGCATGCACATATCGACTTTGGACACTTAAAATATCGATTTTGAGCATGTTTTGGGTCTGTATCTTGAAAACATTCTAACTAGGAGTCGGCATGTACAAATCGCTTCTGGGACCCCAAAATTTCGAATTTTCGGGTGTTTTGAGGTTGAATTTCGGATATAAACGGGTACAGAAGATGCATGCACATATCGACTTTTGGGCACCTAAAATATCGATTTTGAGCATGTTTTGGGTCTGAATCTTGAAAATATTCTAACTAGGAATAGGGATATACAGATCGCTTCTAGGACCCAAAAATACCGAATTTTTATGGGTGTTTTGAGCCTGAATTTGAGAAATAATCGGGTACAGAAGATGCATGCACATTTCGACTTTGGACACTTAAAATATCGATTTTTAGCATGTTTTAAGCCTATATTTTGAAAACATTCTAGCACTGAGTAGGCATGTACAGATCGCTTCTGGGACCCCAAAATATCGAATTTTCGGGTGTTTTGAGCTTGAATTTGGGATATAAACGGGTACATAAGATGCATGCACATATCGACTTCTGGGCACCTAAAAGATCGATTTTTAGTATGTTTTGGGCCTGTATTTTGAAAATACTCTAACACGGAATAGGCATGTACAGTTTGCTTCTGGGACCGCAAAATATCGAATTTTCGGGTGTTTTAAGCGTGAATTTGAGATATAAACGGGTACAGATGATGCATGCACATATCGACTTTAGACACTTAAAATATCGATTTTTCGCATGTTTTGAGCCTATATTTTGAAAACATTCTAGCACTGAGTAGGCATGTACAGATCGCTTCTGGGACCCAAAAATATCGAACTTTCGAGTGTTTTGAGGTTGAATTTGGGATAAAAACGGGTGCAGAAGATGCATACACATATTGACTTTGGTCACCTAAAATATCGATTTTCAGCTTGTTTTGGGCCTGTATTTTGAAAATACTCTAACAGGGAGTAGGCATGTACAGATCGCTTCTGGGACAAAAAAAATATCGAATTTTCGGGTGTTTGGAGCCTGAATTTGAGATATAAACGGGTACAGAAGATGCATACACATATCGACTTTTGGGCACCTAAAAGATCGATTTTCATTATGTTTTGGGAATGTATTTTGAAAATACTCATTCACAAAGTAGGCATGTACAGTTCGCTTCTGGGACCCCAAAATATCGAATTTTCGGGTGTTTTGGGCCTGAATTTTAGATATCGACTTTGGGCACCTAAAAAATCGATTTTTAGCATGTTTTAGGCCTATATTTTGAAAATATTCTAGCACTAAGTAGGCATGAACAGATCACTTCTGGGACCCCAAAATATCGAATTTTCGGGTGTTTTGAGCCTGAATTTGAGATATAAACGGGTACAGATGATGCATGCACAAATCGACTTTGGACACTTAAAATATCGATTTTTAGCATGTTTTGAGCCTATATTTTGAAAACATTCTAGCACTGAGTAGGCATGTACAGATCGCTTCTGGGACCCAAAAATATCGAACTTTCGAGTGTTTTGAGGTTGAATTTGGGATAAAAACGGGTGCAGAAGATGCATACACATATTGACTTTGGTCACCTAAAATATCGATTTTCAGCTTGTTTTGGGCCTGTATTTTGAAAATACTCTAACAGGGAGTAGGCATGTACAGATCGCTTCTGGGACACAAAAATATCGAATTTTCGGGTGTTTTGAGCCTGAATTTGAGATATAAACGGGTACAGAAGATGCATACACATATCGACTTTTGGGCACCTAAAAGATCGATTTTCAGTATGTTTTGGGCCTGTATTTTGAAAATACTCATTCACGAAGTAGGCATGTACAGTTCGCTTCTGGGACCCCAAAATATCGAATTTTCGGGTGTTTTGGGCCTGAATTTTAGATATCGACTTTGGGCACCTAAAAAATCGATTTTTAGCATGTTTTAGGCCTATATTTTGAAAATATTCTAGCACTAAGTAGGCATGAACAGATCACTTCTGGGACCCCAAAATATCGAATTTTCGGGTGTTTTGAGCCTGAATTTGAGATATAAACGGGTACAGATGATGCATGCACAAATCGACTTTGGACACTTAAAATATCGATTTTTAGCATGTTTTGAGCCTATATTTTGAAAACATTCTAGCACTGAGTAGGCATGTACAGATCGCTTCAGGGACCCAAAAATATCGAATTTTCGGGTGTTTTGAGGTTGAATTTGGGATATAAACGGATACAGAAGATGCATCCACATATCGACTTTTGGGCACCTAAAAGATCAATTATCAGTATGTTTTGGGCCTGTATATTTAAAATACTCTAACACGGAGTAGGCATGTACAGATCGCTTCTGGGACATAAAAATATCGAATTTTTGGGTGTTTTGGGCCTGAATTTGAGTTATTGACTTCGGGCACCTAAAATATCGATTTTTTGCATGTTTTGGGCCTAAGTTTTGAAAATATTCTAGCACTGAGTAGGCATGTACAGATCGCTTCTGGGACCCCAAAATATAGAATTTTCGGGTGTTTTGAGCCTGATTTTGAGTTATAAATGGGTACAGATGATGCAGGCACATATCGACTTTTGACACTTAAAATATCGAATATTAGCATGTTTTGAGCTTATATTTTGAAAATATTCTAGCACTGAGTAGGCATGTACAGATCGCTTCTGGGACCCAAAAATATCGAATTTTCGGGTGTTTTGAGGTTGAATTTGGGATATAAACGGGTACAGAAGATGAATGAACATATCGACTTTTGGGCACCTAAAAGATCGATTTTCAGTAGGTTTTAGGCCTGTATTTTGAAAATACTCTAACACGGAGTAGGCATGTACAGTTTGCTTCTTCGACCCCAAAATATCTAATTTTTGGGTGTTTTGGGCCTGAATTTGAGATATCGACTTTGTGCACCTAAAATATCGATTTTTAGCATGTTTTGGGCCTATATTTTGAAAATATTCTAGCATTAAGTAGGCATGTACAGATCACTTCCGGGACCCCAAAATATCGAATTTTCGGATATTTTGAGCCTGAAAATGAGTTATAAATGGGTACAGATGATGCAGGCACATATCGACTTTTGACACTTAAAATATCGAATATTAGCATGTTTTGTGCTTATATTTTGAAAACATTCTAGCACTGAGTAGGCATGTACAGATCGCTTCTGGGACCCAAAAATATCGAATTTTCGGGTGTTTTGAGGTTGAATTTGGGATATAAACGGGTACAGAAGATGAATGAACATATCGACTTTTGGGCACCTAAAAGATCGATTTTCAGTAGGTTTTAGGCCTGTATTTTGAAAATACTCTAACACGGAGTAGGCATGTACAGTTTGCTTCTTCGACCCCAAAATATCGAATTTTCGGGTGTTTTGGGCCTGAATTTGAGATATCGACTTTGGGCACCTAAAATATCGATTTTTAGCATGTTTTTGGCCTATAATTTGAAAATATTCTAGCACTAGGTACGCATGTACAGATCACTTTTGGGACCCCAAAATATCGAATTTTCGCGTGTTTTGAGCCTGAATTTGAGATATAAACGGGTACAGATGATGCATGCACATATCGACTTTTGACACTTAAAATATCGATTTTGAGCATGTTTTGGGTCTGTATCTTGAAAACATTCTAACTAGGAGTAGGCATGTACCGATCGCTTCTGGGACCCAAAAATATCGTATTTTCGGGTATTTTGGGCATGAATTTAAGATATCGACTTTGGGCACCTAAAATATCGATTTTTAGAATGTTTTGGGCTTATATTTTGAAAATAATCTAGCACTAAGTAGGCATGTACAGATCACTTCTGGAACCCCAAAATATCGAATTTTCGGGTGTTTGGAGCCTGAATTTGAGATATAAACGGGTACAGAAGATGCATGCACATATCGACTTTTGGGCACCTAAAAGATCGATTTTCACTATGTTTTGGGTCTGTATTTTGAAAATACTCTAACACGGAGTAGGCATGTACAGTTCGCTTCTTGGACCCCAAAATATCGAATTTTCGGGTATTTTGGGCATGAATTTAAGATATCGACTTTGGGCACCTAAAATATCGATTTTTAGAATGTTTTGGGCTTATATTTTGAAAATAATCTAGCACTAAGTAGGCATGTACAGATCACTTCTGGAACCCCAAAATATCGAATTTTCGGGTGTTTTGAGCCTGAATTTGAGACATAAACGGGTACAGATGATGCATGCACATATCGACTTTAGACACTTAAAATATCGATTTTTAGCATGTTTTGAGCCTATATTTTGAAAACATTCTAGGAATGACTAGACATGTACAGATCGCTTCTGGGACCCAAAATTATCTGATTTTTCGGGTGTTTTGAGGTTGAATTTGAGATATAAACGAGAGCAGATGATGCATACACATGTAGTCTTTGGTCACCTAAAATATCGATTTTCAGCATGTTTTGGGCCTGCATCTGAGTAGGCATGTACAGATCGCTTCTGGGACCCCAAAATATCGAATTCTCGGGTGTTTGGAGCCTGAATTTGAGATATAAACGGGTAAAGAAGATGCATGCACATATCGACTTTTGGGCACCTAAAAGATAGATTTTCAGTATGTTTTGGGCCTGTATTTTGAAAATACTCTAACACGGAGTATGCATGTACAGTTCGCTTCTGGGACCCCAAAATATCGAATTTTCGTGTGTTTTGGGCCTGAATTTGAGATATAGACTTTATGCACCTAAAATATCGATTTTTAGCATGTTTTAGGCCTATATTTTGAAAATATTCTAGCACTCAATAGGCATGTACAGATCACTTCTGGGACCCCAAAATATCGAGTTTTCGGGTGTTTTGAGCCTGAATTTGTGATATAAACGGGTACAGATGATTCATGCACATATCGACTTTGGACACTTAAAATATCGATTTTTAGCATGTTTTGAGCCTAAATTTTGAAAAAGTTCTAGCACTGACTAGGCATGTACAGATCGCTTCTGGGACCCAAAAATATCGAATTTTTGGGTGTTTTGAAGTTGAATTTGGGATATAAACGGGTGCAGAAAATGCATACACATATTGACTTTGGTCACCTAAAATATCGATTTTCAGCTTGCTTTTGGCCTGTATTTTGAAAATAATCTAACACGGAGTAGGCAAGTACAGATCGCTTCTGGGACCCCAAAATATCGAATTTTCGGGTGTTTTGAGCCTGAATTTGAGATATAAACGGGTACAGAAGATGCATCCACATATCGACTTTTGGGCACCTAAGAGATCGATTTTCAGTATGTTTTGGGCCTGTATTTTGAAAATTCTCTAACACGGAGTAGGCATGTACAGTTCAGTTCTGGGACCCCAAAATATCGGATTTTCGGGTGTTTTGGGCTTGAATTTGAGATATCGACTTTGGGCACCTAAAATATCGATTTTTACCATGTTTTGGGCCTATATTTTGAAAATATTCTAGCACTAAGTAGTCATGTACAGATCGCTTCTGGGACCCCAAAATATCGAATTTTCGGGTGTTTTGAGCCTGAATTTGCGATATAAACGGGTACAGATGATGCATGCACATATCGACGTTGGGCATCTAAAAAATCGATTTTAAGCATGTTTTGGGTCTGTATCTTGAAAACATTCTAACTAGGAGTAGGAATGTACAGATCGCTTCTAGGACCCAAAAATACCGAATTTTCGGGTGTTTTGAGCCTGAATTTGAGATATAAACGGGTACAGATGATGCATGCACATATCAACTTTAGACACTTAAAATATCGATTTTTAGCATGTTTTGAGCCTATATTTTGAAAACATTCTAGCAATGTCTAGACATGTACAGATCGCTTCTGGGACCCAAAATTATCGAATTTTTCGGGTGTTTTGAGGTTGAATTTGAGATATAAACGAGAGCAGAAGATGCATACACATGTTGACTTTGGTAACCTAAAATATCGATTTTCAGCATGTTTTGGTCCTGCATCTGATTAGGCATGTACAGATCGCTTCTGGGACCCCAAAATATCGAATTTTCGGGTGTTTGGAGCCTGAATTTGAGACATAAACGGGTACAGAAGATGCATGCACATATCGACTTTTGGGCACCTAAAAGATCGATTTTCAGCTTGCTTTTGGCCTGTATTTTGAAAATACTCTAACACGGAGTAGGCATGTACAGATCGCTTCTGGGACCCCAAAATATCGAATTTTCGGGTGTTTTGAGCCTGAATTTGAGATATAAACGGGTACAGAAGATGCATCCACATATCGACTTTTGGGCACCTAAAAGATCGATTTTCAGTATGTTGTGGGCCTGTAATTTGAAAATTCTCTAACACGGAGTAGGCATGTACAGTTCAGTTCTGGGACCCCAAAATATCGGATTTTCGGGTGTTTTGGGCTTGAATTTGAGATATCGACTTTGGGCACCTAAAATATCGATTTTTAGCATGTTTTGGGCCTATATTTTGAAAACATTCTAGCACTAAGTAGTCATGTACAGATCACTTCTTGGACCCCAAAATATCGAATTTTCGGGTGTTTTGAGCCTGAATTTGAGATATAAACGGGCACAGATGATGCATGCACATATCGACTTTTGGGCACCTAAAAAATCGATTTTAAGCATGTTTTGGGTCTGTATCTTGAAAACATTCTAACTGGGAGTAGGCATGTACAGATCGCTTCTAGGACCCAAAAATACCGAATTTTCGGGTGTTTTGAGCCTGAATTTGAGATATAAACGGGTACAGAGGTTGCATGCACATATTGACTTTGGGCACCTAAAATATCGATTTTCAGCATGTTTTGGGCCTGAATTTTGAAAATACTCTAACTAGGAGTAGGCATGTACAGATCGCTTCAGGGACCCAAAAATATCGAATTTTCGGGTGTTTTGAGGTTTAATTTGAGATATAAACGAGTGCAGAAGATGCATACACATGTTGACTTTGGGCACCTAAAATATCGATTTTCAGAATGTTTTGGGCCTGCATCTGAGTAGGCATGTACAGATCGCTTCTGGGACCCCAAAATATCGAATTTTCGGGTGTTTTGAGCCTGAATTTGAGACATAAACGGGTACAGATGATGCATGCACATATCGACTTTAGACACTTAAAATATCGATTTTTAGCATGTTTTGAGCCTATATTTTGAAAACATTCTAGGAATGACTAGACATGTACAGATCGCTTCTGGGACCCAAAATTATCGGATTTTTCGGGTGTTTTGAGGTTGAATTTGAGATATAAACGAGAGCAGATGATGCATACAAATGTAGTCTTTGGTCTCCTAAAATATCGATTTTCAGCATGTTTTGGGCCTGCATCTGAGTAGGCATGTACAGATCGCTTCTGGGACCCAAAAATATCGAATTCTCGGGTGTTTGGAGCCTGAATTTGAGACATAAACGGGTACAGAAGATGCATGCACATATCGACTTTTGTGCACCTAAAAGATAGATTTTCAGTATGTTTTGGGCCTGTATTTTGAAAATACTTTAACACGGAGTATGCATGTACAGTTCGCTTCTGGGACCCCAAAATATCGAATTTACGTGTGTTTTGGGCCTGAATTTGAGATATCGACTTTATGCACCTAAAATATCGATTTTTAGCATGTTTTAGGCCTATATTTTGAAAATATTCTAGCACTCAATAGGCATGTACAGATCACTTCTGGGACCCCAAAATATCGAATTTTCGGGTGTTTTGAGCCTGAATTTGTGATATAAACGGGTACAGATGATTCATGCACATATCGACTTTGGACACTTAAAATATCGATTTTTAGCATGTTTTGAGCCTATATTTTGAAAAAGTTCTAGCACTGACTAGGCATTTACAGATCGCTTCTGGGACCCAAAAATATCGAATTTTTGGGTGTTTTGAAGTTGAATTTGGGATATAAACGGGTGCAGAAGATACATACACATATTGACTTTGGTCACCTAAAATATCGATTTTCAGCTTGCTTTTGGCCTGTATTTTGAAAATACTCTAACACGGAGTAGGCAAGTACAGATCGCTTCTGGGACCTCAAAATATCGAATTTTCGGGTGTTTTGAGCCTGAATTTGAGATATAAACGGGTACAGAAGATGCATCCACATATCGACTTTTGGGCACCTAAGAGATCGATTTTCAGTATGTTTTGGGCCTGTATTTTGAAAATACTCTAACACGGAGTAGGCATGTACAGTTCAGTTCTGGGACCCCAAAATATCGGATTTTCGGGTGTTTTGGGCTTGAATTTGAGATATCGACTTTGGGCACCTAAAATATCGATTTTTACCATGTTTTGGGCCTATATTTTGAAAATATTCTAGCACTAATTAGTCATGTACAGATCGCTTCTGGGACCCCAAAATATCGAATTTTCGGGTGTTTTGAGCCTGAATTTGAGATATAAACGGGTACAGATCATGCATGCACATATCGACTTTTGGGCACCTAAAAAATCGATTTTAAGCATGTTTTGGGTCTGTATCTTGAAAACATTCTAACTAGGAGTAGGAATGTACAGATCGTTTCTAGGACCCAAAAATACCGAATTTTCGGGTGTTATGAGCCTGAATTTGAGATATAAACGGGTACAGATGATGCATGCACATATCGACTTTAGACACTTAAAATATCGATTTTTAGCATGTTTTGAGCCTATATTTTGAAAACATTCTAGCAATGACTAGACATGTACAGATCGCTTCTGGGACCCAAAATTATCGAATTTTTCGGGTGTTTTGAGGTTGAATTTGAGATATAAACGAGAGCAGAAGATGCATACACATGTTGACTTTGGTAACCTAAAATATCGATTTTCAGCATGTTTTGGTCCTGCATCTGATTAGGCATGTACAGATCGCTTCTGGGACCCCAAAATATCGAATTTTCGGGTGTTTGGAGCGTGAATTTGAGACATAAACGGGTACAGAAGATGCATGCACATATCGACTTTTGGGCATCTAAAAGATCGATTTTCAGCTTGCTTTTGGCCTGTATTTTGAAAATACTCTAACACGGAGTAGGCAAGTACAGATCGCTTCTGGGACCCCAAAATATCGAATTTTCGGGTGTTTTGAGCCTGAATTTGAGATATAAACGTGTACAGAAGATGCATCCACATATCGACTTTTGGGCACCTAAAAGATCGATTTTCAGTATGTTGTGGGCCTGTAATTTGAAAATTCTCTAACACGGAGTAGGCATGTACAGTTCAGTTCTGGGACCCCAAAATATCGGATTTTCGGGTGTTTTGGGCTTGAATTTGAGATATCGACTTTGGGCACCTAAAATATCGATTTTTAGCATGTTTTGGGCCTATATTTTGAAAATATTCTATCACTAAGTAGTCATGTACAGAACACTTCTGGGACCCCAAAATATCGAATTTTCGGGTTTTTTGAGCCTGAATTTGAGATATAAACGGGCACAGATGATGCATGCACATATCGACTTTTGGGCACCTAAAAAATCGATTTTAAGCATGTTTTGGGTCTGTATCTTGAAAACATTCTAACTGGGAGTACACATGTACAGATCGCTTCTAGGACCCAAAAATACCGAATTTTCGGGTGTTTTGAGCCTGAATTTGAGATATAAACGGGTACAGAGGATGCATGCACATATTGACTTTGGGCACCTAAAATATCGATTTTCAGCATGTTTTGGGCCTGAATTTTGAAAATACTCTAACTAGGAGTAGGCATGTACAGATCGCTTCTGGGACCCAAAAATATCGAATTTTCGGGTGTTTTGAGGTTTAATTTGAGATATAAACGAGTGCAGAAGATGCATACACATGTTGACTTTGGGCACCTAAAATATCGATTTTCAGAATGTTTTGGGCCTGCATCTGAGTAGGCATGTACAGATCGCTTCTGGGACCCCAAAATATCGAATTTTCGGGTGTTTGGAGCCTGAATTTGAGACATAAACGGGTACAAAAGATGCATGCACATATCGACTTTTGGGCACCTAAAAGATCGATTTTCAGTATGTTTTGGGCCTGTAATTTAAAAATACTCTAACACGGAGTAGGCATGTACAGTTCGCTTGTGGGACCCCAAAATATCGAATTTTCTGGTGTTTTGAGCCTGAATTTGAGATATAAACGGGTACAGATGATGCATGCACATATCGACTTTGGACACTTAAAATATCGATTTTTAGCATGTTTTGAGCCTATATTTGAAAAAATTCTAGCACTGAGTAGGCATGTACAGATCGCTTCTGGGACCCCAAAATATCGAATTTTCGGGTGTTTTGAGGTTGAATTTGGGATATAAAAGGGTGCAGGAGATGCATACACATATTGACATTGGTCACCTAAAATATCGATTTTCAGCTTGCTTTGGGCCTGTATTTTGAAAATACTCTAACACGGAGTAGGCAAGTACAGATCGCTTCTGAGACCCCAAAATATCGAATTTTCGGGTGTTTTGAGCCTGAATTTGAGATATAAACGGGTACAGATGATGCATGCACATATCGACTTTATACACTTAAAATATCGATTTTTAGCATGTTTTGAGCCTATATTTTGAAAACATTCTAGCAATGACTAGACATGTACAGATCGCTTCTGGGACCCAAAATTATCGAATTTTTCGGGTGTTTTGAGGTTGAATTTGAGATATAAACGAGAGCAGAAGATGAATACACATGTTGACTTTGGTCACCTAAAATATCGATTTTGAGCATGTTTTAGGCCTGCATCTGAGTAGGCATGTACAGATCGCTTCTGGGACCCCAAAATATCGAATTTTCGGGTGTTTGGAGCCTGAATTTGAGACATAAACGGGTACAGAAGATGCATGCACATATCGACTTTTGGGCAACTAAAAGATCGATTTTCAGCTTGCTTTTGGCCTGTATTTTGAAAATACTCTAACACGGAGTAGGCAAGTACAGATCGCTTCTGGGACCCCAAAATATCGAATTTTCGGGTGTTTTGAGCCTGAATTTGAGATATAAACGGGTACAGAAGATGCATCCACATATCGACTTTTGGGCACCTAAAAGATCGATTTTCAGTATGTTGTGGGCCTGTATTTTGAAAATTCTCTAACACGGAGTAGGCATGTACAGTTCAGTTCTGGGACCCCAAAATATCGGATTTTCGGGTGTTTTGGGCTTGAATTTGAGATATCGACTTAGGGCACCTAAAATATCGATTTTTAGCATGTTTTGGGCCTATATTTTGAAAATATTCTAGCACTAAGTAGTCATGTACAGATCACTTCTGGGACCCCAAAATATCGAATTTTCGGGTGTTTTGAGAATGAATTTGAGATATAAACGGGTACAAATGATGCATGCACATATCGACTTTTGGGCACCTAAAAAATCGATTTTAAGCATGTTTTGGGTCTGTATCTTGAGAACATTCTAACTAGGAGTAGGCATGTACAGATCGCTTCTAGGACCCAAAAATACCGAATTTTCGGGTGTTTTGAGACTGAATTTGAGATATAAACGGGTACAGAGTATGCATGCACATAATGACTTAGGGCACCTAAAATATCGATTTTCAGCATGTTTTGGGCCTGAATTTTGAAAATACTCTAACTAGTAGTAGGCATGTACAGATCGCTTCTGGGACCCCAAAATATCGAATTTTCGGGTGTTTTGAGGTTTAATTTGAGATATAAACGAGTGCAGAAGATGCATACACATGTTGACTTTGGGCACCTAAAATATCGATTTTCAGAATGTTTTGGGACTGCATCTGAGTAGGCATGTACAGATCGCTTCTGGGACCCCAAAATATCGAATTTTCGGGTGTTTGGAGCCTGAATTTGAGACATAAACGGGTAGAGAAGATGCATACACATATCGACTTTTGGGCACCTAAAAGATCGATTTTCAGTATGTTTTGGGCCTGTATTTTAAAAATACTCTAACACGGAGTAGGCATGTACAGTTCGCTTGTGGGACCCCAAAATATCGAATTTTCGGGTGTTTTGAGCCTGAATTTGAGATATAAACGGGTACAGATGATGCATGCACATATCGACTTTGGACACTTAAAATATCGATTTTTAGCATGTTTTGAGCCTATATTTAAAAAAATTCTAACACTGAGTAGGCAAGTACAGATCGCTTCTGAGACCCCAAAATATCGAATTTTCGGGTGATTTAAGCCTGAATTTGAGATATAAACGGGTACAGAAGATGCATCCACATATCGACTTTTGGGCACCTAAAAGATCGATTTTTAGTATGTTTTAGGCCTGTATATTGAAAATACTCTAACACGGAGTAGGCATGTACAGATCGCTTCTGGGACCCCAAAATATCGAATTTTCAGGTGGTTTGGGCCTGAATTTGAGATATCGACTTTATGCACCTAAAATATCGATTTTTAGCATGTTTTGGACCTATATTTTGAAAATATTCTAGCACTTTGTAGGCATGTACATATCGCTTCTGGGAACCCAAAATACCGAATTTTCGGGTGTTTTTTGAGCCTGAATTTGAGATATAAACGGGTACAGAAGATGCATGCACATATCGAATTTTGGGCACCTAAAATATCGAGTTTGAGCGTGTTTTGGGTCTGTATCTTGAAAACATTCTAACTAGGAGTAGGGATGTAGAGATCGCTTCTAGGTCCCAAAAATACCGAATTTTAGGGTGTTTTGAGCCTGAATTTGAGATATAAACGGGTACAGAAGATGCATGCACATATTGACTTTGGGCACCTAAAATATCGATTTTCAGCATGTTTTGGGACTGTATTTTGAAAATACTCTAACTAGGAGTAGGCATGTACAGATCGCTTCAGGGACCCAAAAATATCGAATTTTCGGGTGTTTTGAGCCTGAATTTGAGATATAAACGGGTACAGAAGATGCTTGCACATATCAACTTTGGACACTTAAAATATCGATTTTTAGCTTGTTTTGAGCCTATATTTTGAAAACATTCTAGCACTGACTAGACATGTACAGATCGCTTCTGGGACCCAAATTTATCGAATTTTCGGGTGTTTTGAGGATGAACTTGAGATATAAACGAGTGCAGAAGACGCATACACATATTGACTTTGGGAACCTAAAATATCGGTTTTAAGCATGTTTTTGGCCTGCATCTGAGTAGGCATGTACAGATCACTTCTGGGACCCCAAAATATCGAATTTTCGGGTGTTTGGAGCCTGAATTTGAGATATAAACGGGCACAGAAGATGCATCCACATATCGATTTTTGGGCAACTAAAAGATCGATTTTCAGTATGTTTTGGGCCTGTATTTTGAAAATACTCTAACACGGAGTAGGCATGTACAGTTCGCAAGTGGGACCTCGAAATATCGAATTTTCGGGTGTTTTGGGCCTGAATTTGAGATATCGACTCTGGGCACCTAAAATATCGATTTGTAGCATGTTTTGGGCCTATATTTTGAAAATATTCTAGCACTAAGTAGGCATGTACAGATCACTTCTGGGACCCCAAAATATAGAAATTTTCGGGTGTTTTGAACCTGAATTTGTGATATAAACGGGTACATATGATGCATGCACATATCGACTTTGGACACCTATAATATCGATTTTTAGCATGTTTTGAGCCTATATTTTGAAAACATTCAGGCACTGAGTAGGCATGTACAGATCGCTTTTGGGACCCAAAAATATCAAATTTTCGGGTGTTTTGAGGTTGAATTTGGGATATAAACGGGTGCAGAAGATGCATACAGTTATTGACTTGGTCACCTAAAATATCGATTTTCAGCTTGTTTTGGGCCTGTATTTTGAAAATACTCTAACACTAAGTAGGCAAGTACAAATCGCTTCTGGGACCCCAAAATATCGAGTTTTCGGGTGTTTTGAGCCTGAATTTGAGATATAAACGGTTACAGAAGTTGCATCCACATATCGACTTTTGGGCACCTAAAAGATCGATTTTCAGTATGTTTTGGGCCTGTATATTGAAAATACTCTAAAACGGAGTAGGCATGTACAGATCGCTTCTGTGACCCAAAAATATCGATGTTTTGTGTGTTTTGTGCCTGAATTTGAGATATCGACTTTGGGCACATAAAATATCGATTTTTAGCATGTTTTGGGCCTATATTTTGAAAATATTCTAGCACTGACTAGGTATGTACAGATCGCTTCTGGGACCCCAAAATATCGAATTTTCGGGTGTTTTGAGCCTGAATTTGAGATATAAACGGGTACAGAAGATGCATGCACATATCGACTTTTGGGCACCTAAAATATCGATTTTGAGCATGTTTTGGGTGTGTATCTTGAAAACATTCTAACTAGGAGTAGGGCTGTTCAGATCGCTTCAAGGACCCAAAAATACCGAATTTTCGGGTGTTTTGAGCCTGAATTTGAGATATAAACGGGTACAGAAGATGCATGCACATATTGACTTTGGGCACCTAAAATATCGATTTTCAGCATGTTTTGGGCCTGTATTTTGATAATACTCTAACTAGGGGTAGGCATGTACAGATCGCTTCTGGGACCCAAAATTATCGAATTTTCGGGGGTTTTGAGCCTGAATTTGAGATATAAACGGGTACAGAAGATGCATGAACATATCGATTTTGGACACTTAAAATATCGATTTTTAGCATGTTTTGAGCCTATATTTTGAAAACATTCTAGCACTAACAAGACACGTACAGATCGGTTCTGGGACCCAAAATTATCGAATTTTCGGGTGTTTTGAGGTTGAATTTGAGATATAAACGAGAGCAGAAGATGCATACACATGTTGACTTTGGGCACCTAAAATATCGATTTTCAGCATGTTTTGGGCCTGCATCTGAGTAGGCATGTACAGATCGCTTCTGGGACCCCAAAATATCGAATTTTCGGGTGTTTGGAGCGTGAATTTGAGATATAAAAGGGTACAGAAGATGCATGCACATATCGACTTTTGGGCACCTGAAAGATCGATTTTCAGTATGTTTTGGGCCTATATTTTGAAAATATTCTAACACTAAGTAGGCATGTACAGATCACTTCTGGTACCCCAAAATATCAAATTTTCGGGTGTTTTGAGCCTGAATTTGAAATATAAACGGGTACAGAAGATACATGCACATATTGACTTTGGGCACCTAAAATATCGATTTTCAGCATGTTTTGGACATGTATTTTGAAAATACTCTAACACGGAGTAGGCATGTACAGATCGCTTCTGGGACCCAAAATTTCGAATTTTCGGGTGTTTTGAGCCTGAATTTGAGA
Organism: Petrolisthes cinctipes; assembly: GCA_033782935.1. Lineage (NCBI taxonomy): Eukaryota > Metazoa > Arthropoda > Malacostraca > Decapoda > Porcellanidae > Petrolisthes > Petrolisthes cinctipes. The sequence goes on from JAWQEG010000369.1 coordinate 611,142, forward strand.
TATAAACGGGTACAGAAGATACATGCACATATTTACTTTGGGCATCTAAAAATCGAATTTCAGCATGTTTTGGGCCTGTATTTTGAAAATACTCTAACACGGAGTAGGCATGTACAGATAGCTTCTGGGACCCCAATATATCGAATTTTCGGGTGTTTTGGGCCTGAATTTGAGATATCGCCTTTACGCACCTAAAATATCGATTTTTAGCATGTTTTGAGCCTATAATTTCAAAATATTCTAGCACTGAGTAGGCATGTACAGATCGCTTCTTAGACCCCAAAATATCGAATTTTCGGGTGTTTTGAGCTTGAATTTGAGATATAAACGAGTACAGAAGATGCATGCACATATCGACTTTTGGGCACCTAAAATATCGATTTGGAGCATGTTTTGAGCCTATATTTTGAAAACATTCTAGCACTGAGTAGGCATGTACAGATCGCTTCTGGGACCACTAAATATCGAATTTTCTGGTGTTTTGGGCCTTAATTTGAGATATCGACTTTTTGGCACCTAAAATATCGATTTTTAGCATGTTTTTAGCCTATATTCTGAAAATATTCTAGCACTGAGTAGGCATGTACAGATTGCTTCTGGGACCCGAAAATATTGAATTTTCGGGTGTTTTGAGCCTGAATTTGAGATATAAACGGGTACAGAAGATAAATGCACATATTGACTTTGGGCATCTAAAATATCGATTTTCAGCATGTTTTGGGCATGTATTTTGAAAATACTCTAGCACTGAGTAGGCATGTACAGATCGCTTCTGGGACCCCAAAATATCGAATTTTCGGGTGTTTTGAGCTTGAATTTGAGATATAAACGAGTGCAGAAGATGCATGCACATATCGACTTTTGGGCACCTAAAATATCGATTTTGAGCATGTTTTGAGCCTTTATTTTGAAAACATTCTAGCACTGAGTAGGCATGTACAGATCGCTTCTGGGACCCCTAAATATCGAATTTTCTGGTGTTTTGGGCTTTAATTTCAGATATCGACTTTTTGGCACCTAAAATATTGATTTTTAGAATTTTTTTAACCAATATTCTGAAAACATTCTAGCACTGAGTAGGCATGTACAGATTGCTTCTGGGACCCAAAATATTGAATTTTCGGGTGTTTAGAGCCTGAATTTGAGATATAAACGAGTACAGAAGATGCATGCACATATCGACTTTTGGGCACCTAAAATATCGATTTTGAGCATGTTTTGAGCCTATATTTTGAAAACATTCTAGCACTGAGTAGGCTAATACGGAGTAGGCATGTATAGATCGCTTCTGGGACCCCAAAATATCGAATTTTCGGGTGTTTAGGGCCAGAATTTGAGATATAAACGGGTACAGAAGATGCATGCACATATCGACTTTTCGGCACCTAAAAGATCGATTTTCAGTATGTTTTTGGCCTGTATTTTGAAAATACTCTAACACAGAGTAGGCATGTACAGATCCCTTCTGGGACCCGAAAATATTGAATTTTCGGGTGTTTTGAGCCTGAATTTGAGATATAAACGGGTACTGAAGATTCATATACATATTGACTTTGGGCAACTAAAATATCGATTTTCAGCATATTTTGGGCCTGTATTTTTAAAATACTCCAACACGGAGATTGCTTCTGGCACCCCAAAATATCGAATTTTCTGGTGTTTTGGGACTGAATTTGAGATATCGACTTTTTTGCACCTAAAAGATCGATTTTTAGCATGTTTTTAGCCTATATTTTGAAAATATTCTAGCACTGAGTAGGCATGTACAGATTGCTACTGGGACCCCAAAATATTGAATTTTCGGGTGTTTAGGGCCAAAATTTGAGATATAAACGGGTACAGAAGATGCATGCACATATCGACTTTTGGGCACCTTAAATATCGATTTTGAGCATGGTTTGACCCAATATTTTAAAAACATTCTAGCACTGAGTAGGCTAACACGGAGTAGGCATGTACAGATCGCTTCTGGGACCCCAAAATATCGTTTTTTCGGGTGTTTAGGGCCAGAATTTGAGATATCGACTTTTTGTCACCTAAAATATCGATTTTTAGCATGTTTTTGGCCTATATTTTGAAAACATTCTAGCACTGAGTAGGCATGTACAGATCGCTTCTGGGACCCAAAAATATCGAATATTCGGGTTTTTAGGGCCAGAATTTGAGATATAAACGGGTACAGAAGATGCATGCACATATCGACTTTTTGGCACCTAAAATATCGATTTTTAGCATGTTTTGGGCATGTATTTTAAAAATACTCTAACACGGAGTAGGCATGTACAGATCGCTTCTGGGACCCCAAAATATCGAATTTTCGGGTGTTTTGAGCCTGAATTTGAGATATCGCCTTTACGCACCTAAAATATCGATTTTTAGCATGTTTTGAGCCTATATTTTGAAAATATTCTAGCACTGAGTAGGCATGTACAGATCGCTTCTGGGACCCCAAAATATCGAATTTTCGGGTGTTTTGAGCCTCAATTTGAGATATAAACGAGTACAGAAGATGCATGCACATATCGACTTTTGGGCACCTAAAATATCGATTTTGAGCATGTTTTGAGCCTATATTTTGAAAACATTGTAGCACTGAGTAGGCATGTACAGATCGCTAGTGGGACCCCAAAATATCGAACTTTCGGGTGTTTTGGGCCTGAATTTGAGATATAAACGAGTATAGAAGATGCATACACATATTGACTTTGGGCACCAAAAATATCGATTTTCAGCATGTTTTGAGCCTGAATTTTGAAAATACTCTAACACGGAGTAGGCATGTACAGATCGCTTCTGGGACCCCAAAATATCGAATTTTCGGGTGTTTAGGGCCTTTATTTGAGATATAAACGGGTACTGAAGATGCATGCACATATCTACTTTTGGGCACCTAAAAGATCGATTTTCAGTATGTTTTTGGCCTGTATTTTGAAAATACTCTAACACGGAGTAGGCATGTACAGATCCCTTCTGGGACCCCTAAATATCGAATTTTCGGGTGTTTTGGGCCTGAATTTGAGATATCGCATTTACGCACCTAAAATATCGATTTTTAGCATGTTTTGAGCCCATAATTTGAAAATATTCTAGCACTGAGTAGGCATGTACAGATCGCTTCTGGGACCCCAAAATATCGAATTTACGGGTGTTTTGAGCTTGAATTTGAGATATAAACGAGTACAGAAGATGCATGCACATATCGACTTTTGAGCACCTAAAAGATCGATTTTCAGTATGTTTTTGGCCTGTATTTTGAAAATACTCTAACACGGAGTAGGCATGTACAGATCGCTTCTGGGACCCCTAAATATCGAATTTTCGGGTGTTTTGGGACTGACTTTGAGATATCGACTTTTTGGCACCTAAAAGATCGATTTTTAGCATGTTTTTAGCCTATATTTTGAAAACATTCTAGCACTGAGTAGGCATGTACAGATTGCTTCGGGGACCCCAAAATTTTGAATTTTCGGGTGTTTTGAGCCTGAATTTGAGATATAAACGGGTATAGAAGATACATGCACATATTGATCTTGGGCATCTAAAATATCGATTTTTAGCATGTTTTGGGCATGTATTTTGAAAATACTCTAACACGGAGTAGGCATGTACAGATCGCTTCTGAACCCCAAAATATCGAATTTTCGGGTGTTTTGAGCCTGAATTTGAGATATAAACGGGTACTGAAGATGCATGCACATATCGACTTTTGGGCACATAAAACATCGATTTTGAGCATGTTTTGGGCCTGTATTTTGAAAATACTCTAACATGGAGTAGGCATGTACAGATCGCTTCTGGGACCCCTAAATATCGAATTTTCGGGTGTTTTGGGCCTTAATTTGAGTTATCGACTTTTTGGCACCTAAAATATCGATTTTTAGCATGTTTTTAGCCTATATTTTGAAAATATTCTAGCACTGAGTAGGCATGTACAGATTGCTTCTGGGACCCCAAAATATTGAATTTTCGGGCGTTTAGGGCCAGAATTTGAGATATAAACGGGTACAGAAGATGCATGCACATATCGACTTTTGGGCACCTAAAAGATCGATTTTCAGTATGTTTTTGGCCTGTAATTTGAAAATACTCTAACACAGAGTAGGCATGTACAGATCGCTTCTGGGACCCCTAAATATCGAATTTTTGGGTGTTTTTCGACTGAATTTGAAATATAGACTTTTTGGCACCTAAAATGTCGATTTTTAGCATGTTTTTAGCCTATATTTTGAAAATATTCTAGCACTGAGTAGGCATGTACAGATTGCTTCTGGGACCCCAAAATATTGAATTTTCGGGTGTTTGGAACCTGAATTTGAGATATAAACGGGTACAGAAGATACATGCACATATTGACTTTGGGCATCTAAAATATCGATTTTTAGCATGTTTTGGGCATGTATTTTGAAAATACTCTAACACGGAGTAGGCATGTACAGATCGCTTCTGGGACCCCAAAATATCGAATTTTCGGGTGTTTTGAGCCTGAATTTTAGATATAAACGGGTACTGAAGATGAATGCACATATCGAGTTTTGGGCACCTAAAACATCGATTTTGAGCATGTTTTGGGCCTATATTCTGTTAATACTCTAACACGGAGTAGGCATGTACAGATCGCTTCTGGGAAACCATAAAATCGAATTTTCGGGTGTTTTGGGCCTGAATTTGAGGTATCGCCTTTATGCACCTAAAATATCGATTTTTAGCATGTTTTGAGCCTATATTTTGAAAATATTCTAGCACTGAGTATGCAAATACAGATTGCTTCTGGGACCCCAAAATATCGAATTTTCGGGTGTTTTGGGCCTGAATTTGAGATATCGCCTTTATGCACCTAAAATATAGATTTTTAGCATGTTTTGAGCCTATAATTTGAAAATATTCTAGCACTGAGTAGGCATGTACAGATTGCTTCTGGGACCCCAAAATATTGAATTTTCGGGAGTTTAGGGCCAGAATTTGAGATATAAACGGGTACAGAAGATGCATGCACATATCGACTTTTGGGCACCTAAAAGATCGATTTTTAGCATGTTTTTAGCCTATATTTTGAAAATATTCTAGCACTGAGTTGGCATGTACAGATTGCTTCTGGGACCCCAAAATATTGAATTTTCGGGTGTTTTGAGCCTGAATTTGAGATATAAACGGGTACAGAAGATACATGCACATATTGACTTTGGGCATCTAAAATATCGATTTTTAGCATGTTTTGGGCATGTATTTTGAAAATACTCTAACACGGAGTAGGCATGTACAGATCGCTTCTGGGACCCCAAAATATCGAATTTTCGGGTGTTTTGAGCCTGAATTTGAGATATAAACGGGTACTGAAGATGCATGCACATATCGACTTTTTGGCACCTAAAACATCGATTTGGAGCATGTTTTGGACCTATATTTTGAAAATATTCTAGCACTGAGTAGGCATGTACAGATTGCTTCTGGGACCCCAAAATATTAAATTTTCGGGTGTTTAGGGCCAGAATTTGAGATATAAACGGGTACAGAAGATGCATGCACATATCGACTTTTGGGCACCTTAAATATCGATTTTGAGCATGTTTTGACCCAATATTTTAAAAACATTCTAGCACTGAGTAGGCTAACACGGAGTTGGCATGTACAGATCGCTTCTGGGACCCCAAAATATCGTATTTTCCGGTGTTTTGGGCCTTAATTTGAGATATCGACTTTTTGGCACCTAAAATATCGATTTTTAGCATGTTTTTAGCCTATATTTTGAAAATATTCTAGCACTGAGTAGGCATGTACAGATTGCTTCTGGGACCCCAAAATATTGAATTTTCGGGTGTTTTGAGCCTGAATTTGAGATATAAACGGGTACAGAAGATGCATGCACATATCGACTTTTGGGCACCTAAAAGATCGATTTTCAGTATGTTTTTGGCCTGTATTTTAAAAATACTCTAACACGGAGTAGGCATGTACAGATCGCTTCTGGGACCCCTAAATATCGAATTTTCGGGTGTTTTGGGACTGAATTTGAGATATCGACTTTTTGGCACCTAAAATGTCGATTTTTAGCATGTTTTTAGCCTATATTTTGAAAATATTCTAGCACTGAGTAGGCATGTACAGATTGCTTCTGGGACCCCAAAATATTGAATTTTCGGGTGTTTTGAGCCTGAATTTGAGATATAAACGGGTACAGAAGATACATGCACATATTGACTTTGGGCATCCAAAATATCGATTTTTAGCATATTTTGGGCATGTATTTTGAAAATACTCTAACACGGAGTAGGCATGTACAGATCGCTTCTGGGACCCCGAAATATCGAATTTTCGGGTGTTTTGAGCCTGAATTTGAGATATAAACGGGTACTGAAGATGCATGCACATATCGACTTTTGGGCACCTAAAACATCGATTTTAAGCATGTTTTGGGCCTATATTTTGTAAATACTCTAACACGGAGTAGGCATGTACAGATCGCTTCTGGGAAACCATAATATCGAATTTTCGGGTGTTTTGGGCCTGAATTTGAGATATCGCCTTTACGCACCTAAAATATCGATTTTTAGCATGTTTTGAGCCTATATTTTGAAAATATTCTAGCACTGAGTATGCAAGTACAGATTGCTTCTGGGACCCCAAAATATCGAATTTTACGGGTGTTTTGGGCCTGAATTTGAGATATCGCCTTTACGCACCTAAAATATCGATTTTGAGCATGTTTTGAGCCCATAATTTGAAAATATTCTAGCACTGAGTAGGCATGCACAGATTGCTTCTGGGACCCCAAAATATTGAATTTTCGGGCGTTTAGGGCCAGAATTTGAGATATAAACGGGTACAAAAGATGCATGCACATATCGACTTTTGTGCACCTAAAAGATCGATTTTTAGCATGTTTTTAGCCTATATTTTGAAAATATTCTAGCACTGAGTAGGCATGTACAGATTGCTTCTGGGACCCCAAAATATTAAATTTTCGGGTGTTTTGAGCCTGAATTTGAGATATAAACGGGTACAGAAGATACATGCATATATCGACTTTGGGCATCTAAAATATCGATTTTTAGCATGTTTTGGGCATGTAATTTGAAAATACTCTAACACGGAGTAGGCATGTACAGATCGCTTCTGGGACCCCAAAATATCGAATTTTCGGGTATTTTGAGCCTGAATTTGAGATATAAACGGGTACTGAAGATGCATGCACATATCGACTTTTTGGCACCTAAAACATCGATTTTGAGCATGTTTTGGACCTTTATTTTGAAAATATTCTAGCACTGAGTAGGCATGTACAGATTGCTTCTGGGATCCCAAAATATTGAATTTTCGGGTGTTTTGAGCCTGAATTTGAGATATAAACGGGTACAGAAGATGCATGCACATATCGACTTTTGGGCACCTTAAATATCGATTTTGAGCATGTTTTGACCCAATATTTTAAAAACATTCTAGCACTGAGTAGGCTAACACGGAGTATGCATGTACAGATCGCTTCTGGGACCCCAAAATATCGTATTTTCGGGTGTTTAGGGCCAGAATTTGAGATATCGACTTTTTGGCACCTAAAATATTGATTTTTAGCATGTTTTTGGCCTATATTTTGAAAAAATTCTAGCACTGAGTAGGCATGTACAGATCGCTTCTGGGACCCAAAAATATCGAATTTTCGGGTGTTTAGGGCCAGAATTTGAGATATAAACGGGTACAGAAGATGCATGCACATATCGACTTTTGGGCACCTAAAACATCGATTTTGAGCATGTTTTGGGCCTATATTCTGTTAATACTCTAACACGGAGTAGGCATGTACAGATCGCTTCTGGGAAACCATAAAATCGAATTTTCGGGTGTTTTGGGCCTGAATTTGAGGTATCGCCTTTATGCACCTAAAATATCGATTTTTAGCATGTTTTGAGCCTATATTTTGAAAATATTCTAGCACTGAGTATGCAAGTACAGATTGCTTCTGGGACCCCAAAATATCGAATTTTCGGGTGTTTTGGGCCTGAATTTGAGATATCGCCTTTACGCACCTAAAATATAGATTTTTAGCATGTTTTGAGCCTATAATTTGAAAATATTCTAGCACTGAGTAGGCATGTACAGATTGCTTCTGGGACCCCAAAATATTGAATTTTCGGGCGTTTAGGGCCAGAATTTGAGATATAAACGGGTACAGAAGATGCATGCACATATCGACTTTTGGGCACCTAAAAGATCGATTTTTAGCATGTTTTTAGCCTATATTTTGAAAATATTCTAGCACTGAGTTGGCATGTACAGATTGCTTCTGGGACCCCAAAATATTGAATTTTCGGGTGTTTTGAGCCTGAATTTGAGATATAAACGGGTACAGAAGATACATGCACATATTGACTTTGGGCATCTAAAATATCGATTTTTAGCATGTTTTGGGCATGTATTTTGAAAATACTCTAACACGGAGTAGGCATGTACAGATCGCTTCTGGGACCCCAAAATATCGAATTTTCGGGTGTTTTGAGCCTGAATTTGAGATATAAACGGGTACTGAAGATGCATGCACATATCGACTTTTTGGCACCTAAAACATCGATTTGGAGCATGTTTTGGACCTATATTTTGAAAATATTCTAGCACTGAGTAGGCATGTACAGATTGCTTCTGGGACCCCAAAATATTAAATTTTCGGGTGTTTAGGGCCAGAATTTGAGATATAAACGGGTACAGAAGATGCATGCACATATCGACTTTTGGGCACCTAAAATATCGATTTTGAGCATGTTTTGAGCCTATATTTTGAAAACATTGTAGCACTGAGTAGGCATGTACAGATCGCTAGTGGGACCCCAAAATATCGAACTTTCGGGTGTTTTGGGCCTGAATTTGAGATATAAACGAGTATAGAAGATGCATACACATATTGACTTTGGGCACCAAAAATATCGATTTTCAGCATGTTTTGAGCCTGAATTTTGAAAATACTCTAACACGGAGTAGGCATGTACAGATCGCTTCTGGGACCCCAAAATATCGAATTTTCGGGTGTTTAGGGCCTTTATTTGAGATATAAACGGGTACTGAAGATGCATGCACATATCTACTTTTGGGCACCTAAAAGATCGATTTTCAGTATGTTTTTGGCCTGTATTTTGAAAATACTCTAACACGGAGTAGGCATGTACAGATCCCTTCTGGGACCCCTAAATATCGAATTTTCGGGTGTTTTGGGCCTGAATTTGAGATATCGCATTTACGCACCTAAAATATCGATTTTTAGCATGTTTTGAGCCCATAATTTGAAAATATTCTAGCACTGAGTAGGCATGTACAGATCGCTTCTGGGACCCCAAAATATCGAATTTACGGGTGTTTTGAGCTTGAATTTGAGATATAAACGAGTACAGAAGATGCATGCACATATCGACTTTTGAGCACCTAAAAGATCGATTTTCAGTATGTTTTTGGCCTGTATTTTGAAAATACTCTAACACGGAGTAGGCATGTACAGATCGCTTCTGGGACCCCTAAATATCGAATTTTCGGGTGTTTTGGGACTGACTTTGAGATATCGACTTTTTGGCACCTAAAAGATCGATTTTTAGCATGTTTTTAGCCTATATTTTGAAAACATTCTAGCACTGAGTAGGCATGTACAGATTGCTTCGGGGACCCCAAAATTTTGAATTTTCGGGTGTTTTGAGCCTGAATTTGAGATATAAACGGGTATAGAAGATACATGCACATATTGATCTTGGGCATCTAAAATATCGATTTTTAGCATGTTTTGGGCATGTATTTTGAAAATACTCTAACACGGAGTAGGCATGTACAGATCGCTTCTGAACCCCAAAATATCGAATTTTCGGGTGTTTTGAGCCTGAATTTGAGATATAAACGGGTACTGAAGATGCATGCACATATCGACTTTTGGGCACATAAAACATCGATTTTGAGCATGTTTTGGGACTGTATTTTGAAAATACTCTAACATGGAGTAGGCATGTACAGATCGCTTCTGGGACCCCTAAATATCGAATTTTCGGGTGTTTTGGGCCTTAATTTGAGTTATCGACTTTTTGGCACCTAAAATATCGATTTTTAGCATGTTTTTAGCCTATATTTTGAAAATATTCTAGCACTGAGTAGGCATGTACAGATTGCTTCTGGGACCCCAAAATATTGAATTTTCGGGCGTTTAGGGCCAGAATTTGAGATATAAACGGGTACAGAAGATGCATGCACATATCGACTTTTGGGCACCTAAAAGATCGATTTTCAGTATGTTTTTGGCCTGTAATTTGAAAATACTCTAACACAGAGTAGGCATGTACAGATCGCTTCTGGGACCCCTAAATATCGAATTTTTGGGTGTTTTTCGACTGAATTTGAAATATAGACTTTTTGGCACCTAAAATGTCGATTTTTAGCATGTTTTTAGCCTATATTTTGAAAATATTCTAGCACTGAGTAGGCATGTACAGATTGCTTCTGGGACCCCAAAATATTGAATTTTCGGGTGTTTTGAACCTGAATTTGAGATATAAACGGGTACAGAAGATACATGCACATATTGACTTTGGGCATCTAAAATATCGATTTTTAGCATGTTTTGGGCATGTATTTTGAAAATACTCTAACACGGAGTAGGCATGTACAGATCGCTTCTGGGACCCCAAAATATCGAATTTTCGGGTGTTTTGAGCCTGAATTTTAGATATAAACGGGTACTGAAGATGAATGCACATATCGACTTTTGGGCACCTAAAACATCGATTTTGAGCATGTTTTGGGCCTATATTCTGTTAATACTCTAACACGGAGTAGGCATGTACAGATCGCTTCTGGGAAACCATAAAATCGAATTTTCGGGTGTTTTGGGCCTGAATTTGAGGTATCGCCTTTATGCACCTAAAATATCGATTTTTAGCATGTTTTGAGCCTATATTTTGAAAATATTCTAGCACTGAGTATGCAAGTACAGATTGCTTCTGGGACCCCAAAATATCGAATTTTCGGGTGTTTTGGGCCTGAATTTGAGATATCGCCTTTACGCACCTAAAATATAGATTTTTAGCATGTTTTGAGCCTATAATTTGAAAATATTCTAGCACTGAGTAGGCATGTACAGATTGCTTCTGGGACCCCAAAATATTGAATTTTCGGGCGTTTAGGGCCAGAATTTGAGATATAAACGGGTACAGAAGATGCATGCACATATCGACTTTTGGGCACCTAAAAGATCGATTTTTAGCATGTTTTTAGCCTATATTTTGAAAATATTCTAGCACTGAGTTGGCATGTACAGATTGCTTCTGGGACCCCAAAATATTGAATTTTCGGGTGTTTTGAGCCTGAATTTGAGATATAAACGGGTACAGAAGATACATGCACATATTGACTTTGGGCATCTAAAATATCGATTTTTAGCATGTTTTGGGCATGTATTTTGAAAATACTCTAACACGGAGTAGGCATGTACAGATCGCTTCTGGGACCCCAAAATATCGAATTTTCGGGTGTTTTGAGCCTGAATTTGAGATATAAACGGGTACTGAAGATGCATGCACATATCGACTTTTTGGCACCTAAAACATCGATTTGGAGCATGTTTTGGACCTATATTTTGAAAATATTCTAGCACTGAGTAGGCATGTACAGATTGCTTCTGGGACCCCAAAATATTAAATTTTCGGGTGTTTAGGGCCAGAATTTGAGATATAAACGGGTACAGAAGATGCATGCACATATCGACTTTTGGGCACCTTAAATATCTATTTTGAGCATGTTTTGACCCAATATTTTAAAAACATTCTAGCACTGAGTAGGCTAACACGGAGTTGGCATGTACAGATCGCTTCTGGGACCCCAAAATATCGTATTTTCCGGTGTTTTGGGCCTTAATTTGAGATATCGACTTTTTGGCACCTAAAATATCGATTTTTAGCATGTTTTTAGCCTATATTTTGAAAATATTCTAGCACTGAGTAGGCATGTACAGATTGCTTCTGGGACCCCAAAATATTGAATTTTCGGGTGTTTTGAGCCTGAATTTGAGATATAAACGGGTACAGAAGATGCATGCACATATCGACTTTTGGGCACCTAAAAGATCGATTTTCAGTATGTTTTTGGCCTGTATTTTAAAAATACTCTAACACGGAGTAGGCATGTACAGATCGCTTCTGGGACCCCTAAATATCGAATTTTCGGGTGTTTTGGGACTGAATTTGAGATATCGACTTTTTGGCACCTAAAATGTCGATTTTTAGCATGTTTTTAGCCTATATTTTGAAAATATTCTAGCACTGAGTAGGCATGTACAGATTGCTTCTGGGACCCCAAAATATTGAATTTTCGGGTGTTTTGAGCTTGAATTTGAGATATAAACGGGTACAGAAGATACATGCACATATTGACTTTGGGCATCTAAAATATCGATTTTTAGCATATTTTGGGCATGTATTTTGAAAATACTCTAACACGGAGTAGGCATGTACAGATCGCTTCTGGGACCCCGAAATATCGAATTTTCGGGTGTTTTGAGCCTGAATTTGAGATATAAACGGGTACTGAAGATGCATGCACATATCGACTTTTGGGCACCTAAAACATCGATTTTAAGCATGTTTTGGGCCTATATTTTGTAAATACTCTAACACGGAGTAGGCATGTACAGATCGCTTCTGGGAAACCATAATATCGAATTTTCGGGTGTTTTGGGCCTGAATTTGAGATATCGCCTTTACGCACCTAAAATATCGATTTTTAGCATGTTTTGAGCCTATATTTTGAAAATATTCTAGCACTGAGTATGCAAGTACAGATTGCTTCTGGGACCCCAAAATATCGAATTTTACGGGTGTTTTGGGCCTGAATTTGAGATATCGCCTTTACGCACCTAAAATATCGATTTTGAGCATGTTTTGAGCCCACAATTTGAAAATATTCTAGCACTGAGTAGGCATGCACAGATTGCTTCTGGGACCCCAAAATATTGAATTTTCGGGCGTTTAGGGCCAGAATTTGAGATATAAACGGGTACAAAAGATGCATGCACATATCGACTTTTGTGCACCTAAAAGATCGATTTTTAGCATGTTTTTAGCCTATATTTTGAAAATATTCTAGCACTGAGTAGGCATGTACAGATTGCTTCTGGGACCCCAAAATATTAAATTTTCGGGTGTTTTGAGCCTGAATTTGAGATATAAACGGGTACAGAAGATACATGCATATATCGACTTTGGGCATCTAAAATATCGATTTTTAGCATGTTTTGGGCATGTAATTTGAAAATACTCTAACACGGAGTAGGCATGTACAGATCGCTTCTGGGACCCCAAAATATCGAATTTTCGGGTATTTTGAGCCTGAATTTGAGATATAAACGGGTACTGAAGATGCATGCACATATCGACTTTTTGGCACCTAAAACATCGATTTTGAGCATGTTTTGGACCTTTATTTTGAAAATATTCTAGCACTGAGTAGGCATGTACAGATTGCTTCTGGGATCCCAAAATATTGAATTTTCGGGTGTTTTGAGCCTGAATTTGAGATATAAACGGGTACAGAAGATGCATGCACATATCGACTTTTGGGCACCTTAAATATCGATTTTGAGCATGTTTTGACCCAATATTTTAAAAACATTCTAGCACTGAGTAGGCTAACACGGAGTATGCATGTACAGATCGCTTCTGGGACCCCAAAATATCGTATTTTCGGGTGTTTAGGGCCAGAATTTGAGATATCGACTTTTTGGCACCTAAAATATTGATTTTTAGCATGTTTTTGGCCTATATTTTGAAAAAATTCTAGCACTGAGTAGGCATGTACAGATCGCTTCTGGGACCCAAAAATATCGAATTTTCGGGTGTTTAGGGCCAGAATTTGAGATATAAACGGGTACAGAAGATGCATGCACATATCGACTTTTGGGCACCTAAAACATCGATTTTGAGCATGTTTTGGGCCTATATTCTGTTAATACTCTAACACGGAGTAGGCATGTACAGATCGCTTCTGGGAAACCATAAAATCGAATTTTCGGGTGTTTTGGGCCTGAATTTGAGGTATCGCCTTTATGCACCTAAAATATCGATTTTTAGCATGTTTTGAGCCTATATTTTGAAAATATTCTAGCACTGAGTATGCAAGTACAGATTGCTTCTGGGACCCCAAAATATCGAATTTTCGGGTGTTTTGGGCCTGAATTTGAGATATCGCCTTTACGCACCTAAAATATAGATTTTTAGCATGTTTTGAGCCTATAATTTGAAAATATTCTAGCACTGAGTAGGCATGTACAGATTGCTTCTGGGACCCCAAAATATTGAATTTTCGGGCGTTTAGGGCCAGAATTTGAGATATAAACGGGTACAGAAGATGCATGCACATATCGACTTTTGGGCACCTAAAAGATCGATTTTTAGCATGTTTTTAGCCTATATTTTGAAAATATTCTAGCACTGAGTTGGCATGTACAGATTGCTTCTGGGACCCCAAAATATTGAATTTTCGGGTGTTTTGAGCCTGAATTTGAGATATAAACGGGTACAGAAGATACATGCACATATTGACTTTGGGCATCTAAAATATCGATTTTTAGCATGTTTTGGGCATGTATTTTGAAAATACTCTAACACGGAGTAGGCATGTACAGATCGCTTCTGGGACCCCAAAATATCGAATTTTCGGGTGTTTTGAGCCTGAATTTGAGATATAAACGGGTACTGAAGATGCATGCACATATCGACTTTTTGGCACCTAAAACATCGATTTGGAGCATGTTTTGGACCTATATTTTGAAAATATTCTAGCACTGAGTAGGCATGTACAGATTGCTTCTGGGACCCCAAAATATTAAATTTTCGGGTGTTTAGGGCCAGAATTTGAGATATAAACGGGTACAGAAGATGCATGCACATATCGACTTTTGGGCACCTTAAATATCGATTTTGAGCATGTTTTGACCCAATATTTTAAAAACATTCTAGCACTGAGTAGGCTAACACGGAGTTGGCATGTACAGATCGCTTCTGGGACCCCAAAATATCGTATTTTCCGGTGTTTTGGGCCTTAATTTGAGATATCGACTTTTTGGCACCTAAAATATCGATTTTTAGCATGTTTTTAGCCTATATTTTGAAAATATTCTAGCACTGAGTAGGCATGTACAGATTGCTTCTGGGACCCCAAAATATTGAATTTTCGGGTGTTTTGAGCCTGAATTTGAGATATAAACGGGTACAGAAGATGCATGCACATATCGACTTTTGGGCACCTAAAAGATCGATTTTCAGTATGTTTTTGGCCTGTATTTTAAAAATACTCTAACACGGAGTAGGCATGTACAGATCGCTTCTGGGACCCCTAAATATCGAATTTTCGGGTGTTTTGGGACTGAATTTGAGATATCGACTTTTTGGCACCTAAAATGTCGATTTTTAGCATGTTTTTAGCCTATATTTTGAAAATATTCTAGCACTGAGTAGGCATGTACAGATTGCTTCTGGGACCCCAAAATATTGAATTTTCGGGTGTTTTGAGCCTGAATTTGAGATATAAACGGGTACAGAAGATACATGCACATATTGACTTTGGGCATCTAAAATATCGATTTTTAGCATATTTTGGGCATGTATTTTGAAAATACTCTAACACGGAGTAGGCATGTACAGATCGCTTCTGGGACCCCGAAATATCGAATTTTCGGGTGTTTTGAGCCTGAATTTGAGATATAAACGGGTACTGAAGATGCATGCACATATCGACTTTTGGGCACCTAAAACATCGATTTTAAGCATGTTTTGGGCCTATATTTTGTAAATACTCTAACACGGAGTAGGCATGTACAGATCGCTTCTGGGAAACCATAATATCGAATTTTCGGGTGTTTTGGGCCTGAATTTGAGATATCGCCTTTACGCACCTAAAATATCGATTTTTAGCATGTTTTGAGCCTATATTTTGAAAATATTCTAGCACTGAGTATGCAAGTACAGATTGCTTCTGGGACCCCAAAATATCGAATTTTACGGGTGTTTTGGGCCTGAATTTGAGATATCGCCTTTACGCACCTAAAATATCGATTTTGAGCATGTTTTGAGCCCATAATTTGAAAATATTCTAGCACTGAGTAGGCATGCACAGATTGCTTCTGGGACCCCAAAATATTGAATTTTCGGGCGTTTAGGGCCAGAATTTGAGATATAAACGGGTACAAAAGATGCATGCACATATCGACTTTTGTGCACCTAAAAGATCGATTTTTAGCATGTTTTTAGCCTATATTTTGAAAATATTCTAGCACTGAGTAGGCATGTACAGATTGCTTCTGGGACCCCAAAATATTAAATTTTCGGGTGTTTTGAGCCTGAATTTGAGATATAAACGGGTACAGAAGATACATGCATATATCGACTTTGGGCATCTAAAATATCGATTTTTAGCATGTTTTGGGCATGTAATTTGAAAATACTCTAACACGGAGTAGGCATGTACAGATCGCTTCTGGGACCCCAAAATATCGAATTTTCGGGTATTTTGAGCCTGAATTTGAGATATAAACGGGTACTGAAGATGCATGCACATATCGACTTTTTGGCACCTAAAACATCGATTTTGAGCATGTTTTGGACCTTTATTTTGAAAATATTCTAGCACTGAGTAGGCATGTACAGATTGCTTCTGGGATCCCAAAATATTGAATTTTCGGGTGTTTTGAGCCTGAATTTGAGATATAAAAGGGTACAGAAGATGCATGCACATATCGACTTTTGGGCACCTTAAATATCGATTTTGAGCATGTTTTGACCCAATATTTTAAAAAAATTCTAGCACTGAGTAGGCTAACACGGAGTATGCATGTACAGATCGCTTCTGGGACCCCAAAATATCGTATTTTCGGGTGTTTAGGGCCAGAATTTGAGATATCGACTTTTTGGCACCTAAAATATTGATTTTTAGCATGTTTTTGGCCTATATTTTGAAAAAATTCTAGCACTGAGTAGGCATGTACAGATCGCTTCTGGGACCCAAAAATATCGAATTTTCGGGTGTTTAGGGCCAGAATTTGAGATATAAACGGGTACAGAAGATGCATGCACATATCGACTTTTGGGCACCTAAATTATCGATTTTCAGCATGTTTTGTGCATGTATTTTTGAAAATACTCTAACACGAAGTAGGCATGTTCAGATCGCTTCTGGGACCCCAAAATATCGAATTTTCGGGTGTTTTGACCCTGAATTTGAGATATCGCCTTTACGCACCTAAAATATCGATTTTTAGCATGTTTTGTGCCTATATTTTGAAAATATTCTAGCACTGAGTAGGCATGTACAGATCGCTTCTGGGACCCCTAAATATCGAATTTTCGGGTGTTTTGAGCCTGAATTTGAGATATAAACGAGTACAGAAGATGCATGCACATATCGACTTTTGGGCACCTAAAATATCGATTTTGAGCATGTTTTGAGCCTATATTTTGAAAACATTTTAGCACTGAGTAGGCATGTACAGATCGATAGTGGGACCCCAAAATATCGAACTTTCGGGTGTTTTGAGCCTGAATTTGAGATATAAACGAGTATAGAAGATGCATACACATATTAACTTTGGGCACCAAAAATATCGTTTCTCAGCATGTTTCGGGCCTGAATTTTGAAAATACTCTAACACGGAGTAGGCATGTACAGATCGCTTCTGGGACCCCAAAATATCGAATTTTCGGGTGTTTAGGGCCTGAATTTGAGATATAAACGGGTACAGAAGATGCATGCACATATCGACTTTTGGGCACCTAAAAGATCGATTTTCAGTATGTTTTTGGCCTGTATTCTGAAAATACTCTAACACGGAGTAGGCATGTACAGATCCCTTCTGGGACCACTAAATATCGAATTTTCGGGTGTTTTGAGCCTGAATTTGAGATATAAACGGGTACAGAAGATGCATGCACATATCGACTTTTGGGCACCTAAAATATCGATTTTGAGCATGTTTTGAGCCTATACTTTGAAAAAATTCTTGCGCTTAGTAGGCTAACACAGAGTAGGCATGTACAGATCGCTTCTGGGACCCCAAAATATCGAATTTTCGGGTGTTTAGGGCCTGAATTTGAGATATAAACGGGTACAGAAGATGCATGCACATATCGACTTTTGGGCACCTAAAAGATCGATTTTCAGTATGTTTTTGGCCTGTATTCTGAAAATACTCTAACACGGAGTAGGCATGTACAGATCCCTTCTGGGACCACTAAATATCGAATTTTCGGGTGTTTTGAGCCTGAATTTGAGATATAAACGGGTACAGAAGATGCATGCACATATCGACTTTTGGGCACCTAAAATATCGATTTTGAGCATGTTTTGAGCCTATACTTTGAAAAAATTCTTGCGCTTAGTAGGCTAACACAGAGTAGGCATGTACAGATCGCTTCTGGGGCCCCAAAATATCGAATTTTCAGGTGTTTAGGGCCAGAATTTGAGATATAAACGGGTACAGAAGATGCATGCACATATCGACTTTTCGGCACCTAAAAGATCGATTTTCAGTATGTTTTTGGCCTGTATTTTGAAAATACTCTAACACAGAGTAGGCATGTACAGATCCCTTCTGGGACCCCAAAATATTGAATTTTAGGGTGTTTTGAACCTGAATTTGAGATATCGACTTTTTGGCACCTAAAAGATCGATTTTTAGCATGTTTTTAGCCTATATTTTGAAAATATTCTAGCACTGAGTAGGCATGTACAGATTGCTTCTGGGACCCCAAAATATTGAATTTTCGGGTGTTTAGGGCCAAAATTTGAGATATAAATGTGTACAGAAGATGCATGCACATATCGACTTTTGGGCACCTAAAATATCGATTTTGAGCAATGTTTTGAGCCTATATTTTGAAAACATTCTAGCACTGAGTAGGCATGTACAGATCGCTAGTGGGACCCCAAAATATCGAACTTTCGGGTGTTTTGAGCCTGAATTTGAGATATAAACGAGTATAGAAGATGCATACACATATTGACTTTAGGCACCAAAAATATCGATTTTCAGCATGTTTTGGGCATGAATTTTGAAAATACTCTAACACGGAGTAGGCATGTACAGATCGCTTCTGGGACCCCAAAATATTGAATTTTCGGGTGTTTAGGGCCTGAATTTGAGATATAAACGGGTACAGAAGATGCATGCACATATCGACTTTTGGGCACCTAAAACATCGATTTTCAGTATGTTTTTGGCCTGTATTTTGAAAATACTCTAACACGGAGTAGGCATGTACAGATCCCTTCTGGGACCCCTAAATATCGAATTTTCGGGTGTTTTGGGCCTGAATTTGAGATATCGCCTTTACGCACCTAAAATATCGATTTGTAGCATGTTTTGAGCCTATAATTTGAAAATATTCTAGCACTGAGTAGGCATGTACAGATCGCTTCTGCGACCCCAAAATATCGAATTTTCGGGTGTTTTAGCTTGAATTTGAGATATAATCGAGTACAGAAGATGCATGCACATATCGACTTTTGAGCACCTAAAATATCGATTTTGAGCATGTTTTGAGCCTATATTTTGAAAACATTTTAGCACTGAGTATGCAAGTACAGATTGCTTCTGGGACCCCAAAATATTGAATTTTGGGTGTTTTGAGCCTGAATTTGAGATATAAACGGGTACAGAAGATACATGCACATATTGACTTTGGGCATCTAAAATATCGATTTTTAGCATGTTTTGGGCATGTATTTTGAAAATACTCTAACACGGAGTAGGCATGTACAAATCGCTTCGGGGACCCCAAAATATGGAATTTTCGGGTGTTTTGAGCCTGAATTTGAGATATAAACGGGTACTGAAGATGCATGCACATATCGACTTTTTGGCACCTAATACATCGATTTTGAGCATGTTTTGGGCCTGTGTTTTGAAAATACTCTAACACGGAGTAGGCATGTACAGATCGCTTCTGGGACCCCTAAATATCGAATTTTCGGGTGTTTTGGGCCTTAATTTGATATATCGACTTTTTGGCACCTAAAATATCGATTTTTAGCATGTTTTTAGCCTATATTTTGAAAATATTCTAGCACTGAGTAGGCATGTACAGATTGCTTCTGGGACCCCAAAATATTGAATTTTCGGGCGTTTATAGCCAGAATTTGAGATATAAACGGGTACTGAAGATGCATGCACATATCGACTTTTGAGCACCTAAAAGATCGATTTTCAGTATGTTTTTGGCCTGTATTTTGAAAATACTCTAACACGTAGTAGGCATGTACAGATCGCTTCTGGGACCCCAAAATATCGAATTTTCGGGTGTTTTGAGCCTGAATTTGAGATATAAACGGGTACAGAAGATACATGCACATATTGACTTTGGGCATCTAAAATATCGATTTTTAACATATTTTGGGCATGTATTTTGAAAATACTCTAACACGTAGTAGGCATGTACAGATCGCTTCTGGGACCCCAAAATATCGAATTTTCGGATGTTTTGAGCCTGAATTTGAGATATAAACGGGTACTGAAGATGCATGCACATATCGACTTTTTGGCACCTAAAACATCGATTTTGAGTATGTTTTGGGCCTGTATTCTGAAAATACTCTAACACGGAGTAGGCATGTACAGATCGCTTCTGGGACCCCTAAATATCGAATTTTCGGGTGTTTTGGGACTGAATTTGAGATATCGACTTTTTGGCACCTAAAATGTCGATTTTTAGCATGTTTTTAGCCTATATTTTGAAAATATTCTAGCACTGAGTAGGCATGTACAGATTGCTTCTGGGACCCCAAAATATTGAATTTTCGGGTGTTTTGAGCCTGAATTTGAGATATAAACGGGTACAGAAGATACATGCACATATTGACTTTGGGCATCTAAAATATCGATTTTTAGCATATTTTGGGCATGTATTTTGAAAATACTCTAACACGGAGTAGGCATGTACAGATCGCTTCTGGGACCCCGAAATATCGAATTTTCGGGTGTTTTGAGCCTGAATTTGAGATATAAACGGGTACTGAAGATGCATGCACATATCGACTTTTGGGCACCTAAAACATCGATTTTAAGCATGTTTTGGGCCTATATTTTGTAAATACTCTAACACGGAGTAGGCATGTACAGATCGCTTCTGGGAAACCATAATATCGAATTTTCGGGTGTTTTGGGCCTGAATTTGAGATATCGCCTTTACGCACCTAAAATATCGATTTTTAGCATGTTTTGAGCCTATATTTTGAAAATATTCTAGCACTGAGTATGCAAGTACAGATTGCTTCTGGGACCCCAAAATATCGAATTTTCGGGTGTTTTGGGCCTGAATTTGAGATATCGCCTTTACGCACCTAAAATATCGATTTTGAGCATGTTTTGAGCCCATAATTTGAAAATATTCTAGCACTGAGTAGGCATGCACAGATTGCTTCTGGGACCCCAAAATATTGAATTTTCGGGCGTTTAGGGCCAGAATTTGAGATATAAACGGGTACAAAAGATGCATGCACATATCGACTTTTGGGCACCTAAAAGATCGATTTTTAGCATGTTTTTAGCCTATATTTTGAAAATATTCTAGCACTGAGTAGGCATGTACAGATTGCTTCTGGGACCCCAAAATATTAAATTTTCGGGTGTTTTGAGCCTGAATTTGAGATATAAACGGGTACAGAAGATACATGCATATATCGACTTTGGGCATCTAAAATATCGATTTTTAGCATGTTTTGGGCATGTAATTTGAAAATACTCTAACACGGAGTAGGCATGTACAGATCGCTTCTGGGACCCCAAAATATCGAATTTTCGGGTATTTTGAGCCTGAATTTGAGATATAAACGGGTACTGAAGATGCATGCACATATCGACTTTTTGGCACCTAAAACATCGATTTTGAGCATGTTTTGGACCTATATTTTGAAAATATTCTAGCACTGAGTAGGCATGTACAGATTGCTTCTGGGATCCCAAAATATTGAATTTTCGGGTGTTTTGAGCCTGAATTTGAGATATAAACGGGTACAGAAGATGCATGCACATATCGACTTTTGGGCACCTTAAATATCGATTTTGAGCATGTTTTGACCCAATATTTTAAAAACATTCTAGCACTGAGTAGGCTAACACGGAGTATGCATGTACAGATCGCTTCTGGGACCCCAAAATATCGTATTTTCGGGTGTTTAGGGCCAGAATTTGAGATATCGACTTTTTGGCACCTAAAATATTGATTTTTAGCATGTTTTTGGCCTATATTTTGAAAAAATTCTAGCACTGAGTAGGCATGTACAGATCGCTTCTGGGACCCAAAAATATCGAATTTTCGGGTGTTTAGGGCCAGAATTTGAGATATAAACGGGTACAGAAGATGCATGCACATATCGACTTTTGGGCACCTAAATTATCGATTTTCAGCATGTTTTGTGCATGTATTTTTGAAAATACTCTAACACGAAGTAGGCATGTTCAGATCGCTTCTGGGACCCCAAAATATCGAATTTTCGGGTGTTTTGACCCTGAATTTGAGATATCGCCTTTACGCACCTAAAATATCGATTTTTAGCATGTTTTGTGCCTATATTTTGAAAATATTCTAGCACTGAGTAGGCATGTACAGATCGCTTCTGGGACCCCTAAATATCGAATTTTCGGGTGTTTTGGGACTGAATTTGAGATATCGACTTTTTGGCACCTAAAATGTCGATTTTTAGCATGTTTTTAGCCTATATTTTGAAAATATTCTAGCACTGAGTAGGCATGTACAGATTGCTTCTGGGACCCCAAAATATTGAATTTTCGGGTGTTTTGAGCCTGAATTTGAGATATAAACGGGTACAGAAGATACATGCACATATTGACTTTGGGCATCTAAAATATCGATTTTTAGCATATTTTGGGCATGTATTTTGAAAATACTCTAACACGGAGTAGGCATGTACAGATCGCTTCTGGGACCCCGAAATATCGAATTTTCGGGTGTTTTGAGCCTGAATTTGAGATATAAACGGGTACTGAAGATGCATGCACATATCGACTTTTGGGCACCTAAAACATCGATTTTAAGCATGTTTTGGGCCTATATTTTGTAAATACTCTAACACGGAGTAGGCATGTACAGATCGCTTCTGGGAAACCATAATATCGAATTTTCGGGTGTTTTGGGCCTGAATTTGAGATATCGCCTTTACGCACCTAAAATATCGATTTTTAGCATGTTTTGAGCCTATATTTTGAAAATATTCTAGCACTGAGTATGCAAGTACAGATTGCTTCTGGGACCCCAAAATATCGAATTTTCGGGTGTTTTGGGCCTGAATTTGAGATATCGCCTTTACGCACCTAAAATATCGATTTTGAGCATGTTTTGAGCCCATAATTTGAAAATATTCTAGCACTGAGTAGGCATGCACAGATTGCTTCTGGGACCCCAAAATATTGAATTTTCGGGCGTTTAGGGCCAGAATTTGAGATATAAACGGGTACAAAAGATGCATGCACATATCGACTTTTGGGCACCTAAAAGATCGATTTTTAGCATGTTTTTAGCCTATATTTTGAAAATATTCTAGCACTGAGTAGGCATGTACAGATTGCTTCTGGGACCCCAAAATATTAAATTTTCGGGTGTTTTGAGCCTGAATTTGAGATATAAACGGGTACAGAAGATACATGCATATATCGACTTTGGGCATCTAAAATATCGATTTTTAGCATGTTTTGGGCATGTAATTTGAAAATACTCTAACACGGAGTAGGCATGTACAGATCGCTTCTGGGACCCCAAAATATCGAATTTTCGGGTATTTTGAGCCTGAATTTGAGATATAAACGGGTACTGAAGATGCATGCACATATCGACTTTTTGGCACCTAAAACATCGATTTTGAGCATGTTTTGGACCTATATTTTGAAAATATTCTAGCACTGAGTAGGCATGTACAGATTGCTTCTGGGATCCCAAAATATTGAATTTTCGGGTGTTTTGAGCCTGAATTTGAGATATAAACGGGTACAGAAGATGCATGCACATATCGACTTTTGGGCACCTTAAATATCGATTTTGAGCATGTTTTGACCCAATATTTTAAAAACATTCTAGCACTGAGTAGGCTAACACGGAGTATGCATGTACAGATCGCTTCTGGGACCCCAAAATATCGTA
Organism: Petrolisthes cinctipes; assembly: GCA_033782935.1. Lineage (NCBI taxonomy): Eukaryota > Metazoa > Arthropoda > Malacostraca > Decapoda > Porcellanidae > Petrolisthes > Petrolisthes cinctipes. Next base: position 635,294 of record JAWQEG010000369.1, read on the forward strand.
TTTTCGGGTGTTTAGGGCCAGAATTTGAGATATCGACTTTTTGGCACCTAAAATATTGATTTTTAGCATGTTTTTGGCCTATATTTTGAAAAAATTCTAGCACTGAGTAGGCATGTACAGATCGCTTCTGGGACCCAAAAATATCGAATTTTCGGGTGTTTAGGGCCAGAATTTGAGATATAAACGGGTACAGAAGATGCATGCACATATCGACTTTTGGGCACCTAAATTATCGATTTTCAGCATGTTTTGTGCATGTATTTTTGAAAATACTCTAACACGAAGTAGGCATGTTCAGATCGCTTCTGGGACCCCAAAATATCGAATTTTCGGGTGTTTTGACCCTGAATTTGAGATATCGCCTTTACGCACCTAAAATATCGATTTTTAGCATGTTTTGTGCCTATATTTTGAAAATATTCTAGCACTGAGTAGGCATGTACAGATCGCTTCTGGGACCCCTAAATATCGAATTTTCGGGTGTTTTGAGCCTGAATTTGAGATATAAACGAGTACAGAAGATGCATGCACATATCGACTTTTGGGCACCTAAAATATCGATTTTGAGCATGTTTTGAGCCTATATTTTGAAAACATTTTAGCACTGAGTAGGCATGTACAGATCGATAGTGGGACCCCAAAATATCGAACTTTCGGGTGTTTTGAGCCTGAATTTGAGATATAAACGAGTATAGAAGATGCATACACATATTAACTTTGGGCACCAAAAATATCGTTTCTCAGCATGTTTCGGGCCTGAATTTTGAAAATACTCTAACACGGAGTAGGCATGTACAGATCGCTTCTGGGACCCCAAAATATCGAATTTTCGGGTGTTTAGGGCCTGAATTTGAGATATAAACGGGTACAGAAGATGCATGCACATATCGACTTTTGGGCACCTAAAAGATCGATTTTCAGTATGTTTTTGGCCTGTATTCTGAAAATACTCTAACACGGAGTAGGCATGTACAGATCCCTTCTGGGACCACTAAATATCGAATTTTCGGGTGTTTTGAGCCTGAATTTGAGATATAAACGGGTACAGACGATGCATGCACAAATCGACTTTTGGGCACCTAAAATATCGATTTTGAGCATGTTTTGAGCCTATACTTTGAAAAAATTCTTGCGCTTAGTAGGCTAACACAGAGTAGGCATGTACAGATCGCTTCTGGGGCCCCAAAATATCGAATTTTCAGGTGTTTAGGGCCAGAATTTGAGATATAAACGGGTACAGAAGATGCATGCACATATCGACTTTTCGGCACCTAAAAGATCGATTTTCAGTATGTTTTTGGCCTGTATTTTGAAAATACTCTAACACAGAGTAGGCATGTACAGATCCCTTCTGGGACCCCAAAATATTGAATTTTAGGGTGTTTTGAACCTGAATTTGAGATATCGACTTTTTGGCACCTAAAAGATCGATTTTTAGCATGTTTTTAGCCTATATTTTGAAAATATTCTAGCACTGAGTAGGCATGTACAGATTGCTTCTGGGACCCCAAAATATTGAATTTTCGGGTGTTTAGGGCCAAAATTTGAGATATAAATGTGTACAGAAGATGCATGCACATATCGACTTTTGGGCACCTAAAATATCGATTTTGAGCAATGTTTTGAGCCTATATTTTGAAAACATTCTAGCACTGAGTAGGCATGTACAGATCGCTAGTGGGACCCCAAAATATCGAACTTTCGGGTGTTTTGAGCCTGAATTTGAGATATAAACGAGTATAGAAGATGCATACACATATTGACTTTAGGCACCAAAAATATCGATTTTCAGCATGTTTTGGGCATGAATTTTGAAAATACTCTAACACGGAGTAGGCATGTACAGATCGCTTCTGGGACCCCAAAATATTGAATTTTCGGGTGTTTAGGGCCTGAATTTGAGATATAAACGGGTACAGAAGATGCATGCACATATCGACTTTTGGGCACCTAAAACATCGATTTTCAGTATGTTTTTGGCCTGTATTTTGAAAATACTCTAACACGGAGTAGGCATGTACAGATCCCTTCTGGGACCCCTAAATATCGAATTTTCGGGTGTTTTGGGCCTGAATTTGAGATATCGCCTTTACGCACCTAAAATATCGATTTGTAGCATGTTTTGAGCCTATAATTTGAAAATATTCTAGCACTGAGTAGGCATGTACAGATCGCTTCTGCGACCCCAAAATATCGAATTTTCGGGTGTTTTAGCTTGAATTTGAGATATAATCGAGTACAGAAGATGCATGCACATATCGACTTTTGAGCACCTAAAATATCGATTTTGAGCATGTTTTGAGCCTATATTTTGAAAACATTTTAGCACTGAGTATGCAAGTACAGATTGCTTCTGGGACCCCAAAATATTGAATTTTGGGTGTTTTGAGCCTGAATTTGAGATATAAACGGGTACAGAAGATACATGCACATATTGACTTTGGGCATCTAAAATATCGATTTTTAGCATGTTTTGGGCATGTATTTTGAAAATACTCTAACACGGAGTAGGCATGTACAAATTGCTTCGGGGACCCCAAAATATGGAATTTTCGGGTGTTTTGAGCCTGAATTTGAGATATAAACGGGTACTGAAGATGCATGCACATATCGACTTTTTGGCACCTAATACATCGATTTTGAGCATGTTTTGGGCCTCTGTTTTGAAAATACTCTAACACGGAGTAGGCATGTACAGATCGCTTCTGGGACCCCTAAATATCGAATTTTCGGGTGTTTTGGGCCTTAATTTGATATATCGACTTTTTGGCACCTAAAATATCGATTTTTAGCATGTTTTTAGCCTATATTTTGAAAATATTCTAGCACTGAGTAGGCATGTACAGATTGCTTCTGGGACCCCAAAATATTGAATTTTCGGGCGTTTATAGCCAGAATTTGAGATATAAACGGGTACTGAAGATGCATGCACATATCGACTTTTGAGCACCTAAAAGATCGATTTTCAGTATGTTTTTGGCCTGTATTTTGAAAATACTCTAACACGTAGTAGGCATGTACAGATCGCTTCTGGGACCCCAAAATATCGAATTTTCGGGTGTTTTGAGCCTGAATTTGAGATATAAACGGGTACAGAAGATACATGCACATATTGACTTTGGGCATCTAAAATATCGATTTTTAACATGTTTTGGGCATGTATTTTGAAAATACTCTAACACGTAGTAGGCATGTACAGATCGCTTCTGGGACCCCAAAATATCGAATTTTCGGATGTTTTGAGCCTGAATTTGAGATATAAACGGGTACTGAAGATGCATGCACATATCGACTTTTTGGCACCTAAAACATCGATTTTGAGTATGTTTTGGGCCTGTATTCTGAAAATACTCTAACACGGAGTAGGCATGTACAGATCGCTTCTGGGACCCCTAAATATCGAATTTTCGGGTGTTTTGGGCCTTAATTTGAGATATCGACTTTTTGGCACCTAAAATATCGATTTGCTGCATGTTTTTAGCCTATATTTTGAAAATATTCTAGCACTGAGTATGCAAGTACAGATTGCTTCTGGGACCCCAAAATATCGAATTTTCGGGTGTTTTGGGCCTGAATTTGAGATATCGCCTTTACGCACCTAAATTATAGATTTTTAGCATGTTTTGTGCCTATAATTTGAAAATATTCTAGCACTGAGTAGGCATGTACAGATCGCTTCTGGGACCCCAAAATATTGAATTTTCGGGCGTTTAGGGCCAAAATTTGAGGTATAAACGGGTACAGAAGATGCATGCACATATCGACTTTTGGGCACCTAAAAGATCGATTTTTAGCATGTTTTTAGCCTATATTTTGAAAATATTCTAGCACTGAGTAGGCATGTACAGATTGCTTCTGGGACCCCAAAATATTGAATTTTCGGGTGTTTTGAGCCTGAATTTGAGATATAAACGGGTACAGAAGATACATGCACATATTGACTTTGGGCATCTAAAATATCGATTTTTAGCATGTTTTGGGCATGTATTTTGAAAATACTCTAACACGGAGTAGGCATGTACAGATTGCTTCTGGGACCCCAAAATATTGAATTTTCGGGTGTTTAGGGCCAGAATTAGAGATATAAACGGGTACAGAAGATGCATGCACATATCGACTTTTGGGCACCTTAAATATCGATTTTGAGCATGTTTTGACCAATATTTTAAAAACATTCTAGCACTGAGTAGGCTAACACGGAGTAGGCATGTACAGATCGCTTCTGGGACCCCAAAATATCGAATTTTCGGGTGTTTAGGGCCAGAATTTGAGATATCGACTTTTTGGCACCTAAAATATCGATTTTTAGCATGTTTTTGGCCTATATTTTGCAAACATTCTAGCACTGAGTAGGCATGTACAGATCGCTTCTGGGACCCCAAAATATCGAATTTTCGGGTGTTTTGAGCCTGAATTTGAGATATAAACGAGTACAGAAGATGCATGCACATATCGACTTTTGGGCACCTAAAATATCGATTTTGAGCATGTTTTGAGCCTATATTCTGAAAACATTCTAGCACTGAGTAGGCATGTACAGATCGATAGTGGGACCCCAAAAATATCGAACTTTCGGGTGTTTTGAGCCTTAATTTGAGATATAAACGAGTATAGAAGATGCATACACATATTGACTTTGGGCACCAAAAATATCGTTTTTCAGCATGTTTTGGGCCTGAATTTTGAAAATATTCTAACACGGAGTAGGCATGTACAGATCGCTTCTGGGACCCCAAAATATCGAATTTTCGGGTGTTTAGGGACTGAATTTGAGATATAAACGGGTACAGAAGATGCATGCACATATCGACTTTTGGGCACCTAAAAGATCGATTTTCAGTATGTTTTTGGCCTGTATTCTGAAAATACTCTAACACGGAGTAGGCATGTACAGATCCCTTCTGGGACCCCTAAATATCGAATTTTCGGGTGTTTTGAGCCTGAATTTGAGATATAAACGGGTACAGAAGATGCATGGACATATCGACTTTTGGGCACCTAAAATATCGATTTTGAGCATGTTTTGAGCCTATATTTTGAAAACATTCTAGCACTGAGTAGGCTAACACGGAGTAGGCATGTACAGATCGCTTCTGGGACCCCAAAATATCGAATTTTCGGGTGTTTAGGGCCAGAATTTGAGATATAAACGGGTACAGAAAATGCATGCACATATCGACTTTTTGGCACCTAAAAGATCGATTTTCAGTATGTTTTTGGCCTGTATTTTGAAAATACTCTAACACAGAGTAGGCATGGACAGATCCCTTCTGGGACCCGAAAATATTGAATTTTCGGGTGTTTTGAGCCTGAATTTGAGATATAAACGGGTACTGAAGATTCATGCACATATTGACTTTGGGCAACTAAAATATCGATTTTCAGCATATTTTGGGCCTGTATTTTTAAAATACTCCAACACGGAGTAGGCATGTACAGATTGCTTCTGGCACCCCAAAATATCGAATTTTTGGGGTGTTTTGGGACTGAATTTGAGATATCGACTTTTTGGCACCTAAAAGATCGATTTTTAGCATGTTTTTAGCATATATTTTGAAAATATTATAGCACTGAGTAGGCATGTACAGATTGCTTCTGGGACCCCAAAATATTGAATTTTCGGGTGTTTAGGGCCAGAATTTGAGATATAAACGGGTACAGAAGATGCTTGCACATATCGACTTTTGGGCACATTAAATATCGATTTTGAGCATGTTTTGACCCAATATTTTAAAAACATTCTAGCACTGAGTAGGCTAACACGGAGTAGGCATGTAAAGATCGCTTCTGGGACCCCAAAATATCGAATTTTCGGGTGTTTTGAACCTGAATTTGAGATATCGCCTTTACGCACCTAAAATATCGATTTTTAGCATGTTTTGAGCCTCTATTTTGAAAATATTCTAGCACTGAGTAGGCATGTACAGATCGCTTCTGGGACCCCAAAATAACGAATTTTCGGGTGTTTTGAGCTTGAATTTGAGATATAAACGAGTACAGAAGATGCATGCACGTATCGACTTTTGGGCACCTAAAATATCGATTTTGAGCATGTTTTGAGCCTATATTTTGAAAACATTCTAGCACTGAGTAGGCATGTACAGATCGCTTCTGGGACCCCTAAATATCGAATTTTCGGGTGTTTTGGGCCTTAATTTGAGATATCGACTTTTTGGCACATAAAATATCGATTATTAGCATGTTTTTAGTCTATATTTTGAAAATATTCTTGCACTGAGTAGGCATGTACAGATTGCTTCTGGGACCCCAAAATATTGAATTTTGGGTGTTTTGAGCCTGAATTTGAGATATAAACGGGTACAGAAGATACATGCACATATTGACTTTGGGCATCTAAAATATCGATTTTTAGCATGTTTTGGGCATGTATTTTGAAAATACTCTAACACGGAGTAGGCATGTACAGATCGCTTCTGGGACCCCAAAATATCGAATTTTCGGGTGTTTTGAGCCTGAATTTGAGATATAAACGGGTACTGAAGATGCATGCACATATCGACTTTTTGGCACCTAAAACATCGATTTTGAGCATGTTTTGGGCCTGTGTTTTGAAAATACTCTAACACGGAGTAGGCATGTACAGATCGCTTCTTGGACCCCTAAATATCGAATTTTCGGGTGTTTTGGGCCTTAATTTGAGATATCGACTTTTTGGCACCTAAAATATCGATTTTTAGCATGTTTTTAGCCTATATTTTGAAAATATTCTAGCACTGAGTAGGCATGTACAGATTGCTTCTGGGACCGCAAAATATTGAATTTTCGGGCGTTTAGAGCCAGAATTTGAGATATAAACGGGTACTGAAGATGCATGCACATATCGACTTTTGAGCACCTAAAAGATCGATTTTCAGTATGTTTTTGGCTTGTATTTTGAAAATACTCTAACACGGAGTAGGCATGTACAGATCGCTTCTGGGACCCCTAAATATCGAATTTTCGGGTGTTTTGGGACTGAATTTGAGATATCGACTTTTTGGCACCTAAAAGATCGATTTTTAGCATGTTTTTAGCCTATATTTTGAAAACATTCTAGCACTGATTAGGCATGTACAGATTGCTTCTGGGACCCCAAAATATTGAATTTTCGGGTGTTTTGAGCCTGAATATGAGATATAAACGGTTACAGAAGATACATGCACATATTGACTTTGGGCATCTAAAATATCGATTTTTAGCATGTTTTGGGCATGTATTTTGAAAATACTCTTACACGGAGTAAGCATGTACAGATCGCTTCTGGGACCCCAAAATATCGAATTTTCGGGTGTTTTGAGCCTTAATTTGAGATATAAACGGGTACTGAAGATGCAAGCACATATCGACTTTTTGGCACCTAAAACATCGATTTTGAGCATGTTTTGGGCCTATATTTTGAAAATACTCTAACACGGAGTAGGCATGTACAGATCGCTTCTGGGACCCCAAAATATCGAATTTTCGGGTGTTTTGGGCCTTAATTTGAGATATAAACGGGTACTAAAGATGCATGCACATATCGACTTTTTGGCACCTAAAACATCGATTTTGAGCATGTTTTGGGCCTATATTTTGAAAATATTCTAGCACTGAGTAGGCATGTACAGATTGCTTCTGGGACCCCAAAATATTGAATTTTCGGGCGTTTAGGGCCAGAATTTGAGATATAAACGGGTACTGAAGATGCATGCACATATCGACTTTTGGGCACCTAAAAGATCGATTTTCAGTATGTTTTTGGCCTGTATTTTGAAAATACTCTAACACGGAGTAGGCATGTACAGATCGCTTCTGGGACCCCTAAATATCGAATTTTCGGGTGTTTTGGCACCTAAAATGTCGATTTTTAGCATGTTTTTAGCCTATATTTTGAAAATATTCAAGCACTGAGTAGGCATGTACGGATTGCTTCTGGGACCCCAAAATATTGAATTTTCGGGTGTTTTGAGCCTGAATTTGAGATATAAACGGGTACAGAAGATACATGCACATATTGACTTTGGGCATCTAAAATATCGATTTTTAGCATGTTTTGGGCATGTATTTTGAAAATACTCTAACACGGAGTAGGCATGTACAGATCGCTTCTGGGACCCCAAAATATCGAATTTTCGGGTGTTTTGAGCTTGAATTTGAGATATAAACGGGTACTGAAGATGCATGCACATATCGACTTTTGGGCACCTAAAATATCGATTTTGAGCATGTTTTGGGCCTATATTTTGTAAATACTCTAACACGGAGTAGGCATGTACAGATCGCTTCTGGGAAACCATAATATCGAAATTTCGGGTGTTTTGGGCCTGAATTTGAGATATCGCCTTTACGCACCTAAAATATCGATTTTTAGCATGTTTTGAGCCTATATTTTGAAAATATTCTAGCACTGAGTAGGCATGTACAGATTGCTTCTGGGACCCCAAAATATTGAATTTTCGGGTGTTTTTGGCCTGAATTTGATATATCGCCTTTTTTGCACCTAAAATATCGATTTTTGGCATGTTTTGAGCCTATAATTTGAAAATATTCTAGCACTGAGTAGGCATGTACAGATCGCTTCTGGGACCCCAAAATATCGAATTTTTGGGTGTTTTGAGCTTGAATTTGAGATATAAACGAGTACAGAAGATGCATGCACATATCGACTTTTGGGCACCTAAAATATCGATTTTGAGCATGTTTTGAGCCTATATTTTGAAAACATTCTAGCACTGACTAGGCATGTACAGATCGCTTCTGGGACCCCTAAATATCGAATTTTCGGGTGTTTTGGGCCTTAATTTGAGATATCGACTTTTTGGCACCTAAAATATCGATTTTTAGCATGTTTTGGGCATGTATTTTGAAAATACTCTAACACGGAGTAGGCATGTACAGATCGCTTCTGGGACCCCAAAATATCGAATTTTCGGGTGTTTTGAGCCTTAATTTGAGATATAAACGGGTACTGAAGATGCATGCACATATCGACTTTTTGGCACCTAAAACATCGATTTTGAGCGTGTTTTGGGCCTATATTTTGAAAATACTCTAACACGGAGTAGGCATGTACAGATCGCTTCTGGGACCCCTAAATATCGAATTTTCGGGTGTTTTGGGCCTTAATTTGAGATATCGACTTTTTGGCACCTAAAATGTCGATTTTTAGCATGTTTTTAGCCTATATTTTGAAAATATTCTAGCACTGAATAGGCATGTACAGATTGCTTCTGGAACCCCAAAATATTGAATTTTCGGGGGTTTAGGGCCAGAATTTGAGATATAAACGGGTACAGAAGATGCATGCACATATCGACTTTTGGGCACCTAAAAGATCGATTTTCAGTATGTTTTTGGCCTATATTTTGAAAATACTCTAACACGGAGTAGGCATGTACAGATCGCTTCTGGGACCCCTAAATATCGAATTTTCGGGTGTTTCGGGACTGAATTTGAGATATCGACTTTTTGGCACCTAAAATGTCGATTTTTAGCATGTTTTTAGCCTATATTTTGAAAATATTCTAGCATTGAGTAGGCATGTACAGATTGCTTCTGGGACCCCAAAATATTGAATTTTCGGGTGTTTTGAGCCTGAATTTGAGATATAAACGGGTACAAAAGATACATGCACATATTGACTTTGGGCATCTAAAATATCGATTTTTAGCATGTTTTGGGCATCTATTTTGAAAATACTCTAACACGGAGTAGACATGTACAGATCGCTTCTGGGACCCCAAAATATCGAATTTTAGGGTGTTTTGAGCCTGAATTTGAGATATAAACGGGTACTAAAGATGCATGCACATATCGACTTTTTGGCACCTAAAACATCGATTTTGAGCATGTTTTGGGCCTATATTTTGAAAATATTCTAGCACTGAGTAGGCATGTACAGATTGCTTCTGGGACCCCAAAATATTGAATTTTCGGGCGTTTAGGGCCAGAATTTGAGATATAAACGGGTACTGAAGATGCATGCACATATCGACTTTTGGGCACCTAAAAGATCGATTTTCAGTATGTTTTTGGCCTGTATTTTGAAAATACTCTAACACGGAGTAGGCATGTACAGATCGCTTCTGGGACCCCTAAATATCGAATTTTCGGGTGTTTTGGGACTGAATTTGAGATATCGACTTTTTGGCACCTAAAATGTCGATTTTTAGCATGTTTTTAGCCTATATTTTGAAAATATTCAAGCACTGAGTAGGCATGTACAGATCGCTTCTGGGACCCCAAAATATCGAATTTTCGGGTGTTTTGAGCTTGAATTTGAGATATAAACGGGTACTGAAGATGAATGCACATATCGACTTTTGGGCACCTAAAATATCGATTTTGAGCATGTTTTTGGCCTATATTTTGTAAATACTCTAACACGGAGTAGGCATGTACAGATCGCTTCTGGGAAACCATAATATCGAAATTTCGGGTGTTTTGGGCCTGAATTTGAGATATCGCCTTTACGCACCTAAAATATCGATTTTTAGCATGTTTTGAGCCTATATTTTGAAAATATTCTAGCACTGAGTAGGCATGTACAGATTGCTTCTGGGACCCCAAAATATCGAATTTTCGGGTGTTTTGGGCCTGAATTTGATATATCGCCTTTTTTGCACCTAAAATATCGATTTTTGGCATGTTTTGAGCCAATAATTTGAAAATATTCTAGCACTGAGTAGGCATGTACAGATCGCTTCTGGGACCCCAAAATATCGAATTTTCGGGTGTTTTGAGCTTGAATTTGAGATATAAACGAGTACAGAAGATGCATGCACATATCGACTTTTGGGCACCTAAAATATCGATTTTGAGCATGTTTTGAGCCTATATTTTGAAAACATTCTAGCACTGACTAGGCATGTACAGATCGCTTCTGGGACCCCTAAATATCGAATTTTCGGGTGTTTTGGGCCTTAATTTGAGATATCGACTTTTTGGCACCTAAAATATCGATTTTTAGCATGTTTTGGGCATGTATTTTGAAAATACTCAAACACGGAGTAGGCATGTACAGATCGCTTCTGGGACCCCAAAATATCGAATTTTCGGGTGTTTTGAGCCTGAATTTGAGATATAAACGGGTACAGAAGATACATGCACATATTGACTTTGGGCATCTAAAATATAGATTTTTAGCATGTTTTGGGCATGTATTTTGAAAATACTCTAACACGGAGTAGGCATGTACAGATCGCTTCTGGGACCCCAAAATATCGAATTTTCGGGTGTTTTGAGCTTGAATTTGAGATATAAACGGGTACTGAAGATGCATGCACATATCGACTTTTGGGCACCTAAAATATCGATTTTGAGCATGTTTTGGGCCTATATTTTGTAAATACTCTAACACGGAGTAGGCATGTACAGATCGCTTCTGGGAAACCATAATATCGAAATTTCGGGTGTTTTGGGCCTGAATTTGAGATATCGCCTTTACGCACCTAAAATATCGATTTTTAGCATGTTTTGAGCCTATATTTTGAAAATATTCTAGCACTGAGTAGGCATGTACAGATTGCTTCTGGGACCCCAAAATATTGAATTTTCGGGTGTTTTTGGCCTGAATTTGATATATCGCCTTTTTTGCACCTAAAATATCGATTTTTGGCATGTTTTGAGCCTATAATTTGAAAATATTCTAGCACTGAGTAGGCATGTACAGATCGCTTCTGGGACCCCAAAATATCGAATTTTTGGGTGTTTTGAGCTTGAATTTGAGATATAAACGAGTACAGAAGATGCATGCACATATCGACTTTTGGGCACCTAAAATATCGATTTTGAGCATGTTTTGAGCCTATATTTTGAAAACATTCTAGCACTGACTAGGCATGTACAGATCGCTTCTGGGACCCCTAAATATCGAATTTTCGGGTGTTTTGGGCCTTAATTTGAGATATCGACTTTTTGGCACCTAAAATATCGATTTTTAGCATGTTTTGGGCATGTATTTTGAAAATACTCTAACACGGAGTAGGCATGTACAGATCGCTTCTGGGACCCCAAAATATCGAATTTTCGGGTGTTTTGAGCCTTAATTTGAGATATAAACGGGTACTGAAGATGCATGCACATATCGACTTTTTGGCACCTAAAACATCGATTTTGAGCATGTTTTGGGCCTATATTTTGAAAATACTCTAACACGGAGTAGGCATGTACAGATCGCTTCTGGGACCCCTAAATATCGAATTTTCGGGTGTTTTGGGCCTTAATTTGAGATATCGACTTTTTGGCACCTAAAATGTCGATTTTTAGCATGTTTTTAGCCTATATTTTGAAAATATTCTAGCACTGAATAGGCATGTACAGATTGCTTCTGGAACCCCAAAATATTGAATTTTCGGGGGTTTAGGGCCAGAATTTGAGATATAAACGGGTACAGAAGATGCATGCACATATCGACTTTTGGGCACCTAAAAGATCGATTTTCAGTATGTTTTTGGCCTATATTTTGAAAATACTCTAACACGGAGTAGGCATGTACAGATCGCTTCTGGGACCCCTAAATATCGAATTTTCGGGTGTTTCGGGACTGAATTTGAGATATCGACTTTTTGGCACCTAAAATGTCGATTTTTAGCATGTTTTGGGCATGTATTTTGAAAATACTCAAACACGGAGTAGGCATGTACAGATCGCTTCTGGGACCCCAAAATATCGAATTTTCGGGTGTTTTGAGCCTGAATTTGAGATATAAACGGGTACAGAAGATACATGCACATATTGACTTTGGGCATCTAAAATATCGATTTTTAGCATGTTTTGGGCATCTATTTTGAAAATACTCTAACACGGAGTAGACATGTACAGATCGCTTCTGGGACCCCAAAATATCGAATTTTAGGGTGTTTTGAGCCTGAATTTGAGATATAAACGGGTACTAAAGATGCATGCACATATCGACTTTTTGGCACCTAAAACATCGATTTTGAGCATGTTTTGGGCCTATATTTTGAAAATATTCTAGCACTGAGTAGGCATGTACAGATTGCTTCTGGGACCCCAAAATATTGAATTTTCGGGCGTTTAGGGCCAGAATTTGAGATATAAACGGGTACTGAAGATGCATGCACATATCGACTTTTGGGCACCTAAAAGATCGATTTTCAGTATGTTTTTGGCCTGTATTTTGAAAATACTCTAACACGGAGTAGGCATGTACAGATCGCTTCTGGGACCCCTAAATATCGAATTTTCGGGTGTTTTGGGACTGAATTTGAGATATCGACTTTTTGGCACCTAAAATGTCGATTTTTAGCATGTTTTTAGCCTATATTTTGAAAATATTCAAGCACTGAGTAGGCATGTACAGATCGCTTCTGGGACCCCAAAATATCGAATTTTCGGGTGTTTTGAGCTTGAATTTGAGATATAAACGGGTACTGAAGATGAATGCACATATCGACTTTTGGGCACCTAAAATATCGATTTTGAGCATGTTTTTGGCCTATATTTTGTAAATACTCTAACACGGAGTAGGCATGTACAGATCGCTTCTGGGAAACCATAATATCGAAATTTCGGGTGTTTTGGGCCTGAATTTGAGATATCGCCTTTACGCACCTAAAATATCGATTTTTAGCATGTTTTGAGCCTATATTTTGAAAATATTCTAGCACTGAGTAGGCATGTACAGATTGCTTCTGGGACCCCAAAATATCGAATTTTCGGGTGTTTTGGGCCTGAATTTGATATATCGCCTTTTTTGCACCTAAAATATCGATTTTTGGCATGTTTTGAGCCAATAATTTGAAAATATTCTAGCACTGAGTAGGCATGTACAGATCGCTTCTGGGACCCCAAAATATCGAATTTTCGGGTGTTTTGAGCTTGAATTTGAGATATAAACGAGTACAGAAGATGCATGCACATATCGACTTTTGGGCACCTAAAATATCGATTTTGAGCATGTTTTGAGCCTATATTTTGAAAACATTCTAGCACTGACTAGGCATGTACAGATCGCTTCTGGGACCCCTAAATATCGAATTTTCGGGTGTTTTGGGCCTTAATTTGAGATATCGACTTTTTGGCACCTAAAATATCGATTTTTAGCATGTTTTGGGCATGTATTTTGAAAATACTCAAACACGGAGTAGGCATGTACAGATCGCTTCTGGGACCCCAAAATATCGAATTTTCGGGTGTTTTGAGCCTGAATTTGAGATATAAACGGGTACAGAAGATACATGCACATATTGACTTTGGGCATCTAAAATATCGATTTTTAGCATGTTTTGGGCATCTATTTTGAAAATACTCTAACACGGAGTAGACATGTACAGATCGCTTCTGGGACCCCAAAATATCGAATTTTAGGGTGTTTTGAGCCTGAATTTGAGATATAAACGGGTACTAAAGATGCATGCACATATCGACTTTTTGGCACCTAAAACATCGATTTTGAGCATGTTTTGGGCCTATATTTTGAAAATATTCTAGCACTGAGTAGGCATGTACAGATTGCTTCTGGGACCCCAAAATATTGAATTTTCGGGCGTTTAGGGCCAGAATTTGAGATATAAACGGGTACTGAAGATGCATGCACATATCGACTTTTGGGCACCTAAAAGATCGATTTTCAGTATGTTTTTGGCCTGTATTTTGAAAATACTCTAACACGGAGTAGGCATGTACAGATCGCTTCTGGGACCCCTAAATATCGAATTTTCGGGTGTTTTGGGACTGAATTTGAGATATCGACTTTTTGGCACCTAAAATGTCGATTTTTAGCATGTTTTTAGCCTATATTTTGAAAATATTCAAGCACTGAGTAGGCATGTACAGATCGCTTCTGGGACCCCAAAATATCGAATTTTCGGGTGTTTTGAGCTTGAATTTGAGATATAAACGGGTACTGAAGATGAATGCACATATCGACTTTTGGGCACCTAAAATATCGATTTTGAGCATGTTTTTGGCCTATATTTTGTAAATACTCTAACACGGAGTAGGCATGTACAGATCGCTTCTGGGAAACCATAATATCGAAATTTCGGGTGTTTTGGGCCTGAATTTGAGATATCGCCTTTACGCACCTAAAATATCGATTTTTAGCATGTTTTGAGCCTATATTTTGAAAATATTCTAGCACTGAGTAGGCATGTACAGATTGCTTCTGGGACCCCAAAATATCGAATTTTCGGGTGTTTTGGGCCTGAATTTGATATATCGCCTTTTTTGCACCTAAAATATCGATTTTTGGCATGTTTTGAGCCAATAATTTGAAAATATTCTAGCACTGAGTAGGCATGTACAGATCGCTTCTGGGACCCCAAAATATCGAATTTTCGGGTGTTTTGAGCTTGAATTTGAGATATAAACGAGTACAGAAGATGCATGCACATATCGACTTTTGGGCACCTAAAATATCGATTTTGAGCATGTTTTGAGCCTATATTTTGAAAACATTCTAGCACTGACTAGGCATGTACAGATCGCTTCTGGGACCCCTAAATATCGAATTTTCGGGTGTTTTGGGCCTTAATTTGAGATATCGACTTTTTGGCACCTAAAATATCGATTTTTAGCATGTTTTGGGCATGTATTTTGAAAATACTCAAACACGGAGTAGGCATGTACAGATCGCTTCTGGGACCCCAAAATATCGAATTTTCGGGTGTTTTGAGCCTGAATTTGAGATATAAACGGGTACTGAAGATGCATGCACATATCGACTTTTGGGCACCTAAAAGATCGATTTTCAGTATGTTTTTGGCCTGTATTTTGAAAATACTCTAACACGGAGTAGGCATGTACAGATCGCTTCTGTGACCCCTAAATATCGAATTTTCGGGTGTTTTGGGACTGAATTTGAGATATCGACTTTTTGGCACCTAAAAGATCGATTTTTAGCATGTTTTTAGCCTATATTTTGAAAATATTCTAGCACTGAGTAGTCATGTACAGATTGCTTCTGGGACCCCAAAATATTGAATTTTCGGGTGTTTTGAGCCTGAATTTGAGATATAAACGGGTACAGAAGATACCTGCACATATTGACTTTGGGCATCTAAAATATCGATTTTCAGCATGTTTTGGGCATGTATTTTGAAAATACTCTAACACGGAGTAGGCATGTACAGATCGCTTCTGGGACCAAAAATTTCGAATTTTTGGGTGTTTTGAGCCTGAATTTGAGATATAAACGGGTACAGAAAATACATGCACATATTGACTTTGGGCATCTAAAATATCGATTTAGAGCATATTTTGGGCCTGTATTTTGAAAATACTCTAACACGGAGTAGGCATGTACAGAACGCTTCTGGGACCCCAAAATATCGAATTTTCGGGTTTTTTGAGCCTGAATTTGAGATATAAACGGGTACTGAAGATACATGCTCATATCGACTTTTGGGCACCTAAAATATCGATTTTTAGCATGTTTTAAGCCTATAATTTAAAAAACATTCTAGCACTGAGTAGGCATGTACAGATCGCTAGTGGGACCCCAAAATATCGAACTTTCGGGTGTTTTGAGCCTGAATTTGAGATATAAACGAGTATAGAAGATGCATACACATATTGACTTTGGGCACCAAAAATATCGATTTTCAGCATGTTTTGGGCCTGAATTTTGAAAATACTCTAACACGGAGTAGGCATGTACAGATCGCTTCTGGGATCCCAAAATATTGAATTTTCGGGTGTTTAGGGCCTGAATTTGAGATATAAACGGGTACTGAAGATGCATGCACATATCGACTTTGGGGCACCTAAAAGATCGATTTTCAGTATGTTTTTGGCCTGTATTTTGAAAATACTCTAACACGGATAGGCATGTACAGATGCCTTCTGGGACCCCTAAATATCGAATTTTCGGGTGTTTTGGGCCTGAATTTGAGATATCGCCTTTACGCACCTAAAATATCGATTTTTAGCATGTTTTGAGCCTATAATTTGAAAATATTCTAGCACTGAGTAGGCATGTACAGATCGCTTCTGGGACCCCAAAATATCAAATTTTCGGGTGTTTTGAGCTTGAATTTGAGATATAAACGAGTACAGAAGATGCATGCACGTATCGACTTTTGGGCACCTAAAATATCGATTTTGAGCATGTTTTGAGCCTGAATTTTGAAAACATTCTAGCACTGAGTAGGCATGTACAGATCGCTTCTGGGACCCCTAAATATCGAATTTTCGGGTGTTTTGGGCCTTAATTTGAGATATCGACTTTTTGGCACATAAAATATCGATTTTTAGCATGTTTTTAGTCTATAATTTGAAAATATTCTTGCACTGAGTAGGCATGTACAGATTGCTTCTGGGACCCCAATATATTGAATTTTGGGTGTTTTTGAGCCTGAATTTGAGATATAAACGGGTACAGAAGATACATGCACATATTGACTTTGGGCATCTAAAATATCGATTTTTAGCATGTTTTGGGCATGTATTTTGAAAATACTCTAACACGGAGTAGGCATGTACAGATCGCTTCTGGGACCCCAAAATATTGAATTTTCGGGCGTTTAGGGCCAGAATTTGAGATATAAACGGGTACAGAAGATGCATGCACATATCGACTTTTGGGCACCTAAAAGATCGATTTTCAGTATGTTTTTGGCCTGTATTTTGAAAATACTCTAACACGGAGTAGGCATGTACAGATCGCTTCTGGGACCCCTAAATATCGAATTTTCGGGTGTTTCGGGACTGAATTTGAGATATCGACTTTTTGGCACCTAAAATGTCGATTTTTAGCATGTTTTTAGCCTATATTTTGAAAATATTCTAGCACTGAGTAGGCATGTACAGATTGCTTCTGGGACCCCAAAATATTGAATTTTCGGGTGTTTTGAGCCTGAATTTGAGATATAAACGGGTACAGAAGATACATGCACATATTGACTTTGGGCGTCTAAAATATCGATTTTTAGCATGTTTTGGGCATGTATTTTGAAAATACTCTAACACGGAGTAGGCATGTACAGATCGCTTCTGGGACCCCAAAATATCGAATTTTCTGGTGTTTTGAGCATGAATTTGAGATATAAACGGGTACTGAAGATGCATGCACATATCGACTTTTGGGCACTTAAAAGATCGATTTTCAGTATGTTTTGGGCCTGTATTTTGAAAATACTCTAACACGGAGTAGGCATGTACAGATCGCTTCTGGGACCCCTAAATATCGAATTTTCGGGTGTTTTGGGACTGAATTTGAGATATCGACTTTTTGGCACCTAAAATGTCGATTTTTAGCATGTTTTTAGCCTATATTTTGAAAATATTCAAGCACTGAGTAGGCATGTACAGATTGCTTCTGGGACCCCAAAATATCGAATTTTCGGGTGTTTTGGGCCTGAATTTGATATATCGCCTTTTTTGCACCTAAAATATCGATTTTTGGCATGTTTTGAGCCTATAATTTGAAAATATTCTAGCACTGAGTAGGCATGTACAGATCGCTTCTGGGACCCCAAAATATCGAATTTTCGGGTGTTTTGAGCTTGAATTTGAGATATAAACGAGTACAGAAGATGCATGCACATATCGACTTTTGGGCACCTAAAATATCGATTTTGAGCATGTTTTGAGCCTATATTTTGAAAACATTCTAGCACTGACTAGGCATGTACAGATCGCTTCTGGGACCCCTAAATATCGAATTTTCGGGTGTTTTGGGCCTTAATTTGAGATATTGACTTTTTGGCACCTAAAATATCGATTTTTAGCATGTTTTGGGCATGTATTTTGAAAATACTCTAACACGGATTAGGCATGAACAGATCGCTTCTGGGACCCCAAAATATCGAATTTTCGGGTGTTTTAAGCCTGAATTTGAGATATAAATGAGTACTGAAGATGCATGCACATATCGACTTTTGGGCACCTAAAAGATCGATTTTCAGTATGTTTTTGGCCTGTATTTTGAAAAAACTCTAACACGGAGTAGGCATGTACAGATCGCTTCTGGGACCCCAAAATATCGAATTTTCGGGTGTTTTGAGCCAGAATTTGAGATATAAACGGGTACAGAAGATACCTGCACATATTGACTTTGGGCATCTAAAATATCGATTTTCAGCATGTTTTGGGCATGTATTTTGAAAATACTCTAACACGGAGTAGGCATGTACAGATCGCTTTTGGGACAAAAAATTTCGAATTTTTGGGTGTTTTGAGCCTGAATTTGAGATATAAACGGGTACAGAAAATAAATGCACATATTGACTTTGGGCATCTAAAATATCGATTTAGAGCATGTTTTGGGCCTGTATTTTGAAAATACTCTAACACGGAGTAGGCATGTACAGATCGCTTCTGGGACCCCAAAATATCGAATTTTCGGGTTTTTTGAGCCTGAATTTGAGATATAAACGGGTACTGAAGATGCATGCTCATATCGACTTTTGTGCACCTAAAATATCGATTTTTAGCATGTTTTAAGCCTATAATTTAAAAAATATTATAGCACTGAGTAGGCATGTACAGATCGCTTCTGGGACCCCAAAATATCGAATTTTCGGGTGTTTTGAGCTTGAATTTGAGATATAAACGAGTACAGAAGATGCATGCACATATCGACTTTTGGGCACTTAAAATATCGATTTTGAGCATGTTTTGAGCCTATATTTTGAAAACATTCTAGCACTGAGTAGGCATGTACAGATCGCTTCTGGGACCCCTAAATATCGAATTTTCGGGTGTTTTGGGCCTTAATTTGAGATATCGACTTTTTGGCACCTAAAATATCGATTTTTAGCATGTTTTTAGCCTATATTTTAAAAATATTCTAGCACTGAGTAGGCATGTACAGATTGCTTCTGGGACCCCAAAATATTGAATTTTCGGGTGTTTTCAGACTGAATTTGAGATATAAACGGGTACAGAAGATACATGCACATATTGACTTTGGGCATCTAAAATATCGATTTTCAGCATGTTTTGGCCATGTATTTTGAAAATACTCTAACACGGAGTAGGCATGTACAGATTGCTTATGGGACCCAAAATATCGAATTTTCGGGTGTTTTGAGCCTGAATTTGAGATATAAACGGGTACAGAAAATACATGCACATATTGACTTTGGGCATCTAAAATATCGATTTAGAGCATGTTTTGGGCCTGTATTTTGAAAATACTCTAACACGGAGTAGGCATGTACAGATCGCTTCTGGGACCCCAAAATATCTAATTTTCTGGTGTTTTGGGCCTGAATTTGAGATATCGCCTTTGCGCACCTAAAATATCGATTTTTAGCATGTTTTGAGCCTATAATTTCAAAATATTTTAGCACTGAGTAGGCATGTACAGATCGCTTCTGGGACCCCAAAATATCGAATTTTCGGGTGTTTTGAGCTTGAATTTGAGATATACACGAGTACAGAAGATGCATGCACATATCGACTTTTTGGCACTTAAAACATCGATTTTGAACATATTTTGGGCCTGTATTTTGAAAACATTCTAACTAGGAGTAGGCATGTACAGATCGCTTCTGGGATCCCTAAATATCGAATTTTCGGGTGTTTTGGGCCTTAATTTGAGATATCGACTTTTTGGCACCTAAAATATCGATTTTTAGCATGTTTTTAGCCTATAGTTTGAAAATATTCTAGCACTGAGTAAGCATGTACAGATTGCTTCTGGGACCCCAAAATATTAAATTTTCGGGTGTTTAGGGCCAGAATTTGAGATATAAACGGGTACAGAAGATACATGCACAAATTGACTTTAGGCATCTAAATTATCGATTTTCAGCATGTTTTGGGCCTGTATTTTGAAAATACTCTAACACGGAGTAGGCATGTACAGATCGCTTCTGGGACCCCAAAATATTGAATTTTCGGGTGTTTAGAGCCTGAATTTGAGATATAAACGGGTACAGAAGATACATGCACATATTGACTTTGGGCATCTAAAATATCGATTTTTAGCATGTTTTGGGCATGTATTTTGAAAATACTCTAACACGGAGTAGGCATGTACAGATCGCTTCTGGGACCCCAAAATATCGAATTTTCGGGTGTTTAGGGACTGAATTTGAGATATAAACGGGTACTGAAGATGCAAGCAAATATCGACTTTTTGGCACCTAAAACATCGATTTTGAGCATGTTTTGGGCCTGTATATTGTAAATACTCTAACACGGAGTAGGCATGTACAGATCGCTTCTGGGACCCCAAAATATCGAATTTTCGGGTGTTTTGGGAATGAATTTGAGATATCACCTTTATGCACCTAAAATATCGATTTTTAGCATGTTTTTAGCCTATATTTTGAAAATATTCAAGCACTGAGTAGGCATGTACGGATTGCTTCTGGGACCCCAAAATATTGAATTTTCGGGTGTTTTGAGCCTGAATTTGAGATATAAACGGGTACAGAAGATACATGCACATATTGACTTTGGGCATCTAAAATATCGATTTTTAGCATGTTTTGGGCATGTATTTTGAATACTCTAACACGGAGTAGACATGTACAGATCGCTTCTGGGACCCCAAAATATTGAATTTTCGGATGTTTTGAGCTTGAATTTGAGATATAAACGGGTACTGAAGATGCATGCACATATCGACTTTTGGGCACCTAAAATATCGATTTTGAGCATGTTTTGGGCCTATATTTTGTAAATACTCTAACACGGAGTAGGCATGTACAGATCGCTTCTGGGAAACCATAATATCGAAATTTCGGGTGTTTTGGGCCTGAATTTGAGATATCGCCTTTACGCACCTAAAATATCGATTTTTAGCATGTTTTGAGCCTATATTTTGAAAATATTCTAGCACTGAGTAGGCATGTACAGATTGCTTCTGGGACCCCAAAATATCGAATTTTCGGGTGTTTTGGGCCTGAATTTGATATATCGCCTTTTTTGCACCTAAAATATCGATTTTTGGCATGTTTTGAGCCTATAATTTGAAAATATTCTAGCACTGAGTAGGCATGTACAGATCGCTTCTGGGACCCCAAAATATCGAATTTTCGGGTGTTTTGAGCTTGAATTTGAGATATAAACGAGTACAGAAGATGCATGCACATATCGACTTTTGGGCACCTAAAATATCGATTTTGAGCATGTTTTGAGCCTATATTTTGAAAACATTCTAGCACTGACTAGGCATGTACAGATCGCTTCTGGGACCCCTAAATATCGAATTTTCGGGTGTTTTGAGCCTTAATTTGAGATATCGACTTTTTGGCACCTAAAATATCGATTTTTAGCATGTTTTGGGCATGTATTTTGAAAATACTCTAACACGGAGTAGGCATGTACACATCGCTTCTGGGACCCCAAAATATCGAATTTTCGGGTGTTTTGAGATTGAATTTGAGATATAAACGGGTACTGAAGATGCATGCACATATCGACTTTTGGGCACCTAAAAGATCGATTTTCAGTATGTTTTTGGCCTGTATTTTGAAAATACTCTAACACGGAGTAGGCATGTACAGATCGCTTTTGTGACCCCTAAATATCGAATTTTCGGGTGTTTTGGGACTGAATTTGAGATATCGACTTTTTGGCACCTAAAAGATCGATTTTTAGCATGTTTTTAGCCTATATTTTGAAAATATTCTAGCACTGAGTAGTCATGTACAGATTGCTTCTGGGACCCCAAAATATTGAATTTTCGGGTGTTTTGAGCCTGAATTTGAGATATAAACGGGTACAGAAGATACCTGCACATATTGACTTTGGTCATCTAAAATATCGATTTTCAGCATGTTTTGGGAATGTATTTTGAAAATACTCTAACACGGAGTAGGCATGTACAGATCGCTTCTGGGACCAAAAATTTCGAATTTTTGGGTGTTTTGAGCCTGAATTTGAGATATAAACGGGTACAGAAAATACATGCACATATTGACTTTGGGCATCTAAAATATCGATTTAGAGCATGTTTTGGGCCTGTATTTTGAAAATACTCTAACACGGAGTAGGCATGTACAGATCGCTTCTGGGACCCCAAAATATCGAATTTTCGGGTTTTTTGAGCCTGAATTTGAGATATAAACGGGTACTGAAGATGCATGCTCATATCGACTTTTGGGCACCTAAAATATCGATTTTTAGCATGTTTTAAGCCAATAATTTAAAAAATATTATAGCACTGAGTAGGCATGTACAGATCGCTTCTGGGACCCCAAAATATCGAATTTTCGGGTGTTTTGAGCTTGAATTTGAGATATAAACGGGTACTGAAGATGCATGCACATATCGACTTTTGGGCACCTAAAATATCGATTTTGAGCATGTTTTGGGCCTATATTTTGTAAATACTCTAACACGGAGTAGGCATGTACAGATCGCTTCTGGTAAACCATAATATCGAAATTTCGGGTGTTTTGGGCCTGAATTTGAGATATCGCCTTTACGCACCTAAAATATCGATTTTTAGCATGTTTTGAGCCTATATTTTGAAAATATTCTAGCACTGAGGAGGCATGTACAGATTGCTTCTGGGACCCAAAAATATCGAATTTTCGGGTGTTTTGGGCCTGAATTTGATATATCGCCTTTTTTGCACCTAAAATATCGATTTTTGGCATGTTTTGAGCCTATAATTTGAAAATATTCTAGCACTGAGTAGGCATGTACAGATCGCTTCTGGGACCCCAAAATATTGAATTTTCGGGTGTTTTGAGCTTGAATTTGAGATATAAACGAGTACAGAAGATGCATGCACATATTGACTTTTGGGCACCTAAAATATCGATTTTGAGCATGTTTTTAGCCTATATTTTGAAAACATTCTAGCACTGACTAGGCATGTACAGATCGCTCCTGGGACCCCTAAATATCGAATTTTCGGGTGTTTTGGGCCTTATTTTGAGATATCGACTTTTTGGCACCTAAAATATCGATTTTTAGCATGTTTTGGGCATGTATTTTGAAAATACTCTAACACGAAGTAGGCATGTACAGATCGCTTCTGGGACCCCAAAATATCGAATTTTTGGGTGTTTTGAGCCTGAATTTGAGATATACACGGGTACTGAAGATTCATGCACATATCGACTTTTGGGCACCTAAAAGATCGATTTTCAGTATGTTTTTGGCCTGTATTTTGAAAATACTCTAACACGGAGTAGGCATGTACAGATCGCTTCTGTGACCCCTAAATATCGAATTTTCGGGTGTTTTGGGACTGAATTTGAGATATCGACTTTTTGGCACCTAAAAGATCGATTTTTAGCATGTTTTTAGCCTATATTTTGAAAATATTCTAGCACTGAGTAGTCATGTACAGATTGCTTCTGGGACCCCAAAATATTGAATTTTCGGGTGTTTTGAGCCTGAATTTGAGATATAAACGGGTACAGAAGATACCTGCACATATTGACTTTGTCATCTAAAATATCGATTTAGAGCATGTTTTGGGCCTGTATTTTGAAAATACTCTAACACGGAGTAGGCATGTATAGATCGCTTCTGGGACCCCAAAATATCGAATTTTCGGGTTTTTTGAGCCTGAATTTGAGTTATAAACGGGTACTGAAGATGCATGCTCATATCGACTTTTGGGCACCTAAAATATCGATTTTTAGCATGTTTTAAGCCTATAATTTAAAAAATATTATAGCACTGACTAGGCATGTACAGATCGCTTCTGGGACCCCAAAATATCGAATTTTCGGGTGTTTTGAGCCTGAATTTGAGATATAAACGAGTACAGAAGATGCATGCACATATCGACTTTTGGGCACCTAAAATATCGATTTTGAGCATGTTTTGAGCCTATATTTTGAAAACATTCTAGCACTGAGTAGGCATGTACAGATCGCTTCTGGGACCCCTAAATATCGAATTTTCGGGTGTTTTGGGCCTTAATTTGAGATATCGACTTTTTGGCACCTAAAATATCGATTTTTAGCATGTTTTTAGCCTATATTTTAAAAATATTCTAGCACTGAGTAGGCATGTACAGATTGCTTCTGGGACTCCAAATTATTGAATTTTCGGGAGTTTTCAGACTGAATTTGAGATATAAACGGGTACAGAAGATACATGCACATATTGACTTTGGGCATCTAAAATATCGATTTTTAGCATGTTTTGAGCATGTATTTTGAAAATACTCTAACACGGAGTAGGCATGTACAGATCGCTTCTGGGACCCCAAAATATCGAATTTTCGGGTGTTTTGAGCCTGAATTTGAGATATAAACGGGTACTGAAGATGCATGCACATATCGACTTTTGGGCACCTAAAAGATCGATTTTCAGTATGTTTTTGGCCTGTATTTTGAAAATACTCTAACACGGAGTAGGCATGTACAGATCGCTTCTGTGACCCCTAAATATCGAATTTTCGGGTGTTTTGGGACTGAATTTGAGATATCTACTTTTTGGCACCTAAAAGATCGATTTTTAGCATGTTTTTAGCCTATATTTTGAAAATATTCTAGCACTGAGTAGTCATGTACAGATTGCTTCTGGGACCCCAAAATATTGAATTTTCGGGTGTTTTGAGCCTGAATTTGAGATATAAACGGGAACAGAAGATACCTGCACATATTGACTTTGGGCATCTAAAATATCGATTTTCAGTATGTTTTGGCCATGTATTTTGAAAATACTCTAACACGGAGTAGGCATGTACAGATTGCTTCTGGGACCCAAAATTTAGAATTTTCTTGTGTTTTGAGCCTGAATTTGAGATATCGCCTTTGCGCACCTAAAATATCGATTTTTAGCATGTTTTGAGCCTATAATTTCAAAATATTCTAGCACTGAGTAGGCATGTACAGATCGCTTCTGGGACCCCAAAATATTGAATTTTCGGGTGTTTTGAGCTTGAATTTGAGATATACACGAGTACAGAAGATGCATGCACATATCGACTTTTTGGTACTTAAAACATCGATTTTGAACATATTTTGGGCCTGTATTTGGAAAACATTCTAACTAGGAGTAGGCATGTACAGATCGCTTCTGGGACACCTAAATATCGAATTTTCGGGTATTTTGGGCCTTAATTTGAGATATCGACTTTTTGGCACCTAAAATATCGATTTTTAGCATGTTTTTAGCCTATAGTTTGAAAATATTCTAGCACTGAGTAAGCATGTACAGATTGCTTCTGGGACCCCAAAATATTAAATTTTCGGGTGTTTAGGGCCAGAATTTGAGATAAAAACGGGTACAGAAGATACATGCACAAATTGACTTTGGGCATCTAAATTATCGATTTTCAGCATGTTTTGGGCCTGTATTTTGAAAATACTCTAACACGGAGTAGGCATGTACAGATCGCTTCTGGGACCCCAAAATATTGAGTTTTCGGATTTTTTGAGCCTGAATTTGAGATATAAACGGGTACAGAAGATACATGCACATATTGACTTTGGGCATCTAAAATATCGATTTTCAGCATGTTTTGGTCATGTATTTTGAAAATACTCTAACACGGAGTAGGCATGTACAGATCGCTTCTGTGACCCCAAAATATCGAATTTTCGGGTGTTTTGAGCATGAATTTGAGATATAAACGGGTACTGAAGATGCAAGCACATATCGACTTTTTGGCACCTAAAACATCGATTTTGAGCATGTTTTGGGCCTGTATATTGTAAATACTCTAACACGGAGTAGGCATGTACAGATCGCTTCTGTGACCCCAAAATATCGAATTTTCGGGTGTTTTGAGCCTGAATTTGAGATATAAACGAGTACAGAAGATGCATGCACATATCGACTTTTGGGCACCTAAAATATCGATTTTGAGTATGTTTTGAGCCTATATTTTGAAAACATTCTAGCACTGATTAGGCATGTACAGATTGCTTCTGGGACCCCAAAATATCGAATTTTCCGGTGTTTTGAGCCTGAATTTGAGATATAAACGAGTATAGAAGATGCATACACATATTGACTTTGGGCACCAAAAATATCAATTTTTAGCTTGTTTTGGGCCTGAATTTTGAAAATACTCTAACACGGAGTAGGCATGTACAGATCGCTTCTGAGACCCAAAAATATCAAATTTTCTGGTGTTTAGGGCCAGAATTTGAGATATAAACGTGTACAGAAGATGAATGCACTTATCGACTTTTGGGCACCTAAAAGATCGATTTTCAGTATGTTGTGGCCTGTATTTTGAAAATACTCTAACAAGGAGTAGGCATGTACAGATTGCTTCTGGGACCCCTAAATATCGAAGTTTCGGGTGTTTTGGGACTGAATTTGAGATATCGACTTTTTGGCACCTAAAATATCGATTTTTAGCATGTTTTTAGCCTATATTTTGAAAATATTCTAGCACTGAGTAGGCATGTACAGATTGCTTCTGGGACTCCAAAATATTGAATTTTCGGGTGTTTTGAGCCTGAATTTGAGATATAAACGGGTACAGAAGATACATGCACATATTGACTTTGGGCATCTAAATTATCGATTTTCAGCATGTTTTGGGCCTATATTTTGAAAAAACTCTAACATGGAGTATGCATGTACAGATCACTTCTGGGACCCCAAAATATCAAATTTTCGGGTGTTTTGAGCTTTAATTTGAGATATAAACGAGTACAGAAGATGCATGCACATATCGACTTTTGGGCACCAAAAATATCGATTTTGAGCATGTTTTGAGCCTATATTTTGAAAACATTCTAGCACTGAGTATGCATGTACAGATCGCTTCTGGGACCCCAAAATATCGAATTTTCGGGTGTTTTGAGCCTGTATTTGAGATATAAACGAGTATAGAAGATGCATACACATATTGACTTTGGGCACCAAAAATATCGATTTTCAGCATGTTTTGGGCCTGAATTTTGAAAATACTCTAACACGGAGTAGGCATGAACAGATTGCTTCTGGGAACCCAAAATATCGAATTTTCGGGTGTTTTGGGCCTGAATTTGAGATATCGCCTTTACGCACCTAAAATATCGATTTTTAGCATGTTTTGAGCCATTATTTTGAAAAAATTCTAGCACTGAGTAGGCATGTACAGATCGATTCTGGGACCCCAAAATATCGTATTTTCTAATATTTTGAGCTTGAATTTGAGATATAAACGAGTACAGAAGATGCATGCACATATCGACTTTTGGGCACCTAAAAGATCGATTTTCAGTATGTTTTTGGCCTGTAATTTGAAAATACTCTAACACGGAGTAGGCATGTACAAATCCCTTCTGGGACCCCTAAATATCGAATTTTCGGGTGTTTTGAGCCTGAATTTGAGATATAAACGGGTACTGAAGGTGCATGCACATATCGACTTTTGGGCACCTAAAATACCGATTTTGAGCATGTTTTGAGCCTATATTTTGAAAACATTCTTGCACTGAGTAGGCATGTACAGATTGCTTCTGGGACCCCAAAATATTGAATTTTCGGGTGTTTTGAGCCTGAATTTGAGATATAAACGGGTACAGAAGATACATGCACATATTGACTTTGGGCATCTAAAATATCGATTTTCAGCATGTTTTGAGCATGTATTTTGAAAATACTCTAACACGGAGTAGGCATGTACAGATCGCTTCTGGGACCCCAAAATATCGAATTTTCGGGTGTTTTGAGCCTGAATTTGAGATATAAACGGGTACTGAAGGTGCAAGCACATATCGACTTTTTGGCACCTAAAACATCGATTTTGAGCATGTTTTGGGCCTGTATTTTGAAAATACTCTAACACGGAGTAGGCATGTACAGATCGCTTCTAGGACCCCTAAATATCGAATTTTCGGGTGTTT
The DNA here is from genome assembly GCA_033782935.1 of Petrolisthes cinctipes. NCBI lineage: Eukaryota > Metazoa > Arthropoda > Malacostraca > Decapoda > Porcellanidae > Petrolisthes > Petrolisthes cinctipes. Next base: position 663,955 of record JAWQEG010000369.1, read on the forward strand.
TGTGCCTTCATTTGAGATATCGACTTTTTGGCACCAAAAATATCGATTTTTAGAATGTTTTTAGCCTATATTTTGAAAATATTCTAGCACTGAGTAGGCATGTGCAGATTGCTTCTTGGACCCCAAAATATTTAATTTTCGGGTGTTTTGAGCCTGAATTTGAGATATAAACGGGTACAGAAGATGCATACACATATCGACTTTTGGGCACCTAAAAGATCGATTTTCAGTATGTTTTTGGCCTGTATTTTGAAAATACTCTAACACAGAGTAGGCATGTACAGATCCCTTCTGGGACCCCTAGATATCGAATTTTCGGGTGTTTTGGGACTGAATTTGAGATATCGACTATATGGCACCTAAAATGTCGGTTTTTAGCATGTTTTTAGCCTATATTTTGAAAATATTCTAGCACTGAGTAGGCATGTGCAGATTGCTTCTGGGACCCCATAATATTGAATTTCCGGGTGTTTTGAGCCTGACTATGAGATATAAACGGGTACAGACGATACATGCACATATTGACTTTGGGCATCTAAAATATCGATTTTCAGCATGTTTTGGGCCTGTATTTTGAAAATACTCTAACACGGAGTAGGCATGTACAGATCGCTTCTGGGACCCCAAAATATCGAATTTTCGGGTGTTTTGGGCCTGAATTTGAGATATCGCCTTTACGCACCTAAAATATCGATTTTTAGCATGTTTTGAGCCTATATTTTGAAAATATTCTAGCACTGAGTAGGCATGTACAGATCGCTTCTGGGACCCCAAAATATCGTATTTTCGGGTGTTTTGAGCTTGAATTTGAGATATAAACGAGTACAGAAGATGCATGCTCATATCGACTTTTGGGCACCTAAAATATCGATTTTGAGCATGCTTTGAGCCTATATTTTGAAAACATTCTAGCCCTTAGTAGGCATGTACAGATCGCTTCTGGGACCCCTAAATATTGAATTTTTGGGTGTTTTGGGCCTTAATTTGAGATATAAACGGGTACAGAAGAATATTGACTTTGGGCATCTAAAATATCGATTTTCAGCATGTTTTGGGCCTGTATTTTGAAAATACTCTAACACGGAGTAGGCATGTACAGATCGCTTCTGGGACCCCAAAATATCGAATTTTCGGGTGTTTTGAGCCTGAATTTGAGATATAAACGGGTACTGAAGGTGCAAGCACATATCGACTTTTTGGCACCTAAAACATCGATTTTGAGCATGTTTTGGGCCTGTATTTTGAAAATACTCTAACACGGAGTAGGCATGTACAGATCGATTCTAGGACCCCTAAATATCGAATTTTCGGGTGTTTTGGGCCTTAATTTGAGATATCGACTTTTTGGCACCAAAAATATCGATTTTTAGAATGTTTTTAGCCTATATTTTGAAAATATTCTAGCACTGAGTAGGCATGTGCAGATTGCTTCTTGGACCCCAAAATATTTAATTTTCGGGTGTTTTGAGCCTGAATTTGAGATATAAACGGGTACAGAAGATGCATGCACATATCGACTTTTGGGCACCTAAAAGATCGATTTTCAGTATGTTTTTGGCCTGTATTTTGAAAATACTCTAACACGGAGTAGGCATGTACAGATCCCTTCTGGGACCCCTAAATATCGAATTTTCGGGTGTTTTGGGACTGAATTTGAGATATCGACTATATGGCACCTAAAATGTCGGTTTTTAGCATGTTTTTAGCCTATATTTTGAAAATATTCTAGCACTGAGTAGGCATGTGCAGATTGCTTCTGGGACCCCAAAATATTGAATTTCCGGGTGTTTTGAGCCTGACTATGAGATATAAACGGGTACAGACGATACATGCACATATTGACTTTGGGCATCTAAAATATCGATTTTCAGCATGTTTTGGGCCTGTATTTTGAAAATACTCTAACACGGAGTAGGCATGTACAGATCGCTTCTGGGACCCCAAAATATCGAATTTTCGGGTGTTTTGGGCCTGAATTTGAGATATCGCCTTTACGCACCTAAAATATCGATTTTTAGCATGTTTTGAGCCTATATTTTGAAAATATTCTAGCACTGAGTAGGCATGTACAGATCGCTTCTGGGACCCCAAAATATCGTATTTTCGGGTTTTTTGAGCTTGAATTTGAGATATAAACGAGTACAGAAGATGCATGCTCATATCGACTTTTGGGCACCTAAAATATCGATTTTGAGCATGCTTTGAGCCTATATTTTGAAAACATTCTAGCCCTGAGTAGGCATGTACAGATCGCTTCTGGGACCCCTAAATATTGAATTTTTGGGTGTTTTGGGCCTTAATTTGAGATATCGACCTTTTGGCACCTAAAATATCGATTTTTAGCATGTTTTTAGCCTATATTTTGAAAATATTCTAGCACTGAGTAGGCATGTACAGATTGCTTCTGGGACCCCAAAATATTGAATTTTCGGGTGTTTTGAGCCGGAATTTGAGATATAAACGGTTACAGAAGATACATGCACATATTGACTTTAGGCATCTAAAATATCGATTTTCAGCATGTTTTGAGCATGTAATTTGAAAATACTCTAACACGGAGTAGACATGTACAGATCGTTTCTGGGACCCCAAAATATCGAATTTTCGGGTGTTTTGAGCCTGAATTTGAGATATAAACGGGTACTGAAGGTGCATGCACATATCGACTTTTTGGCACCTAAAACATCGATTTTGAGCAAGTTTTGGGCCTGTATTTTGTAAATACTCTAACACGGAGTAGGCATGTACAGATAGCTTCTGGGACCCCTAAATATCGATTTTTCGGGTGTTTTGGGCCTTAAATTGAGATATCGACTCTTTGGCACCTAAAATATCGATTTTTAGCATGTTTTTAGCCTATATTTTGAAAATATTCTAGCACTGAGTAGGCATGTACAGATTGCTTCTGGGACCCCAAAATATTGAATTTTCGGGTGTTTACGGCCAGAATTTGAGATATAAACGGGTACAGAAGATGCATACACATATTGACTTTGGGCACCAAAAATATCGATTTTCAGCATGTTTTGGGCCTGAATTTTGAAAATACTCTAACACGGAGTAGGCATGTACAGATTGCTTCTGAGACCCCAAAATATCGGATTTTCGGGTGTTTTGGGCCTGAATCTGAGATATCACCTTTACGCACCTAAAATATCGATTTTTAGCATGTTATGAGCCTATATTTTGAAAATATTCTAGCACTGAGTAGGCATGTACAGACCGATTCTGGGACCCCAAAATATCGAATTTTCGGGTGTTTTGAGCTTGAATTTGAGATATAAACGAGTACAGAAGATGCATGCACATATCGACTTTTGTTCACCTAAAATATCGATTTTGAGCATGTTTTGAGCCAATATTTTGAAAACATTCTAGCACTGAGTAGGCATGTACAGATCGCTTCTGGGACCCAAAAATATCGAATTTTCGGGTGTTTAGGGCCAGAATTTGAGATATAAACGGGTACAGAAGATGCATGCACATATCGACTTTTGGGCACCTAAAGGATCGATTTTCAGTATGTTTTTGGCCTGTATTTTGAAAATACTCTAACACGGAGTAGGCATGTACAGATCGCTTCTGGGACCCCAAAATATCGAATTTTCGGGTGTTTTGGGCCTTAATTTGAGATATCGCCTTTACGCACCTAAAATATCGATTTTTAGCATGTTTTGAGCCTATATTTTGAAAATATTCTAGCACTGAGTAGGCATGTACAGATCGCTCCTGGGACCCCAAAATATCGAATTTTCGGGTGTTTTGAGCCTGAATTTGAGATATAAACGAGTACAGAAGATGCATGCACATATCGACTTTTGAGCACCTAAAATATCTATTTTGAGCATGTTTTGAGCCTATATTTTGAAAACATTCTAGCACTGAGTAGGCATGTACAGATCGCTTCTGGGACCCCAAAATATCGAATTTTCGAGTGTTTTGAGCCTGAATTTGAGATATAAACGAGTATAGAAGATGCATACACATATTGACTTTGGGCACCAAAAATATCGATTTTCAGCATGTTTTGGGCCTGAATTTTGAAAATACTCTACCACGGAGTAGGCATGTACAGATCGCTTCTGGGACCCCAAAATATCGAATTTTCGGGTGTTTAGGGCCAGAATTTGAGATATAAACGGGTACAGAAGATGCATGCACATATCGACTTTTGGGCACCAAAAAGATCGATTTTCAGTATGTTTTTGGCCTGTATTTTGAAAATATTCTAACACGGAGTAGGCATGTACAGATCGCTTCTGGGACCCCAAAAAATCGAATTTTCGCGTGTTTTGAGCCTGAATTTGAGATATAAACGGGTACTGAAGATTTATGCACATATCGACTTTTGGGCAACTAAAACATCGATTTGGAGCATGTTTTGGGCCTGTATTTTGAAAATACTCTAACACGGAGTAGGCATGTACAGATCGCTTCTAGGACCCCTAAATATCGAATTTTCGGGTGTTTTGGGCCTTAATTTGAGATATCGACTTTTTGGCACCAAAAATATCGATTTTTAGAATGTTTTTAGCCTATATTTTGAAAATATTCTAGCACTGAGTAGGCATGTGCAGATTGCTTCTTGGACCCCAAAATATTTAATTTTCGGGTGTTTTGAGCCTGAATTTGAGATATAAACGGGTACAGAAGATGCATGCACATATCGACTTTTGGGCACCTAAAAGATCGATTTTCAGTATGTTTTTGGCCTGTATTTTGAAAATACTCTAACACAGAGTAGGCATGTACAGATCCCTTCTGGGACCCCTAGATATCGAATTTTCGGGTGTTTTGGGACTGAATTTGAGATATCGACTATATGGCACCTAAAATGTCGGTTTTTAGCATGTTTTTAGCCTATATTTTGAAAATATTCTAGCACTGAGTAGGCATGTGCAGATTGCTTCTGGGACCCCAAAATATTGAATTTCCGGGTGTTTTGAGCCTGACTATGAGATATAAACGGGTACAGACGATACATGCACATATTGACTTTGGGCATCTAAAATATCGATTTTCAGCATGTTTTGGGCCTGTATTTTGAAAATACTCTAACACGGAGTAGGCATGTACAGATCGCTTCTGGGACCCCAAAATATCGAATTTTCGGGTGTTTTGGGCCTGAATTTGAGATATCGCCTTTACGCACCTAAAATATCGATTTTTAGCATGTTTTGAGCCTATATTTTGAAAATATTCTAGCACTGAGTAGGCATGTACAGATCGCTTCTGGGACCCCAAAATATCGTATTTTCGGGTGTTTTGAGCTTGAATTTGAGATATAAACGAGTACAGAAGATGCATGCTCATATCGACTTTTGGGCATCTAAAATATCGATTTTGAGCATGCTTTGAGCCTATATTTTGAAAACATTCTAGCCCTGAGTAGGCATGTACAGATCGCTTCTGGGACCCCTAAATATTGAATTTTTGGGTGTTTTGGGCCTTAATTTGAGATATAAACGGGTACAGAAGAATATTGACTTTGGGCATCTAAAATATCGATTTTCAGCATGTTTTGGGCCTGTATTTTGAAAATACTCTAACACGGAGTAGGCATGTACAGATCGCTTCTGGGACCCCAAAATATCGAATTTTCGGGTGTTTTGAGCCTGAATTTGAGATATAAACGGGTACTGAAGGTGCAAGCACATATCGACTTTTTGGCACCTAAAACATCGATTTTGAGCATGTTTTGGGCCTGTATTTTGAAAATACTCTAACACGGAGTAGGCATGTACAGATCGATTCTAGGACCCCTAAATATCGGATTTTCGGGTGTTTTGGGCCTTAATTTGAGATATCGACTTTTTGGCACCAAAAATATCGATTTTTAGAATGTTTTTAGCCTATATTTTGAAAATATTCTAGCACTGAGTAGGCATGTGCAGATTGCTTCTTGGACCCCAAAATATTTAATTTTCGGGTGTTTTGAGCCTGAATTTGAGATATAAACGGGTACAGAAGATGCATGCACATATCGACTTTTGGGCACCTAAAAGATCGATTTTCAGTATGTTTTTGGCCTGTATTTTGAAAATACTCTAACACGGAGTAGGCATGTACAGATCCCTTCTGGGACCCCTAAATATCGAATTTTCGGGTGTTTTGGGACTGAATTTGAGATATCGACTATATGGCACCTAAAATGTCGGTTTTTAGCATGTTTTTAGCCTATATTTTGAAAATATTCTAGCACTGAGTAGGCATGTGCAGATTGCTTCTGGGACCCCAAAATATTGAATTTCCGGGTGTTTTGAGCCTGACTATGAGATATAAACGGGTACAGACGATACATGCACATATTGACTTTGGGCATCTAAAATTTCGATTTTCAGCATGTTTTGGGCCTGTATTTTGAAAATACTCTAACACGGAGTAGGCATGTACAGATCGCTTCTGGGACCCCAAAATATCGAATTTTCGGGTGTTTTGGGCCTGAATTTGAGATATCGCCTTTACGCACCTAAAATATCGATTTTTAGCATGTTTTGAGCCTATATTTTGAAAATATTCTAGCACTGAGTAGGCATGTACAGATCGCTTCTGGGACCCCAAAATATCGTATTTTCGGGTTTTTTGAGCTTGAATTTGAGATATAAACGAGTACAGAAGATGCATGCTCATATCGACTTTTGGGCACCTAAAATATCGATTTTGAGCATGCTTTGAGCCTATATTTTGAAAACATTCTAGCCCTGAGTAGGCATGTACAGATCGCTTCTGGGACCCCTAAATATTGAATTTTTGGGTGTTTTGGGCCTTAATTTGAGATATCGACCTTTTGGCACCTAAAATATCGATTTTTAGCATGTTTTTAGCCTATATTTTGAAAATATTCTAGCACTGAGTAGGCATGTACAGATTGCTTCTGGGACCCCAAAATATTGAATTTTCGGGTGTTTTGAGCCGGAATTTGAGATATAAACGGTTACAGAAGATACATGCACATATTGACTTTAGGCATCTAAAATATCGATTTTCAGCATGTTTTGAGCATGTAATTTGAAAATACTCTAACACGGAGTAGACATGTACAGATCGTTTCTGGGACCCCAAAATATCGAATTTTCGGGTGTTTTGAGCCTGAATTTGAGATATAAACGGGTACTGAAGGTGCATGCACATATCGACTTTTTGGCACCTAAAACATCGATTTTGAGCATGTTTTGGGCCTGTATTTTGTAAATACTCTAACACGGAGTAGGCATGTACAGATAGCTTCTGGGACCCCTAAATATCGATTTTTCGGGTGTTTTGGGCCTTAAATTGAGATATCGACTCTTTGGCACCTAAAATATCGATTTTTAGCATGTTTTTAGCCTATATTTTGAAAATATTCTAGCACTGAGTAGGCATGTACAGATTGCTTCTGGGACCCCAAAATATTGAATTTTCGGGTGTTTACGGCCAGAATTTGAGATATAAACGGGTACAGAAGATGCATACACATATTGACTTTGGGCACCAAAAATATCGATTTTCAGCATGTTTTGGGCCTGAATTTTGAAAATACTCTAACACGGAGTAGGCATGTACAGATTGCTTCTGAGACCCCAAAATATCGGATTTTCGGGTGTTTTGGGCCTGAATCTGAGATATCACCTTTACGCACCTAAAATATCGATTTTTAGCATGTTATGAGCCTATATTTTGAAAATATTCTAGCACTGAGTAGGCATGTACAGACCGATTCTGGGACCCCAAAATATCGAATTTTCGGGTGTTTTGAGCTTGAATTTGAGATATAAACGAGTACAGAAGATGCATGCACATATCGACTTTTGTTCACCTAAAATATCGATTTTGAGCATGTTTTGAGCCAATATTTTGAAAACATTCTAGCACTGAGTAGGCATGTACAGATCGCTTCTGGGACCCAAAAATATCGAATTCTAGGGTGTTTAGGGCCAGAATTTGAGATATAAACGGGTACAGAAGATGCATGCACATATCGACTTTTGGGCACCTAAAGGATCGATTTTCAGTATGTTTTTGGCCTGTATTTTGAAAATACTCTAACACGGAGTAGGCATGTACAGATCGCTTCTGGGACCCCAAAATATCGAATTTTCGGGTGTTTTGGGCCTTAATTTGAGATATCGCCTTTACGCACCTAAAATATCGATTTTTAGCATGTTTTGAGCCTATATTTTGAAAATATTCTAGCACTGAGTAGGCATGTACAGATCGCTCCTGGGACCCCAAAATATCGAATTTTCGGGTGTTTTGAGCCTGAATTTGAGATATAAACGAGTACAGAAGATGCATGCACATATCGACTTTTGAGCACCTAAAATATCTATTTTGAGCATGTTTTGAGCCTATATTTTGAAAACATTCTAGCACTGAGTAGGCATGTACAGATCGCTTCTGGGACCCCAAAATATCGAATTTTCGAGTGTTTTGAGCCTGAATTTGAGATATAAACGAGTATAGAAGATGCATACACATATTGACTTTGGGCACCAAAAATATCGATTTTCAGCATGTTTTGGGCCTGAATTTTGAAAATACTCTACCACGGAGTAGGCATGTACAGATCGCTTCTGGGACCCCAAAATATCGAATTTTCGGGTGTTTAGGGCCAGAATTTGAGATATAAACGGGTACAGAAGATGCATGCACATATCGACTTTTGGGCACCAAAAAGATCGATTTTCAGTATGTTTTTGGCCTGTATTTTGAAAATATTCTAACACGGAGTAGGCATGTACAGATCGCTTCTGGGACCCCAAAAAATCGAATTTTCGCGTGTTTTGAGCCTGAATTTGAGATATAAACGGGTACTGAAGATTTATGCACATATCGACTTTTGGGCAACTAAAACATCGATTTGGAGCATGTTTTGGGCCTGTATTTTGAAAATACTCTAACACGGAGTAGGCATGAACAGGTCGCTTCTGAGACCCCAAAATATCGAATTTTCGGGTGTTTTGGGCCTGAATTTGAGATATGGCCTTTACGCACCTAAAATATTAAGTTTTGAGCCTATATTTTGAAAATATTCTAGCAATGAGTAGGCATGTACAGATCGCTTCTGGGACCCCAAAATATTGTATTTTCGGGTGTTTTGAGCTTGAATTTGAGATATAAACGAGTACAGAAGATGCATGCACATATCGACTTTTGGGAACCTAAAATATCGATTTTGAGCATGTTTTGAGCCTATATTTTGAAAACATTCTAGCACTGAGTAGGCATGTACAGATCGCTTCTGGGACCCCTAAATATCGAATTCTCGGGTGTTTTGGGCCTTAATTTGAGATATCGACTTTTTGGCACCTAAAATATCGATTTTTAGCATGTTTTTAGCCTATATTTTGAAAATATTCTAGCACTGAGTAGGCATGTACAGATTGCTTCTGGGACCCCAAAATATTCAATTTTCGCGTGTTTTGAGCCTGAATTTGAGATATAAACGGGTACAGAAGATACATGCACATATTGACTTAGGGCACCAAAAATATCGATTTTGAGCATGTTTTGGGCCTGACTTTTGAAAATACTCTAACACGGAGTAGGCATGTACAGATCGCTTCTGGGACCCCTAAATATCGAATTTTCGGGTGTTTTGGGACTGAATTTGGGATATCGACTTTTTGGCACCTAAAATATCGAATTTGAGCATGTTTTGAGCCTATATTTTGATAATATACTAGCACTGAGTAGGCATGTACAGATTGCTTAAGGGACCCTAAAATATTGAATTTTCGGGTGTTTAGGGCCAGAATTTAAGATATAAACGGGTACAGAAGATGCATGCACATGTCGACTTTTGGGCACCTAAAAGATCGATTTTCAGTATGTTTTTGGCCTGTATTTTGAAAATACTCTAACATGGATTGGGCATGTACAGATCGCTTCTGGGACCCCTAAATATCGAATTTTCGGGTGTTTTGGGCCTTAATTTGAGATATCGACTTTTTGGCACCTAAAAGATCGATGTTTAGCATGTTTTTAGCCTATATTTTGAAAATATTCTAGCACTGAGTAGGCATGTACAGATTGCTTCTGGGGCCCCAAAATATTCAATTTTCGCGTGTTTTGAGCCTGAATTTGAGATATAAACGGGTACAGAAGATACATGCACATATTGACTTAGGGCACCAAAAATATCGATTTTGAGCATGTTTTGGGCCTGACTTTTGAAAATACTCTAACACGGAGTAGGCATGTACAGATCGCTTCTGGGACCCCTAAATATCGAATTTTCGGGTGTTTTGGGACTTAATTTGGGATATCGACTTTTTGGCACCTAAAATATCGAATTTGAGCATGTTTTGAGCCTATATTTTGATAATATACTAGCACTGAGTAGGCATGTACAGATTGCTTCTGGGACCCTAAAATATTGAATTTTCGGGTGTTTAGGGCCAGAATTTAAGATATAAACGGGTACAGAAGATGCATGCACATGTCGACTTTTGGGCACCTAAAAGATCGATTTTCAGTATGTTTTTGGCCTGTATTTTGAAAATACTCTAACATGGAGTGGGCATGTACAGATCGCTTCTGGGACCCCTAAATATCGAATTTTCGGGTGTTTTGGGCCTTAATTTGAGATATCGACTTTTTGGCACCTAAAAGATCGATGTTTAGCATGTTTTTAGCCTATATTTTGAAAATATTCTAGCACTGAGTAGGCATGTACAGATTGCTTCTGGGACCCCAAAATATTGAATTTTCGGGTGTTTTGAGCCTGAATTTGAGATATAAACGGGTACAGAAGATACATGCACATAATGACTTTAGGCATCTAAAATATCGATTTCCAGCATGTTTTGGGCACGTATTTTGAAAAAACTCTAACACGGAGTAGGCATGTACAGATCGCTTCTGGGACCGCAAAATATCGAATTTTCGGGTGTTTTGAGCCTGAATTTGAGATATAAACGACTATAGAAGATGCATACACATATTGACTTTGGGCACCAAAAATATCGATTTTGAGCATGTTTTGGTCCTGAATTTTGAAAATACTCTAACACGGAGTAGGCATGTACAGATCGCTTCTGGGACCCCTAAATATCGAATTTATGGGTGTTTTGGGACTGAATTTGAGATATCGACTTTTTGGCACCTAAAATATCGATTTTGAGCATGTTTTGAGCCTATATTTTGAAAATATTCTAGCACTGAGTAGGCATGTACAGATTGCTTCTGGGACCCCAAAATATTGAATTTTCGGGTGTTTAGGGCCAGAATTTAAGATATAAACGGGTACAGAAGATGCATGCACATATCGACTTTTGGACACCTAAAAGATCGATTTTCAGTATGTTTTTGGCCTGTATTTTGAAAATACTCTAACATGGAGTGGGCATGTACAGATCGCTTCTGGGACCCCTAAATATCGAATTTTCGGGTGTTTTGGGACTGAATTTGAGATATCGACTTTTTGGCACCTAAAAGATCGATTTTTAGCATGTTTTTAGCCTATATTTTGAAAATATTCTAGCACTGAGTAAGCATGTACAGATTGCTTCTGGGACCCCAAAATATTGAATTTTCGGATGTTTTGAGCCTGAATTTGAGATATAAACGGGTACAGAAGATACATGCACATATTGACTTTGGGCATCTAAAATATCGATTTCCAGCATGTTTTGGGCATGTATATTGAAAAAACTCTAACACGGAGTAGGCATGTACAGATCGCTTCTGGGACCCCAAAATATCGAATTTTCGGGTGTTTTGAGCCTGAATTTGAGATATAAACGGGTACTTAAGATGCATGCACATATCGACTTTTGGGCACCTAAAACATCGATTTTGAGCATGTTTTGGGCCTGTATTTTGTAAATACTCCAACACGGAGTAGGCATGTACAGATCGCTTCTGGGACCCCATAATATCGAATTTTCGGGTGTTTTGTACTTGAATTTGAGATATCGCCTTTACGCACCTAAAATATCGATTTTTAGCATGTTTTGAGCCTATATTTTGAAAATATTCTAGCACTGAGTAGGCATGTACAGATCGCTTCTGGGACCCCTAAATATCGAAGTTTCGGGTGTTTTAGGACTGAATTTGGGATATCGACTTTTTGGCACCTAAAATATCGATTTTGAGCATGTTTTGAGCCTATATTTTGAAAATATTCTAGCACTGAGTAGGCATGTACAGATCGCTTCTGGGACCCCTAAATATCGAATTTTCGGGTGTTTTAGGACTGAATTTGGGATATCGATTTTTTGGCACCTAAAATATCGATTTTGAGCATGTTTTGAGCCTATATTTTGAAAATATTCTAGCACTGAGTAGGCATGTACAGATCGCTTCTGGGACCCCAAAATATCGAATTTTCGGGTGTTTTGAGCCTGAATTTGAGATATAAACGGGCACTGAAGATGCATGCACATATCGACTTTTGGGCACCTAAAACATCGATTTTAAGCATGTTTTAGGCCTGTACTTTGAAAATACTCTAACACGGAGTAGGCATGTACAGATCGCTTCTGGGACCCCAAAATATCGAAGTTTCGGGTGTTTTGGGCCTTAATTTGAGATATGGCCTTTACGCACCTAAAATATCGATTATTAGCATGTTTTGAGCCTATATTTTGAAAATATTCTAGCACTGAGTATGCATGTACAGATCGCTTCTGGGACCCCAAAATATCGAATTTTCGGGTGTTTTGAGCTTTAATTTGAGATATAAACGAGTACAGAAAATGCATGCACATATCGACTTTTGGGCACCTAAAATATCGATTTTCAGCATGTTTTGAGCCTATATTTTGAAAACATTCTAGCACTGAGTAGGCATGTACAGATCGCTTCTGGGACACCCAAATATCGAATTTTCGGGTGTTTTGAGCCGGAAATTGAGATATAAACGAGTATAGAAGATGCATACACATATTGACTTTCTGCACCAAAAATATCGATTTTCAGCATGTTTTGGGTCTGAATTTTGAAAATACTCTAACACGGAGTAGGCATGTACAGATTGCTTCTGAGACCCCAAAATATCGGATTTTCGGGTGTTTTGTGCCTGAATTTGAGATATCACCTTTACGCACCTAAAATATCGATTTTTAACATGTTTTGAGCCTATATTTTGAAAATATTCTAGCACTGAGTAGGCATGTACAGACCGATTCTGGGACCCCAAATTATCGAATTTTCGGGTGTTTTGAGCTTGAATTTGAGATATAAACGAGTACAGAAGATGCATGCACATATCGACTTTTGTTCACCTAAAATATCGATTTTGAGCATGTTTTGAGCCTATATTTTGAAAACATTCTAGCACTGAGTAGGCATGTACAGATCGCTTCTGGGACCCCAAAATATTGAATTTTCGGGTGTTTAGGGCCAGAATTTAAGATATAAACGGGTACAGAAGATGCATGCACATATCGACTTTTGGACACCTAAAAGATCGATTTTCAGTATGTTTTTGGCCTGTATTTTGAAAATACTCTAACATGGAGTGGGCATGTACAGATCGTTTCTGGGACCCCTAAATATCGAATTTTCGGGTGTTTTGGGACTGAATTTGAGATATCGACTTTTTGGCACCTAAAAGATCGATTTTTAGCATGTTTTTAGCCTATATTTTGAAAATATTCTAGCACTGAGTAAGCATGTACAGATTGCTTCTGGGACCCCAAAATATTGAATTTTCGGATGTTTTGAGCCTGAATTTGAGATATAAACGGGTACAGAAGATACATGCACATATTGACTTTGGGCATCAAAAATATCGATTTCCAGCATGTTTTGGGCATGTATTTTGAAAAAAATCTAACACGGAGTAGGCATGTACAGATCGCTTCTGGGACCCCAAAATATCGAATTTTCGGGTGTTTTGAGCCTGAATTTGAGATATAAACGGGTACTTAAGATGCATGCACATATCGACTTTTGGGCACCTAAAACATCGATTTTGAGCATGTTTTGGGCCTGTATTTTGTAAATACTCCAACACGGAGTAGGCATGTACAGATCGCTTCTGGGACCCCATAATATCGAATTTTCGGGTGTTTTGTACTTGAATTTGAGATATCGCCTTTACGCACCTAAAATATCGATTTTTAGCATGTTTTGAGCCTATATTTTGAAAATATTCTAGCACTGAGTAGGCATGTACAGATCGCTTCTGGGACCCCTAAATATCGAATTTTCGGGTGTTTTAGGACTGAATTTGGGATATCGACTTTTTGGCACCTAAAATATCGATCTTGAGCATGTTTTGAGCCTATATTTTGAAAATATTCTAGCACTGAGTAGGCATGTACAGATCGCTTCTGGGACCCCTAAATATCGAATTTTTGGGTGTTTTAGGACTGAATTTGGGATATCGATTTTTTGGCACCTAAAATATCGATTTTGAGCATGTTTTGAGCCTATATTTTGAAAATATTCTAGCACTGAGTAGGCATGTACAGATCGCTTCTGGGACCCCAAAATATCGAATTTTCGGGTGTTTTGAGCCTGAATTTGAGATATAAACGGGCACTGAAGATGCATGCACATATCGACTTTTGGGCACCTAAAACATCGATTTTAAGCATGTTTTAGGCCTGTACTTTGAAAATACTCTAACACGGAGTAGGCATGTACAGATCGCTTCTGGGACCCCAAAATATCGAAGTTTCGGGTGTTTTGGGCCTTAATTTGAGATATGGCCTTTACGCACCTAAAATATCGATTATTAGCATGTTTTGAGCCTATATTTTGAAAATATTCTAGCACTGAGTATGCATGTACAGATCGCTTCTGGGACCCCAAAATATCGAATTTTCGGGTGTTTTGAGCTTTAATTTGAGATATAAACGAGTACAGAAGATGCATGCACATATCGACTTTTGGGCACCTAAAATATCGATTTTCAGCATGTTTTGAGCCTATATCTTGAAAACATTCTAGCACTGAGTAGGCATGTACAGATCGCTTCTGGGACACCCAAATATCGAATTTTCGGGTGTTTTCAGCCTGAATTTGAGATATAAACGAGTATAGAAGATGCATACACATATTGACTTTCTGCACCAAAAATATCGATTTTCAGCATGTTTTGGGTCTGAATTTTGAAAATACTCTAACACGGAGTAGGCATGTACAGATTGCTTCTGAGACCCCAAAATATCGGATTTTCGGGTGTTTTGGGCCTGAATTTGAGATATCACCTTTACGCACCTAAAATATCGATTTTTAACATGTTTTGAGCCTATATTTTGAAAATATTCTAGCACTGAGTAGGCATGTACAGACCGATTCTGGAACCCCAAATTATCGAAATTTCTTGTGTTTTGAGCTTGAATTTGAGATATAAACGAGTACAGAAGATGCATGCACATATCGACTTTTGTTCACCTAAAATATCGATTTTGAGCATGTTTTGAGCCTATATTTTGAAAACATTCTAGCACTGAGTAGGCATGTACAGATCGCTTCTGGGACCCAAAAATATCGAATTTTCGGGTGTTTAGGGCCAGAATTTGAGATATAAACGGGTACAGAAGATGCATGCACATATCGACTTTTGGGCACCTAAAGGATCGATTTTCAGTATGTTTTTGGCCTGTATTTTGAAAATACTCTAACACGGAGTAGGCATGTACAGATCGCTTCTGGGACCCCTAAATATCGAATTTTAGGGTGTTTTGGGCCTTAATTTGAGATATCGCCTTGACGCACCTAAAATATCGATTTTTAGCATGTTTTGAGCCTATATTTTGAAAATATTCTAGCAATGAGTAGGCATGTACAGATCGCTTCTGGGACCCCAAAATATCGAATTTTCGGGTGTTTTGAGCCTGAATTTGAGATATAAACGAGTACAGAAGATGCATGCACATATCGACTTTTGGGCACCTAAAATATCGATTTTGAGCATGTTTTGAGCATATATTTTGAAAACATTTTAGCACTGAGTAGGCATGTACAGATCGCTTCTGGGACCCCAAAATATCGAATTTCCGGGTGTTTTGAGCCTGAATTTGAGATATAAACGAGTATAGAAGATGCATACACATATTGACTTTGGGCACCAAAAATATCGATTTTCAGCATGTTTTGGGCCTGAATTTTGAAAATACTCTAACACGGAGTAGTCATGTACAGATCGCTTCTGGGACCCCAAAATATCGAATTTTCGGGTGTTTAGGGCCAGAATTTGAGATATAAACGGGAACAGAAGATGCATGCACATATCGACTTTTGGGCACCTAAAAGATCGATTTTCAGTATGTTTTTGGCCTGTATTTTGAAAATACTCTAACACGGAGTAGGCATGTACAGATCGCTTCTGGGACCCCAAAATATCGAATTTCCGTGTGTTTTGAGCCTGAATTTGAGATATAAACGGGTACTGAAGATGCATGCACATATCGACTTTTGGGCAAGTAAAACATCGATTTTGAGCATGTTTTGGGCCAGTATTTTGAAAATACTCTACCACGGAGTAGGCATGTACAGGTCGCTTCTGAGACCCCAAAATATCGAATTTTCGGGTGTTTTGGGCCTGAATTTGAGATATGGCCTTTACGCACCTAAAATATCAAGTTTTAGCATGTTTTGAGCCTATATTTTGAAAATATTCTAGCACTGAGTAGGCATGTACAGATCGCTTCTGGGACCCCAAAATATCGTATTTTCGGGTGTTTTGAGCTTGAATTTGAGATATAAACGAGTACAGAAGATGCATGCACAAATCGACTTTTGGGAACCTAAAATATCGATTTTGAGCTTGTTTTGAGCCTATATTTTGAAAACATTCTAGCACTGAGAAGGCATGTACAGATCACTTCTGGGACCCCTAAATATCGAATTTTCGGGTGTTTTGGGCCTTAATTTGAGATATCGACTTTTTGGCACCTAAAATATCGATTTTTAGCATGTTTTTAGCCTATATTTTGAAAATATTCTAGCACTGAGTAGGCATGTACAGATTGCTTCTGGGACCCAAAAATATTCAATTTTCGGGTGTTTTGAGCCTGAATTTGAGATATAAACGGGTACGGAAGATACATGCACATATTGACTTTGGGCATCTAAAATATCGATTTTCAGCATGTTTTTGAGCATGTATTTTGAAAATACTCTAACACGGATTAGGCATGTACAGATCGCTTCTGGGACCCCAAAATATCGAATTTTCGGGTGTTTAGGGCCTGAATTTGAGATATAAACGGGTACTGAAGGTGCAAGCACATATCGACTTTTTGGCACCTAAAACATCGATTTTGAGCATGTTTTGGGCCTGTATTTTGAAAATACTCTAACACGGAGTAGGCATGTACAGATCGCTTCTAGGACCCCTAAATATCGAATTTTCGGGTGTTTTGGGCCTTAATTTGAGATATTGACCTTTTGGCACCAAAAATATCGATTTTGAGCATGTTTTGGGCCTGAATTTTGAAAATACTCTAACACGGAGTAGGCATGTACAGCTCGCTTCTGGGACCCCTAAATATCGAATTTTCGGGTGTTTTGGGACTGAATTTGGGATATCGACTTTTTGGCACCTAATATATCGAATTTGAGTATGTTTTGAGCCTATATTTTGAAAATATACTAGCACTGAGTAGGCATGTACAGATTGCTTCTGGGACCCTAAAATATTGAATTTTCGGGTGTTTAGGGCCAGAATTTAAGATATAAACGGGTACAGAAGATGCATGCACATGTCGACTTTTGGGCACCTAAAAGATCGATTTTCAGTATGTTTTTGGCCTGTATTTTGAAAATACTCTAACATGGAGTGGGCATGTACAGATCGCTTCTGGGACCCCTAAATATTGAATTTTCGGGTGTTTTGGGCCTTAATTTGAGATATCGACTTTTTGGCACCTAAAAGATCGATTTTTAGCATGTTTTTAGCCTATATTTTGAAAATATTCTAGCACTGAGTAGGCATGTACAGATTGCTTCTGGGATCCCAAAATATTGAATTTTCGGGTGTTTTGAGCCTGAATTTGAGATATAAACGGGTACAGAAGATACATGCACATAATGACTTTAGGCATCTAAAATATCGATTTCCAGCATGTTTTGGGCATGTATTTTGAAAAAAATCTAACACGGAGTAGGCATGTACAGATCGCTTCTGGGACCGCAAAATATCGAATTTTCGGGTGTTTTGAGCCTGAATTTGAGATATAAACGACTATAGAAGATGCATACACATATTGACTTTGGGCACCAAAAATATCGATTTTGAGCATGCTTTGGGCCTGAATTTTGAAAATACTCTAACATGGAGTGGGCATGTACAGATCGCTTCTGGGACACCTAAATATCGAATTTTCGGGTGTTTTGGGACTGAATTTGAGATATCGACTTTTTGGCACCTAAAAGATCGATTTTTAGCATGTTTTTAGCCTATATTTTGAAAATATTCTAGCACTGAGTAAGCATGTACAGATTGCTTCTGGGACCCCAAAATATTGAATTTTCGGATGTTTTGAGCCTGAATTTGAGATATAAACGGGTACAGAAGATATATGCACATATTGACTTTGGGCATCTAAAATATCGATTTCCAGCATGTTTTGGGCATGTATTTTGAAAAAACTCTAACACGGAGTAGGCATGTACAGATCGCTTCTGGGACCCCAAAATATGGAATTTTCGGGTGTTTTGAGCCTGAATTTGAGATATAAACGGGTACTTAAGATGCATGCACATATCGACTTTTGGGCACCTAAAACATCGATTTTGAGCATGTTTTGGGCCTGTATTTTGTAAATACTCCAACACGGAGTAGGCATGTACAGATCGCTTCTGGGACCCCATAATATCGAATTTTCGGGTGTTTTGTACTTGAATTTGAGATATCGCCTTTACGCACCTAAAATATCGATTTTTAGCATGTTTTGAGCCTATATTTTGAAAATATTCTAGCACTGAGTAGGCATGTACAGATCGCTTCTGGGACCCCAAAATATCGAATTTCCGGGTGTTTTGAGCCTGAATTTGAGATATAAACGAGTATAGAAGATGCATACACATATTGACTTTGGGCACCAAAAATATCGATTTTCAGCATGTTTTGGGCCTGAATTTTGAAAATACTCTAACACGGAGTAGTCATGTACAGATCGCTTCTGGGACCCCAAAATATCGAATTTTCGGGTGTTTAGGGCCAGAATTTGAGATATAAACGGGAACAGAAGATGCATGCACATATCGACTTTTGGGCACCTAAAAGATCGATTTTCAGTATGTTTTTGGCCTGTATTTTGAAAATACTCTAACACGGAGTAGGCATGTACAGATCGCTTCTGGGACCCCAAAATATCGAATTTCCGTGTGTTTTGAGCCTGAATTTGAGATATAAACGGGTACTGAAGATGCATGCACATATCGACTTTTGGGCAAGTAAAACATCGATTTTGAGCATGTTTTGGGCCAGTATTTTGAAAATACTCTAACACGGAGTAGGCATGTACAGGTCGCTTCTGAGACCCCAAAATATCGAATTTTCGGGTGTTTTGGGCCTTAATTTGAGATATCGACTTTTTGGCACCTAAAATATCGATTTTTAGCATGTTAATAGCCTATATTTTGAAAATATTCTAGCACTGAGTAGGCATGTACAGATTGCTTCTGGGACCCAAAAATATTCAATTTTCGGGTGTTTTGAGCCTGAATTTGAGATATAAACGGGTACGGAAGATACATGCACATATTGACTTTGGGCATCTAAAATATCGATTTTCAGCATGTTTTTGAGCATGTATTTTGAAAATACTCTAACACGGATTAGGCATGTACAGATCGCTTCTGGGACCCCAAAATATCGAATTTTCGGGTGTTTAGGGCCTGAATTTGAGATATAAACGGGTACTGAAGGTGCAAGCACATATCGACTTTTTGGCACCTAAAACATCGATTTTGAGCATGTTTTGGGCCTGTATTTTGAAAATACTCTAACACGGAGTAGGCATGTACAGATCGCTTCTAGGACCCCTAAATATCGAATTTTCGGGTGTTTTGGGCCTTAATTTGAGATATCGACCTTTTGGCACCAAAAATATCGATTTTTAGCATGTTTTTAGCCTATATTTTGAAAATATTCTAGCACTGAGTAGGCATGTGCAGATTGCTTCTGGGACCCCAAAATATTTAATTTTCGGGTGTTTTGGGACTGAAATTGAGATATCGACTTTTTGGCACCTAAAATGTCGGTTTTTAGCATGTTTTGGGCCTGTATTTTGAAAATAGTCTAACACGGAGAAGGCATGAACAGGTCGCTTCTGAGACCCCAAAATATCGAATTTTCGGGTGTTTTGGGCCTGAATTTGATATAT
Organism: Petrolisthes cinctipes; assembly: GCA_033782935.1. NCBI lineage: Eukaryota > Metazoa > Arthropoda > Malacostraca > Decapoda > Porcellanidae > Petrolisthes > Petrolisthes cinctipes. The sequence goes on from JAWQEG010000369.1 coordinate 684,225, forward strand.
GGCCTTTACGCACCTAAAATATCAAGTTTTAGCATGTTTTGAGCCTATATTTTGAAAATATTCTAGCAATGAGTAGGCATGTACAGATCGCTTCTGGGACCCCAAAATATCGTATTTTCGGATGTTTTGAGCTTGAATTTGAGATATAAACGAGTACAGAAGATGCATGCACATATCGACTTTTGGGAACCTAAAATATCGATTTTGAGCATGTTTTGAGCCTAAATTTTGAAAACATTCTAGCACTGAGTAGGCATGTACAGATCGCTTCTGGGACCCCTAAATATCGAATTCTCGGGTGTTTTGGGCCTTAATTTGAGATATCGACTTTTTGGCACCTAAAATATCGATTTTTAGCATGTTTTTAGCCTATATTTTGAAAATATTCTAGCACTGAGTAGGCATGTACAGATTGCTTCTGGGACCCCAAAATATTCAATTTTCGGGTGTTTTGAGCCTGAATTTGAGATATAAACGGGTACAGAAGATACATGCACATATTGACTTTGGGCACCAAAAATATCGATTTTGAGCATGTTTTGGGCCTGAATTTTGAAAATACTCTAACACGGAGTAGGCATGTACAGATCGCTTCTGGGACCCCTAAATATCGAATTTTCGGGTGTTTTGGGACTGAATTTGGGATATCGACTTTTTGGCACCTAATATATCGAATTTGAGCATGTTTTGAGCCTATATTTTGAAAATATACTAGCACTGAGTAGGCATGTACAGATTGCTTCTGGGACCCTAAAATATTGAATTTTCGGGTGTTTAGGGCCAGAATTTAAGATATAAACGGGTACAGAAGATGCATGCACATGTCGACTTTTGGGCACCTAAAAGATCGATTTTCAGTATGTTTTTGGCCTGTATTTTGAAAATACTCTAACATGGAGTGGGCATGTACAGATCGCTTCTGGGACCCCTAAATATTGAATTTTCGGGTGTTTTGGGCCTTAATTTGAGATATCGACTTTTTGGCACCTAAAAGATCGATTTTTAGCATGTTTTTAGCCTATATTTTGAAAATATTCTAGCACTGAGTAGGCATGTACAGATTGCTTCTGGGATCCCAAAATATTGAATTTTCGGGTTTTTTGAGCCTGAATTTGAGATATAAACGGGTACAGAAGATACATGCACATAATGACTTTAGGCATCTAAAATATCGATTTCCAGCATGTTTTGGGCATGTATTTTGAAAAAAATCTAACACGGAGTAGGCATGTACAGATCGCTTCTGGGACCGCAAAATATCGAATTTTCGGGTGTTTTGAGCCTGAATTTGAGATATAAACGACTATAGAAGATGCATACACATATTGACTTTGGGCACCAAAAATATCGATTTTGAGCATGCTTTGGGCCTGAATTTTGAAAATACTCTAACATGGAGTGGGCATGTACAGATCGCTTCTGGGACCCCTAAATATCGAATTTTCGGGTGTTTTGGGACTGAATTTGAGATATCGACTTTTTGGCACCTAAAAGATCGATTTTTAGCATGTTTTTAGCCTATATTTTGAAAATATTCTAGCACTGAGTAAGCATGTACAGATTGCTTCTGGGACCCCAAAATATTGAATTTTCGGATGTTTTGAGCCTGAATTTGAGATATAAACGGGTACAGAAGATATATGCACATATTGACTTTGGGCATCTAAAATATCGATTTCCAGCATGTTTTGGGCATGTATTTTGAAAAAACTCTAACACGGAGTAGGCATGTACAGATCGCTTCTGGGACCCCAAAATATGGAATTTTCGGGTGTTTTGAGCCTGAATTTGAGATATAAACGGGTACTTAAGATGCATGCACATATCGACTTTTGGGCACCTAAAACATCGATTTTGAGCATGTTTTGGGCCTGTATTTTGTAAATACTCCAACACGGAGTAGGCATGTACAGATCGCTTCTGGGACCCCATAATATCGAATTTTCGGGTGTTTTGTACTTGAATTTGAGATATCGCCTTTACCCACCTAAAATATCGATTTTTAGCATGTTTTGAGCCTATATTTTGAAAATATTCTAGCACTGAGTAGGCATGTACAGATCGCTTCTGGGACCCCAAAATATCGAATTTCCGGGTGTTTTGAGCCTGAATTTGAGATATAAACGAGTATAGAAGATGCATACACATATTGACTTTGGGCACCAAAAATATCGATTTTCAGCATGTTTTGGGCCTGAATTTTGAAAATACTCTAACACGGAGTAGTCATGTACAGATCGCTTCTGGGACCCCAAAATATCGAATTTTCGGGTGTTTAGGGCCAGAATTTGAGATATAAACGGGAACAGAAGATGCATGCACATATCGACTTTTGGGCACCTAAAAGATCGATTTTCAGTATGTTTTTGGCCTGTATTTTGAAAATACTCTAACACGGAGTAGGCATGTACAGATCGCTTCTGGGACCCCAAAATATCGAATTTCCGTGTGTTTTGAGCCTGAATTTGAGATATAAACGGGTACTGAAGATGCATGCACATATCGACTTTTGGGCAAGTAAAACATCGATTTTGAGCATGTTTTGGGCCAGTATTTTGAAAATACTCTAACACGGAGTAGGCATGTACAGGTCGCTTCTGAGACCCCAAAATATCGAATTTTCGGGTGTTTTGGGCCTGAATTTGAGATATGGCCTTTACGCACCTAAAATATCAAGTTTTAGCATGTTTTGAGCCTATATTTTGAAAACATTCTAGCACTGAGAAGGCATGTACAGATCACTTCTGGGACCCCTAAATATCGAATTTTCGGGTGTTTTGGGCCTTAATTTGAGATATCGACTTTTTGGCACCTAAAATATCGATTTTTAGCATGTTAATAGCCTATATTTTGAAAATATTCTAGCACTGAGTAGGCATGTACAGATTGCTTCTGGGACCCAAAAATATTCAATTTTCGGGTGTTTTGAGCCTGAATTTGAGATATAAACGGGTACGGAAGATACATGCACATATTGACTTTGGGCATCGAAAATATCGATTTTCAGCATGTTTTTGAGCATGTATTTTGAAAATACTCTAACACGGATTAGGCATGTACAGATCGCTTCTGGGACCCCAAAATATCGAATTTTCGGGTGTTTAGGGCCTGAATTTGAGATATAAACGGGTACTGAAGGTGCAAGCACATATCGACTTTTTGGCACCTAAAACATCGATTTTGAGCATGTTTTGGGCCTGTATTTTGAAAATACTCTAACACGGAGTAGGCATGTACAGATCGCTTCTAGGACCCCTAAATATCGAATTTTCGGGTGTTTTGGGCCTAAATTTGAGATATCGACCTTTTGGCACCAAAAATATCGATTTTTAGCATGTTTTTAGCCTATATTTTGAAAATATTCTAGCACTGAGTAGGCATGTGCAGATTGCTTCTGGGACCCCAAAATATTTAATTTTCGGGTGTTTTGGGACTGAAATTGAGATATCGACTTTTTGGCACCTAAAATGTCGGTTTTTAGCATGTTTTGGGCCTGTATTTTGAAAATAGTCTAACACGGAGAAGGCATGAACAGGTCGCTTCTGAGACCCCAAAATATCGAATTTTCGGGTGTTTTGGGCCTGAATTTGATATATGGCCTTTACGCACCTAAAATATCAAGTTTTAGCATGTTTTGAGCCTATATTTTGAAAATATTCTAGCAATGAGTAGGCATGTACAGATCGCTTCTGGGACCCCAAAATATCGTATTTTCGGGTGTTTTGAGCTTGAATTTGAGATATAAACGAGTACAGAAGATGCATGCACATATCGACTTTTGGGAACCTAAAATATCGATTTTGAGCATTTTTTGAGCCTAAATTTTGAAAACATTCTAGCACTGAGTAGGCATGTACAGATCGCTTCTGGGACCCCTAAATATCGAATTCTCGGGTGTTTTGGGCCTTAATTTGAGATATCGACTTTTTGGCACCTAAAATATCGATTTTTAGCATGTTTTTAGCCTATATTTTGAAAATATTCTAGCACTGAGTAGGCATGTACAGATTGCTTCTGGGACCCCAAAATATTCAATTTTCGGGTGTTTTGAGCCTGAATTTGAGATATAAACGGGTACAGAAGATACATGCACATATTGACTTTGGGCACCAAAAATATCGATTTTGAGCATGTTTTGGGCCTGAATTTTGAAAATACTCTAACACGGAGTAGGCATGTACAGATCGCTTCTGGGACCCCTAAATATCGAATTTTCGGGTGTTTTGGGACTGAATTTGGGATATCGACTTTTTGGCACCTAATATATCGAATTTGAGCATGTTTTGAGCCTATATTTTGAAAATATACTAGCACTGAGTAGGCATGTACAGATTGCTTCTGGGACCCTAAAATATTGAATTTTCGGGTGTTTAGGGCCAGAATTTAAGATATAAACGGGTACAGAAGATGCATGCACATGTCGACTTTTGGGCACCTAAAAGATCGATTTTCAGTATGTTTTTGGCCTGTATTTTGAAAATACTCTAACATGGAGTGGGCATGTACAGATCGCTTCTGGGACCCCTAAATATTGAATTTTCGGGTGTTTTGGGCCTTAATTTGAGATATCGACTTTTTGGCACCTAAAAGATCGATTTTTAGCATGTTTTTAGCCTATATTTTGAAAATATTCTAGCACTGAGTAGGCATGTACAGATTGCTTCTGGGATCCCAAAATATTGAATTTTCGGGTGTTTTGAGCCTGAATTTGAGATATAAACGGGTACAGAAGATACATGCACATAATGACTTTAGGCATCTAAAATATCGATTTCCAGCATGTTTTGGGCATGTATTTTGAAAAAAATCTAACACGGAGTAGGCATGTACAGATCGCTTCTGGGACCGCAAAATATCGAATTTTCGGGTGTTTTGAGCCTGAATTTGAGATATAAACGGGTACAGAAGATATATGCACATATTGACTTTGGGCATCTAAAATATCGATTTCCAGCATGTTTTGGGCATGTATTTTGTAAATACTCCAACACGGAGTAGGCATGTACAGATCGCTTCTGGGACCCCATAATATCGAATTTTCGGGTGTTTTGTACTTGAATTTGAGATATCGCCTTTACGCACCTAAAATATCGATTTTTAGCATGTTTTGAGCCTATATTTTGAAAATATTCTAGGACTGAGTAGACATGTACAGATCGCTTCTGGGACCCCAAAATATCGAATTTTCGGGTGTTTTGAGCCTGAATTTGAGATATAAACGAGTACAGAAGATGCATGCACATATTGACTTTGGGCACCAAAAATATCGATTTTGAGCATGTTTTGGGCCTGAATTTTGAAAATACTCTAACACGGAGTAGGCATGTACAGATCGCTTCTGGGACCCCTAAATATCGAATTTTCGGTTGCTTTAGGACTCAATTTGGGATATCGACTTTTTGGCACCTAAAATATCGATTTTGAGCATGTTTTGAGCCTATATTTTGAAAATATTCTAGCACTGAGTAGGCATGTACAGATCGCTTCTGGGACCCCAAAATATCGAATTTTCGGGTGTTTTGAGCCTGAATTTGAGATATAAACGGGCACTGAAGATGCATGCACATATCGACTTTTGGGCACCTAAAACATCGATTTTAAGCATGTTTTAGGCCTGTACTTTGAAAATACTCTAACACGGAGTAGGCATGTACAGATCGCTTCTGGGACCCCTAAATATCGAATTTTCGGGTGTTTTGGACCTTAATTTGAGATATCGCCTTGACGCACCTAAAATATCGATTTTTAGCATGTTTTGAGCCTATATTTTGAAAACATTCTAACACTGAGTAGGCATGTACAGATCGCTTCTGGGACCCCAAAATATCGAATTTTCGGGTGTTTTGAGCCTGAATTTGAGATATAAACGAGTACAGAAGATGCATGCACATATCGACTTTTGGGCACCTAAAATATCGATTTTGAGCATGTTTTGAGCCTATATTTTGAAAACATTCTAGCACTGAGTAGGCATGTACAGATCGCTTCTGGGACCCCAAAATATCGAATTTCCGGGTGTTTTGAGCCTGAATTTGAGATATAAACGAGTATAGAAGATGCATACACATATTGACTTTGGGCACCAAAAATATCGATTTTCAGCATGTTTTGGGCCTGAATTTTAAAAATACTCTAACACGGAGTAGTCATGTACAGATCGCTTCTGGGACCCCAAAATATCGAATTTTCGGGTGTTTAGGGCCAGAATTTGATATATAAACGGGTACAGAAGATGCATGCACATATCGACTTTTGGGCACCTAAAGGATCGATTTTCAGTATGTTTTTGGCCTGTATTTTGAAAATACTCTAACACGAAGTAGGCATGTACAGATCCCTTCTGGGACCCCTAAATATCGAATTTTCGGGTGTTTTGGGCCTTAATTTGAGATATCGCCTTGACGCACCTAAAATATCGATTTTGAGCATGTTTTGAGCCTAGATTTTGAAAACATTCTAGCACTGAGTAGGCATGTACAGATCGCTTCTGGGACCCCAAAATATCGAATTTCCGGGTGTTTTGAGCCTGAATTTGAGATATAAACGGGTACTGAAGATGCATGCACATATCGACTTTTGGGCAAGTAAAACATCGATTTGGAGCATGTTTTGGGCCAGTATTTTGAAAATACTCTAACACGGAGTAGGCATGTACAGGTCGCTTCTGAGACCCCAAAATATCGAATTTTCGGGTGTTTTGGGCCTGAATTTGAGATATGGCCTTTACGCACCTAAAATATCAAGTTTTAGCATGTTTTGAGCCTATATTTTGAAAATATTCTAGCACTGAGTAGGCATGTACAGATTGCTTCTGGGACACAAAAATATTCAATTTTCGGGTGTTTTGAGCCAGAATTTGAGATATAAACGGGTACGGAAGATACATGCACATATTGACTTTGGGCATCTAAAATATCGATTTTCAGCATGTTTTTAGCCTATATTTTGAAAATATTCTAGCACTGAGTAGGCATGTGCATATTGCTTCTGGGACCCCAAAATATTAAATTTTCGGGTGTTTTGAGCCTGAATTTGAGATATAAACGGGTACAGAAGATGCATGCACATATCGACTTTTGGGCACCTAAAAGATCGATTTTCAGTATGTTTTTGGCCTGTATTTTGAAAATACACTAACACGGAGTAGGCATGTACAGATCCCTTCTGGGACCCCTAAATATCGAATTTTCGGGTGTTTTGGGACTGAATTTGAGATATCGACTTTTTGGCACCTAAAATGTCGGTTTTTAGCATGTTTTTAGCCTATATTTTGAAAATATTCTAGCACTGAGTAGGCATGTGCAGATTGCTTCTGGGACCCCAAAATATTGAATTTTCGGGTGTTTTGAGCCTGACTTTGAGATATAAACGGGTACAGACGATACATGCACATATTGACTTTGGGCATCTAAAATATCGATTTTCAGCATGTTTTGGGCCTGTATTTTGAAAATACTCTAACACGGAGTAGGCATGTACAGATCGCTTCTGGGACCCCAAAATATCGAATTTTCGGGTGTTTTGGGCCTGAATTTGAGATATCGCCTTTACGCAACTAAAATATCGATTTTTAGCATGTTTTGAGCCTATATTTTGAAAATATTCTAGCACTGAGTAGGCATGTACAGATTGCTTCTGGGACCCCAAAATATCGAATTTTCGGGTGTTTTGAGCTATAATTTGAGATATAAACGAGTATAGAAGATGCATGTACATATCGACTTTTGGGCACCAAAAATATCGATTTTTAGCATGTTTTTAGCCTATATTTTAAAAATATTCTAGCACTGAGTAGGCATGTACAGATTGCTTCTGGGACCCCAAAATATTGAATTTTCGGGTGTTTTGAGCCGGAATTTGAGATATAAACGGGTACAGAAGATACATGCACATATTGACTTTGGGCATCTAAAATATCGATTTTCAGCATGTTTTGAGCATGTAATTTGAAAATACTCTAACACGGAGTAGACATGTACACATCGCTTCTGGGACCCCAAAATATCGAATTTTCGGGTGTTTTGAGCCTGAATTTGAGATATAAACGGGTACTGAAGGTGCATGCACATATCGACTTTTTGGCACCTAAAACATCGATTTTGAGCATGTTTTGGGCCTGTATTTTGTAAATACTCTAACACGGAGTAGGCATGTACAGATCGCTTCTGGGACCCCTAAATATCGATTTTTCCTGTGTTTTGGGCCTTAAATTGAGATATCGACTCTTTGGCACCTAAAATATCGATTTTTAGCATGTTTTTAGCCTATATTTTGAAAATATTCTAGCACTGAGTAGGCATGTACAGATTGCTTCTGGGACCCCAAAATATTGAATTTTCGGGTGTTTACGGCCAGAATTTGAGATATAAACGGGTACAGAAGATGCATGCACATATCGACTTCTGAGCACCTAAAAGATGGATTTTCAATATGTTTTTAGCCTGTATTTTGAAAATACTCTAACACGGAGTAGGCATATACAGATTGCTTCTGGGACCCCTAAATATCGAAGTTTCGGGTGTTTTGGGACTGAATTTGAGATATCGACTTTTTAGCACCAAAAATATCGATTTTTAGCATGTTTTTAGCCTATATTTTGAAAATATTCTAGCACTGAGTAGGCATGTACAGATTGCTTCTGGGACCCCAAAATATCGAATTTTCGGGTGTTTTGAGCTATAATTTGAGATATAAACGAGTACAGAAGATGCATGTACATATCGACTTTTGGGCACCTAAAATATCGATTTTGAGCATGTTTTGAGCCTATATCTTGAAAACATTCTAGCACTGAGTAGGCATGAACAGATCGCTTCTGGGACCCCCAAATATCGAATTTTCGGGTGTTTTGAGCCTGAATTTGAGATATAAACGGGTACTGAAGATGCATGCACATATCGACTTTTGGGCACCTAAAACATCGATTTTGAGCATGTTTTAGGCCTGTACTTTGAAAATACTCTAACACGGAGTAGGCATGTACAGATCGCTTCTGGGACCCCAAAATATCGAAGTTTCGGGTGTTTTGGGCCTTAATTTGAGATATCGCCTTTACGCACCTAAAATATCGATTTGTAGCATGTTTTGAGCCTATATTTTGAAAATATTCTAGCACTGAGTAGGCATGTACAGATCGCTTCTGGGACCCCAAAATATTGAATTTTCGGGTGTTTTGAGCTTTAATTTGAGATATAAACGAGTACAGAAGATGCATGCACATATCGACTTTTGGGCACCTAAAATATCGATTTTGAGCATGTTTTGAGCCTATATCTTGAAAACATTCTAGCACTGAGTAGGAATGAACAGATCGCTTCTGGGACCCCCAAATATCGAATTTTCGGGTGTTTTGAGCCTGAATTTGAGATATAAACGAGTATAGAAGATGCATACACATATTGACTTTGGGCACCTAAAATATCGATTTGTAGCATGTTTTGAGCCTATATTTTGAAAATATTCTAGCACTGAGTAGGCATGTACAGATCGCTTCTGGGACCCCAAAATATCGAATTTTCGGGTGTTTTGAGATTTAATTTGAGATATAAACGAGTACAGAAGATGCATGTACATATCGACTTTTGGGCACCAAAAATATCGATTTTTAGCATGTTTTTAGCCTATATTTTGAAAATATTCTAGCACTGAGTAGGCATGTACAGATTGCTTCTGGGACCCCAAAATATTGAATTTTCGGGTGTTTTGAGCCGGAATTTGAGATATAAACGGGTACAGAAGATACATGCACATATTGACTTTGGGCATCTAAAATATCGATTTTCAGCATGTTTTGAGCATGTAATTTGAAAATACTCTAACACGGAGTAGACATGTACACATCGCTTCTGGGACCCCGAAATATCGAATTTTCGGGTGTTTTGAGCCTGAATTTGAGATATAAACGGGTACTGAAGGTGCATGCACATATCGACTTTTTGGCACCTAAAACATCGATTTTGAGCATGTTTTGGGCCTGTATTTTGTAAATACTCTAACACGGAGTAGGCATGTACAGATCGCTTCTGGGACCCCTAAATATCGATTTTTCCTGTGTTTTGGGCCTTAAATTGAGATATCGACTCTTTGGCACCTAAAATATCGATTTTTAGCATGTTTTTAGCCTATATTTTGAAAATATTCTAGCACTGAGTAGGCATGTACAGATTGCTTCTGGGACCCCAAAATATTGAATTTTCGGGTGTTTACGGCCAGAATTTGAGATATAAACGGGTACAGAAGATGCATGCACATATCGACTTCTGAGCACCTAAAAGATGGATTTTCAATATGTTTTTAGCCTGTATTTTGAAAATACTCTAACACGGAGTAGGCATATACAGATTGCTTCTGGGACCCCTAAATATCGAAGTTTCGGGTGTTTTGGGACTGAATTTGAGATATCGACTTTTTAGCACCAAAAATATCGATTTTTAGCATGTTTTTAGCCTATATTTTGAAAATATTCTAGCACTGAGTAGGCATGTACAGATTGCTTCTGGGACCCCAAAATATCGAATTTTCGGGTGTTTTGAGCTATAATTTGAGATATAAACGAGTACAGAAGATGCATGTACATATCGACTTTTGGGCACCTAAAATATCGATTTTGAGCATGTTTTGAGCCTATATCTTGAAAACATTCTAGCACTGAGTAGGCATGAACAGATCGCTTCTGGGACCCCCAAATATCGAATTTTCGGGTGTTTTGAGCCTGTATTTGAGATATAAACGGGTACTGAAGATGCATGCACATATCGACTTTTGGGCACCTAAAACATCGATTTTGAGCATGTTCTGGCCTGTACTTTGAAAATACTCTAACACGGAGTAGGCATGTACAGATCGCTTCTGGGACCCCAAAATATCGAAGTTTCGGGTGTTTTGGGCCTTAATTTGAGATATCGCCTTTACGCACCTAAAATATCGATTTGTAGCATGTTTTGAGCCTATATTTTGAAAATATTCTAGCACTGAGTAGGCATGTACAGATCGCTTCTGGGACCCCAAAATATTGAATTTTCGGGTGTTTTGAGCTTTAATTTGAGATATAAACGAGTACAGAAGATGCATGCACATATCGACTTTTGGGCACCTAAAATATCGATTTTGAGCATGTTTTGAGCCTATATCTTGAAAACATTCTAGCACTGAGTAGGCATGAACAGATCGCTTCAGGGACCCCCAAATATCGAATTTTCGGGTGTTTTGAGCCTGAATTTGAGATATAAACGAGTATAGAAGATGCATACACATATTGACTTTGGGCACCTAAAATATCGATTTGTAGCATGTTTTGAGCCTATATTTTGAAAATATTCTAGCACTGAGTAGGCATGTACAGATTGCTTCTGGGACCCCAAAATATTGAATTTTCGGGTGTTTACGGCCAGAATTTGAGATATAAACGGGTACAGAAGATGCATGCACATATCGACTTCTGAGCACCTAAAAGATGGATTTTCAATATGTTTTTAGCCTGTATTTTGAAAATACTCTAACACGGAGTAGGCATATACAGATTGCTTCTGGGACCCCTAAATATCGAAGTTTCGGGTGTTTTGGGACTGAATTTGAGATATCGACTTTTTAGCACCAAAAATATCGATTTGTAGCATGTTTTTAGCCTATATTTTGAAAATATTCTAGCACTGAGTAGGCATGTACAGATTGCTTCTGGGACCCCAAAATATCGAATTTTCGGGTGTTTTGAGCTATAATTTGAGATATAAACGAGTACAGAAGATGCATGTACATATCGACTTTTGGGCACCTAAAATATCGATTTTGAGCATGTTTTGAGCCTATATCTTGAAAACATTCTAGCACTGAGTAGGCATGAACAGATCGCTTCTGGGACCCCCAAATATCGAATTTTCGGGTGTTTTGAGCCTGAATTTGAGATATAAACGGGTACTGAAGATGCATGCACATATCGACTTTTGGGCACCTAAAACATCGATTTTGAGCATGTTTTAGGCCTGTACTTTGAAAATACTCTAACACGGAGTAGGCATGTACAGATCGCTTCTGGGACCCCAAAATATCGAAGTTTCGGGTGTTTTGGGCCTTAATTTGAGATATCGCCTTTACGCACCTAAAATATCGATTTGTAGCATGTTTTGAGCCTATATTTTGAAAATATTCTAGCACTGAGTAGGCATGTACAGATCGCTTCTGGGACCCCAAAATATTGAATTTTCGGGTGTTTTGAGCTTTAATTTGAGATATAAACGAGTACAGAAGATGCATGCACATATCGACTTTTGGGCACCTAAAATATCGATTTTGAGCATGTTTTGAGCCTATATCTTGAAAACATTCTAGCACTGAGTAGGCATGAACAGATCGCTTCTGGGACCCCCAAATATCGAATTTTAGGGTGTTTTGAGCCTGAATTTGAGATATAAACGAGTATAGAAGATGCATACACATATTGACTTTGGGCACCTAAAATATCGATTTGTAGCATGTTTTGAGCCTATATTTTGAAAATATTCTAGCACTGAGTAGGCATGTACAGATCGCTTCTGGGACCCCAAAATATCGAATTTTCGGGTGTTTTGAGATTTAATTTGAGATATAAACGAGTACAGAAGATGCATGCATCAAATATCGAATTTTGGGCACCTAAAATATCGATTTTGAGCATGTTATGAGCCTATATTTTGAAAATAATCTAGCACTGAGTAGGCATGTACAGACCGATTCTGGGACCCCAAAATATCGAATTTTCGGGTGTTTTGAGCTTGAATTTGAGATATAAACGAGTACAGAAGATGCATGCACATATCGACTTTTGTTCACCTAAAATATCGATTTTGAGCATGTTTTGAGCCAATATTTTGAAAACATTCTAGCACTGAGTAGGCATGTACAGATCGCTTCTGGGACCCAAAAATATCGAATTTTCGGGTGTTTAGGGCCAGAATTTGAGATATAAACGGGTACAGAAGATGCATGCACATATCGACTTTTGGGCACCTAAAGGATCGATTTTCAGTATGTTTTTGGCCTGTATTTTGAAAATACTCTATCACGGAGTAGGCATGTACAGATCGCTTCTGGGACCCCAAAATATCGAATTTTCGGGTGTTTTGAGCCTGAATGTGAGATATAAACGAGTACAGAAGATGCATGCACATATCGACTTTTGGGCACCTAAAATATCTATTTTGAGCATGTTTTGAGCCTATATTTTGAAAACATTCTAGCACTGAGTAGGCATGTACAGATCGCTTCTGGGACCCCAAAATATCGAATTTTCGAGTGTTTTGAGCCTGAATTTGAGATATAAACGAGTATAGAAGATGCATACACATATTGACTTTGGGCACCAAAAATATCGATTTTCAGCATGTTTTGGGCCTGTATTTTGAAAATACTCTAACACGGAGTAGGCATGTACAGATCGCTTCTGGGACCCCAAAATATCGAATTTCCAGGTGTTTTGAGCCTGAATTTGAGATATAAACGGGTACTGAAGATTCATGCACATATCGACTTTTGGGCAACTAAAACATCGATTTGGAGCATGTTTTGGGCCTGTATTTTGAAAATACTCTAACACGGAGTAGGCATGAACAGGTCGCTTCTAAGACCCCAAAATATCGAATTTTCGGGTGTTTTGGGCCTGAATTTGAGATATGGCCTTTACGCACCTAAAATATCAAGTTTTAGCATGTTTTGAGCCTATATTTTGAAAATATTCTAGCAATGAGTAGGCATGTACAGATCGCTTCTGGGACCCCAAAATATCGTATTTTCGGGTGTTTTGAGCTTGAATTTGAGATATAAACGAGTACAGAAGATATGCACATATCGACTTTTGGGAACCTAAAATATCGATTTTGAGCATGTTTTGAGCCTATATTTTGAAAACATTCTAGCACTGAGTAGGCATGTACAGATCGCTTCTGGGACCCCTAAATATCGAATTCTCGGGTGTTTTGGGCCTTAATTTGAGATATCGACTTTTTGGCACCTAAAATATCGATTTTTAGCATGTTTTTAGCCTATATTTTGAAAATATTCTAGCACTGAGTAGGCATGTACAGATTGCTTCTGGGACCCCAAAATATTCAATTTTCGGGTGTTTTGAGCCTGAATTTGAGATATAAACGGGTACAGAAGATACATGCACATATTGACTTTGGGCATCTAAAATATCGATTTTCAGCATGTTTTGAGCATGCATTTTGAAAATACTCTAACACGGATTAGGCATGTTCAGATCGCTTCTGGGACCCCAAAATATCGAATTTTCGGGTGTTTTGAGCCTGAATTTGAGATATAAACGGGTACTGAAGGTGCAAGCACATATCGACTTTTTGGCACCTAAAACATCGATTTTGAGCATGTTTTTGGCCTGTATTTTGAAAATACTCTAACACGGAGTAGGCATGTACAGATCGCTTTTAGGACCCCTAAATATCGAATTTTCGGGTGTTTTGGGCCTTAATTTGAGATATCGACTTTTCGGCACCAAAAATATCGATTTTTAGCATGTTTTTAGCCTATATTTTGAAAATATTCTAGCACTGAGTAGGCATGTGCAGATTGCTTCTGGGACCCCAAAATATTTAATTTTCGGGTGTTTTGAGCCTGAATTTGAGATATAAACGGGTACAGAAGATGCATGCACATATCGACTTTTGGGCACCTAAAAGATCGATTTTTAGTATGTTTTTGGCCTGTATTTTAAAAATACTCTAACACGGAGTAGGCATGTACAGATCCCTTCTGGGACCCCTAAATATCGAATTTTCGGGTGTTTTGGGACTGAATTTGAGATATCGATTTTTTGGCACCTAAAATGTCGGTTTTTACCATGTTTTTAGCCTATATTTTGAAAATATTCTAGCACTGAGTAGGCATGTGCAGATTGCTTCTGGGACCCCAAAATATTTAATTTTCGGGTGTTTTGAGCCTGACTTTGAGATATAAACGGGTGCAGACGATACATGCACATATTGACTTTGGGCATCTAAAATATCGATTTTCAGCATGTTTTGGGCCTGTATTTTGTAAATACTCTAACACGGAGTAGGCATGTACAGATCGCTTCTGGGACCCCAAAATATCGATTTTTCGGGTGTTTTGGGCCTGAATTTGAGATATCGCCTTTACGCACCTAAAATATCGATTTCTAGCATGTTTTGAGCCTATATTTTGAAAATATTCTAGCACTGAGTAGGCATGTACAGATCGCTTCTGGGACCCCAAAATATTGAATTTTTGGGTGTTTTGAGCCTGAATTTGAGATATAAACGGGTACAGAAGATGCATGCACATATCGACTTTTGGGCACCTAAAAGATCGATTTTCAGTATGTTTTTGGTCTGTAATTTGAAAATATTCTAACACGGAGTAGGCATGTACAGATCGCTTCTGGGACCCCTAAATATCGAATTTTCGGGTGTTTTCGGACTGAATTTGAGATATCGACTTTTTGGCACCTAAAAGATCGATTTTTAGCATGTTTTTAGCCTATATTTTGAAAATATTCTAGCATTGAGTAGGCATGTACAGATTACTTCTGGGACCCCAAAATCTTGAATTTTCGGGTGTTATGAGCCTGAATTTGAGATAAAAACGGGTACAAAAGATACATGCACATATTGACTTTGGGCATCTAAAATATCTATTTTCAGCATGTTTTGGGCATGTATTTTGAAAATACTCTAACACGGAGTAGGCATGTACAGATCGCTTCTGGGACCGTAAAATGTCAAATTTTCGGGTGTTTTGAGCCTGAATTTGAGATATAAACAAATATAGAAGATGCATACACATATTGACTTTGGGCACCAAAAATATCGATTTTCAGCATGTTTTGGGCCTGAATTTTGAAAATACTCTAACACGGAGTAGGCATGTACAGATTGCTTCTGGGACCCCAAAATATTGAATTTTCGGGTGTTTTGAGCCTGAATTTGAGATATAAACGGGTACAGAAGAATATTGACTTTGGGCATCTAAAATATCGATTTTGAGCATGTTTTGGGCCTTTATTTTGAAAATACTCTAACACGTAGTAGGCATGTACAGATCGATTCTGGGACCCCAAAATATCGAATTTTCGGGATTTTTGAGCCTGAATTTGAGATATAAACGAGTACTGAAGATGCATGCACATATCGACTTTTGGGCACCTAAAACATCGATTTTGAGCATGTTTTGGGCCTGTATTTTGAAAATACTCTAACACGGAGTAGGCATGTACAGATCGCTTCTGGGACCCCAAAATATCGAATTTTCGGGTGTGTTGAGCCTGAATTTGAGATATCAACGGGTACTGAAGATGCATGCACATATCGTCTTTTGGGCACCTAAAAGATCGATTTAGAGCATGTTTTGGGCCTGTATTTTGAAAATACTCTAACACGGAGTAGGCATGTACAGATTGCTTCTGGGACCCCAAAATATCGTATTTTCGGGTGTTTTGAGCCTGAATTTGAGATATAAACGGGTACAGAAGAATATTGACTTTGGTCATCTAAAATATCGATTTTCAGCATGTTTTGGGCCTGTATTTTGAAAATACTCTAACACGGAGTAGGCATGTACAGATCGATTCTGGGACCCCAAAATATCGAATTTTCGGGATTTTTGAGCCTGAATTTGAGATATAATCGAGTACTGAAGATGCATGCACATATCGACTTTTGGGCACCTAAAACATCGATTTTGAGCATGTTTTGGGCCTGTATTTTGAAAATACTCTAACACGGAGTAGGCATGTACACATCGCTTCTGGGACCCCTAAATGTCGAATTTTCGGGTGTTTTGGGACTGAATTTGAGATATCGACTTTTTGGCACCTAAAAGATCGATTTCTAGCATGTTTTTAGCCTATATTTTGAAAATATTCTAGCACTGAGTAGGCATGTACAGATCGCTTCTGGGACCCCAAAATATCGAATTTTGGGGTATTTTGAGCCTGAATTTGAGATATAAACGGGTACAGAATATACATGCACATATTGATTTGGGTATCTAAAATATCGATTTTCAGCATGTTTTTGGCCTGTATTTTGAAAATACTCTAACACGGAGTAGGCATGTACAGATCGCTTCTGGGACCCCAAAATATCAAATATTCGGGTGTTTTGAGCCTGAATTTGAGATATAAACGGGTACTGAAGATGCATGCACATATCGAATTTTGGGCACCTAAAACATCGATTTTGAGCATGTTTTGGGCCTGTATTTTGTAAATACTCTAACACGGAGTAGGCATGTACAGATCGCTTCTGGGACGCCATAATATCGAATTTTCGGGTGTTTTGGGCCTGAATTTGAGATATCGCCTTTACGCACCTAAAATATCGATTTTTAGCATGTTTTGAGCCTATATTTTTAAAATATTCTAGCACTGAGTAGGCATGTACAGATCGCTTCTGGGACCCCAAAATATCGAGTTTTTGGGTGTTTTGAGCCTAAATTTGAGATATAAACGAGTACAGAAGATGCATGCACATATCGACTTTTGGGCACCTAAAATATAGATTTTGAGCATGTTTTCAGCCTATATTTTGAAAACATTTTAGCACTGAGTAGGCATGTACAGATCGCTTCTGGGACCCCAAAATATCGAATTTTCGTGTGTTTTGAGCCTGAATTTGAGATTTAAACGAGTATAGAAGATGCATACACAAATTGACTTTGGGCACCAAAAATATCGATTTTCAGCATGTTTTGGGCCTGAATTTTGAAAATACTCTAACACGGAGTAGGCATGTACAGATCGCTTCTGGGACCCCTATATATCGAAGTTTCGGGTGTTTTGGGACTGAATTTGAGATATCGCCTTTTTGGCAGCTGAAAGATCGATTTTTAGCATGTTTTTAGCCTATATTTTAAAAATATTCTAGTACTGACTAGGCATGTACAGATTGCTTCTGGGACCCCAAAATATTGGATTTTCGGGTGTTTTGAGCCTGCATTTGAGATATAAACGAGTATAGAAGATGCTAACCCATATTGACTTTGGGCACCAAAAATATCGATTTTCAGCAAGTTTTGGGCCTGAATTTTGAAAATACTCTAACACTTAGTAGGCATGTACAGATCGCTTCTGGGATCCCAAAATATCGAATTTTCGGGTGTTTAGGGCCAGAATTTGAGATATAAACGGGTACAGAAGATGCATGCACATATCGACTTTTGAGCTCCTAAAAGATCGATTTTCAGTATGTTTTTGGCCTGTATTTTGAAAATACTCTAACACGGAGTAGGCATGTACAGATCGCTTCTGGGACCCCAAAATATCGAATTTTCGGGTGTTTTGGGTCTGAATTTGAGATATCGCCTTTACGCACCTAAAATATCGATTTTTAGAATGTTTTGAGCCTATATTTTGAAAACATTCTAGCACTGAGTAGGCATGTACAGATCGCTTCTGGGACCCCCTAATATCGAATTTTCGGGTGTTTTGAGCTTGAATTTGAGATATAAACGAGTACAGAAGATGCATGCACATATCGACTTTTGGGCACCTAAAATATCGATTTTGAGCATGTTTTGAGCCTATATTTTGAAAACATTCTAGCACTGAGTAGGCATGTACAGATCGCTTCTGGGACCCCTAAATATCAAATTTTCGGGTGTTTTAGGCCTTAATTTGAGATATCGACTTTTTGGCACCAAAAATATCGATTTTTAGCATGTTTTTAGCCTATATTTTGAAAATACTCTAAAACGGAGTAGGCATGTACAGATCGCTTCTGGGACCCCAAAATATCGAATTTTCGGGTGTTTTGAGCCTGAATTTGAGATATAAACGGGTACTGAAGATGCATGCACATATCGACTTTTTGGCACCTAAAACATAGATTTTGAGCATGTTTTGGGCCTGTATTTTGAAAATACTCTAACACGGAGTAGGCATGTACAGATCGCTTCTGGGACCCCTAAATATCGAAGTTTCGGGTGTTTTGGGCCTGAATTTGAGATATCGCCTTTACGCACCTAAAATATCGATTTCTAGCATGTTTTTAGCCTATATTTTGAAAATATTCTAGCACTGAGTAGGCATGTACAGATCGCTTCTGGGACCCCAAAATATCGAATTTTCGGGTGTTTTGAGCCTGAATTTGAGATATAAACGAGTATAGAAGATGCATACGCATATTAACTTTGGGCACCAAAAATATCGATTTTCAGCATGTTTTGGGCCTGAATTTTGAAAATACTCTAACACGGAGTAGGCATGTACAGATCGCTTCTGGGACCCCAAAATATCGAATTTTCGGGTGTTTAGGGCCAGAATTTGAGATATAAACGGGTACAGAAGATGCATGCACATATCGACTTTTGAGCACCTAAAAGATCGATTTTCAGTATGTTTTTGGCCTGTATTTTGAAAATACTCTAACACGGAGTAGGCATGTACAGATCGCTTCTGGGACCCTTAAATATCGAATATTCGGGTGTTTTGAACCCGAATTTAAGATATACACGGGTACAGAAGATACATGCACATATTGACTTTGGGCATCTAAAATATCGATTTTCAGCATGTTTTGGGCCTGTATTTTGAAAATACTCTAAAACGGAGTAGGCATGTACAGATCACTTCTGGGACCCCAAAATATCGAATTTTCGGGTGTTTTGAGCCAGAATTTGAAATAAAAACGGGTAATGAAGATGGATGAACATATCGACTTTTTGGCACCTAAAACATCGATTTAGAGCATCAATTGGGTCTGTATTTTGAAAATATTCTAGCACTGAGTAGGCATCTACAGATTGCTTCTGGGACCCCAAAATATTGAATTTTCGGGTGTTTAGGGCCAGAATTTGAGATATAAACGGGTACAGAAGATGCATGCACTTATCGACTTTTGGGCACCTAAAAGATCGATTTTCGGTATGTTTTTGGCCTGTATTTTGAAAATACTCTAACACGGAGTAGGCATGTACAGATCGCTTCTGGGACCCCTAAATATCGAATTTTCGGGTGTTTTGGGACTGAATTTGAGATATCGACTTTTTGGCACCTAAAAGATCGATTTTTAGCATGTTTTTAGCCTATATTTTAAAAATATTCTAGCACTGAGTAGGCAAGTACAGATTGCTTCTGGGACCCTAAAATATTGAATTTTCGGGTGTTTTGAGCCTGAATTTGAGATATAAACGGGTACAGAAGATACATGCACATATTGACTTTGGGCATCTAAAATATCGATTTTCAGCATGTTTTGGGCATGTATTTTGAAAATACTCTAACACGGAGTAGGCATGTACAGATCGCTTCGGGGACCCCAAAATATCGAATTTTCGGGTGTTTTGAGCCTGAATTTGAGATATAATCGAGTACTGAAGATGCATGCACATATCGACCTTTGGGCACCTAAAACATCGATTTTGAGCATGTTTTTGGCCTGTATTTTGTAAATACTCTAACACGGAGTAGGCATGTACAGATCGCTTCTGGGACCCCATAATATCGAATTTTCGGGTGTTTTCGGCCTTAATTTGAGATATCGACTTTTTGGCACCTAAAATACCGATTTTTAGCATGTTTTTAGCCTATATTTTGAAAATATTCTAGCACTGAGTAGGCATCTACAGATTGCTTCTGGGACCCCAAAATATTGAATTTTCGGGTGTTTAGGGCCAGAATTTAAGATTTAAACGGATATAGAAGATGCATGCACTTATCGACTTTTGGGCATCTAAAAGATCGATTTTCGGTATGTTTTTGGCCTGTATTTTGAAAATACTCTAACACGGAGTACGCATGTACAGATCGCTTCTGGGACCCCTAAATATCGAATTTTCGGGTGTTTTGGAACTGAATTTGAGATATCGACTTTTTGGCACCTAAAAGATCGATTTTTAGCATGTTTTTAGTCTATATTTTAAAAATATTCTAGCACTGAGTAGGCAAGTACAGATTGCTTTTGGGACCCCAAAATATTGAATTTTCGAGTATTTTGAGCCTGAATTTGAGATATAAACGGGTACAGAAGATACATGCACATATTGACTTTGGGCATCTAAAATATCGATTTTCAGCATGTTTTGGGCATGTATTTTGAAAATACTCTAACACGGAGTAGGCATATACAGATCGCTTCTGGGACCCCAAAATATCGAATTTTCGGGTGTTTTGAGCCTGAATTTGAAATATAAACGGGTACTGAAGATGCATGCACATATCGACCTTTGGGCACCGAAAACATCGATTTTGAGCATGTTTTTTTCCTGTATTTTGTAAATACTCTAACACGGAGTAGGCATGTACAGGTCGCTTCTGGGACCCCATAATATCGAATTTTCGGGTGTTTTGGGCCTGAATTTGAGATATCGCCTTTACGCACCTAAAATATCGATTTTTAGCATGTTTTGAGCCTATATTTTGAAAATATTCTAGCACTGAGTAGGCATGTACAGATCGCTTCTGGGACCCAAAATATCGAATTTTCGGGTGTTTTAAGCCTGAATTTGAGATATAAACGAGTACAGAAGATGCATGCACATATCGACTTTTGGGCACCTGATATATCGATTTTGAGCATGTTTTGAGCCTATATTTTGAAAACATTCTAGCACTGAGTAGGCATGTACAGATCGTTTCTGGGACCCAAAAATATTGAATTTTCGGGTGTTTTGAGCCTGAATTTGAGATATAAACGAGTATAGAAGATGCATACACATAATGACTTTGGGCACCAAAAATATCGATTTTCAGCATGTTTTGGGCCTGAATTTTGAAAATACTCTAACACGGAGTAGGCATGTACAGATCGCTTATGGGACCCCAAAATATCGAATTTTCGGGTGTTTAGGATCAGAATTTGAGATATAAACGGGTACAGAAGATGCATGCACATATCGACTTTTGGGCACCTAAAAGATCGATGTTCAGTATGTTTTTAGCCTGTATTTTAAAAAATACTCTAACACGGAGTAGGCATGTACAGATTGCTTCTGGGACCCCTAAATATCGAATTTTCGGGTGTTTTGGGATTGAATTTGAGATATCGACTTTTTGGCACCTAAAATATAGATTTTTAGCATGTTTTTAGCTTATATTTTGAAAATATTCTAGCACTGAGTAGGCATGTACAGATTGCTTCTGGGACCCCAAAATATCGAATTTTCGGGTGTTTTGAGCTTGAATTTGAGATATAAACGATTACTGAAGATGCAAGCACTTATGGACTTTTGGGCACCTAAAATATCGATATTTAGCATGTTATGAGCCTATATTTTGAAAACATTCTAGCACTGAGTAGGCATGTACAGATCGCTTCTGGGACCCCAAAATATCGATTTTTCGGGTGTTTAGGGCCAGAATTTAAGATGTAAACGGGTACAGACGATGCATGCACATATCGACCTTTGGGCACCTAAAAGATCGATTTTCAGAATGTTTTTGGCCTGTATTTTGGAAATACTCTAACACGGAGTAGGCATGTACAGATCGCTTCTGGGACCACTAAATATCGAATTTTCGGGTGTTTTGGGCCTTAATTTGAGATATCGACTTTTTGGCACCTAAAATATCGATTTTTAGCATGTTTTTAGCCTATATTTTGAAAATATTCTAGCACTGAGTACGCATGTACAGATTGCTTCTGTGACCCCAAAATATTGAATTTTCGGGTGTTTTGAGCCTGAATTTGAGATATAAAAGGGTACAGAAAATAAATACACATATTGACTTTGGGCATCTAAAATATCGATTTTCAGCATGTTTTTGGCATGTATTTTGAAAATACTCGTACACGGAGTAGACATGTACAGATCGCTTCTGGGACCCCAAAATATCGAATTTTCGGGTGTTTTGAGCCTGAATTTGAGATATAAACGGGTACGGAAGATGCATGCACATATTGACTTTTGGGCTCCTAAAACATCGATTTTGAGCATGTTTTGGGCCTGTATTTTGAAAACATTCTAGCACTGAGTAGGCATGTACAGATCGCTTCTGGGACCCAAAAATATCGAATTTTCGGGTGTTTTGAGCCTGAATTTGAGATATAAACTGGTACTGAAGATGCATTCACATAATGACTTTGGGCACCAAAAATATCGATTTTCAGCATGTTTTGGGCCTGAATTTTGAAAATACTCTGACACGGAGTAGGCATGTACAGATCGCTTATGGGACCCCAAAATATCGAGTTTTCGGGTGTTTAGGACCAGAATTTGAGATATAAACGGGTACAGAAGATGCATGCACATATCGACTTTTGGGCACCTAAAAGATCGATTTTCAGTATGTTTTTGGCCTGTATTTTGAAAATACTCTAACACGGAGTAGGCATGTACAGATTGCTTCTGGGACCCCTAAATATCGAATTTTCGGGTGTTTTGGGATTGAATTTGAGATATCGACTTTTTGGCACCTAAAATATCGATTTTTAGCATGTTTTTAGCTTATATTTTGAAAATATTCTAGCACTGAGTAGGCATGTACAGATTGCTTCTGGGACCCCAAAATATCGAATTTTCGGGTGTTTCGAGCCTGAATTTGAGATATAAACTGGTACTGATGATGCATACACATAATGACTTTGGGCACCAAAAATATCGATTTTCAGCATGTTTTGGGCCTGAATTTTGAAAATACTCTAACACGGAGTAGGCATGTACAGATCGCTTCTGGGACCCCAAAATATCGAATTTTCGGGTGTTTTGAGCCTGAATTTGAGATATAAACGGGTACTAAAGATGCATGCACATATCGACCTTTGGGCACCTAAAACATCGATTTTGAGCATGTTTTTGGCCTGTATTTTGTAAATACTCTAACACGGAGTAGGCATGTACAGATCGCTTCTGGGACCCCATAATATCGAATTTTCGGGTGTTTTGGGCCTGAATTTGAGATATCGCCTTTACGCACCTAAAATATCGATTTTTAGCATGTTTTGAGCCTATATTTTGAAAATATTCTAGCACTGAGTAGGCATGTACAGATTGCTTCTGGGACCCCTAAATATGGAATTTTCGGGTGTTTTGGGATTGAATTTGAGATATCGACTTTTTGGCACCTAAAATATCGATTTTTAGCATGTTTTTAGCTTATATTTTGAAAATATTCTAGAACTGAGTAGGTATGTACAGATTGCTTCAGGGACCCCAAAATATCGAATTTTCGGGTGTTTTGAGCTTGAATTTGAGATATAAACGATTACAGAAGATGCAAGCACTTATCGACTTTTGGGCACCTAAAATATCGATATTTAGCATGTTATGAGCCTATATTTTGAAAACATTATAGCACTGAGTAGGCATGTACAGATCGCTTCTGGGACCCCAAAATATCGAATTTTCGGGTGTTTAGGGCCAGAATTTAAGATGTAAACGGGTACAGACGATGCATGCACATATCGACCTTTGGGCACCTAAAAGATCGATTTTCAGTATGTTTTTGGCCCGTATTTTGGAAATACTCTAACACGGAGTAGGCATGTACAGAACGCTTCTGGGTCCCCTAAATATCGAATTTTCAGGTGTTTTGGGCCTTAATTTGAGATATCGACTTTTTGGCACCTAAAATATCGATTTTTAGCATGTTTTTAACTTATATTTTGAAAATATTCTAGCACTGATTAGGCATGTACAGATTGCTTCTGGGACCCCAAAATATCGATTTTTCGGGTGTTTTGAGACTGATTTTGAGATATAAACGAGTATTGAAGATGCATACACATATTGACTTTGGGCACCAAAAAAATATCGATTTTTAGCATGTTTTGGGCCTGAATTTTGAAAATACTCTAACACGGAGAAGGCATGTACAGATCGCTTCTGGGACCCCAAAATATCGAATTTTCGGGTGTTTAGGGCCAGAATTTGAGATATAAACGGGTACAGAAGATGCATGCACATATCGACTTTTGGGCACTTAAAAGATCGATTTTCAGTATGTTTTTGGCCTGTATTTTGAAAATACTCTAACACGGAGTAGGCATGTACAAATCGCATCTGGGACCCCTAAATATCGAAGTTTCGGGTGTTTTGGGACAGAATTTGAGATATCGACTTTTTGGCACCTAAAATATTGATTTTTAGCATGTTTTTAGCCTATATTTTGAAAATATTCTAGCACTGAGTAGGCATGTACAGATCGCTTCTGGGACCCCAAAATATCGAATTTTCGGGTGTTTTGAGTTTGAATTTGATATATAAACGATTACAGAAGATGCATGCACTTATCGACTTTTGGGCACCTAAAATATCGATTTTTAGCATGTTATGAGCCTATATTTTGAAAACATTCTAGCACTGAGTAGGCATGTACAGATCGCTTCTGGGACCCCAAAATATCGAATTTTCGGGTGTTTAAGGCCAGAATTTAAGATGCAAACGGGTACAGACGATGCATGCACATATCGACCTTTGGGCACCTAAAAGATCGATTTTTAGTATGTTTTTGGCCTGTATTTTGGAAATACTCTAACACGGAGTAGGCATGTACAGATCGCTTCTGGGACCCCTAAATATCGAATTTTCGGGTGTTTTCGGCCTTAATTTGAGATATCGACTTTTTGGCACCTAAAATATCGATTTTTAGCATGTTTTTAGCCTATATTTTGAAAATATTCTAGCACTGAGTACGCATGTACAGATTGCTTCTGGGACCCCAAAATATTGAATTTTCGGGTGTTTTGAGCCTGAATTTGAGATATAAACGGGTACAGAAAATACATCCACATATTGACTTTGGGCATCTATAATATCGATTTTCAGCATGTTTTGGGCATGTATTTTGAAAATACTCTAACACGGAGTAGGCATGTACAGATCGCTTCTGGGACCCCAAAATATAGAATTTTCGGGTGTTTTGAGCCTGAATTTGAGATATAAACGGGTACGGAAGATGCATGCACATATCGACTTTTGGGCTCATAAAACATCGATTTTGAGCATGTTTTGGGCCTGTATTTTGAAAACATTCTAGCACTGAGTAGGCATGAACAGATCGCTTCTGGGACCACAAAATATCGAATTTTCGGGTCTTTTGAGCCTGAATTTGAGATATAAACTGGTACTGAAGATGCATACACATAATGACTTTGGGCACCAAAAATATCGATTTTCAGCATGTTTTGGGCCTGAATTTTGAAAATACTCTAACACGGAGTAGGCATGTAAAGATCGCTTATGGGACCCCAAAATATCGAATTTTCGGGTGTTTAGGACCAGAATTTGAGATATAAACGGGTACAGAAGATGCATGCACATATCGACTTTTGGGCACCTAAAAGATCGATTTTCAGTATGTTTTTGGCCTGTATATTGAAAATACTCTAACACGGAGTAGGCATGTACAGGTTGCTTCTGGGACCCCTAAATATCGAATTTTCAGGTGTTTTGGGATTGAATTTAAGATATCGACTTTTTGGCACCTAAAATATCGATTTTTAGCATGTTTTTAGCTTATATTTTGAAAATATTCTAGCACTGAGTAGGCATGTACAGATTGCTTCTGGGACCCCAAAATATCGAATTTTCGGGTGTTTTGAGACTGATTTTGAGATATAAACGAGTATAGAAGATGCATACACATATTGACTTTGGGCACCAAAAAAATATCGATTTTTAGCATGTTTTGGACCTGTATTTTGAAAATACTCTAACACGGAGTAGGCATGTACAGATCGCTTCTGGGACCCCAAAATATCGAATTTTCGGGTGTTTAGGGCCAGAATTTGAGATATAAACGGGTACAGAAGATGCATGCACATATCGACTTTTGGGCACCTAAAAGATCGATTTTCAGTATGTTTTTGGCCTGTATTTTGAAAATACTCTAACACGGAGTAGGCATGTACAAATCGCTTCTGGGACCCCTAAATATCGAAGTTTCGGGTGTTTTGGGACAGAATTTGAGATATCGACTTTTTGGCACCTAAAATATTGATTTTTAGCATGTTTTTAGCCTATATTTTGAAAATATTCTAGCACTGAGTAGGCATGTACAGATCACTTCTGGGACCCCAAAATATCGAATTTTCGGGTGTTTTGAGCTTGAATTTGAGATATAAACGATTACAGAAGATGCATGCACTTATCGACTTTTGGGCTCCTAAAATATCGATTTTTAGCATGTTATGAGCCTATATTTTGAAAGCATTCTAGCACTGAGTAGGCATGTACAGATCGCTTCTGGGACCCCAAAATATCGAATTTTCGGGTGTTTAGGGCCAGAATTTAAGATGTAAACGGGTACAGACGATGCATGCACAAATCGACCTTTGGGCACCTAAAAGATCGATTTTCAGTATGTTTTTGGCCTGTATTTTGGAAATACTCTAACACGGAGTAGGCATGTACAGATCGCTTCTGGGACCCCTAAATATCGAATTTTCGGGTGTTTTGGGCCTTAATTTGAGATATCGACTTTTTGGCACCTAAAATATCGATTTTTAGCATGTTTTTAGCCTATATTTTGAAAATATTCTAGCACTGAGTACGCATGTACAGATTGCTTCTGGGACCCCAAAATATTGAATTTTCGTTTGTTTTGAGCCTGAGTTTGAGATATAAACGGGTACAGAAAATATATCCACAAAATGACTTTGGGCATCTAAAATATCGATTTTCAGCATGTTTTGGGCATGTATTTTGAAAATACTCGTACACGGAGTAGGCATGTACAGATCACTTCTGGGACCCCAAAATATCGAATTTTTGGGTGTTTTAAGCCTGAATTTGAGATATAAACTGGTACTGAAGATGCATGCACATATCGACTTTGGGGCACCTAAAATATCGAATTTGAGCATATTTTGAGCCTATATTTTGAAAACATTCTAGCACTGAGTAGGCATGTACAGATCGCTTCTGGGACCCCAAAATATAGAATTTTCGGGTGTTTAGGGCCAGAATTTGAGATATAAACGGGTACAGAAGATGCATGCACATATCGACTTTTGGGCACCTAAAAGATCGATTTTCAGTATGTTTTTAGCCTGTATTTTGAAAATACTCTAACACGCAGTAGGCATGTATAGATTGCTTCTGGGACCCCAAAATATCGAATTTTCGGGTGTTTTGGGACTGAATTTGAGATATCGACTTTTTGGCAACTAAAAGATCGATTTTTAGCATGTTTTTAGCCTATATTTTGAAAATATTCTAGCACTGAGTATGCATGTACAGATTGCTTCTGGGACCCCAAAATATCGAATTTTCGGGTGTTTTCAGCCTGAATTTGAGATATAAACGGGTACAGAAAATACATGCACATATTGACTTTTGCATCTAAAATATCGATTTTCAGCATGTTTTGGGCATGTATTTTGAAAATACTCTAACACGGAGTAGGCATGTACAGATCGCTTCTGGGACCCAAAAATATCAAATTTTCGGGTGTTTTGAGCCTGAATTTCAGGAATAAACAGGTACTGAAGATGCATGCACATATCGACTTTTGGGCTCCTAAAACATCGATTTTGAGCATGTTTTGGGCCTGTACTTTGTAAATACTCTAACACGGAGTAGGCATGTACAGATCGCTTCTGGGACCCCATAATATCGAATTTTCGGGTGTTTTGGGCCTGAATTTGAGATATCGCCTTTACGCACCTAAAATATCGATTTTTAGCATGTTTTGAGCCTATATTTTGAAAATATTCTAGCACTGAGTAGGCATGTACAGATCGCTTCTGGGACCCCAAAATATAGATTTTTCGGGTGTTTTGAGCCGGAATTTGAGATCTAAACGAGTACAGAAGATGCATGCACATATCGACTTTTGGGCACCTAAAATATCGATTTTGAGCATGTTTTGAGCCTATATTTAGAAAACATTCAAGCACTGAGTAGGCATGTACAGATCGCTTCTGGGACCCCAAAATATCGAATTTTCGGGTGTTTTCGGCCTTAATTTGAGATATCGACTTTTTGGCACCTAAAATATCGATTTTTAGCATGTTTTTAGCCTATATTTTGAAAATATTCTAGCACTGAGTACGCATGTACAGATTGCTTCTGGGACCCCAAAATATTGAATTTTCGGGTGTTTTGAGCCTGAATTTGAGATATAAACGGGTACAGAAAATACATCCACATATTGACTTTGGGCATCTATAATATCGATTTTCAGCATGTTTTGGGCATGTATTTTGAAAATACTCTAACACGGAGTAGGCATGTACAGATCGCTTCTGGGACCACAAAATATAGAATTTCCGGGTGTTTTGAGCCTGAATTTGAGATATAAACGGGTACGGAAGATGCATGCACATATCGACTTTTGGGCTCATAAAACATCGATTTTGAGCATGTTTTGGGCCTGTATTTTGAAAACATTCTAGCACTGAGTAGGCATGTACAGATCGCTTCTGGGACCCCAAAATATCGAATTTTCGGGTGTTTTGGGCCTTAATTGGAGATATCGACTTTTTGGCACCTAAAATATCGATTTTTAGCACGTTTTGAGCCTATATTTTGAAAATATTCTAGCACTGAGTAGGCATGTACAGATTGCTTCTGGGACCCAAAAATATTGAATTTTTGGGTGCTTAGGGCCAGAATTTGAGATATAAACGAGTACTGAAGATGCATGCACATATCGACTTTTTGGCACCTAAAATATCGATTTTGAGCATGTTTTGGGCCTGTATTTTGTAAATACTCTAACACGGAGTAGGCATGTACAGATTGCTTCTGGGACCCCAAAATATCGAATTTTCGGGTGTTTTGAGCCTGAATTTGAGATATAAACGGGTACTGAAGATGCATGCACATATCGACTTTTTGGCACCTAAAACATCGATTTTCAGTATGTTTTTGGCCTGTATTTTGAAAATACTTTAACACGGAGTAGGCATGTACAGATCGCTTCTGGGACCCCTAAATATCGAATTTTCGGGTGTTTTGGGACTGAATTTGAGATATCGACTTTTTGGCACCTAAAAGATCGATTTTTAGCATGTTCTTAGCCTATATTTTGAAAATATTCTAGCACTGAGTAGGCATATACAGATTGCTTCTGGGACCCCAAAATATCAAATTTCGGGTGTTTTGAGCCTGAATTTGAGATATAAACGGGTACAGAAGATACATGCACATATTGCCTTTGGGCATCTAAAATATCGATTTTCAGCATGTTTTGGGCCTGTATTTTGAAAATACTCTAACACGGAGTAGGCATGTACAGATTGCTTCTGGGACCCCAAAGTATCGAATTTTCTGGGGTTTTGAGCCTAAATTTGAGATATAAACGGGTACTGAAGATGCATGCACATATCGACTTTTTGGCACCTAAAACATCGATTTTGAGCATGTTTTGGGCCTGTATTTTGAAAATACTCTAACACGGAGTAGGCATGTACAGATCGCTTCTGGGACCCCTAAATATCGATTTTTTGGGTGTTTTGGGCCTTAATTTGAGATATCGACTTTTTGGCACCTAAAATATCGATTTTTAGCATGTTTTTAGCCTATATTTTGAAAATATTCTAGCACTGATTAGGCATGTACAGATTGCTTCTGGGACCCAAAAATATTGAATTTTCGGGTGCTAAGGGCCAGAATTTGAGATATAAACGGGTACAGAAGATGCATGCACATATCGACTTTTGGGCACCTAAAATATCGATTTTCAGTATGTTTTTGGGCTGTATTTTGAAAATACTCTAACACGGAGTAGGCATGTACAGATTGCTTCTGGGACCCCTAAATATCGATTTTTCGGGTGTTTTGGGACTGAATTTGAGATAACGACTTTTTGGCACCTAAAAGATCCATTTTTAGCATGTTTTTAGCCAATATTTTGAAAATACTTTAGCACTGACTAGGCAAGTACAGATTGCTTCTGGGACCCCAAAATATTTAATTTTCGGGTGTTTTGTGCCTGAATTTGAGATATAAACGGGTACAGAAGATACATGCACATATTGACTTTGGGCATCTAAAATATCGATTTTCAGCATTTTTTGGGCATGTATTTTGAAAATACTATAACACGGAGTAGGCATGTACAGTCGGCGGCAAAAGTCCTGTCGCCTCACTTGCTTCACCGAGGCACGCGATGTTCATAGACTCGAGATTATTAGGTGTAGAAAACGTGC
Source organism: Petrolisthes cinctipes (assembly GCA_033782935.1). Taxonomy (NCBI): domain Eukaryota; kingdom Metazoa; phylum Arthropoda; class Malacostraca; order Decapoda; family Porcellanidae; genus Petrolisthes; species Petrolisthes cinctipes. Next base: position 715,265 of record JAWQEG010000369.1, read on the forward strand.
GTACTTCTCGAGTCCATGAACACTGCATGTCTCGGTGAAGCAGGTAAGGCGACACGACTTTTGCCGCCGACTGTACAGATTGCTTCTGGGACCCCAAAATATCGAATTTTCGGGTGTTTTGAGCCTGAATTTGAGATATATACGGGTACTGAAGATGCATGCACATATCGACTTTTGGGCACCTAAAACATCGATTTTGAGCATGTTTTGGGCCAGTATTTTGTAAATACTCTAACACGGAGTAGGCATGTACAGATCGCTTCTGGGACCCCATAATATCGAATTTTCGGATGTTTTGGGCCTGAATTTGAGATATCGACTTTTGGGCACCCAAAATATCGATTTTGAGCATGTTTTGAGCGTATATTTTGAAAACATTCTAGCACTGAGTAGGCATGTACAGATCGCTTCTGGGACCCCAAAATATCGAATTTTCGGGTGTTTTGAGCCTGAATTTGAGATATAAACGGGTACATAAGATACATGCACATATTGACTTTGGGCATCTAAAATATCGATTTTCAGCATTTTTTGGGCCTGTATTTTGAAAATACCCTAACACGGAGTAGGCATGTACAGATCGCTTCTGGGACCCCAAAATATCGAATTTTCGGGGGTTTTGAGCCTGAATTTGAGATATAAACGGGTACTGAAGATGCATGCACATATCGACTTTTTGGCACCTAAAACATCGATTTTGAGTATGTTTTGGGCCTGTATTTTGAAAATACACTAACACGGAGTAGGCATGTACAGATCGCTTCTGGGACCCCAAAATATCGAATTTTCGGGTGTTTTGGGCCTGGATTTGAGATATCGCCTTTACGCACCTAAAATATCGATTTTTAGCGTGTTTTGAGCCTATATTTTGAAAATATTCTAGCACTGAGTAGGCATGTACAGAAAGCTTCTGGGACCCCTAAATATCGAATTTTCGGGTGTTTTGGGCCTTAATTTGAGATATCGACTTTTTGGCACCTAAAATATCGATTTTTAGCATGTTTTTAGCCTATATTTTGAAAATATTCTAGCACTGAGTAGGCATGTACAGATTGCTTCTGTGACCCCTAAATATCGAATTTTCGGGTGTTTTGGGCCTTAATTTGAGATATCGCCTTTACGCACCTAAAATATCGATTTTTAGCATGTTTTGACCCTATATTTTGAAAATATTCTAGCACTGAGTAGGCATGTACAGATCGCTTCTGGGACCCCAAAATATCGAATTTTTTGGTGTTTTGAGAATGAATTTGAGATATAAACGAGTACAGAAGATGCATGCACATATCGACTTTTAGGCACCTAAAACATCGATTTTGAGCATGTTTTAAGCCTATATTTTGAAAACATTCTAGCACTGAGTAGGCATGTACAGATCGCTTCTGGGACCCCTAAATATCGAATTTTCGGGTGTTTTGGGCCTTAATTTGAGATATCGACTTTTTGGCACCTAAAATATCGATTTTTAGCATGTTTTTAGCCTATATTTTTAAAATATTCTAGCACTGAGTAGGCATGTACAGATTACTTCTGGGACCCCAAAATATTGAATTTTCGGGTGTTTTGAGCCCGAATTTAAGATCTAAACGGGTACAGAAGATACATGCACATATTGACTTTGGGCATCTAAAATATCGATTTTCAGCATGTTTTGGGCCTGTATTTTGAAAATACTCTAACACGGAGTAGGCATGTACAGATCGCTTCTGGGACCCCTAAATATCGAATTTTCGGGTGTTTTGAGCCTGAATTTGTGATATAAACGGGTACTGAAGATGCATGCACATATCGACTTTTTGGCACCTAAAACATCGATTTTGAGCATGTTTAGGTCCTGTATTTTGAAAATACTCTAACACGGAGTACGCATGTACAGATCGCTTTTGGAACCCCTAAATATCGAATTTCCGGGTGTTTTGGGCCTTAATTTGAGATATCGACTTTTTGGCACATAAAATATCGATTTTTAGCATGTTTTGAGCCTATATTTTTGAAAATATTCTAGCACTGTGTAGGCATGTACAGATTGCTTCTGGGACCCCAAAATATTGAATTTTCGGGTGTTTAGGGCCAGAATTTGAGTTATAATCGGGTACAGAAGATGCATGCACATATCGACTTTTGGGCACCTAAAAGATCGATTTTCAGTATGTTTTTGGCCTGTATTTTAAAAATACTCTAACACGGAGTAGGCATGTACAGATCGCTTCTGGGACCCCTAAATATCGAATTTTCGGGTGTTTTGGGACTGAATTTGAGATATCGACTTTTTGGAACCTAAAAGATCGATTTTTAGCATGTTTTTAGCCTATATTTTGAAAATATTCTAGCACTGAGTAGGCATGTACAGATTGCTTCTGAGACCCCAAAATATTGAATTTTCGGGTGTTTTGAGCCTGAATTTGAAATATAAACGGGTACAGAAGATACATGCACATATTGACTTTGGGCATCTAAAATATCGATTTTCAGCATGTTTTGGGCCTGAATTTTGAAAACATCCTAGCACTGAGTAGGCATGTACAGATCGCTTCTGGGACCCCAAAATATCGAATTTTCGGGAGTTTTGAGCCTGAATTTGAGATATAAACGAGAATAGAAGATGCATACACATATTAACTTTGGGCACAAAAAAATATCGATTTTCAGCATGTTTTGGGCCTGAATTTTGAAAATACTCTAACACGGAGTAGGCATGTACAGATCGCTTCTGGGACTCCAAAATATCGAATTTTCGGGTGTTTAGGGCCAGAATTTGAGATATAAACGGGTACAGAAGATGCATGCGCATATCGACTTTTGGGCACCTAAAAGATCGTTTTTCAGTATGTTTTTGGCCTGTATTTTGAAAATACTCTAACACGGAGTAGGCATGTACAGATCTCTTCTGCGACCCCTAAATATCGAAGTTTCGGGTGTTTTGGGACTGAATTTAAGATATCGACTTTTTGGCACATAAAATATTGATTTTTAGCATGTTTTTAGCCTATATTTTGAAAATATTCTAGCACTGAGTAGGAATGTACAGATTGCTTCTGGGACCCCAAAATATTGAATTTTCGGGTCTTTTGAGCCTGAATTTGAGATATAAAAGGGTACAGAAGATGCATTCACATATCGACTTTTGCACCTAAAATATCGATTTTGAGCATGTTTTGAGCCTATATTTTGAAAACATTCTAGCACTGAGTAGGCATGTACAGATCGCTTCTGGGACCCCAAAATATCGAATTTTCGGGAGTTCTGAGCCTGAATTTGAGATATAAACGAGAATAGAAGATGCATACACATTTTGACTTTGGGCACAAAAAAATATCGATTTTCAGCATGTTTTGGGCCTGAATTTTGAAAATACTCTAACACGGAGTAGGCATGTACAGATCGCTTCTGGGACTCCAAAATATCGAATTTTCGGGTGTTTAGGGCCAGAATTTGAGATATAAACGGGTACAGAAGATGCATGCGCATATCGACTTTTGGGCACCTAAAAGATCGTTTTTCAATATGTTTTTGGCCTGTATTTTGAAAATACTCTAACATGGAGTAGGCATGTACAGATAGCTTCTGGGACCCCTAAATATCGAATTTTCGGGTGTTTTGGGCCTTAATTTGAGATATCGACTTTTTGTCACCTAAAATATCGATTTTTAGCATGTTTTGAGCCTATATTTTGAAAATATTCTAGCACTGAGTAGGCATGTACAGATTGCTTCTGGGACTCAAAATATTGAATTTTCGGGTGTTTAGGGCCAGAATTTGAGATATAAACGGGTACAAAAGATGCATGCACATATCGACTTTTGGGCACCTAAAAGATCGATTTTCAGTATGTTTTTGGCCTGTATTTTGAAAATACTCTAACACGGAGTAGGCATATACAGATCGCTTCTGGGACCCCATAATATTGAATATTCGGGTGTTTTGGGCCTGAATTTGAGATATCGCCTTTACGCACCTATAATATCGATTTTATGCATGTTTTGAGCCAATATTTTGAAAATATTCTAGCACTGAGTAGGCATGTACAGATCGCTTCTGGGACCCCAAAATATCGATTTTTCAGGTGTTTTGAGCCTGAATTTGAGATATAAACGAGTAGAGAAGATGCATGCACATATCGACTTTTGGGCACCTAAAATATCGATTTTGAGCATGTTTTAAGCCTATATTTTGAAAACATTCTAGCACTGAGTAGGCATGTACAGATCGCTTCTGGGACCCCAAAATATCGAATTTTCGGGTGTTTAGGGCCAGAATTTGAGATATAAACGGGTACAGAAGATGCATGCACATATCGACTTTTGGGCACCTAAAAGATCGATTTTCAGTATGTTTTTGGCCTGTATTTTGAAAATACTCTAACAAGGAGTAGGCATGTACAGATCCCTTCTGTGACCCCTAAATATTGAATTTTCGGGTGTTTTGGGACTGAATTTGAGATATCGACTTTTTGGCACCTAAAATATCGATTTTAAGCATGTTTTTAGCCTATATTTTGACAATATTCTAGCACTGAGTAGGCATGTACAGATTGCTTCTGGGACCCAAAAATATTGAATTTTCGGGTGTTTTGAGCCAGAATTTGAGATATAAACGGGTACAGAAGATACATGCACATATTGACTTTGGGCATCTAAAATATCGATTTTCAACATGTTTTTGGCCTGTATTATGAAAATACTCTAACACGGAGTAGGCATGTACAGATAGCTTCTGGGACCCAAAATATCGAATTTTCGGGTGTTTTGAGCCTGAATTTGAGATATAAACGGGTACTGAAGATGAATGCACATATCGACTTTTGGGCACCTAAAAGATCGATTTTGAGCATGTTTTGGGCCTGTATTTTGAAAATACTCTAACATGGAGTAGGAATGTACAGATCGCTTCTGGGACCCCAAAATATCAAATTTTTGGGTGTTTTGGGCCTGAATTTGAGATATAAAAGGGTACAGAAGATGCATGCACATATCGACTTTTGGGCACCTAAAAGATCGATATTCAGTATGTTTTTGGCCTGTATTTTGAAAATACTCTAACACGGAGTAGGCATGTACAGATCCCTTCTGTGACCCCTAAATATCGAATTTTCGGGTGTTTTGGGACTGAATTTGAGATATCGACTTTTTGGCACCTAAAATATCGATTTTTAGCATGTTTTTAGCCTATATTTTGATAATATTCTAGCACTGAGTAGGCATGTACAGATTGCTTCTGGGGCCCCAAAATATTGAATTTTCGGGTGTTTTGAGCCTGAATTTGAGATATAAACGGGTACAGAAGATTCATGCACATATTGACTTTGGGCATCTAAAATATCGATTTTCAACATGTTTTGGGCCTGTATTATGAAAATACTCTAACACGGAGTAGGCATGTACAGATCGCTTCTGGGACCCAAAATATCGAATTTTCGGGTGTTTTGAGCCTGAATTTGAGATATAAACGGGTACTGAAGATGAATGCACATATCGACTTTTGGGCACCTAAAAGATCGATTTTTAGCATGTTTTGAGCCTATATTTTGAAAATATTCTAGCACTGAGTAGGCATGTACAGATCGCTTCTGGGACCCCTAAATATCGAATTTTCGGGTGTTTTGGGCCTTAATTGGAGATATCGACTTTTTGGCACCTAAAATATCGATTTTTAGCATATTTTTAGCCTATATTTTGAAAATATTCGAGCACTGAGTAGGCATGTACAGATTGCTTCTGGGACCCCTAAATATCGAATTTTCGGGTGTTTTGGGCCTTAATTTGAGATATCGCCTTTACGCACCTAAAATATCGATGTTTAGCATGTTTTGAGCCTATATTTTGAAAATATTCTAGCACTGAGTAGGCATGTACAGATCGCTTCTGGGACCCCAAAATATCGAATTTTCGGGTGTTTTGAGCCTGAATTTGAGATATAAACGAGTACAGAAGATGCATGCACATATCGACTTTTGGGCACCTAAAATATCGATTTTGAGCATGTTTTGAGCCTATATTTTGAAAACATTCTAGCACTGAGTAGGCATGTACAGATCGCTTCTGGGACCCCTATATATCGAATTTTCGGGTGTATAGGGACTGAATTTGAGATATCGACTTTTTGGCACCTAAATTATCGATTTTTAGCATGTTTTCAGCCTATATTTTGAAAATATTCTAGCACTGAGTAGGCATGTACAGATTGCTTCTGGGACCCCAAAATATTGAATTTTCGGGTGTTATGAGCCTGAATTTGAGATATAAACGGGTACAGAAGATACATACATGCACATAATGACATTTGGGCACCTAAAAGATCGATTTTTAGTATGTTTTTGGCCTGTAATCTGAAAATACTCTAACACGGAGTAGGCATGTACGAATCGCTTCTGGGACTCCAAAATATCGAATTTCCGGGTGTATTGAGCCTGAATTTGAGATATAAACGGGTACTGAAGATGCATGCACATATCGACTTTTGGGCACCTAAAACATCGATTTTGAGCATGTTTTGGGCCTGTATTTTGTAAATACTCTAACACGGAGTAGGCATATATAGATCGCTTCTGGGACCCTATAATATAGAATTTTCGGGTGTTTTGGGCCTGAATTTGAGATATCGCCTTTACGCACCTAAAATATCGATTTTTAGCATGTTTTGAGCCTTTATTTTGAAAATATTCTAGCACTGAGTAGGCATGTACAGATCACTTCTGGGACCCCAAAATATCGATTTATCGGGTGTTTCGAGCCTGAATTTGAGATATAAACGAGTAGAGAAGATGCATGCACATATCGACTTTTGGGCACTTAAAATATCGATTTTGAGCATGTTTTGAGCCTATATTTTGAAAATATTCTAGCACTGAGTAGGCATGTACAGACTGCTTCTGGGACCCGAAAAAATTGAATTTTTGGGTGTTTAGGGCCAGAATTTGAGATATAAACGGGTACTGAAGATGCATGCACATATCGACTTTTGGGCACCTAAAAGATCGATTTTCAGTATGTTTTTGGCCTGTATTTTTAAAATACTCTAACACGGAGTAGGCATGTACAGATCGCTTCTGGGACCCCTAAATATCGAATTTTCGGGTGTTTTGGGACTGAATTTGAGATATCGACTTTTTGGAACCTAAAAGATCGATTTTTAGCATGTTTTTAGCCTATATTTTGAAAATATTCTAGCACTGAGTAGGCATGTACAGATATCTTCTGGGACCCCACAATATTGAATTTTCGGGTGTTTTGAGCCTAAATTTGAGATATAAACGGGTACAGAAGATACATGCACATATTGACTTTGGACATCTAAAATATCGATTTTCAGCATGTTTTGGGCATGTATTTTGAAAATACTCTAACACGGAGTAGGCATGTACAGATCGCTTCTGGGACCCCAAAATATCGAATTTTCGGGAGTTTTGAGCCTGAATTTGAGATATAAACGGGTACTAAAGATGCATGCACATATCGACTTTTGGGCAACTAAAACATCGATTTTGAGCATGTTTTGGGCCTGTATTTTGTAAATACTCTAACACGGAGTAGGCATATACAGATCGCTTCTGGGACCCCATAATATCGAATTTTCGGGTGTTTTGGGCCTGAATTTGAGATATCGCCTTTACGCACCTAAAATATCGATTTTTAGCATGTTTTGAGCCTATATTTTGAAAATATTCTAGCACTGAGTAGGCATGTACAGATCGCTTCTGGGACCCCAAAATATCGAATTTTCGGGTGTTTTGAGCCTGAATTTGAGATATAAACGGGTACTGAAGATGCATGCACATATCGACTTTTGGGCAACTAAAACATCGATTTTGAGGATGTTTTGGGCCTGTATTTTGTAAATACTCTAACACGGAGTAGGCATATACAGATCGCTTCTAGGACCCCATAATATCGAATTTTCGGGTGTTTTGGGCCTGAATTTGAGATATCGCCTTTACGCACCTAAAATATCGATTTTTAGCATGTTTTGAGCCTATATTTTGAAAATATTCTATCACTGAGTAGGCATGTACAGATCGCTTCTGGGACCCCAAAATATCGAATTTTCGGGTGTTTTGAGCCTGAATCTGAGATATAAACGAGTACAGAAGACGCATGCACATATCGACTTTTGGGCACCTAAAATATCGATTTTGAGCATGTTTTGAGCCTATATTTTGAAAACATTCTAGCACTGAGTAGGCATGTACAGATCGCTTCTGGGACCCCAAAATATCGAATTTTCGGGTGTTTAGGGCCAGAATTTGAGATATAAACGGGTACAAAAGATGCATGGACATATCGACTTTTGGGCACCTAAAAGATCGATTTTCAGTATGTTTTTGGCCTGTATTTTGAAAACACTCTAACACGGAGTAGGCATGTACAGATCCCTTCTGTGACCCCTAAATATTGAATTTTCGGGTGTTTTGGGTCTGAATTTGAGATATCGACTTTTTGGCACTTAAAACATCGATTTTTAGCATGTTTTTAGCCTATATTTTGATAATATTCTAGCACTGAGTAGGCATGTACAGATTGTTTCTGGGACCCCAAAATATTGAATTTTCGGGTGTTTTGAGCCTAAATTTGAGATATAAACGGGTACTGAAGATGCATGCACATATCGACTTTTGGGCACCTAAAAGATCGATTTTAAGCATGTTTTGGGCCTGTATTTTGAAAATACTCTAACACGGAGTAGGCATGTACAGATCGCTTCTGGGACCCCAAAATATCGAATTTTTGGGTGTTTTGGGCCTGAATTTGAGATATCGCCTTTACGCACCTAAAATATTGATTTTTAGCATGTTTTGAGCCTATATTTTGAAAATATTCTAGCACTGAGTAGGCATGTACAGATCGCTTCTGGGACCCCGAAATATTGAATTTTTGGGTGTTTTGGGACTTAATTTGAGATATCGACTTTTTGGCACCTAAAATATCGATTTTTAGCATGTTTTTAGCCTATATTTTGAAAATATTCGAGCACTGAGTAGGCATGTACAGATTGCTTCTGGGACCCATAAATATCGAATTTTCGGGTGTTTTGGGCCTTAATTTGAGATATCGCCTTTACACACCTAAAATATCGATGTTTAGCATGTTTTGAGCCTATATTTTGAAAATATTCTAGCACTGAGTAGGCATGTACAGATCGCTTCTGAGTCCTCAAAATATCGAATTTTCGGGTGTTTTGAGCCTGAATTTGAGATATAAACGAGAACAGAAGATGCATGCACATATCGACTTTTGGGCAACTAAAATATCGATTTTGAGCATGTTTTGAGCCTATATTTTGAAAACATTCTAGCACTGAGTAGGCATGTACAGATCGCTTCTGGGACCCGTATATATCGAATTTTCGGGTGTATAGGGATTGAATTTGAGATATCGACTTTTTGGCACCTAAATTATCGATTTTTATCATGTTTTTAGCCTATATTTTTAAAATAATCTAGCACTGAGTAGGCATGTACAGATTGCTTCTGGGACCCCAAAATATTGAATTTTCGGGTGTTATGAGCCTGAATTTGAGATATAAACGGGTACAGATGATACATACATGCACATAATGACTTTTGGGCACCTAAAAGATCGATTTTTAGTATGTGTTTGGCCTGTATTTTAAAAATACTCTAACACGGAGTAGGCATGTACAGATCGCTTCTGGGACCCCTAAATATCGAATTTTCGGGTGTTTTGGCCTTAATTTGAGATATCGACTTTTTGGCACCTAAAATATCGATTTTTAGCATGTTTTTAGCCTATATTTTGAAAATATTCTAGCACTGAGTAGGCATGTACAGATTGCTTCTGGGACCCCAAAATATTGAATTTTAGGGTGTTTAGTGCCAGAATTTGAGATATAAACGGGTACAGAAGATGCATGCACATATCGACTTTTGGGCACCTAAAAGATCGATTTTCAGTATGTTTTTGGCCTGTATTTTGAAAATACTCTAACACGGAGTAGGCATGTACAGATCGCTTTTTGGACCCCTAAATATCGAATTTTCGGGTGTTTTGGGACTGAATTTGAGATATCGACTTTTTGGCACCTAAAAGATCGATTTTTAGCATGTTTTTAGCCTATATTTTGAAAATATTCTAGCACTGAGTAGGCATGTACAGATTGCTTCTGGGACCCCAAAATATTGAATTTTCGGGTGTTTTGAGCCTGAATTTGAGATATAAACGGGTACAGAAGATACATGCACATATTGACTTTGGGCATTTAAAATATCGATTTTCAGCATGTTTTGGGCATATATTTTAAAAATACTCTAACACGGAGTAGGCATGTACAGATCGCTTCTGGGACTCCAAAATATCGAATTTTCGGGAGTTTTGAGCCTGAATTTGAGATATAAACGGGTACTGAAGATGCATGCACATATCGACTTTTGGGCACCTAAAACATCGATTTTGAGCATGTTTTGAACCTGTATTTTGTAAATACTCTAACACGGAGTAGGCATATACAGATTGCTTCTGGGACCCCATAATATCGAATTTTCGGGTGTTTTGGGCCTGAATTTGAGATATCGTATTTTCCGCACCTAAAATATCGATTTTTTGAATGTTTTGAGCCTTCATTTTGAAAATATTCTAGCACTGAGTAGGCATGTACAGATCACTTCTGGGACCCCAAAATATCGATTTTTCGGGTGTTTTGAGCCTGAATTTGAGATATAAACGAGTAGAGAAGATGCATGCACATATCGACTTTTGGGCACCTAAAATATCGATTTTGAGCATGTTTTGAGCCTATATTTTGAAAATATTCTAGCACTGAGTAGGCATGTACAGATTGCTTCTACGACCCGAAAAAATTGAATTTTCGGGTGTTTAGGGCCAGAATTTGAGATATAAACGGGTACAGAAGATGCATGCACATATCGACTTTTGGGCACCTAAAAGATCGATTTTCAGTATGTTTTTGGCCTGTATTTTGAAAATACTCTAACACGGAGTAGGCATGTACAGATCGCTTCTGGGACCCCTAAATATCGAATTTTCGGGTGTTTTTGGACTGAATTTGAGATATCGACTTTTTGGCACCTAAAAGATCGATTTTTAGCATGTTCTTAGCCTATATTTTGAAAATATTCTGGCACTGAGTAGGCATGTACAGATTGCTTCTGGGACCCCAAAATATTGAATTTTCGGGTGTTTTGAGCCTGAATTTGAAATATAAACGGGTACAGAAGATACATGCACATATTGACTTTGGGCATCTAAAATATCGATTTTCAGCATGTTTTAGGCATGTATTTTGAAAATACTCTAACACGGAGTAGGCATGTACAGATCGCTTCTGGGACCCCAAAATATTGAATTTTCGGGTGTTTAGGGCCAGAATTTGAGATATAAACGGGTACAGAAGATGCATGCACATATCGACTTTTGGGCACCTAAAAGATCGATTTTCAATATGTTTTTGGCCTGTATTTTGAAAATACTCAAACACGGAGTAGGCATGTACAGATCCCTTCTGTGACCCCTAAATATTGAATTTTCGGGTGTTTTGGGACTGAATTTGAGATATCGACTTTTTGGCACCTAAAATATCGATTTTTAGCATGTTTTTAGCCTATATTTTGATAATATTCTAGCACTGAGTAGGCATGTACAGATTGCTTCTGGGACCCCAAAATATTGAATTTTCGGGTGTTTTGAGCCTGAATTTGAGATATAAACGGGTACAGAAGATACATGCACATATTGACTTTGGGCATCCAAAATATCGATTTTCAGTATGTTTTTAGGCCTGTATTTTGAAAATACTCTAACACGGAGTAGGCATGTACAGATCGCTTCTGGGACCCCAAAATATCGAATTTTCGGGTGTTTTTGAGCCTGAATTTGAGATATAAACGGGTACTGAAAATGCATGCACATATCGAGTTTTGGGCACCAAAAACATCGATTCTGAGCATGTTTTGGGCCTGTATTTTGTAAATACTCTAACACGGAGTAGGCATGTACAGATCGCTTCTGGGACCCCATAATATCGAATTTTCGGGTGTTTTGGGCCTGAATTTGAGATATCGCCTTTACGCACGTAAAATATCGATTTTTAGCATGTTTTGAGCCTTTATTTTGAAAATATTCTAGCACTGAGTAGGCATGTACAGATCGCTTCTGGGACCCCAAAATATCGAATTTTCGGCTGTTTTGAGCCTGAATTTGAAATATAAACGGGTACAGAAGATACATGCACATATTGACTTTGGGCATCTAAAATATCGATTTTCAGCATGTTTTAGGCATGTATTTTGAAAATACTCTAACACGGAGTAGGCATGTACAGATCGCTTCTGGGACCCCAAAATATTGAATTTTCGGGTGTTTAGGGCCAGAATTTGAGATATAAACGGGTATAGAAGATGAATGCACATATCGACTTTTGGGCACCTAAAAGATCGATTTTCAATATGTTTTTGGCCTGTATTTTGAAAATACTTAAACACGGAGTAGGCATGTACAGATCCCTTCTGTGACCCCTAAATATTGAATTTTCGGGTGTTTTGGGACTGAATTTGAGATATCGACTTTTTGGCACCTAAAATATCGATTTTTAGCATGTTTTTAGCCTATATTTTGATAATATTCTAGCACTGAGTAGGCATGTACAGATTGCTTCTGGGACCCCAAAATATTGAATTTTCGGGTGTTTTGAGCCTGAATTTGAGATATAAACGGGTACAGAAGATACATGCACATATTGACTTTGGGCATCCAAAATATCGATTTTCAGTATGTTTTTAGGCCTGTATTTTGAAAATACTCTAACACGGAGTAGGCATGTACAGATCGCTTCTGGGACCCCAAAATATTGAATTTTCGGGTGTTTTTGAGCCTGAATTTGAGATATAAACGGGTACTGAAAATGCATGCACATATCGAGTTTTGGGCACCAAAAACATCGATTCTGAGCATGTTTTGGGCCTGTATTTTGAAAATATTCTAGCACTGAGTAGGCATGTACAGATCGCTTCTGGGACCCCAAAATATCGAATTTTCGGCTGTTTTGAGCCTGAATTTGAAATATAAACGGGTACAGAAGATACATGCACATATTGACTTTGGGCATCTAAAATATCGATTTTCAGCATGTTTTAGGCATGTATTTTGAAAATACTCTAACACGGAGTAGGCATGTACAGATCGCTTCTGGGACCCCAAAATATTGAATTTTCGGGTGTTTAGGGCCAGAATTTGAGATATAAACGGGTATAGAAGATGAATGCACATATCGACTTTTGGGCACCTAAAAGATCGATTTTCAATATGTTTTTGGCCTGTATTTTGAAAATACTTAAACACGGAGTAGGCATGTACAGATCCCTTCTGTGACCCCTAAATATTGAATTTTCGGGTGTTTTGGGACTGAATTTGAGATATCGACTTTTTGGCACCTAAAATATCGATTTTTAGCATGTTTTTAGCCTATATTTTGATAATATTCTAGCACTGAGTAGGCATGTACAGATTGCTTCTGGGACCCCAAAATATTGAATTTTCGGGTGTTTTGAGCCTGAATTTGAGATATAAACGGGTACAGAAGATACATGCACATATTGACTTTGGGCATCCAAAATATCGATTTTCAGTATGTTTTTAGGCCTGTATTTTGAAAATACTCTAACACGGAGTAGGCATGTACAGATCGCTTCTGGGACCCCAAAATATCGAATTTTCGGGTGTTTTTGAGCCTGAATTTGAGATATAAACGGGTACTGAAAATGCATGCACATATCGAGTTTTGGGCACCAAAAACATCGATTCTGAGCATGTTTTGGGCCTGTATTTTGTAAATACTCTAACACGGAGTAGGCATGTACAGATCGCTTCTGGGACCCCATAATATCGAATTTTCGGGTGTTTTGGGCCTGAATTTGAGATATCGCCATTACGCACGTAAAATATCGATTTTTAGCATGTTTTGAGCCTTTATTTTGAAAATATTCTAGCACTGAGTAGGCATGTACAGATCGCTTCTGGGACCCCAAAATATCGAATTTTCGGGTGTTTTGAGCCTGAATTTGAGATATAAACGAGTAGAGAAGATGCATGCACATATCGACTTTTGGGCACCTAAAATATCGATTTTGAGCATGTTTTGAGCCTATATTTTGAAAACATTCTAGCACTGAGTAGGCATGTACAGATATCTTCTGGGACCCCACAATATTGAATTTTCGGGTGTTTTGAGCCTAAATTTGAGATATAAACGGGTACAGAAGATACATGCACATATTGACTTTGGACATCTAAAATATCGATTTTCAGCATGTTTTGGGCATGTATTTTGAAAATACTCTAACACGGAGTAGGCATGTACAGATCGCTTCTGGGACCCCAAAATATCGAATTTTCGGGAGTTTTGAGCCTGAATTTGAGATATCGCCTTTACGCACCTAAAATATCGATTTTTAGCATGTTTTGAGCCTATATTTTGAAAATATTCTAGCACTGAGTAGGCATGTACAGATCGCTTCTGGGACCCCAAAATATCGAATTTTCGGGTGTTTCGAGCCCGAATTTGAGATATAAACGAGTACAGAAGATGAATGCACATATCGACTTTTGGGCACCTAAAATATCGATTTTGAGCATGTTTTGAGCCTATATTTTGAAAACATTCTAGCACTGAGTAGGCATGTACAGATCGCTTCTGGGACCCCAAAATATCGAATTTTCGGGTGTTTAGGGCCAGAATTTGAGATATAAACGGGTACAGAAGATGCATGCACATATCGACTTTTGGGGACCTAAAAGATCGATTTTCAGTATGTTTTTGGCCTGTATTTTGAAAATACTCTAACACGGAGTAGGCATGTACAGATCCCTTCTGGGACCCCATAATATCGAATTTTCGGGTGTTTTGGGCCTGAATTTGAGATATCGCCTTTACGCACCTAAAATATCGATTTTTAGCATGTTTTGAGCCTATATTTTGAAAATATTCTAGCACTGAGTAGGCATGTACAGATCGCTTCTGGGACCCCAAAATATTGAATTTTCGGGTGTTTTGAGCCCGAATTTGAGATATAAACGAGTACAGAAGATGAATGCACATATCGACTTTTGGGCACCTGAAATATCGATTTTGAGCATGTTTTGAGCCTATATTTTGAAAACATTCTAGCACTGAGTAGGCATGTACAGATCGCTTCTGGGACCCCAAAATATCGAATTTTCGGGTGTTTAGGGCCAGAATTTGAGATATAAACGGGTACAGAAGATGCATGCACATATCGACTTTTGGGGACCTAAAAGATCGATTTTCAGTATGTTTTTGGCCTGTATTTTGAAAATACTCTAACACGGAGTAGGCATGTACAGATCCATTCTGTGACCACTAAATATTGAATTTTCGGGTGTTTTGGGCCTGAATTTGAGATATCGCAATTTACGCACCTAAAATATCGATTTTTAGCATGTTTTGAGCCTATATTTTGAAAATATTCTAGCACTGAGTAGGCATGTACAGATCGCTTCTGGGACCCCAAAATATTGAATTTTCGGGTGTTTTGAGCCTGAATTTGAGATATAAACGGGTACAGAAGATACATGCACATATTGACTTTGGGCATCTAAAATATCGATTTTTAGTACGTTTTAGGCCTGTATTTTGAAAATACTCTAACACGGAGTAGGCATGTACAGATCGCTTCTGGGACCCCAAAATATCGAATTTTCGGGTGTTTTGAGCCTTAATTTGAGATATAAACGGGTACTGAAGATGCATGCACATATCGACTTTTGGGCACCTAAAACATCGATTTTGAGCATGTTTTGGGCCTGTATTCTGTAAATACTCTAACACGGAGTAGGCATGTACAGATCGCTTCTGGGACCCCATAATATCTAATTTTCGGGTGTTTTGTGCCTGAATTTGAGATATCGCCTTTACGCACCTAAAATATCGATTTTTAGCATGTTTTGAGCCTATATTTTGAAAATATTCTAGCACTGAGTAGGCATGTACAGAATGCTTCTGGGACCCCTAAATATTGAATTTTCGGGTGTTTTGAGCCTGAAATTGAGATATAAACGGGTACAGAAGATACCTGCACATATTGACTTTGGGCATCTAAAATATCGATTTTCAGCATGTTTTGGGCCTGTATTTTGAAAATACTCTAACACGGAAGGGGCATGTACAGATCGATTCTGGGACCCCCAAATTATCGAATTTTCGGGTGTTTTGAGCCTGAATTTGAGATATAAACGGGTACTGAAGATGCATGCACATATCGACTTTTGGGCACCTAAAACATCGATTTTGAGCATGTTTTGGGCCTGTATTTTGAAAATACTCTAACACGGAGTAGGCATGTACAGATCGCTTCTGAGACCCCTAAATATCGAATTTTCGGGTGTTTTGGGCCTTAATTTGAGATATAGACTTTTTGGCACCTAAAATATCGATTTTTAGCATGTTTTGAGCCTATATTTTGAAAATATTCTAGCACTGAGTAGGCATGTTCAGATTGCTTCTGGGACCCCAAAATATTGAATTTTCAGGTGTTTTGAGCCTGAATTTGAGATATAAACGAGTACAGAAGATACATGCACATATTGACTTTGGGCATCTAAAATATCGATTTTCAGCATGTTTTGGGCATGTATTTTGAAAATACTCTAACACGGAGTAGGCATGTACAGATCGCTTCTGGGACCCCAAAATATCGAATTTTCGGGTGTTTTGAGCCTGAATTTGATATATAAACGGGTACTGAAGATGCATGCACATATCGACTTTTGGGCACCTAAAACATCGATTTTGAGCATGTTTTGGGCCTGTATTTTGTAAATACTCTAACACGGAGTAGGCATGTACAGATCGCTTCTGGGACCCCATAATATTGAATTTTCGGGTGTTTTGGGCCTGAATTTGAGAAATCGCATTTACGCACCTAAAATATCGATTTTTAGCATGTTTTGAGCCTATATTTTGAAAATATTCTAGCACTGAGTAGGCATGTACAGATCGCTTCTGGGACCCCAAAATATCGAATTTTCGGGTGTTTTGAGCCTGAATTTGAGATATAAACGAGTATAGAAGATGCATGCACATATCGTCTTTTGGGCACCTAAAAGATCGATTTTGAGCATGTTTTGGGCCTGTATTTTGAAAATACTCTAACACGAAGTAGGCATGTACAGATCGCTTCTGGGACCCCAAAATATCGAATTTTCGGGTTTTTTGGTCCTGAATTTGAGATATCGCCTTTACGCAACTAAAATATCGATTTTGAGCCTATATTTTGAAAATATTCTAGCACTGAGTAGGCATGTACAGATCGCTTCTGGGACCCCAAAATATCGAATTTTCGGGTGTTTTGAGCCTGAATTTGAGATATAAACGAGTACAGAAGATGCATGCACATATCGACTTTTGGGCACCTAAAATATCGATTTTGAGCATGTTTTGAGCCTATATTTTGAAAACATTCTAGCACTGAGTATTCATGTACAGATCGCTTCTGGGACCCCAAAATATCGAGTTTTCGGGTGTTTTGGGACTGAATTTGAGATATCGACTTTATGGCACCTAAAATATCTATTTTTAGCATGTTTTTAGCCTATATTTTGAAAATATTCTAGCACTGATTAGGCATGTACAGATCGCTTCTGGGACCCCAAAATATTTAATTTTCGGGTGTTTTCAGCTAGAATTTGAGATATAAACGGGTACAGAAGATGAATGCACATATCGATTTTTGGGCACCTAAAATATCGATTTTGAGCATGTTTTGAGCCTATATTATGAAAACATTCTAGCACTGAGTAGGCATGTACAGATCGCTTCTGGGACCCCAAAATATCGAATTTTCGGGTATTTTGAGCCTGAATTTGAGATATAAACGAGTATAGAAGATGCATACACATATTGACTTTGGGCACCAAAAAATATCGATTTTCAGCATGTTTTGGGCCTGAATTTTGAAAATACTCTAACACGGAGTAGGCATGTACAGATCGCTTCTGGGACCCCTAAATATCGAATTTTCGGGTGTTTTTGGCCTTAATTTGAGATATCGACTTTTTGGCACCTAAAATATCGATTTTTAGCATGTTTTTAGCCTATATTTTGAAAATATTCTAGCACTGAGTAGGCATGTACAGATCGCTTCTGGGACCCCAAAATATCGAATTTTCGGGTGTTTAGGGCCAGAATTTGAGATATAAACGGGTACAAAAGATGCATGCACATATCGACTTTTGGGCACCTAAAAGATCGATTTTCAGTATGTTTTTTGCCTGTATTTTGAAAATACTCTAACACGGAGAAGGCATGTACAGATCCCTTCTGTGACCCCTAAATATTGAATTTTCTGGTGTTTTGGGACTGAATTTGAGATATCGACTTTTTGGCACCTAAAACATCGATTTTTAGCATGTTTTTAGCCTATATTTTGATAATATTCTAGCACTGAGTAGGCATGTACAGATTGTTTCTGGGACCCCAAAATATTGAATTTTCGGGCATTTTGAGCCTGAATTTGAGATATAAACGGGTACTGAAGATGCATGCACATATCGACTTTTGGGCACCTAAAAGATCGATTTTGAGCATGTTTTGGGCCTGTATTTTGAAAATACTCTAACACGGAGTAGGCATGTACAGATCGCTTCTGGGACCCCAAAATATAGAATTTTTGGATGTTTTGGGCCTGAATTTGAGATATTGCCTTTACGCACCTAAAATATTAATTTTTAGCATGTTTTGAGCCTATATTTTGAAAATATTCTAGCACTGAGTAGGCATGTACAGATCGCTTCTGGGATCCCGAAATATCGAATTTTCGGGTGTTTTGGGCCTTAATTTGAGATATCGACTTTTTGGCACCTAATATATCGATTTGTAGCATGTTTTTAGCCTATATTTTGAAAATATTCGAGCACTGAGTAGGCATGTACAGATTGCTTCTGGGACCCATAAATATCGAATTTTCGGGTGTTTTGGGCCTTAATTTGAGATATCGCCTTTACACACCTAAAATATCGATGTTTAGCATGTTTTGAGCCTATATTTTGAAAATATTCTAGCACTGAGTAGGCTTGTACAGATCGCTTCTGGGACCCCAAAATATCGAATTTTCGTGTGTTTTGAGCCTGAATTTGAGATATAAACGAGTACAGAAGATGCATGCACATATCGACTTTCGGGCACCTAAAATATCGATTTTGAGCATGTTTTGAGCCTATATTTTGAAAACATTCTAGCACTGAGTAGGCATGTACAGATCGCTTCTGGGACCCGTATATATCGAATTTTCGGGTGTATAGGGACTGAATTTGAGATATCGACTTTTTGGCACCTAAATTATCGATTTTTAGCATGTTTTTAGCCTATATTTTTAAAATAATTTAGCACTGAGTAGGCATGTACAGATTGCTTCTGGGACCCCAAAATATTGAATTTTCGGGTGTTATGAGCCTGAATTTGAGATATAAACGGGTACAGAAGATACATACATGCACATAATGACTTTTGGGCACCTAAAAGATCGATTTTTAGTATGTTTTTGGCCTGTATTTTGAAAATACTCTAACACGGAGTAGGCATGTACAGATCGCTTCTGGGACCCCTAAATATCGAATTTTCGGGTGTTTTGGGCCTTAATTTGAGATATCGACTTTTTGGCACCTAAAATATCGATTTTTAGCATGTTTTTAGCCTATATTTTGAAAATATTCTAGCACTGACTAGGCATGTACAGATTGCTTCTGGGACCCCAAAATATTGAAATTTAGGGTGTTTAGTGCCAGAATTTGAGATATAAACGGGTACAGAAGATGCATGCACATATCGACTTTTGGGCACATAAAAGATCGATTTTCAGTATGTTTTTGGCCTGTATTTTGAAAATACTCTAACACGGAGTAGGCATGTATAGATCGCTTTTTGGACCCCTAAATATCGAATTTTCGGGTGTTTTGGGACTGAATTTGAGATATCGACTTTTTGGCACCTAAAAGATCGATTTTTAGCATGTTTTTAGCCTATATTTTGAAAATATTCTAGCACTGAGTAGGCATGTACAGATTGCTTCTGGGACCCCAAAATATTGAATTTTCGTTTGTTTTGAGCCTTAATTTGAGATATAAACAGGTATAGAAGATACATGCACATATTGACTTTGGGCATTTAAAATATCGATTTTCAGCATGTTTTGGGCATGTATTTTAAAAATACTCTAACACGGAGTAGGCATGTACAGATCGCTTCTGGGACTCCAAAATATCGAATTTTCGGGAGTTTTGAGCCTGAATTTGAGATATAAACGGGTACTGAAGATGCATGCACATATCGACTTTTGGGCACCTAAAACATCGATTTTGAGCATATTTTGGACCTGTATTTTGTAAATACTCTAACACGGAGTAGGCATATACAGACCGCTTCTGGGACCCCATAATATCGAATTTTCGGGTGTTTTGGGACTGAATTTGAGATATAAACGGGTACAGAAGATGCATGCACATATCGACTTTTGGGCACCTAAAAGATCGATTTTCAGTATGTTTTTGGCCTGTATTTTGAAAATACTCTAACACGGAGTAGGCATGTACAGATCGCTTCTGGGACCCCTAAATATCGAATTTTCGGGTGTTTTTGGACTGAATTTGAGATATCGACTTTTTGGCACCTAAAAGATCGATTTTTAGCATGTTTTTAGCCTATATTTTGAAAATATTCTAGCACTGAGTAGGCATGTACAGATTGCTTCTGGGACCCCAAAATATTGAATTTTCGGGTGTTTTGAGCCTGAATTTGAAATATAAACGGGTACAGAAGATACATGCACATATTGACTTTGGGCATCTAAAATATCGATTTTCAGCATGTTTTGGGCATGTATTTTGAAAATACTCTAACACGGAGTAGGCATGTACAGATCGCTTCTGGGACCCCAAAATATCGAATTTTCGGGTGTTTAGGGCCAGAATTTGAGATATAAACGGGTACAGAAGATGCATGCACATATCGACTTTTGGGGACCTAAAAGATCGATTTTCAGTATGTTTTTGGCATGTATTTTGAAAATACTCTAACACGGAGTAGGCATGTACAGATCCCTTCTGTGAAACCTAAATATTGAATTTTCGGGTGTTTTGGGACTGAATTTGAGATATCGACTTTTTGGCACCTAAAATATCGATTTTTAGCATGTTTTTAGCCTATATTTTGATAATATTCTAGCACTGAGTAGGCATGTACAGATTGTTTCTGGGACCCCAAAATATTGAATTTTCTGGTGTTTTGAGCCTGAATTTGATATATAAACGGGTACAGAAGATACATGCACATATTGACTTTGGGCATCTAAAATATCGATTTTTAGTATGTTTTAGGCCTGTATTTTGAAAATACTCTAACACGGAGTAGGCATGTACAGATCGCTTCTGGGACCCCAAAATATCGAATTTTCGGGTGTTTTGAGCCTTAATTTGAGATATAAACGGGTACTGAAGATGTATCCACATATCGACTTTTGGGCACCTAAAACATCGATTTTGAGCATGTTTTGGGCCTGTATTCTGTAAATACTCTAACTCGGAGTAGGCATGTACAGATCGCTTCTGGGACCCCATAATATCGAATTTTCGGGTGTTTTGTGCCTGAATTTGAGATATCGCCTTTACGCACCTAAAATATCGATTTTTAGCATGTTTTGAGCCTATATTTTGAAAATATTCTAGCACTGAGTAGGCATGTACAGATTGCTTCTGGGACCCCTAAATATTGAATTTTCGGGTGTTTTGAGCCTGAATTTGAGATATAAACAGGTACTGAAGATGCATGCACATATCGACTTTTGGGCACCTAAAACATCGATTTTGAGCATGTTTTGGGCCTGTATTTTGAAAATACTCTAAAACGGAGTAGGCATGTACAGATCCCTTCTGTGAAACCTAAATATTGAATTTTCGGGTGTTTTGGGACTGAATTTGAGATATCGACTTTTTGGCACCTAAAATATCGATTTTTAGCATGTTTTTAGCCTATATTTTGATAATATTCTAGCACTGAGTAGGCATGTACAGATTGTTTCTGGGACCCCAAAATATTGAATTTTCTGGTGTTTTGAGCCTGAATTTGATATATAAACGGGTACAGAAGATACATGCACATATTGACTTTGGGCATCTAAAATATCGATTTTTAGTATGTTTTAGGCCTGTATTTTGAAAATACTCTAACACGGAGTAGGCATGTACAGATCGCTTCTGGGACCCCAAAATATCGAATTTTCGGGTGTTTTGAGCCTTAATTTGAGATATAAACGGGTACTGAAGATGTATCCACATATCGACTTTTGGGCACCTAAAACATCGATTTTGAGCATGTTTTGGGCCTGTATTCTGTAAATACTCTAACTCGGAGTAGGCATGTACAGATCGCTTCTGGGACCCCATAATATCGAATTTTCGGGTGTTTTGTGCCTGAATTTGAGATATCGCCTTTACGCACCTAAAATATCGATTTTTAGCATGTTTTCAGCCTATATTTTGAAAATATTCTAGCACTGAGTAGGCATGTACAGATTGCTTCTGGGACCCCTAAATATTGAATTTTCGGGTGTTTTGAGCCTGAATTTGAGATATAAACAGGTACTGAAGATGCATGCACATATCGACTTTTGGGCACCTAAAACATCGATTTTGAGCATGTTTTGGGCCTGTATTTTGAAAATACTCTAAAACGGAGTAGGCATGTACAGATAGCTTCTGGGACCCCAAAATATCGAATTTTAGGTTGTTTTAGGCCTGAATTTGAGATATCGCCTTTACGCACCTAAAATATCGATTTTTAGCATGTTTTGAGCCTATATTTTGAAAACATTTTAGCACTGAGTAGGCATGTACAGATTGTTTCTGGGACCCCAAAATATCGAATTTTCGGGTGTTTAGGGCCAGAATTTGAGATATAAACGGGTACAGAAGATGCATGCACATATCGACTTTTTGGCACCTAAAAGATCGATTTTCAGTATGTTTTTGGCCTGTATTTTTAAAATACTCTAACACGGAATAGGCATGTACAGATCGCTTCTGAGACCCCTAAATATCGAATTTTCGGGTGTTTTGGGCCTGAATTTGAGATATCGACTTTTTGGCACCTAAAATATCGATTTTTAGCATGTTTTGAGCCTATATTTTGAAAATATTCTAGCACTGAGTAGGCATGTACAGATCGCTTCTGGGACCCCAAAATATCGAATTTTCGGGTGTTTTGAGCCTGAATTTGAGATATAAACTAGTATAGAAGATGCATGCACATATCGACTTTTGGGCACCTAAAATATCGATTTTGAGCATGTTTTGAGCCTATATTTTGAAAACATTCTAGCACTGAGTAGGCATGTACAGATCGCTTCTGGGACCCCAAAATATCAAATTTTCGGGTGTTTTGAGCATGAATTTGAGATATAAACGAGTATAGAAGATGCATACACATATTGACTTTGGGCACCAAAAATATCGATTTTCAGCATGTTTTGGGCCTGAATTTTGAAAATACTCTAACACGGAGTATTCATGTATAGATCGCTTCTGGGACCCCAAAATATCGAATTTTCGGGTGTTTAGGGCCAGAAATTGAGATATAAACGGGTACAGAAGATGCATGCACATATCGACTTTTGGGCACCTAAAAGATCGATTTTCAGTATGTTTTTGACCTGTATTTTGAAAATACTCTAACACGGAGTATTCATGTACAGATCCCTTCTGGGACCCCTAAATATCGAGTTTTCGGGTGTTTTGGGACTGAATTTGAGATATTGACTTTATGGCACCTAAAATATCTATTTTTAGCATATTTTTAGCCTATATTTTGAAAATATTCTAGCACTGATTAGGCATGTACAGATTGCTTCTGGGACCCCAAAATATTTAATTTTCGGGTGTTTTCAGCCAGAATTTGAGATATAAACGGGTACAGAAGATGAATGCACATATCGACTTTTGGGCACCTAAAATATCGATTTTGAGCATGTTTTGAGCCTATATTATGAAAACATTCTAGCACTGAGTAGGCATGTACACATCGCTTCTGGGACCCCAAAATATCGAATTTTCGGGTGTTTTGAGCCTGAATTTGAGATATAAACGAGTATAGAAGATGCATACACATATTGACTTTGGGCACCAAAAAATATCGATTTTCAGCATGTTTTGGGCCTGAATTTTGAAAATACTCTAACACGGAGAAGGCATGTACAGATCGCTTCTGGGACCCCTAAATATCGAATTTTCGGGTGTTTTTGGACTTAATTTGAGATATCGACTTTTTGGCACCTAAAATATCGATTTTTAGCATGTTTTTTGCCTATATTTTGAAAATATTCTAGCATTGAGTAGGCATGTACAGATTGCTTCTGGGACCCCAAAATATCGAATTTTTGGGTGTTTTGAGCTTGAATTTTAGATATAAACGAGTACAGAAGATGCATGCACATATCGACTTTTGGGCACCTAAAATATCGATTTTGAGCATGTTTTGAGCCTATATTTTGAAAATATTCTAGCACTGAGTAGGGATGTACATATTGCTTCTGGGACCCCAAAATATTTAATTTTCGGGTGTTTTGACCCTGAATTTGATATATAAACGGGTACAGAAGATACATGCACATATTGACTTTAGGCATCTAAAATATCGATTTTCAGCATGTTTTGGGCATGTATTTTGAAAATACTCTAACACGAAGTACTCATGTACAGATCGCTTCTGGGACCCCAAAATATCGAATTTTCGGGTGTTTTGGGCCTAAATTTGAGATATCGCCTTTACGCACGTAAAATATCGATATTTAGCATATTTTGAGCCTATATTTTAAAAATATTTTAGCACTGAGTAGGCATGTACAGATCGCTTCTGGGACCCCAAAATATCGAATTTTCAGGTGTTTTGAGCCTGAATTTGAGATATAAACGAGTACAGAAGATGCAGGCACATATCGACTTTTGGGCACCTAAAATATCGATTTTGAGCATGTTTTGAGCCTATATTTTGAAAACATTCTAGCACTGAGTAGGCATGTACAGATCGCTTCTGGGACCCCAAAATATCGAATTTTCGGGTGTTTTGAGCTTGAATTTGAGATATAAACGAGTATAGAAGATGCATACACATATTGACTTTGGGCACCAAAAATATCAATTTTTAGCATGTTTTTAGCCTATATTTTGAAAATGTTCTAGCACTAAGTAGGCATGTACAGATTGCTTCTGGGACCAAAAAATATTGAATTTTCGGGTGTTTTGAGACTGAATTTGAGATATAAACGGGTACAGAAGATACATGCACATATTGACTTTGGGCATCTAAAATATCGATTTACAGCATGTTTTGGGCCTGTATTTTGAAAATACTCTAACACGGAGTAGGCATGTACAGATCGCATCTGGGACCCCAAAATATCGAATTTTCGGGTGTTTTGAGCCTTAATTTGAGATATAAACGGGTACGGAAGATGCATGCACATATCGACTTTTGGGCACCTAAAAGATCGATTTTGAGCATGTTTTGGGCCTCTATTTTGAAAATACTCTAACACGAAGTAGGCATGTACAGATCGCTTCTGGGACCCCAAAATATCGAATTTTGGGGTGTTTTGGGCCTGAATTTGAGATATCGCCTTTACGCAA
This sequence comes from Petrolisthes cinctipes, assembly GCA_033782935.1. Taxonomy (NCBI): domain Eukaryota; kingdom Metazoa; phylum Arthropoda; class Malacostraca; order Decapoda; family Porcellanidae; genus Petrolisthes; species Petrolisthes cinctipes. The sequence goes on from JAWQEG010000369.1 coordinate 740,920, forward strand.
CTAAAATATCGATTTTGAGCCTATATTTTGAAAATATTCTAGCACTGAGTAGGCATGTACAGATCGCTTCTGGGACCCCAAAATATCGAATTTTCGGGTGTTTTGAGCTTGAATATGAGATATAAACGAGTACAGAAGATGCATGCACATATCGACTTTTGGGCACCTAAAATATCGATTTTGAGCATGTTTTGAGCCTATATTTTGAAAACATTCTAGCACTGAGTAGGCATGTACAGATCGCTTCTGGAACCCCAAAATATCGAATTTTCGGGTTTTTTGAGCCTGAATTTGAGATATAAACGAGTATAGAAGATGCATACACATATTGACTTTGGGCACCAAAAATATCAATTTTCAGCATGTTTTGGGCCTGAATTTTGAAAATAATCTAACACGGAGTAGGCATGTACAGATCGCTTCTGGGACCCCAAAATATCGAATTTTCGGGTGTTTTGAGCATGAATTTGAGATATAAACGGGTACTGAAGATGCATGCACATATCGACTTTTGGGCACCTAAAAGATCGATTTTCTGTATGTTTTTGGCCTGTATTTTGAAAATACTCTAACACGAAGTAGGCATGTACAGATCCCTTCTGGGACCCATAAATATCGAAGTTTCGAGTGTTTTGGGACTGAATTTGAGATATCGACTTTTTGGCACCTAAAAGATCGATTTTTAGCATGTTTTTAGCCTTTATTTTGAAAATATTCTAGCACTGAGTAGGCATGTACAGATTGCTTCTGGGACCCCAAAATATCGAATTTTCGGGTGTTTTGAGCCTGAATTTGAGATATAAACGAGTATAGAAGATGCATACACATATTGAATTTGGGCATCTAAAATATCGATTTTCAGCATGTTTTAAACCTGTATTTTGAAAATACTCTAACACGGAGTCGGCATGTACAGATCGCATCTGGGACCCCAAAATATCGAATTTTCGGGTGTTTTGAGCCTTAATTTGAGATATAAACGGGTACTGAAGATGCATGCACATATCGACTTTTGGGCACCTAAAACATCGATTTTGAGTATGTTTTGGGCCTGTATTTTGAAAACACTCTAACACGAAGTAGGCATGGAGAGTTTGCTTCTGGAACCCCAAAATATCGAATTTTCGGGTGTTTTGGGGCTGAATTTGAGATATCGCCTTTACGCACCTAAAATATCGATTTTTAGCATGTTTTTAGCCAATATTTTGAAAATATTCTAACACTGAGTAGGCATGTACAGATCGCTTCTGGGACCCCAAAATATCGAATTTTCGGGTGTTTTGAGCCTGAATTTGAGATATAAACGAGTATAGAAGATGCATACACATATTGACTTTGGGCATCTAAAATATCGATTTTCAGCATGTTTTGGGCCTGTATTTTGAAAATACTCTAACACGGAGTCGGCATGTACAGATCGCATCTGGGACCCCAAAATATCGAATTTTCGGGTGTTTTGAGCCTTAATTTGAGATATAAACGGGTACTGAAGATGCATGCACATATCGACTTTTGGGCACCTAAAACATCGATTTTGAGTATGTTTTGGGCCTGTATTTTGAAAACACTCTAACACGAAGTAGGCATGGAGAGTTTGCTTTTGGGACCCCAAAATATCGAATTTTCCGGTGTTTTGGGCCTGAATTTGAGATATCGCCTTTACGCACCTAAAATATCGATTTTTAGCATGTTTTGAGCCTATATTTTGAAAATATTCTAGCACTGAGTAGGCATGTACAGATCGCTTCTGGGACCCCAAAATATCGATTTTTCGGGTGTTTTGAGCCTGAATTTGAGATATAAACGAGTACAGAAGATGCATGCACATATCGACTTTTGGGCACCTAAAATATCGATTTTGAGCATGTTTTGAGCCTATATTTTGAAAATATTCTAGCACTGAGTAGGGATGTACATATTGCTTCTGGGACCCCAAAATATTTAATTTTCGGGTGTTTTGACCCTGAATTTGATATATAAACGGGTACAGAAGATACATGCACATATTGACTTTAGGCATCTAAAATATCGATTTTCAGCATGTTTTGGGCATGTATTTTGAAAATACTCTAACACGAAGTACGCATGTACAGATCGCTTCTGGGACCCCAAAATATCGAATTTTCGGGTGTTTTGGGCCTAAATTTGAGATATCGCCTTTACGCACGTAAAATATCGATATTTAGCATATTTTGAGCCTATATTTTAAAAATATTTTAGCACTGAGTAGGCATGTACAGATCGCTTCTGGGACCCCAAAATATCGAATTTTCAGGTGTTTTGAGCCTGAATTTGAGATATAAACGAGTACAGAAGATGCAGGCACATATCGACTTTTGGGCACCTAAAATATCGATTTTGAGCATGTTTTGAGCCTATATTTTGAAAACATTCTAGCACTGAGTAGGCATGTACAGATCGCTTCTGGGACCCCAAAATATCGAATTTTCGGGTGTTTTGAGCTTGAATTTGAGATATAAACGAGTATAGAAGATGCATACACATATTGACTTTGGGCACCAAAAATATCAATTTTTAGCATGTTTTTAGCCTATATTTTGAAAATGTTCTAGCACTAAGTAGGCATGTACAGATTGCTTCTGGGACCAAAAAATATTGAATTTTCGGGTGTTTTGAGCCTGAATTTGAGATATAAACGGGTACAGAAGATACATGCACATATTGACTTTGGGCATCTAAAATATCGATTTACAGCATGTTTTGGGCCTGTATTTTGAAAATACTCTAACACGGAGTAGGCATGTACAGATCGCATCTGGGACCCCAAAATATCGAATTTTCGGGTGTTTTGAGCCTTAATTTGAGATATAAACGGGTACGGAAGATGCATGCACATATCGACTTTTGGGCACCTAAAAGATCGATTTTGAGCATGTTTTGGGCCTGTATTTTGAAAATACTCTAACACGAAGTAGGCATGTACAGATCGCTTCTGGGACCCCAAAATATCGAATTTTGGGGTGTTTTGGGCCTGAATTTGAGATATCGCCTTTACGCAACTAAAATATCGATTTTGAGCCTATATTTTGAAAATATTCTAGCACTGAGTAGGCATGTACAGATCGCTTCTGGGACCCCAAAATATCGAATTTTCGGGTGTTTTGAGCTTGAATGTGAGATATAAACGAGTACAGAAGATGCATGCACATATCGACTTTTGGGCACCTAAAATATCGATTTTGAGCATGTTTTGAGCCTATATTTTGAAAACATTCTAGCACTGAGTAGGCATGTACAGATCGCTTCTGGAACCCCAAAATATCGAATTTTCGGGTTTTTTGAGACTGAATTTGAGATATAAACGAGTATAGAAGATGCATACACATATTGACTTTGGGCACCAAAAATATCAATTTTCAGCATGTTTTGGGCCTGAATTTTGAAAATAATCTAACACGGAGTAGGCATGTACAGATCGCTTCTGGGACCCCAAAATATCGAATTTTCGGGTGTTTTGAGCATGAATTTGAGATATAAACGGGTACTGAAGATGCATGCACATATCGACTTTTGGGCACCTAAAAGATCGATTTTCTGTATGTTTTTGGCCTGTATTTTGAAAATACTCTAACACGAAGTAGGCATGTACAGATCCCTTCTGGGACCCATAAATATCGAAGTTTCGAGTGTTTTGGGACTGAATTTGAGATATCGACTTTTTGGCACCTAAAAGATCGATTTTTAGCATGTTTTTAGCCTTTATTTTGAAAATATTCTAGCACTGAGTAGGCATGTACAGATCGCTTCTGGGACCCCAAAATATCGAATTTTCGGGTGTTTTGAGCCTGAATTTGAGATATAAACGAGTATAGAAGATGCATACACATATTGACTTTGGGCATCTAAAATATCGATTTTCAGCATGTTTTAAACCTGTATTTTGAAAATACTCTAACACGGAGTCGGCATGTACAGATCGCATCTGGGACCCCAAAATATCGAATTTTCGGGTGTTTTGAGCCTTAATTTGAGATATAAACGGGTACTGAAGATGCATGCACATATCGACTTTTGGGCACCTAAAACATCGATTTTGAGTATGTTTTGGGCCTGTATTTTGAAAACACTCTAACACGAAGTAGGCATGGAGAGTTTGCTTCTGGAACCCCAAAATATCGAATTTTCGGGTGTTTTGGGGCTGAATTTGAGATATCGCCTTTACGCACCTAAAATATCAATTTTTAGCATGTTTTTAGCCAATATTTTGAAAATATTCTAACACTGAGTAGGCATGTACAGATCGCTTCTGGGACCCCAAAATATCGAATTTTCGGGTGTTTTGAGCCTGAATTTGAGATATAAACGAGTATAGAAGATGCATACACATATTGACTTTGGGCATCTAAAATATCGATTTTCAGCATGTTTTGGGCCTGTATTTTGAAAATACTCTAACACGGAGTCGGCATGTACAGATCGCATCTGGGACCCCAAAATATCGAATTTTCCGGTGTTTTGAGCCTTAATTTGAGATATAAACGGGTACTGAAGATGCATGCACATATCGACTTTTGGGCACCTAAAACATCGATTTTGAGTATGTTTTGGGCCTGTATTTTGAAAACACTCTAACACGAAGTAGGCATGGAGAGTTTGCTTCTGGGACCCCAAAATATCGAATTTTCCGGTGTTTTGGGCCTGAATTTGAGATATCGCCTTTACGCACCTAAAATATCGATTTTTAGCATGTTTTGAGCCTATATTTTGAAAATATTCTAGCACTGAGTAGGCATGTACAGATCGCTTCTGGGACCCCAAAATATCGATTTTTCGGGTGTTTTGAGCCTGAATTTGAGATATAAACGAGTACAGAAGATGCATGCACATATCGACTTTTGGGCACCTAAAATATCGATTTTGAGCATGTTTTGAGCCTATATTTTGAAAATATTCTAGCACTAAGTAGGCATGTACAGATCGCTTCTGGGACCCCAAAATATCGAATTTTCGGGTGTTTTGAGCCTGAATTTAAGATATAAACGAGTATAGAAGATGCATACACATATTGACTTTGGGCACCAAAAATATCAATTTTCAGCATGTTTTGGGCCTGAATTTTGAAAATACTCTAACACGGAGTAGGCATGTACAGATCGCTTCTGGGACCCCAAAATATCGAATTTTCGGGTGTTTTGGGCCAGAATTTGAGATATAAACGGGTACAGAAGATGCATGCACATATCGACTTTTGGGCACCTAAAAGATCGATTTTCAGTATGTTTTTGGCCTGTATTTTGAAAATACTCTAACACGGAGTAGGCATGTACAGATCGCTTCTGGGACCCCTAAATATCGAAGTTTCGGGTGTTTTGGGACTGAATTTGAGATATCGACTTTTTGGCACCTCTAATATCGATTTTGAGCATGTTTTGAGCCTATATTTTGAAAATATTCTAGAACTGAGTAGGCATGTACAGATCGCTTCTGGGACCCCAAAATATCGAATTTTCGGGTGTTTTGGGACAGAATTTGAGATATAAACGGGTACAGAAGATGCATGCACATATCGATTTTTGGGCACCTAAAACATCGATTTTCAGTATGTTTTTAGCCTGTATTTTGAAAATACTCTAACACGTTATAGGCATGTACAGATCGCTTCTTGGACCCCTAAATATCGAATTTTCGGGTGTTTTGTGCCTTAATTTGAGATATCGCCTTTACGCACCTAAAATATCGATTTTCAGTATGTTTTTGGCCTTTATTTTGAAAATACTCTAACACGGAGTAGGCATGTAAAGATCGGTTTTGGGACCCCAAAATATCGAATTTTCGGGTGTTTAGGGCCAGAATTTGAGATATAAACGGGTACAGAAGATGCATGCACATATCGACTTTTGGGCACCTAAAAGATCGATTTTTTAGTATGTTTTTGGCCTGTATTTTGAAAATACTCTAACACGGAGTAGGCATGTACAGATCCCTTCTGGGATCCCTAAATATCGAATTTTCGGGTGTTTTGGGACTGAATTTGAAATTTCGACTTTTTGGCACCTAAAATATCGATTTTTAGCATGATTTTAGCCTATATTTTGAAAACATTCTAGCACTGAGTAGGCATGTACAGATTGCTTCTGGGACCCCAAAATATTGAATTTTCGGGTGTTTTGAGCCTGAATTTGAGATATAAACGGGTACAGAAGATACATGCACATATTGACTTTGGGCATCCAAAATATCGATTTTCAGTATGTTTTTAGGCCTGTATTTTGAAAATACTTTAACACGGAGTAGGCATGTACAGATCGCTTCTGGGACTCCAAAATATCGAATTTTCGGGTGTTTTGAGCCTGAATTTGAGATATAAACGGGTACTGAAAATGCATGCACATATCGAGTTTTGGGCACCTAAAACATCGATTTGGAGCATGTTTTGGGCCTGTATTTTGTAAATACTCTAACACGGAGTAGGCATGTACAGATCGCTTCTGGGACCCCATAATATCGAATTTTCGGGTGTTTTGGGCCTGAATTTGAGATATCGCCTTTACGCACCTAAAATATCGATTTTTAGCATGTTTTGAGCCTTTATTTGAAAATATTCTAGCATTGAGTAGGCATGTACAGATCGCTTCTGGGACCCCAAAATATCGAATTTTCGGGTGTTTTGAGCCTGAATTTGAGATATAAACGAGTAGAGAAGATGCATGCACATATCGACTTTTGGGCACCTAAAATATCGATTTTGAGCATGTTTTGAGCCTATATTTTGAAAACATTCTAGCACTGAGTAGGCATGTACAGATATCTTCTGGGACCCCACAATATTGAATTTTCGGGTGTTTTGAGCTTAAATTTGAGATATAAACGGGTACAGAAGATACATGCACATATTGACTTTCGACATCTAAAATATCGATTTTCAGCATGTTTTGGGCCTGTATTTTGAAAATACTCTAACACGGAGTAGGCATGTACAGATCGCTTCTGGGACCCCAAAATATCGAATTTTCGGGTGTTTAGGGCCAGAATTTGAGATATAAACGGGTACAGAAGATGCATGCACATATCGACTTTTGGGGACCTTAAAGATCGATTTTCAGTATGTTTTTGGCCTGTATTTTGAAAATACTCTAACACGGAGTAGGCATGTACAGATCCCTTCTGTGACCCCTAAATATTGAATTTTCGGGTGTTTTGGGACTGAATTTGAGATATCGACTTTTTGGCACCTAAAATATCGATTTTTAGTATGTTTTAGGCCTGTATTTTGAAAATACTCTAACACGGAGTAGGCATGTACAGATCGCTTCTGGGACCCCAAAATATCGAATTTTCGGGTGTTTTGAGCCTTAATTTGAGATATAAACGGGTACTGAAGATGCATGCACATATCGACTTTTGGGCACCTAAAACATCGATTTTGAGCATGTTTTGGGCCTGTATTCTGTAAATACTCTAACACGGAGTAGGCATGTACAGATCGCTTCTGGGACCCCATAACATCGAATTTTCGGGTGTTTTGTGCCTGAATTTGAAATATCGCCTTTACGCACCTAAAATATCGATTTTTAGCATGTTTTGAGCCTATATTTTGAAAATATTCTAGCACTGAGTAGGCATGTACAGATTGCTTCTGGGACCCCTAAATATTGAATTTTCGGGTGTTTTGAGCCTGAAATTGAGATATAAACGGGTACAGAAGATACATGCACATATTGACTTTGGGCATCTAAAATATCGATTTTCAGCATGTTTTGGGCCTGTATTTTGAAAATACTCTAACACGGAGGGGGCATGTACAGATCGATTCTGGGACCCCAAAATATCGAATTTTCGGGTGTTTTGAACCTGAATTTGAGATATAAACGGGGACTGAAGATGCATGCACATATCGACTTTTGGGCACCTAAAACATCGATTTTGAGCATGTTTTGGGCCTGTATTTTGAAAATACTCTAACACGGAGTAGGCATGTACAGATCGCTTCTGGGACCCCAAAATATCGAATTTTCGGTTGTTTTAGGCCTGAATTTGAGATATCGCCTTTACGCACCTAAAATATCGATTTTTAGCATGTTTTGAGCCTATATTTTGAAAACATTCTAGTACTGAGTAGGCATGTACAGATTGCTTCTGGGACCCTAAAATATCGAATTTTCGGGTGTTTAGGGCCAGAATTTGAGATATAAACGGGTACAGAAGATGCATGCACATATCGACTTTTGGGCACCTAAAAGATCGATTTTCAGTATGTTTTTTGCCTGTATTTTGAAAATACTCTAACACGGAGTAGGCATGTACAGATCGATTCTGAGACCCCTAAATATCGAATTTTCGGGTGTTTTTGGCCTTAATTTGAGATATCGACTTTTTGGCACCTAAAATATCGATTTTTAGCATGTTTTTAGCCTATACTTTGAAAATATTCTAGCACTGAGTAGGCATGTTCAGATTGCTTCTGGGACCCCAAAATATTGAATTTTCAGGTGTTTTGAGCCTGAATTTGAGATATAAACGGGTACAGAAGATACATGCACATATTGACTTTGGGCATCTAAAATATCGATTTTCAGCATGTTTTGGGCATGTATTTTGAAAATACTCTAACACGGAGTAGGCATGTACAGATCGCTTCTGGGACCCCAAAATATCGAATTTTCGGGTGTTTTGAGCCTGAATTTGATATATAAACGGGTACTGAAGATGCATGCACATATCGACTTTTGGGCACCTAAAACATCGATTTTGAGCATGTTTTGGGCCTGAATTTTGAAAATACTCTAACACGGAGTATTCATGTACAGATCGCTTCTGGGAACCCAAAATATCGAATTTTCGGGTGTTTTGAGCCTGAATTTTAGATATAAACGAGTATAGAAGATGCATACACATATTGACTTTGGGCACCAAAAAATATCGATTTTCAGCATGTTTTGGGCCTGTATTTTGAAAATACTCTAACACGGAGTAGGCATGTACAGATCGCTTCTGGGACCCCTAAATATCGAATTTTCGGGTGTTTTTGGCCTTAATTTGAGATATCGACTTTTTGGCACCTAAAACATCGATTTTTAGCATGTTTTTAGCCTATATTTTGAAAATATTCTAGCACTGAGTAGGCATGTACAGATTGCCTCTGGGACCCTAAAATATCGAATTTTGGGGTGTTTTGGGCTTGAATTTGAGATATAAACGAGTACAGAAGATGCATGCACATATCGACTTTTGGGCACCTAAAATATCGATTTTGAGCATGTTTTGAGCCTTTATTTTGAAAATATTCTAGCACTGAGTAGGCATGTACAGATTGCTTCTGGGACCCCAAAATATTGAATTTTCGGGTGTTTTGACCCTGAATTTGATATATAAACGGGTACAGAAGATACATGCACATATTGACTTTAGGCATCTAAAATATCGATTTTCAGCATGTTTTGGGCATGTATTTTGAAAATACTCTAACACGGAGTAGGCATGTACAGATCGCTTCTGGGACCCCTAAATATCGAATTTCCGGGTGTTTTGGGACTGAATTTGAGATATTGACTTTTTGGCACCTAAAAGATCGATTTTTAGCATGTTTTGGGCCTATATTTTGAAAATATTCTAGCACTGAGTACGCATGTACAGATTGCTTCTGGGACCCCAAAATATTGAATTTTCGGGTTTTTTGAGCCTGAATATGAGATATAAACGGGTACAGAAAATACATGCACATATTGACTTTGGGCATCTAAAATATCGATTTTCAGCATGTTTTGGGCATGTATTTTGAAAATACTCTAACACGGAGTAGGCATGTACAGATCGCTTCTGGGACCCCAAAATATCGAATTTTCGGGTGTTTTGAGCCTGAATTTGAGATATAAACGGGTACTGAAGATGCAGGCACATATCGACTTTTGGGCTCCAAAAACATCGATTTTGAGCATGTTTAGGGCCTGTATTTTGTAAATACTCTAACACGGAGTAGGCATGTACAGATCGCTTCTGGGACCTCATAATATCGAATTTTCGGGTGTTTTGGGCCTGAATATGAGATATCGCCTTTACACACCTAAAATATCGATTTTTAGCATGTTTTGAGCCTATATTTTGAAAATATTCTAGCACTGAGTTGGCATGTACAGATCGCTTCTAGGACCCCAAAATATCGAATTTTCAGGTGTTTTGAGCCTGAATTTGAGATATAAACGAGTACAGAAGATGCATGCACATATCGACTTTTGGGCACCTAAAATATCGATTTTTAGCATGTTTTGAGCCTATATTTTGAAAACATTCTAGCACTGAGTAGGCATGTACATATCGCTTCTGGGACCCCAAAATATCGAATTTACCGGTGTTTTGAGCCTGAATTTGAGATATAAACGAGTACAGAAGATTCATGCACATATTGACTTTTGGGCACCTAAAAGATCGATTTTGAGCATGTTTTGAGCCTATATTTTGAAAATATTCTAGCACTGAGTAGCCATGTACAGATCGCTTCTGGGACCCAAAAATATCGAATTTTCGGGTGTTTTGAGCCTGAATTTGAGATATAAACGGGTACAGAAGATACATGCACATATTGACTTTGGGGATCTAAAATATCGATTTCCAGCATGTTTTGGGCATATATTTTGAAAATACTCTAACACGTAGTAAGCATGTACAGATCGCTTCTGGGACCCCAAAATATCGAATTTTCGGGTGTTTTGAGCCTGATTTTGAGATATAAACGGATACAGAAAATGCATGCACATATCGACTTTTTGGCACCTAAAACATCGATTTTCAGCATGTTTTGGGCCTGTATCTTGAAAATACTCTAACACGGAGCAGGCATGTACAGATCGCTTCTTTGACCCCTAAATATCGAATTTTCGGGTGTTTTGGGCCTTAATTTGAGATATCGACTTTTTGGCACCTAAAATATCGATTTTTAGCATGTTTTTAGCCAATATTTTGAAAATATTCTAGCACTGAGTAGGCATGTACAGATTGCTTCTGGGACACCAAAATATTGAATTTTTGGGTGTTTAGGTGCTGAATTTGAGATATAAACGGGTACAGAAGATGCATGCACATATTGACTTTTGGGCACCTAAAAGATCGATTTTTAGCATGTTTTTAGCCTATATTTTGAAAATATTCTAGCACTGAGTAGGCATGTACAGATTGCTTCTGGGACACCAAAATATCGAATTTTCGGGTGTTTTGAGCCTGAATTTGAGATATAAACGGGTACAGAAGATACATGCACATATTGACTTTGGGCATCTAAAATATCGATTTTCAGCATGTTTTGGGCATGTATTTTGAAAATACTCTAACACGGAGTGGGCATGTACAGATCGATTGCTTCTGGGACCCCAAAATATCGAATTTTCGGGTGTTTAGGGGCTGAATTTTAGATATAAACGGGTACAGAAGATGCATGCATATATCGACTTTTGGGCAACTAAAAGATCGATTTTGAGTATGTTTTTGGCCTGTATTTTGAAAGTACTCTAACACGTAGTAGGCATGTACAGATCGCTTCTGGAACCCCTAAATATCGAATTTTCGGGTTTTTTGGGCCTTAATTTGAGATATCGCCATTACCCACCTAAAATATCGATTTTCAAAATGTTTTTGGCCTTTATTTTGAAAATACTCTATCACGGAGTAGGCATGTACAGATCGCTTCAGGGACCCCAAAATATCGAATTTTCGGGTGTTTAGGGCCATAATTTGAGATATAAACGGGTACAGAAGATGCATGCACATATCGACTTTTGGGCACCTAAAAGATCGATTTTCAGTATGTTTTTGGCCTGTATTTTGAAAATACTCTAACACAGAGTAGGCATGTACAGATCGCTTCTGGGACCCCTAAATATCGAATTTTCGGGTGTTTTGGTACTGAATTTGAGATATCGACTTTTTGGCACCTAAAATATCGATTTTTAGCATGTTTTTGGCCTATATTTTGAAAATATTCTAGCACTGAGTAGGCATGTACAGATTGCTTCTGGTACCCCAAAATATTGAATTTTCGGGTGTTTTGAGCCTGAATTTGAGATATAAACGGGTACAGAAGATACATGCACATATTGACTTTGGGCATCTAAAATATCGATTTTCAGCATGTTTTTGGCCTGTATTTTGAAAATACTCTAACACGGAGTAGGCATGTACAGATTGCTTCTGGGACCCCAAAATATCGAATTTTCGTGTGTTTTGAGCCTGAATTTGAGATATAAACCCGTACTGAAGATGCATGCACATATCGACTTTTGGGCACCGAAAACATCGATTTTGAGCATGTTTTGGGCCTGTATTTTGAAAATACTCTAACACGAAGTACGCATGTACAGATCGGTTCTGGGACCCCAAAATATCGAATTTTCGGGTGTTTTGGGCCTAAATTTGAGATATCGCCTTTACGCACCTAAAATTTCGATTTTTAGCATGTTTTGAGCCTATATTTTAAAAATATTTTAGTACTGAGTAGGCATGTACAGATCGCTTCTGGGACCCCAAAATATCGAATTTTCAGGTGTTTTGAGCCTGAATTTGAGATATAAACGAGTACAGAAGATGCAGGCACATATCGACTTTTGGGCACCTAAAATATCGATTTTGAGCATGTTTTAAGCCTATATTTTGAAAACATTCTAGCACTGAGTAGGCATGTACAGATGGCTTCTGAGACCAAAAAAAAAAAAATTTTTCGGGTGTTTTGAGCTTGAACTTGAGATATAAACGAGTATAGAAGATGCATACACATATTGACTTTGGACACCAAAAATATCAATTTTTATCATGTTTTTAGCCTATATTTTGAAAATGTTCTAGCACTGAGTAGGCATGTACAGATTGCTTCTGGGACCAAAAAATATTGAATTTTCGGGTGTTTTGAGCCTGAATTTGAGATATAAACGGGTACAGAAGATACATGCACATATTGACTTTGGGCATCTGAAATATCGATTTTCAGCATGTTTTGGGCCTGTATTTTGAAAATACTCTAACACGGAGTAGGCTTGTACAGATCGCTTCTGGGACCCCAAAATATCGAATTTTTCGGGTGTTTTGAGCTTTAATTTGAGATATAAACGGGTACTGAAGATGCATGCACATATCGACTTTTGGGCACCTAAAAGATCGATTTTGAGCATGTTTTGGGCCTGTATTTTGAAAATACTCTAACACGAAGTAGGCATGTACAGATCGCTTCTGGGACCCCAAAATATCGAATTTTCGGGTGTTTTGGGCCTGAATTTGAGATATCGCCTTTACGCAACTAAAATATCGATTTTGAGCCTATATTTTGAAAATATTCTAGCACTGAGTAGGCATGTACAGATCGCTTCTGGGACCCCAAAATATCGAATTTTCGGGTGTTTTGAGCCTGAATTTGAGATATAAACGAGTACAGAAGATGCATGCACATATCGACTTTTGGGCACCTAAAATATCGATTTTGAGCATGTTTTGAGCCTATATTTTTAAAACATTATAGCACTGAGTAGGCATGTACAGATCGCTTCTGGGACCCCAAAATATCGAATTTTCGGTTTTTTTGAGCCTGAATTTGAGATATAAAGGAGTATAGAAGATGCATACACATATTGACTTTGGGCACCAAAAATATCAATTTTCAGCATGTTTTGGGCCTGAATTTTGAAAATACTCTAACACGGAGTAGGCATGTACAGATTGCTTCTGGGACCCCAAAATAACGAATTTTCGGGTGTTTTGAGCCGGAATTTGAGATATAAACGGGTACAGAAGATACATGCACATATTGACTTTGGGCATCTAAAATATCGATTTTCAGCATGTTTTTGGCTTGTATTTTGAAAATACTCTAACACGGAGTAGGCATGTACAGTTCGCTTCTGGGACCCCAAAATATCGAATTTTCGGGTTTTTTGAGCCTGAATTTGAGATATAAACGGGTACTGAAGATGCATGCACATATCGACTTTTGGGCACCTAAAATATCGATTTTTAGCATGTTTTGAGCCTATATTTTGAAAATATTTTAGCACTGAGTAGCCATGTACAGATCGCTTCTGGGACCCCAAAATATCGAGTTTTCGGGTGTTTTGAGCCTGAATTTGAGATATAAACGAGTACAGAAGATGCAGGCACATAACGAGTTTTGGGCACCTAAAATATCGATTTTGAGCATATTTTGAGACTATATTTTGAAAACATTCTAGCACTGAGTAGGCATGTACAGATCGCTTCTGGGACCCCAAAATATCGAATTTTCGGGTGTTTTGAGCCTGAATTTGAGATATAAACGAATATAGAAGATGCATACACATATTGACTTTGGGCACCAAAAATATCAATTTTTAGCATGTTTTTAGCCTATATTTTGAAAATATTCTAGCACTGAGTAGGCATGTACATATTGCTTCTGGGACCCCAAAATATTGAATTTTCGGGTGTTTTGAGCCTGAATTTGAGATATAAACGAGTATAGAAAATGCATACACATATTAAATTTTGGGCACCAAAAATATCAATTTTTAGCATGTTTTTAGCCTATATTTTGAAAATATTCTAGCACTGAGTAGGCATGTACAGATCGCTTCTGGGACCCCAAAAAATCGAATTTTCGCGTGTTTTGAGCCTGAATTTGAGATATAAACGAGTACAGAAGATGCATGCACATATCGACTTTTGGGCACCTAAAATATCGATTTTGAGCATGTTTTGAGCCTATATTTTGAAAATATTCTAGCACTGAGTAGGCATGTACAGATCGCTTCTGGGACCCCAAAATATCGAATTTTCGGGTGCTTTGAGCTTGAATTTAAGATATAAACGAGTATAGAAGATGCATACTCATATTGACTTTGGGCACCAAAAATATCAATTTTCAGCATGTTTTGGGCCTGAATTTTGAAAATACTCTAACACGGAGTAGGCATGTACAGATCGCTTCTGGGACCCCAAAATATCGAATTTTCGGGTGTTTTGGGCCAGAATTTGAGATATAAACGGGTACAGAAGATGCATGCACATATCGACTTTTCGGCACCTAAAAGATCGATTTTCAGTATGTTTTTGGCCTGTATTTTGAAAATACTCTAACACGGAGTAGGCATGTACAGATCGCTTCTGGGACCCCTAAATATCGAAGTTTCGGGTGTTTTGGGACTGAATTTGAGATATCGACTTTTTGGCACCTCTAATATCGATTTTGAGCATGTTTTGAGCCTATATTTTGAAAATATTCTAGCACTGAGTAGGCATGTACAGATCGCTTCTGGGACCCCAAAATATCGAATTTTCGGGTGTTTTGGGCCAGAATTTGAGATATAAACGGGTACAGAAGATGCATGCACATATCGATTTTTGGGCACATAAAAGATCGATTTTCAGTATGTTTTTAGCCTGTATTTTGAAAATACTCTAACACGTAATAGGCATGTACAGATCCCTTCTGGGACCCCTAAATAATGAATTTTCGGGTGTTTTGGGACTGAATTTGAAATTTTGACTTTTTGGCACCTAAAATATCGATTTTTAGCATGTTTTGAGCCTATATTTTGAAAACATTCTAGCACTGAGTAGGCATCGACAGATCATTTCTGGGACCCAAAAATATCGAATTTTCGGGTGTTTTGAGCCTGAATTTGAAATATAAACGAATATAGAAGATGCATACACATATTGACTTTGGGCACCAAAAATATCGATTTCCAGCATGTTTTAAGCCTGAATTTTGAAAATACTCTAACACGGAGTAGGCATGTACAGATCGCTTTTGGGACCCCAAAATATCGAATTTTCGATTGATTAGGGCCAGAATTTGAGATATAAATGGGTACAGAGGATGCATGCACATATCGACTTTTGGGCACCTAAAAGATCGATTTTCAGTATGTTTTTGGCCTATATTTTGAAAATACTCTAACACGAAGTAGGCATGTACAGATCCCTTCTGGGACCCCTAAATATCGAATTTTCGGGTGATTTGGGACTGAATTTGAGATATCGACTTTTTGGCACCTAAAATGTCGATTTTTAGCATGTTTTTAGCCTATATTTTGAAAATATTCTAGCACTGAGTAGGCATGTACAGATTGTTTCTGGGACCCCAAAATATTGAATTTTCGGGTGTTTTGAGCCTGAATTTGATATATAAACGGATACAGAAGATACATGCACATATTGACTTTGTGCATCTAAAATATCGATTTTCAGCATGTTTTCGGCCTGTATTTTGAAAATATTCTAACACGGAGTAGGCATGTACAGATCGCTTCTGGGACCCCAAAATATCGAATTTTCGGGTGTTTTGGGCCTGAATTTGAGATATCGCCTTTATGCACCCTAAATATCGATTTTTAGCATGTTTTGAGCCTATATTTTGAAAATATACTGGCACTAAGTAGGCATGTACAAATCGCTTCTGGGACCCCTAAATATCGAATTTTCGGGTGTTTTGACCTTGAATTTGAGATATAAACGAGTACAGAAGATGCATGCACATATCGACTTTTGAGCACCTAAAATATCGATTTTGAGCATGTTTTGATCCTATATTTTGAAAACATTCTAGCACTGAGTAGGCATGTACAGATCGCTTCTGGGACCCCTAAATATCGAATTTTCGGGTGTTTTGAGCCTGAATTTGAGATATAAACGAGTATAGAAGATGCATACACATATTGACTTTGGGCACCAAAAATATCAATTTTCAGCATGTTTTGGGTCTGAATTTTGAAAATACTTTAACACGCAGTTGGCATGTACAGATCGCTTCTGGGACCCCAAAATATCGAATTTTCGGGTGTTTTGGGACTGAATTTGAGATATCGACTTTTTGGCACCTAAAAGATCTATTTTTAGCATGTTTTTAGCCTTTATTTTGAAAATATTCTAGCACTGAGTAGGCATGTACAGATTGCTTCTAGGACCCCAAAATATTGAATTTGCGAGTGTTTTGAGCCTGAATTTGAGATATAAACGGGTACAGAAGATACATGCACATATTGACTTTGGGCATCTAAAATATCGATTTTCAGCATGTTTTGGGCCTGTATTTTGAAAATACTCTAACACGGAGTAGGCATGTACAGATCGCTTCTGGGACCCCAAAATATCGAATTTTCGGGTGTTTTGGGCCAGAATTTGAGATATAAACGGGTACTGAAGATGCATGCACATATCGACTTTTGGGCACCTAAAACATCGATTTTGAGCATGTTTTGGGCATGTATTTTGAAAATACTCTAACACGAAGTAGGCATGTACAGATCGCTTATGGGACCCCAAAATATCGAATTTTCGGGTGTTTTGGGCCTGAATTTGAGATATCGCCTTTACGCACCTTAAATATCGATTTTTAGCATGTTTTGAGCCTATATTTTGAAAATATTCTAGAACTGAGTAGGCATGTACAGATCGCTTCTGGGACCCCAAAATATCGAATTTTCGGGTGTTTTGAGCCTGAATTTGAGATATAAACGAGTACAGAAGATGCATGCACATATCGACTTTTGGGCACCTAAAATATCGATTTTGAGCATGTTTTGATCCTATATTTTGAAAACATTCTAGCACTGAGTAGGCATGTACAGATCGCTTCTGGGACCCCAAAATATCGAATTTTCGGGTGTTTTGAGCCTGAATTTGAGATATAAACGAGAATAGAAGATGCATACACATATTGACTTTGGGCCCCAAAAATATCAATTTTCAGCATGTTTTGGGCCTGAATTTTGAAAATACTCTAACGCGGAGTAGGCATGTACAGATCGCTTCTGGGACCCCAAAATATCGAATTTTCGGGTGTTTTGGGCCAGAATTTGAGATATAAACGGGTACAGAAGAAGCATGCACATATCGACTTTTGGGCACCTAAAAGATCGATTTTCAGTATGTTTTTGGCCTGTATTTTGAAAATACTCTAACACGGAGTAGGCATGTACAGATCGCTTCTGGGACCCCTAAATATCGAAGTTTCGGGTGTTTTGGGACTGAATTTGAGATATCGACTTTTTGGCACCTAAAATATCGATTTTGAGCATGTTTTGAGCCTTTATTTTGAAAATATTCTGGCACTGAGTAGGCATGTACAGATCGCTTCTGGGACCCCAAAATATCGAATTTTCGGGTGTTTTGAGCATGAATTTGAGATATAAACGGGTACAGAAGATACATGCACATATAGACTTTGGGCATCTAAAATATCGATTTTTAGCATGTTTTGGGACTGTATTTTGAAAATACTCTAACACGGAGTAGGCATGTACAGATCGCTTCTGGGACCCCAAAATATCGAATTTTCGGGTGTTTTGAGCCTTAATTTGAGATATAAACAGGTACTGAAGATGCATGCACATATCGACTTTTTGGCACCTAAAACATCGATTTTGAGCATGTTTTGGGCCTGTATTTTGAAAATACTCTAACACGAAGTAGGCATGTACAGAGCGCTTCTGGGACCCCAAAATATCGAATTTTCGGGTGTTTTGGGCCTGAATTTGAGATATCGCCTTTGCGCACCTAAAATATCGATTTTGATCATGTTTTGAGCCTATATTTTGAAAATATTCTAGAACTGAGTAGGCATGTACAGATCGCTTCTGGGACCCCAAAATATCGAATTTTCGGGTGTTTTGAGCCTGAATTTGAGATATAAACGAGTATAGAAGATGCATACACATATTGCCTTTGGGCACCAAAAATATCAATTTTCAGCATGTTTTGGGTCTGAATTTTGAAAATACTCTAACACGCAGTAGGCATGTACAGATCGCTTCTGGGACCCCAAAATATCGAATTTTCGGGTGTTTTGGGACTGAATTTGAGATATCGACTTTTTGGCACCTAAAAGATCTATTTTTAGCATGTTTTTAGCCTTTATTTTGAAAATATTCTAGCTCTGAGTAGGCATGTACAGATTGCTTCTGTTACCCCAAAATATTGAATTTTCGAGTGTTTTGAGCCTGAATTTGAGATATAAACGGGTACAGAAGATACATGCACATATTGACTTTGGGCATGTAAAATATCGATTTTCAGCATGTTTTGGGCCTGTATTTTGAAAATACTCTAACACGGAGTAGGCATGTACAGATCGCTTCTGGGACCTCAAAATATCGAATTTTCGGGTGTTTTGAGCCTTAATTTGAGATATAAACGGGTACTGAAGATGCATGCACATATCGACTTTTGGGCACCTAAGACATAGATTTTGAGCATGTTTTGGGCCTGTATTTTGAAAATACTCTAACACGAAGTAGGCATGTACAGATCGCTTCTGGGACCCCGAAATATCGAATTTTCGGGTGTTTTGGGCCTGAATTTGAGATATCGCCTTTACGCACCTAAAATATCGATTTTTAGCATGTTTTGAGCCTATATTTTGAAAATATTCTAGAACTGAGTAGGCATGTACAGATCGCTTCTGGGACCCCAAAATATCGAATTTTCGGGTGTTTTGAGCCTGAATTTGAGATATAAACGAGTACAGAAGATGCATGCACATATCGACTTTTGGGCATCTAAAATATCGATTTTGAGCATGTTTTGATCCTATATTTTGAAAACATTCTAGCAATGAGTAGGCATGTACAGATCGCTTCTGGGACCCCAAAATATCGAATTTTCGGGTGTTTTGGGCCTGAATTTGAGATATCGCCTTTACGCACCTAAAATATCGATTTTTAGCATGTTTTGAGCCTATATTTTGAAAATATTCTAGAACTGAGTAGGCATGTACAGATCGCTTCTGGGAACCCAAAATATCGAATTTTCGGGTGTTTTGAGCCTGAATTTGAGATATAAACGAGTATAGAAGATGCATACACATATTGACTTTGGGCCCCCAAAATATCAATTTTCAGCATGTTTTGGGCCTGAATTTTGAAAATACTCTAACGCGGAGTAGGCATGTACAGATCGCTTCTGGGACCCCAAAATATCGAATTTTCGGGTGTTTTGGGCCAGAATTTGAGATATAAACGGGTACAGAAGATGCATGCACATATCGACTTTTGGGCACCTAAAAGATCGATTTTTTGTATGTTTTTGGCCTGTATTTTGAAAATACTCTAACACGGAGAAGGCATGTACAGATCGCTTCTGGGACCCCTAAATATCGAAGTTTCGGGTGTTTTGGGACTGAATTTGAGATATCGACTTTTTGGCACCTAAAATATCGATTTTGAGCATGTTTTGAGCCTATATTTTGAAAATATTCTAGCACTGAGTAGGCATGTACAGATCGCTTCTGGGACCCCAAAATATCGTATTTTCGGGTGTTTTGAGCATGAATTTGAGATATAAACGGGTACTGAAGATGCATGCACATATCGACTTTTGGGCACTTAAAACATCGATTTTGAGCATGTTTTGGGCCTGTAATTTGAAAATACTCTAACACGAAGTAGGCATGTACAGATCGCTTCTGGGACCCAAAAATATCGAATTTTCTGGAGTTTTGGGCCTGAATTTAAGATATCGCCTTTACGCACCTAAAATATCGATTTTTAGCTTGTTTTGAGCCTATATTTTGAAAATATTTTTGCACTGAGTAGGCATGTACAGATCGCTTCTGAGACCCCAAAATATCTAATTTTCGGGTGTTTTGAGCATGAATTTGAGATATAAACGAGTACAGAAGATGCAGGCACATATCGACTTTTGGGCACCTAAAATATCGATTTTGAGCATATTTTGAGCCTATATTTTGAAAACATTCTAGCACTGAGTAGGCATGTACAGATCGCTTCTATGACCCAAAAATATCGAATTTTCGGGTGTTTTGAGCATGAATTTAAGATATAAACGAGTATAGAAGATGCATACACATATTGACTTTGGGCATCTAAAATATCGATTTTGAGCATGTTTTAGGCCTGTATTTTGAAAATACTCTAACACGAATTAGGCATGTACAGATCGCTTCAGGGACCCCAAAATATCGAATTTTGGGGTGTTTTGGGCCTGATTTTGAGATATCGACTTTACGCACCTAAAATATCGATTTTTAGCATGTTTTGAGCCTATATTTTGAAAATATTCTAGCACTGAGTAGGCAGGTACAGATCACTTCTAGGACCCAAAAATATCGAATTTTCGGGTGTTTTGAGCCTGAATTTGAGATATAAACAAGTACAGAAGATGCATGCACATATCGACTTTTGGGCACCTAAAATATCGATTTTGAGCATGTTTTGAGCCTATATTTTGAAAACATTCTAGCACTGAGTAGGCATGTACAGATCGCTTCTGGGACCTCAAAATATCGAATTTTCGGGTGTTTTGGGCGTGAATTTGAGATACCGCCTTTACGCACCTAAAATATCGATTTTTAGCATGTTTTGAGCCTATATTTTGAAAAATTCTAGCACTGAGTATGCATGTACTGATCGCTTCTGGGACCCCAAAATATCGAATTTTCGGGTGTTTTGAGCCTGAATTTGAGATATAAACGAGTACAGAAGATGCATGCACATATCGACTCTTGGGCACCTAAAATATCGATTTTGAGCATGTTTTGAGCCTATATTTTGAAAACATTCTAGCACTGAGTAGGCATGTACAAATCGCTTCTGGGACCCCAAAAATCGAATTTTCGGGTGTTTTGAGCCTGAATTTGAGATATAAACGAGTATAGAAGATGCATACACATATTGACTTTGGGCCCCAAAAATATCAATTTTCAGCATGTTTTGGGCCTGAATTTTGAAAATACTCTAACGCGGAGTAGGCATGTACAGATCGCTTCTGGGACCCCAAAATATCGAATTTTCGGGTGTTTTGAGCCAGAATTTGAGATATAAACAGGTACAGAAGATGCATGCACATATCGACTTTTGGGCACCTAAAAGATCGATTTTCAGTATGATTATGGCCTGTATTTTGAAAATACTCAAACACGGCGAAGGCATGTACAGATCGCTTCTGGGACCCCTAAATATCGAATTTTTGGTTGTTTTGAGCATGAATTTGAGATATAAACGGGTACTGAAGATGCATGCACATATCGACTTTTGGGCACCTAAAACATCGATTTTGAGCATGTTTTGGGCCTGTATTTTGAAAATACTCTACCACGAAGTAGGCATGTACTGATCGCTTCTGGGACCCCAAAATATCGAATTTTCGGGTGTTTTGGGACTGAATTTGAGATATCGCCTTTACGGACCTAAAATATCGATTTTTAGCATGTTTTGAGCCTATATTTTGAAAATATTTTAGCACTGATTAGGCATGTACAGATCGCTTCTGAGACCCCAAAATATCGAATTTTCGGGTGTTTTGAGCCTGAATTTGAGATATAAACGAGTATAGAAGATGCATACACATATTGACTTTGGGCATCTAAAATATCGATTTTGAGCATGTTTTAGGCTTGTATTTTGAAAATACTCTAACACGAAGTAGGCATGTACAGATCGCTTCTGGGACCCCAAAATATCGAATTTTCGGGTGTTTTGGGCCTGATTTTGAGATATCGACTTTACGTACCTAAAATATCGATTTTGAGCATGTTTTGAGCCTATATTTTGAAAATATTCTAGCACTGAGAATGCATGTACAGATCGCTTCTGGGACCCCAAAATATCGAATTTTCGGGTGTTTTGAGCCTGAATTTGAGATATAAACAAGTACAGAAGATGCATGCACATATCGACTTTTGGGCACCTAAAATATCGATTTTGAGCATGTTTTGAGCCTATATTTTGAAAACATTCTAGCACTGAGTAGGCATGTACAGATCGCTTCTGGGACCTCAAAATATCGAATTTTCGGGTGTTTTGGGCCTGAATATGAGATACCGACTTTACGCACCTAAGATATCGATTTTTAGCATGTTTTGAGCCTATATTTTGAAAATATTCTAGCACTGAGTAAGTAGGCATGTACTGATCGCTTCTGGGACCCCAAATTATCGAATTTTCGGGTGTTTTAAGCCTGAATTTGAGATATAAACGAGTACAGAAGATGCATGCACATATCGACTCTTGGGCACCTAAAATATCGATTTTGACCATGTTTTGAGCCTATATTTTGAAAACATTCTAGCACTGAGTAGGCATGTACAGATCGCTTCTGGGACCCCAAAATATCGAATTTTCGGGTGTTTTGAGCCTGAATTTGAGATATAAACGAGTATAGAAGATGCATACACATATTGACTTTGGGCACCAAAAATATCGATTTTCAGCATGTTTTGGGCCTGAATTTTGAAAATACTCTAACACGGAGTAGGCATGTACAGACCGCTTCCTGGACCTCAAAATATCTAATTTTCGGGTGTTTAGGGCCAGAATTTGAGATATAAACGGGTACAGAAGATGCATGCACATATCGACTTTTGGGCACCTAAAAGATCGATTTTCAGTATGTTTTTGGCCTGTATTTTGAAAATACTCTAACACGGAGAAGGCATGTACAGATCGCTTCTGGGACCCCTAAATATCGAAGTTTCGGGTGTTTTGGGCCTGAATTTGAGATATCGACTTTTTGGCACCTAAAAGATCGATTTTGAGCATGTTTTTACCCTATATTTTTAAAACATTCTAGCACTGAGTAGGCATGTACAGATCATTTCTAGGACCCCAAAATATCGAATTTTCGGGTATTTTGAGCCTGAATTTGAAATATAAACGAGTATAGAAGATGCATACACATATTGACTTTGGGCACCAAAAATATCGATTTTCAGCATGTTTTAAGCCTGAATTTTGAAAATACTCTAACACGGAGTAGGCATGTACAGATCGCTTTTGGGATCCCAAAATATCGAATTTTCGGGTATTTAAGGCCAGAATTTGATATATAAACGGGTACAGAGGATGCATGCACATATCGAATTTTGGGCACCTAAAAAATCGATTTTCAGTATGTTTTTGGCCTGTATTTTGAAAATACTCTAACACGGAGTAGGCATGTACAGATCCCTTCTGGGACCCCTAAATATCGTATTTTCGGGTGTTTTGGGACTGAATTTGAGATATCGACTTTTTGGCACCTAAAATATCGATTTTTAGCATGTTTTGAGCCTATATTTTGAAAATATTCTAGCACTGAGTAGGCATGTACAGATCGCTTCTGGGACCCTTAAATATCGAATTTTCGGGTGTTTTTAGCTTGAATTTGAGATATAAACGAGTACAGAAGATGCATGCACATATCGACTTTTGGGCACTTAAAATATCGATTTTGAGCATGTTTTGAGCCTATATTTTGAAAACATTCTAGCACTGAGTAGGCATCTAGAGATCGCTTCTGGGACCCAAAAATATCAAATTTTCGGGTGTTTAGGGCCAGAAATTGAGATATAAACGGGTACAGAAGATGCATGCACATATCGACTTTTGGGCACCTAAAAGATCGATTTTCAGTATGTTTTTGGCCTATATTTTGAAAATACTCTAACACGAAGTAGGCATGTACAGATCCCTTCTGGGAAACCTAAATATCGAATTTTCGGGTGATTTGGGACTGAATTTGAGATATCGACTTTTTGGCACCTAAAAGATCGATTTTTAGCATGTTTTTAGCCTATATTTTGAAAATATTCTAGCACTGAGTAGGCATGTACAGATTGTTTCTGGGACCCCAAAATATTGAATTTTCGGGTGTTTTGAGCCTGAATTTGATATATAAACGGGTACAGAAGATACATGCACTTATTGACTTTGTGCGTCTAAAATATCGATTTTCAGCATGTTTTGGGCCTGTTTTTTGATAATGCTCTAACACGGAGTAGGCATGTACAGATCGCTTCTGGGACCCCAAAATATCGAATTTTCGGGTGTTTTTAGCATGAATTTGAGATATAAACGGGTACTGAAGATGCATGCACATATCGACTTTTTGGCACCTAAAACATCGATTTTGAGCATGTTTTGGGCCTGTATTTTGAAAATACTCTAACACGGAGTAGGCATGTACAGATCGCTTCTGGGACCCCAAAATATCGAATTTTCGGGTGTTTTGGGCCTGAATTTGTGATATCGCCTTTACGCACCTAAAATATCGATTTTTAGCATGGTTTGAGCCAATATTTTGAAAATATTCTAGCACTGAGTAGGCATGTACAGATCGCTTCTGGGACCCCAAAATATTGAATTTTCGGGTTTTTTTAGCTTGAATTTGAGATATAAACGAGTACAGAAGATGCATGCACATATTGACTTTTGGGCACCTAAAATATCGATTTTGAGCATGTTTTGAGCCTATATTTTGAAAACATTCTAGCACTGAGTAGGCATGTACAGATCGCTTCTGGGACCCCTAAATATCGAATTTTCGGGTGTTTTGGGCGTTAATTTGAGATATCGACTTTTTGGCACTTAAAATATCGATTTTTAGCATGTTTTTAGCCTATATTTTGAAAATATTCTAGCACTGAGTAGGCATGTACAGATTGCTTCTGGGACCCCAAAATATTGAATTTTCGGGTGTTTTGAGCCTGAATTTGAGATATAAACGGGTACAGAAGATACATGCACATATTGACTTTGGGCATCTAAAATATCGATTTTCAGCATGTTTTGGGCCTTTATTTTGAAAATACTCTAACACGGAGTAGTCATGTACAGATCGCTTCTGGGAACCCAAAATATCGAATTTTCGGGTGTTTTGAGCCTGAATTTGAGATATAAACGGGTACTGAAGATGCATGCACATATCGACTTTTTGGCACCTAAAAAATCGATTTTGAGCATGTTTTGGGCCTGTATTTTGAAAATACTCTAACACGGACCAGGCATGTACAGATCGCTTCAGGGACCCCTAAATATCGAATTTTCGGGTGTTTTGGGCCTAAATTTGAGATATCGACTTTTTGGCACCTAAAATATCGATTTTTAGCATGTTTTTAGCCTATATTTTGAAAATATTTTAGCACTGAGTAGGCATGTACAGATTGCTTCTGGGACCCCAAATTTTGAATTTTCGGGTGTTTAGGGCCAGAATTTGAGATAAAACAGGTACAGAAGATGCATGCACATATCGACTTTTGGGCACCTAAAAGATCGATTTTCAGTATGTTTTTGGCCTGTATTTTGAAAATACTCTAACACGGAGAAGGCATGTACAGATCGCTTCTGGGACCCCTAAATATCGAATTTTCGGGTGTTTTGGAACTGAATTTGAGATATCGACTTTTTGGCACCTAAAAGATCGATTTTTAGCATGTTTTTAGCCTATATTTTGAAAATATTCTAGCACTGAGTTCCCATGTACAGATTGCTTCTGGGACCCCAAAATATTGAATTTTCGGGTGTTTTGAGCCTGAATTTGAGATATAAACGGGTACAGAAGATACATGCACATATTGACTTTGGGCATCTAAAATATCGATTTTCAGCATGTTTTGGGCCTGTATTTTGAAAATACTCTAACACGGAGTAGGCATGTACAGATCGCTTCTGGGACCCCAAAATATTGAATTTTCGGGTGTTTAGGGCCAGAATTTGAGATATAAACGGGTACAGAAAATGCATGCACATATCGACTTTTGGGCACCTAAAAGATCGATTTTGAGCATGTTTTTGGCCTGTATTTTGAAAATACTCTAACACGGAGTAGGCATGTACAGATCCCTTCTGGGACCCCTAAATATCGAATTTTCGGGTGTTTTGGGCCTTAATTTGAGATATCGACTTTATGGCACCTAAAATATCGATTTTTAGCATGTTTTTAGCCTATATTTTGAAAATATTCTAGCACTGAGTTCACATGTACAGATTGCTTCTGGGACCCCAAAATATTGAATTTTCGGGTGTTTTGAGCCTGAATTTGAGACATAAACGGGTACAGAAGATTCATGCACATATCGACTTTTGGGCACCTAAAACATCGATTTTGAGCATGTTATGGGCCTATATTTT
Organism: Petrolisthes cinctipes; assembly: GCA_033782935.1. Lineage (NCBI taxonomy): Eukaryota > Metazoa > Arthropoda > Malacostraca > Decapoda > Porcellanidae > Petrolisthes > Petrolisthes cinctipes. The sequence continues at coordinate 767,736 of JAWQEG010000369.1, forward strand.
GAAAAACTTCTAGCACTGAGTAGGCATGTACAGATCGCTTCTGGGACCCCAAAATATCGAATTTTCGGGTGTTTTGAGCCTGAATTTGAGATATAAACGAGTATAGAAGATGCATACACATATTGACTTTGGGCACCAAAAATATCGATTTTCAGCATGTTTTGGGCCTGAATTTTGAAAATACTCTAACACGGAGTAGGCATGTACAGATCGCTTCTGGGACCCCAAAATATCGAATTTTCGGGTGTTTAGGGCCAGAATTTGAGATATAAACGGGTACAGAAGATGCATGCACATATCGACTTTTGAGCACCTAAAAGATCGATTTTCAGTATGTTTTTGGCCTGTATTTTAAAAATACTCTAACACGGAGTAGGCATGTACAGATCGATTCTGGGACACCTAAATATCGAAGTTTCGGGTGTTTTGGGACTGAATTTGAGATATCGACTTTTTGGCACCTAAAATATCGATTTTTAGCATGTTTTTAGCCTATATCTTGAAAATATTCTAGCACTGAGTAGGCATGTACAGATCGCTTCTGGGACCCCAAAATATCGATTTTTCGGGTGTTTTGAGCTTGAATTTGAGATATAAACGAGTACGGAAGATGCATGCACATATCGACTTTTGGGCACCTAAAATATCGATTTTGAGCATATTTTGAGCCTATATTTTAAAAACATTCTAGCACTGAGTAGGCATGTATAGATCGCTTCTGGGACCCAAAAATATCGAATTTTCGGGTGTTTAGGGCCAGAATTTGAGATATAAACGGGTACAGAAGATGCATGCACATATCGACTTTTGGGCACCAAAAAGATCGATTTTCAGTATGTTTTTGGCCTGTATTTTGAAAATACTCTAACACGGAGTAGGCATGTACAGATCGCTTCTGGGACCCCTAAATATCGAAGTTTCGGGTGTTTTGGGACTGAATTTGAGATATCGACTTTTTGGCACTTAAAATATCGATTTTTAGCATGTTTTTAGCCTATATTTTGAAAATATTCTAGCACTGAGTAGGCATGTACAGATTGCTTCTGGGACCCCAAAATATTGAATTTTCGGGTGTTTTGAGCCTGAATTTGAGATATAAACGGGTACAGAAGATACATGCACATATTGACTTTGGGCATCTAAAATATCGATTTTCAGCATGTTTTGGGCCTGTATTTTGAAAATACTCTAACACGGAGTAGGCATGTACAGATCGTTTCTGGGAACCCAAAATATCGAATTTTCGGGTGTTTTGGAACTGAATTTGAGATATCGACTTTTTGGCACCTAAAAGATCGATTTTTAGCATGTTTTTAGCCTATATTTTGAAAATATTCTAGCACTGAGTAGGCATGTACAGATCGCTTCTGGGATCCCAAAATATTGAATTTTCGGGTGTTTAGGGCAAGAATTTGAGATATAAACGGGTACAGAAAATGCATGCACATATCGACTTTTGGGCACCTAAAAGATCGATTTTGAGCATGTTTTTGGCCTATATTTTGAAAATACTCTAACACGGAGTAGGCAAGTAAAGATCGCTTCTGGGACCCCTAAATATCGAATTTTCGGGTGTTTTGGGCCTTAATTTGAGATATCGACTTTATGGCACCTAAAATATCGATTTTTAGCACATTTTTAGCCTATATTTTGAAAATATTCTAGCACTGAGTTCACATGTACAGATTGCTTCTGGGACCCCAAAATATGGAATTTTCGGGTGTTTTGAGCCTGAATTTGAGACATAAACGGGTACAGAAGATTCATGCACATATCGACTTTTGGGCACTTAAAACATCGATTTTGAGCATGTTATGGGCCTATAATTTGAAAACATTCTAGCACTGAGTAGGCATGTACAAATCGCTTCTGGGACCCCAAAATATCGAATTTTCGGGTGTTTTGAGCCTGAATTTGAGATATAAACGAGTATAGAAGATGCATACACATATTGACTTTGGGCACCAAAAATATCGATTTTCAGCATGTTTTTGGCCTGAATTTTGAAAATACTCTAACACGGAGTAGGAATGTACAGATCGCTTCTGGGACCCCAAAATATCGAATTTTCGGGTGTTTAGGGCCAGAATTTGAGATATAAACGGGTACAGAAGATGCATGCACATATCGACTTTTGAGCACCTAAAAGATCGATTTTCAGTATGTTTTTGGCCTGTATTTTGAAAATACTCTAACACGGAGTAGGCATGTACAGATCGATTCTGGGACACCTAAATATCGAAGTTTCGGGTGTTTTGGGACTGAATTTGAGATATCGACTTTTTGGCACCTAAAATATCGATTTTTAGCATGTTTTTAGCCTATATCTTGAAAATATTCTAGCACTGAGTAGGCATGTACAGATCGCTTCTGGGACCCCAAAATATCGAATTTTCGGGTGTTTTGAGCTTGAATTTGAGATATAAACGAGTACAGAAGATGCATGCACATATCGACTTTTGGGCACCTAAAATATCGATTTTGAGCATATTTTGAGCCTATATTTTAAAAACATTCTAGCACTGAGTAGGCATGTATAGATCGCTTCTGGGACCCAAAAATATCGAATTTTCGGGTGTTTAGGGCCAGAATTTGAGATATAAACGGGTACAGAAGATGCATGCACATATCGACTTTTGGGCACCAAAAAGAACGATTTTCAGTATGTTTTTGGCCTGTATTTTGAAAATACTCTAACACGGAGTTGGCATGTACAGATCGCTTCTGGGACCCCTAAATATCGAATTTTCGGGTGTTTTGGGACTGAATTTGAGATATCGACTTTTTGGCACCTAAAAGATCGATTTTTAGCATGTTTTTAGCCTATATCGTGAAAATATTCTAGCACTGAGTAGGCATGTACAGATCGCTTCTGGGACCCCAAAATATCGAATTTTCGGGTGTTTTGAGCATGAATTTGAGATATAAACGAGTACGGAAGATGCATGCACATATCGACTTTTGGGCACCTAAAATATCGATTTTGATCATATTTTGAACCTATATTTTGAAAACATTCTAGAACTGAGTAGGCATGTACAGATCGCTTCTGGGACCCAAAAATATCGAAGTTTCGGGTGGTTAGGGCCATAATTTGAGATATAAACGGGTACAGAAGATGCATGCACATATCGACTTTTGGGCACCTAAAAGATCGATTTTCAGTATGTTTTTGGCCTATATTTTGAAAATACTCTAACACGGAGTAGGCATGTACAGATCGCTTCTGGGACCCCAAAATATCAAATTTTCGGGAGTTTTGAGCCTGAATTTGAGATATATACGGGTACTGAAGATGCATGCACATATCGACTTTTTGGCACCTAAAACATCGATTTTGAGCATGTTTTGGGCCTGTATTTTGAAAATACTCTAACACGGAGTAGGCATGAATAGATCGCTTCTGGGACCCCAAAATATCGAATTTTGCGGGTGTTTTGGGACATAATTTGAGATATCGACTTTTTGGCACCTAAAATATCGATTTTTAGCATATTTTTAGCCTATATTTTGAAAATATTCTAGCACTGAGTAGGCATGTACAGATTGCTTCTGGGACCCCAAAATATTGAATTTCCGGGTTTTTAGGGCCAGAATTTGAGATATAAACGGGTACAGATGATGCATGCACATATCGACTTTTGGGCACCTAAAAGATCGATTTTCAGTATGTTTTTGGCCTGTATTTTAAAAATACTCTAACACGGAGAAGGCATGTACAGATCGCTTCTGGGACCCCTAAATATCGAATTTTCGGGTGTTTTGGGACTGAATTTGAGATATCGACTTTTTGGCACCTAAAAGATCGATTTTTAGCATGTTTTTAGCCTATATTTTGAAAATATTCTAGCACTGAGTTCGCATGTGCAGATTGCTTCTGGGACCCCAAAATATTGAATTTTCGGGTGTTTTGAGCCTGAATTTGAGATATAAACGGGTACAGAAGATACATGCACATATTGACTTTGGGCATCTAAAATATCGATTTTCAGCATGTTTTGGGCAAGTATTTTGAAAATACTCTAACACGGAGTAGGCATGTACAGATCGCTTCTGGGACCCCAAAATATTGAATTTTCGGGTGTTTTGAGCCTGAATTTGAGATATAAACGGGTACTGAAGATGCATGCACATATCGACTTTTGGGCACCTAAAACATCGATTTTGAGCATGTTATGGGCCTGTATTTTGTAAATACTCTAACACGGAGTAGGCATGAATAGATCGCTTCTGGGACCCCAAAATATCGAATTTTGCAGGAGTTTTGGGCAAGAATTTGAGATATCGCCTTTACGCACCTAAAATATCGATTTTTAGCATTTTTTGAGCCTATATTTTGAAAATATTCTAGCACTGAGTAGGCATGTACAGATCGCTTCTGGGACCACAATATATCGAATTTTCGGGTGTTTTGAGCCTGAATTTGAGATATAAACGAGTACCGAAGATGCATGCACATATCGACTTTTGGGCACCTAAAAGATCGATTTTCAGTATGTTTTTGGCCTGTATTTTGAAAATACTCTACCACGGAGTAGGCACGTACAGATCGCTTCTGGGAAAACTAAATATCGAATTTTCGGGTGTTTTTGGACTGAATTTGAGATATCGACTTTTTGGCACCTAAAAGATCGATTTTTAGCATGTTTTTAGCCAATATTTTGAAAATATTCTAGCACTGAGTAGGCATGTACAGATCGCTTCTGGGACCCCAAAATATCGAATTTTCGGGTGTTTAGGGCCAGAATTTGAGATATAAACGGGTACAGAAGATGCATGCACATATCGACTTTTGGGCTCCTAAAATATCGATTTGGAGCATGTTTTGAGCCAATATTTTGAAAACATTCTAGCACTGAGTAGGCGTGTACAGATCGCTTCTGGGACCCCAAAATATCGAAGTTTCGGGTGTTTTGGGACTGAATTTGAGATATCGACTTTTTGGCACTTAAAATATCGATTTTTAGCTTTTTTTTAGCCTATATTTTGAAAATTTTCTAGCACTGAGTAGGCATGTACAGATTGCTTCTGGGACCTCAAAATATTGAATTTTCGGGTGTTTTGAGCCTGAATTTGAGATATAAACGGGTACAGAAGATACATGCACATATTGACTTTGGGCATCTAAAATATCGATTTTCAGCATGTTTTGGGCCTGTATTTTGAAAATACTCTAACACGGAGTAGGCATGTACAGATCGCTTCTGGGACCCCAAAATATTGAATTTTCGGGTGTTTAGGGCCAGAATTTGAGATATAAACGGGTACAGAAAATGCATGCACATATCGACTTTTGGGCACCTAAAAGATCGATTTTCAGTATGTTTTTGGCAATTATTTTGAAAATACTCTAACACGGAGTAGGCATGTACAGACCGCTTCTGGGACCCCTAAATATCGAATTTTCGGGTGTTTTGGGCCTTAATTTGAGATATCGACTTTATGGCACCTAAAATATCGATTTTTAGCATATTTTTAGCCTATATTTTGAAAATATTCTAGCACTGAGTAGGCATGTACAGATTGCTTCTGGGACCCCAAAATATTGAATTTTAGGGTGTTCAGGGCCAGAATTTGAGATATAAACGGGTACAGAAGATGCATGCACATATTGACTTTTGGGCACCTAAAAGATCGATTTTCAGTATGTTTTTGGCCTGTATTTTGAAAATACTCTAACACGGAGAAGGCATGTACAGATCGCTTCTGGGACCCCTAAATATCGAATTTTCGGGTGTTTTGGGACTGAATTTGAGATATCGACTTTTTGGCACCTAAAAGATCGATTTTTAGCGTGTTTTTAGCCTATATTTTGAAAATATTCTAGCACTGAGTTCGCATGTACAGATTGCTTCTGGGACCCCAAAATATTGAATTTTCGGGTGTTTTGAGCCTGAATTTGAGACGTAAACGGGTACAGGAGATTCATGCACATATCGACTTTTGGGCACCTAAAACATCGATTTTGAGCATGTTATGGGCCTATATTTTGAAAACATTCTAGCACTGAGTTGGCATGTACAGATTGCTTCTGGGAGCCCAAAATATCGAATTTTCGGGTGTTTTGAGCCTGAATATGAGATATAAACGAGTATAGAAGATGCATACACATATTGACTTTGGGCATCTAAAATATCGATTTTCAGCATGTTTTGGGCATGTATTTTGAAAATACTCTAACACGGAGTAGGCATGTACAGATCGCTTCTGGGACCCCAAAATATTGAATTTTCGGGTGTTTTGAGCCTGAATTTGAGATATAAACGGGTACTGAAGATGCATGCACATATCGACTTTTGGGCACCTAAAACATCGATTTTGAGCATGTTATGGGCCTGTATTTTGTAAATACTCTAACACGGAGTAAGCATGAATAGATCGCTTCTGGGACCCCAAAATATCGAATTTTGCGGATGTTTTGGGCCAGAATTTGAGATATCGCCTTTACGCACCTAAAATATCGATTTTTAGCATTTTTTGAGCCTATTTTTTGAAAATATTCTAGCACTGAGTAGGCATGTACAGATCGCTTCTGGGACCCCAATATATCGAATTTTCGGGTTTTTTGAGCCTGAATTTGAGATATAAACGAGTACAGAAGATGCATGCACATATCGACTTTTGGGCACCTAAAATATCGATTTTGAGCATGTTTTGAGCCTATATTTTGAAAACATTCTAGTACTGAGTAGGCATGTACAGATAGCTTCTGGGATCCCAAAATATCGAATTTTCGGGTGTTTTGAGCCTGAATTTGAGATATAAACGAGTATAGAAGATGCATACACATATTGACTTTGGCCACCAAAAATATTGATTTTCAGCATGTTTTGGGCCTGAATTTTGAAAATACTCTAACACGGAGTAGGCATGTACAGATCGCTTCTGGGACCCCAAAATATCGAAGTTTCGGGTGTTTTGGGACTGAATTTGAGATATCGACTTTTTGGCACTTAAAATATCGATTTTTAGCATGTTTTTAGCTTATATTTTGAAAATTTTCTAGCACTGAGTAGGCATGTACAGATTGCTTCTAGGACCCCAAAATATTGAATTTTCGGGTGTTTTGAGCCTGAATTTGAGATATAAACGGGTACTGAAGATACATGCACATATTGACTTTGGGCATGTAAAATATCGATTTTCAGCATGTTTTGGGCCTGTATTTTGAAAATACTCTAACACGGAGTAGGCATGTACAGATCGCTTCTGGGACCCCAAAATATTGAATTTTCGGGTGTTTAGGGCCAGAATTTGAGATATAAACGGGTACAGAAAATGCATGCACATATCGACTTTTGTGCACCTAAAAGATCGATTTTCAGTATGTTTTTGGCCTGTATTTTGAAAATACTCTACCACGGAGTAGGCATGTACAGATCGCTTCTGGGACCACTAAATATCGAATTTTCGGGTGTTTTTGGACTGAATTTGAGATATCGACTTTTTGGCACCTAAAAGATCGATTTTTAGCATGTTTTTAGCCAATATTTTGAAAATATTCTAGCACTGAGTAGGCATGTACAGATCGCTTCTGGGACCCCAAAATATCGAATTTTCGGGTGTTTAGGGCCAGAATTTGAGATATAAACGGGTACAGAAGATGCATGCACATATCGACTTTTGGGCTCCTAAAATATCGATTTGGAGCATGTTTTGAGCCTATATTTTGAAAACATTCTAGCACTGAGTAGGCATGTACAGATCGCTTCTGGGACCCCAAAATATCGAAGTTTCGGGTGTTTTGGGACTGAATTTGAGATATCGACTTTTTGGCACTTAAAATATCGATTTTTAGCATGTTTTTAGCCTATATTTTGAAAATTTTCTAGCACTGAGTAGGCATGTACAGATTGCTTCTGGGACCCCAAAATATTGAATTTTCGGGTGTTTTGAGCCTGAATTTGAGATATAAACGGGTACAGAAGATACATGCACATATTGACTTTGGGCATCTAAAATATCGATTTTCAACATGTTTTGGGCCTGTATTTTGAAAATACTCTAACACGGAGTAGGCATGTAACGATCGCTTCTGGGACCCCAAAATATTGAATTTTCGGGTGTTTAGGGCCAGAATTTGAGATATAAACGGGTACAGAAAATGCATGCACATATCGATTTTTGGGCACCTAAAAGATCGATTTTCAGTATGTTTTTGGCAATTATTTTGAAAATACTCTAACACGGAGTAGGCATGTACAGATCGCTTCTGGGACCCCTAAATATCGAATTTTCGGGTGTTTTGGGCCTTAATTTGAGATATCGACTTTATGGCACCTAAAATATCGATTTTTAGCATATTTTTAGCCTATATTTTGAAAATATTCTAGCACTGAGTAGGCATGTACAGATTGCTTCTGGGACCCCAAAATATTGAATTTTCGGGTGTTTAGGTCCAGAATTTGAGATATAAACGGGTACAGAAAATGCATGCACATATCGACTTTTGGGCACCTAAAAGATCGATTTTCAGTATGTTTTTGGCCTGTATTTTGAAAATACTCTACCACGGAGTAGGCATGTACAGATCGCTTCTGGGACCACTAAATATCGAATTTTCGGGTGTTTTTGGACTGAATTTGAGATATCGACTTTTTGGCACCTAAAAAATCGATTTTTAGCATGTTTTTAGCCAATATTTTGAAAATATTCTAGCACTGAGTAGGCATGTACAGATCGCTTCTGGGACCCCAAAATATCGAATTTTCGGGTGTTTAGGGCCAGAATTTGAGATATAAACGGGTACAGAAAATGCATGCACATATCGACTTTTGGGCACCTAAAAGATCGATTTTCAGTATGTTTTTGGCAATTATTTTGAAAATACTCTAACACGGAGTAGGCATGTACAGATCGCTTCTGGGACCCCTAAATATCGAATTTTCGGGTGTTTTGGGCCTTAATTTGAGATATCGACTTTATGGCACCTAAAATATCGATTTTTAGCATATTTTTAGCCTATATTTTGAAAATATTCTAGCACTGAGTAGGCATGTACAGATTGCTTCTGGGACCCCAAAATATTGAATTTTAGGGTGTTTAGGGCCAGAATTTGAGATATAAACGGGTACAGAAGATGCATGCACATATTGACTTTTGGGCACCTAAAAGATCGATTTTCAGTATGTTTTTGGCCTGTATTTTGAAAATACTCTAACACGGAGAAGGCATGTACAGATCGCTTCTGGGACCCCTAAATATCGAATTTTCGGGTGTTTTGGGACTGAATTTGAGATATCGACTTTTTGGCACCTAAAAGATCGATTTTTAGCATGTTTTTAGCCTATATTTTGAAAATATTCTAGCACTGAGTTCGCATGTACAGATTGCTTCTGGGACCCCAAAATATTGAATTTTCGGGTGTTTTGAGCCTGAATTTGAGACGTAAACGGGTACAGGAGATTCATGCACATATCGATTTTTGGGCACCTAAAACATCGATTTTGAGCATGTTATGGGCCTATATTTAGAAAACATTCTAGCACTGAGTTGGCATGTACAGATCGCTTCTGGGACCCCAAAATATCGAATTTTCGGGTGTTTTGAGCCTGAATTTGAGATATAAACGAGTATAGAAGATGCATGCACATATCGACTTTTGAGCACCTAAAAGATCGATTTTCAGTATGTTTTTGGCCTGTATTTTGAAAATACTCTAACACGGAGTAGGCATGTACAGATCGATTCTGGGACACCTAAATATCGAAGTTTCGGGTGTTTTGGGACTGAATTTGAGATATCGACTTTTGGCACCTAAAAGATCGATTTTTAGCATGTTTTTAGCCTATATTTTGAAAATATTCTAGCACTGAGTTCGCATGTGCAGATTGCTTCTGGGACCCCAAAATATTGAATTTTCGGGTGTTTTGAGCCTGAATTTGAGATATAAACGGGTACAGAAGATACATGCACATATTGACTTTGGGCATCTAAAATATCGATTTTTCGCATGTTTTGGGCATGTATTTTGAAAATACTCTAACACGGAGTAGGCATGTACAGATCGCTTCTGGGACCCCAAAATATTGAATTTTCGGGTGTTTTGAGCCTGAATTTGAGATATAAACGGGTACTGAAGATGCATGCACATATCGACTTCTGGGCACCTAAAACATCGATTTTGAGCATGTTATGGGCCTGTATTTTGTAAATACACTAACACGGAGTAGGCATGTTAAGATCGCTTCTGGGACCCCAAAATATCGAATTTTGCGGGTGTTTTGGGCCAGAATTTGAGATATCGCCTTTTCGCACCTAAAATATCGATTTTTAGCATTTTTTGAGCCTATATTTTGAAAATATTCTAGCACTGAGTAGGCATGTACAGATAGCTTCTGGGACCCCAATATATCGAATTTTCGGGTTTTTTGAGCCTGAATTTGAGATATAAATGAGTACAGAAGATGCATGCACATATCGACTTTTGGGCACCTAAAATATCGATTTTGAGCATGTTTTGAGCCTATATTTTGAAAACATTCTAGTACTGAGTAGACATGTACAGATAGCTTCTGGGATCCCAAAATATCGAATTTTCTAGTGTTTTGAGCCTGAATTTGAGATATAAACGAGTATAGAAGATGCATACACATATTGACTTTGGGCACCAAAAATATCGATTTTCAGCATGTTTTGGGCCTGAATTTTGAAAATACTCTAACACGGAGTAGGCATGTACAGATCGCTTCTGGGACCCCAAAATATCGAAGTTTCGGGTGTTTTGGGACTGAATTTGTGATATCGACTTTTTGGCACTTAAAATATCGATTTTTAGCATGTTTTTAGCCTATATTTTGAAAATTTTCTAGCACTGAGTAGGCATGTACAGATTGCTTCTGGGACCCCAAAATATTGAATTTTCGGGTGTTTTGAGCCTGAATTTGAGATATAAACGGGTACAGAAGATACATGCACATATTGACTTTGGGCATCTAAAATATCGATTTTCAGCATGTTTTGGGCCTGTATTTTGAAAATACTCTAACACGGAGTAGGCATGTACAGATCGCTTCTGGGACCCCAAAATATTGAATTTTCGGGTGTTTAGGGCCAGAATTTGAGATATAAACGGGTACAGAAAATGCATGCACATATCGACTTTTGGGCTCCTAAAAGATCGATTTTCAGTATGTTTTTGGCCTGTATTTTGAAAATACTCTAACACGGAGTAGGCATGTACAGATCGCTTCTGGGACCCCTAAATATCGAATTTTCGGGTGTTTTGGGCCTTAATTTGAGATATCGACTTTACGGCACCTAAAATATCGATTTTTAGCATATTTTTAGCCTATATTTTGAAAATATTCTAGCACTGAGTAGGCATGTACAGATTGCTTCTGGGACCCCAAAATATTGAATTTTAGGGTGTTTAGGGCCAGAATTTGAGATATAAACGGGTACAGAAGATGCATGCACATATTGACTTTTGGGCACCTAAAAGATCGATTTTCAGTATGTTTTTGACCTGTATTTTAAAAATACTCTAACACGGAGAAGGCATGTACAGATCGCTTCTGGGACCCCTAAATATCGAATTTTCGGGTGTTTTGGGACTGAATTTGAGATATCGACTTTTTGGCACCTAAAAGATCGATTTTTAGCATGTTTTTAGCCTATATTTTGAAAATATTCTAGCACTGAGTTCGCATGTACAGATTGCTTCTGGGACCCCAAAATATTGAATTTTCGGGTGTTTTGAGCCTGAATTTGAGACATAAACGGGTACAGGAGATTCTTGCACATATCGACTTTTGGGCACCTAAAACATCGATTTTGAGCATGTTATGGGCCTATATTTTGAAAACATTCTAGCACTGAGTTGGCATGTACAGATCGCTTCTGGAACCCCAAAATATCGAATTTTCGGGTGTTTTGAGCCTGAATTTGAGATATAAACGAGTATAGAAGATGCATACACATATTGACTTTGGGCACCAAAAATATCGATTTTCAGCATGTTTTGGGCCTGAATTTTGAAAATACTCTTAAACGGAGTACGCTTTTACAGATCGCTTCTGGGACCCCAAAATATCGAATTTTCGGGTGTTTTGAGCCTGAATTTGAGATATAAACGAGTATAGAAGATGCATGCACATATCGACTTTTGAGCACCTAAAAGATCGATTTTCAGTATGTTTTTGGCCTGTATTTTGAAAATACTCTAACACGGAGTAGGCATGTACAGATCGATTCTGGGACACCTAAATATCGAAGTTTCGGGTGTTTTGGGACTGAATTTGAGATATCGACTTTTGGCACCTAAAAGATCGATTTTTAGCATGTTTTTAGCCTATATTTTGAAAATATTCTAGCACTGAGTTCGCATGTGCAGATTGCTTCTGGGACCCCAAAATATTGAATTTTCGGGTGTTTTGAGCCTGAATTTGAGATATAAACGGGTACAGAAGATACATGCACATATTGACTTTGGGCATCTAAAATATCGATTTTTCGCATGTTTTGGGCATGTATTTTGAAAATACTCTAACACGGAGTAGGCATGTACAGATCGCTTCTGGGACCCCAAAATATTGAATTTTCGGGTGTTTTGAGCCTGAATTTGAGATATAAACGGGTACTGAAGATGCATGCACATATCGACTTCTGGGCACCTAAAACATCGATTTTGAGCATGTTATGGGCCTGTATTTTGTAAATACTCTAACACGGAGTAGGCATGAATAGATCGCTTCTGGGACCCCAAAATATCGAATTTTGCGGGTGTTTTGGGCTAGAATTTGAGATATCGCCTTTTCGCACCTAAAATATCGATTTTTAGCATTTTTTGAGCCTATATTTTGAAAATATTCTAGCACTGAGTAGGCATGTACAGATAGCTTCTGGGACCCCAATATATCGAATTTTCGGGTTTTTTGAGCCTGAATTTGAGATATAAACGAGTACAGAAGATGCATGCACATATCGACTTTTGGGCACCTAAAATATCGATTTTGAGCATGTTTTGAGCCTATATTTTGAAAACATTCTAGTACTGATTAGACATGTACAGATAGCTTCTGGGATCCCAAAATATCGAATTTTCGGGTGTTTTGAGCCTGAATTTGAGATATAAACGAGTATAGAAGATGCATACACATATTGACTTTGGGCACCAAAAATATCGATTTTCAGCATGTTTTGGGCCTGAATTTTGAAAATACTCTAACACGGAGTAGGCATGTACAGATCGCTTCTGGGACCCCAAAATATCGAAGTTTCGGGTGTTTTGGGACTGAATTTGTGATATCGACTTTTTGGCACTTAAAATATCGATTTTTAGCATGTTTTTAGCCTATATTTTGAAAATTTTCTAGCACTGAGTAGGCATGTACAGATTGCTTCTGGGACCCCAAAATATTGAATTTTCGGGTGTTTTGAGCCTGAATTTGAGATATAAACGGGTACAGAAGATACATGCACATATTGACTTTGGGCATCTAAAATATCGATTTTCAGCATGTTTTGGGCCTGTATTTTGAAAATACTCTAACACGGAGTAGGCATGTAGAGATCGCTTCTGGGACCCCAAAATATTGAATTTTCTGGTGTTTAGGGCCAGAATTTGAGATATAAACGGGTACAGAAAATGCATGCACATATCGACTTTTGGGCTCCTAAAAGATCGATTTTCAGTATGTTTTTGGCCTGTATTTTGAAAATACTCTAACACGGAGTAGGCATGTACAGATCGCTTCTGGGACCCCTAAATATCGAATTTTCGGGTGTTTTGGGCCTTAATTTGAGATATCGACTTTACGGCACCTAAAATATCGATTTTTAGCATATTTTTAGCCTATATTTTGAAAATATTCTAGCACTGAGTAGGCATGTACAGATTGCTTATGGGACCCCAAAATATTGAATTTTAGGGTGTTTAGGGCCAGAATTTGAGATATAAACGGGTACAGAAGATGCATGCACATATTGACTTTTGGGCACCTAAAAGATCGATTTTCAGTATGTTTTTGGCCTGTATTTTAAAAATACTCTAACACGGAGAAGGCATGTACAGATCGCTTCTGGGACCTCTAAATATCGAATTTTCGGGTGTTTTGGGACTGAATTTGAGATATCGACTTTTTGGCACCTAAAAGATCGATTTTTAGCATGTTTTTAGCCTATATTTTGAAAATATTCTAGCACTGAGTTCGCATGTACAGATTGCTTCTGGGACCCCAAAATATTGAATTTTCGGGTGTTTTGAGCCTGAATTTGAGACATAAACGGGTACAGGAGATTCTTGCACATATCGACTTTTGGGCACCTAAAACATCGATTTTGAGCATGTTATGGGTCTATATTTTGAAAACATTCTAGCACTGAGTTGGCATGTACAGATCGCTTCTGGGACCCCAAAATATCGAATTTTCGGGTGTTTTGAGCCTGAATTTGAGATATAAACGAGTATAGAAGATGCATGCACATATCGACTTTTGAGCACCTAAAAGATCGATTTTCAGTATGTTTTTGGCCTGTATTTTGAAAATACTCTAACACGGAGTAGGCATGTACAGATAGATTCTGGGACACCTAAATATCGAAGTTTCGGGTGTTTTGGAACTGAATTTGAGATATCGACTTTTGGCACCTAAAAGATCGATTTTTAGCATGTTTTTAGCCTATATTTTGAAAATATTCTAGCGCTGAGTTCGCATGTGCAGATTGCTTCTGGGACCCCAAAATATTGAATTTTCGGGTGTTTTGAGCCTGAATTTGAGATATAAACGGGTACAGAAGATACATGCACATATTGACTTTGGGCATCTAAAATATCGATTTTTCGCATGTTTTGGGCATGTATTTTGAAAATACTCTAACACGGAGTAGGCATGTACAGATCGCTTCTGGGACCCCAAAATATTGAATTTTCGGGTGTTTTGAGCCTGAATTTGAGATATAAACGGGTACTGAAGATGCATGCACATATCGACTTCTGGGCACCTAAAACATCGATTTTGAGCATGTTATGGGCCTGTATTTTGTAAATACACTAACACAGAGTAGGCATGAATAGATCGCTTCTGGGACCCCAAAATATCGAATTTTGCGGGTGTTTTGGGCCAGAATTTGAGATATCGCCTTTTCGCACCTAAAATATCGATTTTTAGCATTTTTTGAGCCTATATTTTGAAAATATTCTAGCACTGAGTAGGCATGTACAGATAGCTTCTGGGACCCCAATATATCGAATTTTCGGGTTTTTTGAGCCTGAATTTGAGATATAAACGAGTACAGAAGATGCATGCACATATCGACTTTTGGGCACCTAAAATATCGATTTTGAGCATGTTTTGAGCCTATATTTTGAAAACATTCTAGTACTGAGTAGACATGTACAGATAGCTTCTGGGATCCCAAAATATCGAATTTTCGGGTGTTTTGAGCCTGAATTTGAGATATAAACGAGTATAGAAGATGCATACACATATTGACTTTGGGCACCAAAAATATCGATTTTCAGCATGTTTTGGGCCTGAATTTTGAAAATACTCTAACACGGAGTAGGCATGTACAGATCGCTTCTGGGACCCCAAAATATCGAAGTTTCGGGTGTTTTGGGACTGAATTTGTGATATCGACTTTTTGGCACTTAAAATATCGATTTTTAGCATGTTTTTAGCCTATATTTTGAAAATTTTCTAGCACTGAGTAGGCATGTACAGATTGCTTCTGGGACCCCAAAATATTGAATTTTCGGGTGTTTTGAGCCTGAATTTGAGATATAAACGGGTACAGAAGATACATGCACATATTGACTTTGGGCATCTAAAATATCGATTTTCAGCATGTTTTGGGCCTGTATTTTGAAAATACTCTAACACGGAGTAGGCATGTACAGATCGCTTCTGGGACCCCAAAATATTGAATTTTCGGGTGTTTAGGGCCAGAATTTGAGATATAAACGGGTACAGAAAATGCATGCACATATCGACTTTTGGGCTCCTAAAAGATCGATTTTCAGTATGTTTTTGGCCTGTATTTTGAAAATACTCTAACACGGAGTAGGCATGTACAGATCGCTTCTGGGACCCCTAAATATCGAATTTTCGGGTGTTTTGGGCCTTAATTTGAGATATCGACTTTACGGCACCTAAAATATCGATTTTTAGCATATTTTTAGCCTATATTTTGAAAATATTCTAGCACTGAGTAGGCATGTACAGATTGCTTCTGGGACCCCAAAATATTGAATTTTAGGGTGTTTAGGGCCAGAATTTGAGATATAAACGGGTACAGAAGATGCATGCACATATTGACTTTTGGGCACCTAAAAGATCGATTTTCAGTATGTTTTTGACCTGTATTTTAAAAATACTCTAACACGGAGAAGGCATGTACAGATCGCTTCTGGGACCCCTAAATATCGAATTTTCGGGTGTTTTGGGACTGAATTTGAGATATCGACTTTTTGGCACCTAAAAGATCGATTTCTAGCATGTTTTTAGCCTATATTTTGAAAATATTCTAGCACTGAGTTCGCATGTACAGATTGCTTCTGGGACCCCAAAATATTGAATTTTCGGGTGTTTTGAGCCTGAATTTGAGACATAAACGGGTACAGGAGATTCTTGCACATATCGACTTTTGGGCACCTAAAACATCGATTTTGAGCATGTTATGGGCCTATATTTTGAAAATATTCTAGCACTGAGTTGGCATGTACAGATCGCTTCTGGAACCCCAAAAAATCGAATTTTCGGGTGTTTTGAGCCTGAATTTGAGATATAAACGAGTATAGAAGATGCATACACATATTGACTTTGGGCACCAAAAATATCGATTTTCAGCATGTTTTGGGCCTGAATTTTGAAAATACTCTTAAACGGAGTACGCTTTTACAGATCGCTTCTGGGACCCCAAAATATCGAATTTTCGGGTGTTTTGAGCCTGAATTTGAGATATAAACGAGTATAGAAGATGCATGCACATATCGACTTTTGAGCACCTAAAAGATCGATTTTCAGTATGTTTTTGGCCTGTATTTTGAAAATACTCTAACACGGAGTAGGCATGTACAGATCGATTCTGGGACACCTAAATATCGAAGTTTCGGGTGTTTTGGGACTGAATTTGAGATATCGACTTTTGGCACCTAAAAGATCGATTTTTAGCATGTTTTTAGCCTATATTTTGAAAATATTCTAGCACTGATTTCGCATGTGCAGATTGCTTCTGGGACCCCAAAATATTGAATTTTCGGGTGTTTTGAGCCTGAATTTGAGATATAAACGGGTACAGAAGATACATGCACATATTGACTTTGGGCATCTAAAATATCGATTTTTCGCATGTTTTGGGCATGTATTTTGAAAATACTCTAACACGGAGTAGGCATGTACAGATCGCTTCTGGGACCCCAAAATATTGAATTTTCGGGTGTTTTGAGCCTGAATTTGAGATATAAACGGGTACTGAAGATGCATGCACATATCGACTTCTGGGCACCTAAAACATCGATTTTGAGCATGTTATGGGCCTGTATTTTGTAAATACTCTAACACGGAGTAGGCATGAATAGATCGCTTCTGGGACCCCAAAATATCGAATTTTGCGGGAGTTTTGGGCTAGAATTTGAGATATCGCCTTTTCGCACCTAAAATATCGATTTTTAGCATTTTTTGAGCCTATATTTTGAAAATATTCTAGCACTGAGTAGGCATGTACAGATAGCTTCTGGGACCCCAATATATCGAATTTTCGGGTTTTTTGAGCCTGAATTTGAGATATAAACGAGTACAGAAGATGCATGCACATATCGACTTTTGGGCACCTAAAATATCGATTTTGACCATGTTTTGAGCCTATATTTTGAAAACATTCTAGTACTGAGTAGACATGTACAGATAGCTTCTGGGATCCCAAAATATCGAATTTTCGGGTGTTTTGAGCCTGAATTTGAGATATAAACGAGTATAGAAGATGCATACACATATTGACTTTGGGCACCAAAAATATCGATTTTCAGCATGTTTTGGGCCTGAATTTTGAAAATACTCTAACACGGAGTAGGCATGTACAGATCGCTTCTGGGACCCCAAAATATCGAAGTTTCGGGTGTTTTGGGACTGAATTTGTGATATCGACTTTTTGGCACTTAAAATATCGATTTTTAGCATGTTTTTAGCCTATATTTTGAAAATTTTCTAGCACTGAGTAGGCATGTACAGATTGCTTCTGGGACCCCAAAATATTGAATTTTCGGGTGTTTTGAGCCTGAATTTGAGATATAAACGGGTACAGAAGATACATGCACATATTGACTTTGGGCATCTAAAATATCGATTTTCAGCATGTTTTGGGCCTGTATTTTGAAAATACTCTAACACGGAGTAGGCATGTACAGATCGCTTCTGGGACCCCTAAATATCGAATTTTCGGGTGTTTTGGGCCTTAATTTGAGATATCGACTTTACGGCACCTAAAATATCGATTTTTAGCATATTTTTAGCCTATATTTTGAAAATATTCTAGCACTGAGTAGGCATGTACAGATTGCTTATGGGACCCCAAAATATTGAATTTTAGGGTGTTTAGGGCCAGAATTTGAGATATAAACGGGTACAGAAGATGCATGCACATATTGACTTTTGGGCACCTAAAAGATCGATTTTCAGTATGTTTTTGGCCTGTATTTTAAAAATACTCTAACACGGAGAAGGCATGTACAGATCGCTTCTGGGACCCCTAAATATCGAATTTTCGGGTGTTTTGGGACTGAATTTGAGATATCGACTTTTTGGCACCTAAAAGATCGATTTTTAGCATGTTTTTAGCCTATATTTTGAAAATATTCTAGCACTGAGTTCGCATGTACAGATTGCTTCTGTGACCCCAAAATATTGAATTTTCGGGTGTTTTGAGCCTGAATTTGAGACATAAACGGGTACAGGAGATTCTTGCACATATCGACTTTTGGGCACCTAAAACATCGATTTTGAGCATGTTATGGGCCTATATTTTGAAAACATTCTAGCACTGAGTTGGCATGTACAGATCGCTTCTGGGACCCCAAAATATCGAATTTTCGGGTGTTTTGAGCCTGAATTTGAGATATAAACGAGTATAGAAGATGCATACACATATTGACTTTGGGCACCAAAAATATCGATTTTCAGCATGTTTTGGGCCTGAATTTTGAAAATACTCTTAAACGGAGTACGCTTTTACAGATCGCTTCTGGGACCCCAAAATATCGAATTTTCGGGTGTTTAGGGCCAGAATTTGAGATATAAACGGGTACAGAAGATGCATGCACATATCGACTTTTGGGCACCTAAAAGATCGATTTTCAGTATGTTTTTGGCCTGTATTTTGAAAATACTCTAACACGGAGTAGGCATGTACAGATCGATTCTGGGACACCTAAATATCGAAGTTTCGGGTGTTTTGGGACTGAATTTGAGATATCGACTTTTTGGCACCTAAAAGATCGATTTTTAGCATGTTTTTAGCCTATATTTTGAAAATATTCTAGCACTGAGTTCGCATGTGCAGATTGCTTCTGGGACCCCAAAATATAGAATTTTCGGGTGTTTTGATCCTGAATTTGAGATATAAACGGGTACAGAAGATACATGCACATAATGACTTTGGGCATCTAAAATATCGATTTTCAGCATGTTTTGGGCATGTATTTTGAAAATACTCTAACACGGAGTAGACATGTACAGATCGCTTCTGGGACCCCAAAATATTGAATTTTCGGGTGTTTTGAGCCTGAATTTGAGATATAAACGGGTACTGAAGATGCATGCACATATCGACTTTTGGGCACCTAAAACATCGATTTTGAGCATGTTATGGGCCTGTATTTTGTAAATACTCTAACACGGAGAAGGCATGAATAGATCGCTTCTGGGACCCCAAAATATCGAATTTTGCGGGTGTTTTGGGCCAGAATTTGAGATATCGCCTTTACGCACCTAAAATATCGATTTTTAGCATTTTTTGAGCCTATATTTTGAAAATATTCTAGCACTGAGTAGGCATGTACAGATAGCTTCTGGGACCCCAATATATCGAATTTTCGGGTTTTTTGAGCCAGAATTTGAGATATAAACGAGTACAGAAGATGCATGCACATATCGACTTTTGGGCACCTAAAATATCGATTTTGAGCATGTTTTGAGCCTATATTTTGAAAACATTCTAGCACTGAGTAGGCATGTACAGATAGCTTCTGGGACCCCAAAATATCGAATTTTCGGGTGTTTTGAGCCTGAATTTGAGATATAAACGAGTATAGAAGATGCATACACATATTGACTTTGGGCACCAAAAATATCGATTTTCAGCATGTTTTGGGCCTGAATTTTGAAAATACTCTAACACGGAGTAGGCATGTACAGATCACTTTTGGGACCCCAAAATATCGAATTTTCGGGTGTTTAGGGCCAGAATTTGAGATATAAACGGGTACAGAAGATGCATGCACATATCGAATTTTGAGCACCTAAAAGAACGATTTTCAGTATGTTTTTGGCCTGTATTTTAAAAATACTCTAACACGGAGTAGGCATGTACAGATCGCTTCTGGGACCCCTAAATATCGAAGTTTCGGGTGTTTTGGGACTGAATTTGAGATATCGACTTTTTGGCACATAAAATATCGATTTTTAGCATGTTTTTAGCCTATATCTTGAAAATATTCTAGCACTGAGTAGGCATGTACAGATCACTTCTGGGACCCCAAAATATCGAATTTTCGGGTGTCTAGGGCCAGAATTTGAGATATAAAAGGGTACAGAAGATGCATGCACATATCGACTTTTGGGCACCTAAAATATCGATTTGGAGCATGTTTTGAGCCTATATTTTGAAAACATTCTAGCACTGAGTAGACATGTACAGATCGCTTCTGGGACCCCAAAATATCGAATTTTCGGGTGTTTTGAGCCTGAATTTGAGATATAAACGAGTATAGAAGATGCATACACATATTGACTTTGGGCACCAAAAATATCGATTTTCAGCATGCTTTGGGCCTGAATTTTGAAAATACTCTTACACGGAGTAGGCATCTACAGATCGCTTCTGTGACCGCAAAATATCGAATTTTCGGGTGTTTAGGGCCAGAATTTGAGATATAAACGGGTACAGAAGATGCATGCACATATCGACTTTTGAGCACCTAAAAGATCGATTTTCAGTATGTTTTTGGCCTGTATTTTGAAAATACTCTAACACGGAGTAGGCATGTACAGATCGCTTCTGGGACCCCTAAATATCGAAGTTTCGGGTGTTTTGGGACTGAATTTGAGATATCGACTTTTTGGCACCTAAAATATCGATTTTTAGCATGTTTTTAGCCTATATTTTGAAAATATTCTAGCACTGAGTAGGCATGTACAGATCAATTCTGGGACCTCAAAATATTGAATTTTCGGGTGTTTTGAGCTTCAATTTGAGATATAAACGGGTACAGAAGATACATGCACATAATGACTTTTGGCATCTAAAATATCGATTTTCAGCATGTTTTGGGCATGTATTTTGAAAATACTATAACACGGAGTAGACATGTACAGATCGCTTCTGGGACCCCAAAATATTGAATTTTCGGGTGTTTTGAGCCTAAATTTGAGATATAAACGGGTACTGAAGATGCATGCACATATCGACTTTTGGGCACCTAAAACATCGATTTTGAGCATGTTATGGGCCTGTATTTTGTAAATACTCTAACACGGAGAAGGCATGAATAGATCGCTTCTGGGACCCCAAAATATCGAATTTTGCGGGTGTTTTGGGCCAGAATTTGAGATATCGCCTTTACGCACCTAAAATATCGATTTTTAGCATTTTTTGAGCCTATATTTTGAAAATATTCTAGCACTGAGTAGGCATGTACAGATAGCTTCTGGGACCCCAATATATCGAATTTTCGGGTTTTTTGAGCCAGAATTTGAGATATAAACGAGTACAGAAGATGCATGCACATATCGACTTTTGGGCACCTAAAATATCGATTTTGAGCATGTTTTGAGCCTATATTTTGAAAACATTCTAGCACTGAGTAGGCATGTACAGATAGCTTCTGGGACCCCAAAATATCGAATTTTCGGGTGTTTTGAGCCTGAATTTGAGATATAAACGAGTATAGAAGATGCATACACATATTGACTTTGGGCACCAAAAATATCGATTTTCAGCATGTTTTGGGCCTGAATTTTGAAAATACTCTAACACGGAGTAGGCATGTACAGATCACTTTTGGGACCCCAAAATATCGAATTTTCGGGTGTTTAGGGCCAGAATTTGAGATATAAACGGGTACAGAAGATGCATGCACATATCGACTTTTGAGCACCTAAAAGAACGATTTTCAGTATGTTTTTGGCCTGTATTTTAAAAATACTCTAACACGGAGTAGGCATGTACAGATCGCTTCTGGGACCCCTAAATATCGAAGTTTCGGGTGTTTTGGGACTGAATTTGAGATATCGACTTTTTGGCACATAAAATATCGATTTTTAGCATGTTTTTAGCCTATATCTTGAAAATATTCTAGCACTGAGTAGGCATGTACAGATCACTTCTGGGACCCCAAAATATCGAATTTTCGGGTGTCTAGGGCCAGAATTTGAGATATAAACGGGTACAGAAGATGCATGCACATATCGACTTTTGGGCACCTAAAATATCGATTTGGAGCATGTTTTGAGCCTATATTTTGAAAACATTCTAGCACTGAGTAGGCATGTACAGATCGCTTCTGGGACCCCAAAATATCGAATTTTCGGGTGTTTTGAGCCTGAATTTGAGATATAAACGAGTATAGAAGATGCATACACATATTGACTTTGGGCACCAAAAATATCGATTTTCAGCATGCTTTGGGCCTGAATTTTGAAAATACTCTTACACGGAGTAGGCATCTACAGATCGCTTCTGTGACCGCAAAATATCGAATTTTCGGGTGTTTAGGGCTAGAATTTGAGATATAAACGGGTACAGAAGATGCATGCACATATCGACTTCTGAGCACCTAAAAGATCGATTTTCAGTATGTTTTTGGCCTGTATTTTGAAAATACTCTAACACGGAGTAGGCATGTACAGATCGCTTCTGGGACCCCTAAATATCGAAGTTTCGGGTGTTTTGGGACTGAATTTGAGATATCGACTTTTTGGCACCTATAATATCGATTTTTAGCATGTTTTTAGCCTATATTTTGAAAATATTCTAGCACTGAGTAGGCATGTACAGATCGATTCTGGGACCTCAAAATATTGAATTTTCGGGTGTTTTGAGCTTCAATTTGAGATATAAACGAGTACAGAAGATGCATGCACATATCGACTTTTGGGCATCTAAAATATCGATTTTGAGCATGTTTTGAGCCTATATTTTGAAAACATTCTAGCACTGAGTAGGCATGTACAGATCGCTTCTGGGACCTAAAAATATCGAATTTTCGGGTGTTTAGGGCCAGAATTTGAGATATAAACAGTTACAGAAGATGCATGCACATATCGATTTTTGGGCACCTAAAAGATCAATTTTCAGTATGTTTTTGGCCTGTACTTTGAAAATACTCTAACACGGAGTAGGCATGTACAGATCACATCTGGGACCCCAAAATATCGAATTTTCGGGCGTTTTGGGCCTAAATTTGAGATATCGACTTTTTGGCACCTAAAATATCGATTTATAGCATGTTTTTAGCCTATATTATGAAAATATTCTAGCACTGAGTAGGCATGTACAGATTGCTTCTGGGACCCCAAAATATCGAATTTCCGGGTGTTTAGGGCCAGAATTTGAGATATAAACGGGTACAGAAGATGCATGCACATATCGACTTTTGAGCACCTAAAAGAACGATTTTCAGTATGTTTTTGGCCTGTATTTTAAAAATACTCTAACACGGAGTAGGCATGTACAGATCGCTTCTGGGACCCCTAAATATCGAAGTTTCGGGTGTTTTGGGACTGAATTTGAGATATCGACTTTTTGGCACATAAAATATCGATTTTTAGCATGTTTTTAGCCTATATCTTGAAAATATTCTAGCACTGAGTAGGCATTTACAGATCACTTCTGGGACCCCAAAATATCGAATTTTCGGGTGTCTAGGGCCAGAATTTGAGATATAAACGGGTACAGAAGATGCATGCACATATCGACTTTTGGGCACCTAAAATATCGATTTGGAGCATGTTTTGAGCCTATATTTTGAAAACATTCTAGCACTGAGTAGACATGTACAGATCGCTTCTGGGACCCCAAAATATCGAATTTTCGGGTGTTTTGAGCCTGAATTTGAGATATAAACGAGTATAGAAGATGCATACACATATTGACTTTGGGCACCAAAAATATCGATTTTCAGCATGCTTTGGGCCTGAATTTTGAAAATACTCTTACACGGAGTAGGCATCTACAGATCGCTTCTGTGACCGCAAAATATCGAATTTTCGGGTGTTTAGGGCCAGAATTTGAGATATAAACGGGTACAGAAGATGCATGCACATATCGACTTCTGAGCACCTAAAAGATCGATTTTCAGTATGTTTTTGGCCTGTATTTTGAAAATACTCTAACACGGAGTAGGCATGTACAGATCGCTTCTGGGACCCCTAAATATCGAAGTTTCGGGTGTTTTGGGACTGAATTTGAGATATCGACTTTTTGGCACCTAAAAGATCGATTTTTAGCAAGTTATTAGCCTATATTTTGAAAATATTCTAGCACTGAGTAGGCATGTACAGATCACTTCTGGGACCCCAAAATATCGAATTTTCGGGTGTCTAGGGCCAGAATTTGAGATATAAACGGGTACAGAAGATGCATGCACATATCGACTTTTGGGCACCTAAAATATCGATTTGGAGCATGTTTTGAGCCTATATTTTGAAAACATTCTAGCACTGAGTAGGCATGTACAGATCGCTTCTGGGACCCCAAAATATCGAATTTTCGGGTGTTTTGAGCCTGAATTTGAGATATAAACGAGTATAGAAGATGCATACACATATTGACTTTGGGCACCAAAAATATCGATTTTCAGCATGCTTTGGGCCTGAATTTTGAAAATACTCTTACACGGAGTAGGCATCTACAGATCGCTTCTGGGACCGCAAAATATCGAATTTTCGGGTGTTTAGGGCCAGAATTTGAGATATAAACGGGTACAGAAGATACATGCACATATCGACTTTTGAGCACCTAAAAGATCGATTTTCAGTATGTTTTTGGCCTGTATTTTGAAAATACTCTAACACGGAGTAGGCATGTACAGATCGCTTCTGGGACCCCTAAATATCGAAGTTTCGGGTGTTTTGGGACCGAATTTGAGATTTCGACTTTTTGGCACCTAAAATATCGATTTTTAGCATGTTTTTAGCCTATATTTTGAAAATATTCTAGCACTGAGTAGGCATGTACAGATCGATTCTGGGACCTCAAAATATTGAATTTTCGGGTGTTTTGAGCTTCAATTTGAGATATAAACGAGTACAGAAGATGCATGCACATATCGACTTTTGAGCATCTAAAATATCGATTTTGAGCATGTTTTGAGCCTATATTTTGAAAACATTCTAGCACTGAGTAGGCATGTACAGATCGCTTCTGGGACCTAAAAATATCGAATTTTCGGGTGTTTAGGGCCAGAATTTGAGATATAAACAGTTACAGAAGATGCATGCACATATCGATTTTTGGGCACCTAAAAGATCAATTTTCAGTATGTTTTTGGCCTGTACTTTGAAAATACTCTAACACGGAGTAGGCATGTACAGATCACATCTGGGACCCCAAAATATCGAATTTTCGGGCGTTTTGGGCCTAAATTTGAGATATCGACTTTTTGGCACCTAAAATATCGATTTATAGCATGTTTTTAGCCTATATTATGAAAATATTCTAGCACTGAGTAGGCATGTACAGATTGCTTCTGGGACCCCAAAATATTGAATTTCCGGGTGTTTAGGGCCAGAATTTGAGATATAAACGGGTACAGAAGATGCATGCACATATCGACTTTTGAGCACCTAAAAGATCGATTTTCAGTATGTTTTTGGCCTGTATTTTGAAAATACTCTAACACGGAGTAGGCATGTACAGATCCATTCTGGGACCCCTAAATATCGAATTTTCGGGTGTTTTGGGACTGAATTTGAGATATCGACTTTTTGGCACCTAAAAGATCGATTTTTAGCAAGTTTTTAGCCTATATTTTGAAAATATTCTAGCACTGAGTAGGCATGTACAGATTGCTTCTGGGACCACAAAATATTGAATTTTCGGGTGTTTTGAGCCTGAATTTGAGATATAAACGGGTACAGAAGATACATGCACATATTGACTTTGGGCATCTAAAATATCGATTTTAAGCATGTTTTGGGCATGTATTTTGAAAATACTCTAACACGGAGTAGGCATGTACAGATCGCTTCTGGGACCCCAAAATATCGAATTTTCGGGTGTTTTGAGCCTGAATTTGAGATATAAACGGGTACTGAAGATGCATGCACATATCGACTTTTGGGCACCTAAAACATCGATTTTGAGCATGTTTTGGGCCTGTATTTTGTAAATACTCTAACACGGAGTAGGCATGTACAGATCGCTTCTGGGACCCCTAAATATCGAATTTTCGGGTGTTTTGGGACTGAATTTGAGATATCGACTTTTTGGCACCTAAAAGATCGATTTTTAGCATGTTTTTAGCCTATATTTTGAAAATATTCTAGCACTGAGTAGGCATGTACAGATCGATTCTGGGACCCCAAAATATCGAATTTTCGGGTGTTTTGAGCTTGAATTTGAGATATAAACGAGTACAGAAGATGCATGCACATATCGACTTTTGGGCACCTAAAATATCGATTTTGAGCATGTTTTGAGCCTATATTTTGAAAACATTCTAGCACTGAGTAGGCATGTACAGATCGCTTCTGGGACCCCAAAATATTGAATTTTCGGGTGTTTAGGGCCAGAATTTGAGATTTAAACGGGTACAGTAGATGCATGCACATATCGACTTCTGGGCACCTAAAAGATCGATTTTCAGTATGTTTTTGGCCTGTATTTTGAAAATACTCTAACACGGAGTAGGCATGTACAAATCGCTTCTGGGACCCCTAAATATCGAATTTTCGGGTGTTTTGGGACTGAATTTGAGATATCGACTTTTTGGCACCTAAAAGATCGATTTTTAGCATGTTTTTAGCCTATTTTTGAAAATATTCTAGCACTGAGTAGGCATGTACAGATTGCTTCTGGGACCCCAAAATATTGAATTTTCGGGTGTTTTGAGCCTGAATTTGAGATATAAACGGGTACAGATGATACATGCACATATTGACTTTGGGCATCTAAAATATCGATTTTCAGCATGTTTTGGGCATGTATTTTGAAAATACTCTATCACGGAGTAGGCATGTACAGATCGCTTCTGGGACCACAAAATATCGAATTTTCGGGTGTTTTGAGGCTGAATTTAAGATATAAACGGGTACTGAAGATGCATGCACATATCGACTTTTGGGCACCTAAAATATCGATTTTGAGCATGTTTTTGGGCCTGTATTTTGTAAATACTCTAACACGGAGTAGGCATGTACAGATCGCTTCTGGAACCCCATAATATCGAATTTTCGGGTGTTTTGAGCCTGAATTTGAGATATAAACGAGTATAGAAGATGCATACACATATTGACTTTGGGCACCAAAAATATCGATTTTCAGCATGTTTTGGGCCTGAATTATGAAAATACTCTAACACGGAGTAGGCATGTACAGATCGCTTCTGGGACCCCAAAATATCGAAATTTCGGGTGTTTAGGGCCAGAATTTGAGATATAAACGGGTACAGAAGATGCATGCACATATCGACTTTTGAGCACCTAAAAGATCGATTTTCAGTATGTTTTTGGCCTGTATTTTGAAAATACTCTAACACGGAGTAGGCATGTACAGATCGCTTCTGGGACCCCAAAATATCGAATTTTCGGGTGTTTTGAGCATGAATTTGAGATATAAACGAGTACGGAAGATGCATGCACATATCGACTTTTGGGCACCTAAAATATCGATTTTGATCATATTTTGAGCCTATATTTTGAAAACATTCTAGCACTGAGTAGGCATGTACAGATCGCTTCAGGGACCCCAAAATATCGAATTTTCGGGTGTTTAGGGCCATAATTTGAGATATAAACGGGTACAGAAGATGCATGCACATATCGACTTTTGGGCACCTAAAAGATCGATTTTCAGTATGTTTTTGGCCTGTATTTTGAAAATACTCTACCACGGAGTAGGCATGTACAGATCGCTTCTGGGACCTTAAAATATCAAATTTTCGGGTGTTTTGAGCCTGAATTTGAGATATATACGGGTACTGAAGATGCATGCACATATCGACTTTTTGGCACCTAAAACATCGATTTTGAGCATGTTTTGGGCCTGTATTTTGAAAATACTCTAACACGGAGCAGGCATGTACAGATCGCTTCTGGGACCCCTAAATATCGAATTTTCGGGTGTTTTGGGCCATAATTTGAGATATCGACTTT
Organism: Petrolisthes cinctipes; assembly: GCA_033782935.1. Classification (NCBI taxonomy): domain Eukaryota; kingdom Metazoa; phylum Arthropoda; class Malacostraca; order Decapoda; family Porcellanidae; genus Petrolisthes; species Petrolisthes cinctipes. The sequence continues at coordinate 796,265 of JAWQEG010000369.1, forward strand.
TTGGCACCTAAAATCTCGATTTTTAGCATATTTTTAGCCTATATTTTGAAAATATTTTAGCACTGAGTAGACATGTACAGATTGCTTCTGGGACCCCAAAATATTGAATTTCCGGGTTTTTAGGGCCAGAATTTGAGATATAAACGGGTACAGAAGATGCATGCACATATCGACTTTTGGGCACCTAAAAGATCGATTTTCAGTATGTTTTTGGCCTGTATTTTGAAAATACTCTAACACGGAGAAGGCATGTACAGATCGCTTCTGGGACCCCTAAATATCGAATTTTCGGGTGTTTTGGGACTGAATTTGAGATATCGACTTTTTGGCACCTAAAAGATCGATTTTTAGCATGTTTTTAGCCTATATTTTGAAAATATTCTAGCACTGAGTTCGCATGTGCAGATTGCTTCTGGGACCCCAAAATATTGAATTTTCGGGTGTTTTGAGCCTGAATTTGAGATATAAACGGGTACAGAAGATACATGCACATATTGACTTTGGGCATCTAAAATATCGATTTTCAGCATGTGTTGGGCATGTATTTTGAAAATACTCTAACACGGAGTAGGCATGTACAGATCGCTTCTGGGACCCCAAAACATCAAATTTTCGGGTGTTTTGAGCCTGAATTTGAGATATAAACGGGTACTGAAGATGCATGCACATATCGACTTTTTGGCACCTAAAACATCGATTTTGAGCATCTTTTGGGCCTGTATTTTGAAAATACTCTAACATGGAGCAGGCATGTACAGATCGCTTCTGGGACCCCTAAATATCGAATTTTCGGGTGTTTTGGGCCATAATTTGAGATATCGACTTTTTGGTACATAAAATATCAATTTTTAGCATATTTTTAGCCTATATTTTGAAAATATTCTAGCACTGAGTAGGCATGTACAGGATTGCTTCTGGGACCCCAAAATATTGAATTTCCGGGTTCTTAGGGCCAGAATTAGAGATATAAACGGGTACAGAAGATGCATGCACATATCGACTTTTGGGCACCTAAAAGATCGATTTTCAGTATGTTTTTGGCCTGTATTTTGAAAATACTCTAACACGGAGAAGGCATGTACAGATCGCTTCTGGGACCCCTAAATATCGAATTTTCGGGTGTTTTGGGACTGAATTTGAGATATCGACTTTTTGGCACCTAAAAGATCGATTTTTAGCATGTTTTTAGCCTATATTTTGAAAATATTCTAGCACTGAGTTCGCATGTGCAGATTGCTTCTGGGACCCCAAAATATTGAATTTTCGGGTGTTTTGAGCCTGAATTTGAGATATAAACGGGTACAGAAGATACATGCACATATTGACTTTGGGCATCTAAAATATCGATTTTCAGCATGTTTTGGGCATGTATTTTGAAAATACTCTAACACGGAGTAGGCATGTACAGATCGCTTCTGGGACCCCAAAATATTGAATTTTCGGGTGTTTTGAGCCTGAATTTGAGATATAAACGGGTACTGAAGATGCATGCACATATCGACTTTTGGGCACCTAAAACATCGAATTTGAGCATGTAATGGGCCTGAATTTTGTAAATACTCTAACACGGAGTAGGCATGTACAGATCGCTTCTGGGACCCCAAAATATCGAATTTTTCGGGTGTTTTGGGCCAGAATTTGAGATATCGCCCTTACGCACCGAAAATATCGATTTTTATCATGTTTTGAGCCTATATTTTGAAAATATTCTAGCACTGAGTAGGCATGTACAGATCGCTTCTGGGACCCCAAAATATCGAATTTTCCGTTGTTTTGAGCCTGAATTTGAGATATAAACGAGAACAGAATATGCATGCACATATCGACTTTTGGGCACCTAAAATATCGATTTTGAGCATGTTTTGAGCCTATATTTTGAAAACATTCTAGCACTGAGTAGGCATGTACAGATCGCTTCTGGGACCCCAAAATATCGAATTTTCCGGTGTTTTGAGCCTGAATTTGAGATATAAACGAGTATAGAAGATGCATACACATATTGACTTTTGGCACCAAAAATATCGATTTTCAACATGTTTTGTGCCTGAATTTTGAAAATACTCTAAAACGGAGTAGGCATGTACAGGTCACTTCTGGGACCCCATAATACCGAATTTTCAGGTGTTTAGGGCCAGAATTTGAGATATAAATGGGTACAGAAGATGCATGCACATATCGACTTTTGAGCACCTAAAAGAACGATTTTCAGTATGTTTTTGGCCTGTATTTTGAAAATACTCTAACTCGGTGTAGGCATGTACAGATCGCTTCTGGGACCCCTAAATATCGAAGTTTCGGGTGTTTTGGGACTGAATTTGAGATATCGACTTTTTGGCAACTAAAATATCGATTTTTAGCATGTTTTTACCCTATATCTTGAAAATATTCTAGCACTGAGTAGGCATGTACAGATCGCTTCTTGGACCCCAAAATATCGAATTTTCGGGTGTTTTGAGCTTGAATTTGAGATATAAACGAGTACAGAAGATGCATGCACATATCGACTTTTGGGCACCTAAAATATCGATTTTGAGCATATTTTGAGCCTTTATTTTCAAAAAATTCTAGCACTAAGTAGGCATGTACAGATCGCTTCTGGGACACAAAAATATCGAATTTTCCGGTGTTTAGGGCCAGAATTTGAGATATAAACGGGTACAGAAGATGCATGCACATATCGACTTTTGGGCACCTAAAAGATCGATTTTCAGTATGTTTTTGGCCTGTATTTTGAAAATACTCTACCACGGAGTAGGCATGTACAGATCGCTTCTGGGACCCCTAAATATCGAATTTTCGGGTGTTTTGGGACTGAATTTGAGATATCGACTTTTTGGCACCTAAAGGATCGATTTTTAGCATGTTTTTAGCCTATATTTTAAAAATATTCTAGCACTGAGTAGGCATGTACAGATCGCTTCTGGGACCCCAAAATATCGAATTTTCGGGTGTTTAGGGCCAGAATTTGAGATATCGACTTTTTGGCACCTAAAAGATCGATTTCTAGCATGTTTTTAGCCTATATCTTGAAAATATTCTAGCACTGAGTAGGCATGTACAGATCGCTTCTGGGACCCCAAAATATCGAATTTTAGGGAGTTTAGGGCAAGAATTTGAGATATAAACGGGTACAGAAGATGCATGCACATATTGACTTTTGGGCACCTAAAATGTCGATTTTCAGCATGTTTTGAGCCTATATTTTGAAAACATTCTAGCACTGAGTAGGCATGTACAGATCGCTTCTGGGACCCCAAAATATCGAATTTTCGGGTGTTTTGAGCCTGAATTTGAAATATAATCGAGTATAGAAGATGCATACACATATTGACTTTGGGCACCAAAAATATCGATTTTCAGCATGCTTTGTGCCTGAATTTTGAAAATACTCTTACACGGAGTAGGCATCTACAGATCGCTTCTGGGAACCCAAAATATCGAATTTTCGGGTGTTTAGGGCCTGAATTTGAGATATAAACGGGTACTGAAGATGCATGCACATATCGACTTTTGGGCACCTAAAAGATCGATTTTCAGTATGTTTTTGGCCTGTATTTTGAAAATACTCTAACACGGAGTAGGCATGTACAGATCGCTTCTGGGACCCTTAAATATCGGAATTTCAGGTGTTTAGGGCCAGAATTTGAGATATAAACGGGTACAGAAGATGCATGCACATATCGACTTTTGGGCACCAAAAAGATCGATTTTCAGTATGTTTTTGGCCTGTATTTTGAAAATACTCTAACACGGAGTAGGCATGTACAGATCGCTTCTGGGACCCCTAAATATCGAATTTTCGGGTGTTTTGGGCCTTAATTTGAGATATCGCCTTTACGCACCTAAAATATCAATTTTTAGCATGTTTTGAGCCTATATTTTGAAAATATTCTAGCACTGACTAGGCATGTACAGATTGCTTCTGGGACCCCAAAATATTGAATTTTCGGGTGTTTTGAGCCTGATTTTGAGATATAAACGGGTACAGAAGATGCATGCACATATCGACTTTTGGGCACCTAAAACATCGATTTTAATCATGTTTTTGGTCTGTATTTTGAAAATACTCTAACACGGAGTAGGCATGTACAGATCGCTTCTGGGACCCCAAAATATCGAATTTTCGGGTGTTTTGGGCCTGAATTTGAGATATCGCCTTTACGAACCAAAAATATCGATTTTTAGCATGTTTTGAGCCTATATTTTGAAAATATTCTAGCACTGAGTAGGCATGTACAGATCGCTTCTGGGACCCCAAAATATCGAATTTTCGGGTGTTTTGAGCTTGAATTTGAGATGTAAACTAGTACAGAAGATGCATGCACATATCGACTTTTGGGCACCTAAAATATCGATTTTGAGCATGTTTTGAGCCTATATTTTGAAAACATTCTAGCACTGAGTAGGCATGTACAGATCGCTTCTGGGAACCCAAAATATCGAATTTTCGGGTGTTTAGGGCCAGAATTTGATATATAAACGGGTACAGAAGATGCATGCACATATCGACTTATGGGCACCTAAAAGATCGATTTTCAGTATGTTTTTGGCCTGTGTTTTGAAAATACTCTAACACGGAGTAGGCATGTACAGATCCCTTCTGGGACCCCTAAATATTGACATTTCAGGTGTTTAGGGCCTGAATTTGAGATATAAACGGGTACTGAAGATGCATGCACATATCGACTTTAGGGCACCTAAAACATCGAATTTGAGCATGTAATGGGCCTGAATTTTGTAAATACTCTAACACGGAGTAGGCATGTACAGATCGCTTCTGGGACCCCAAAATATCGAATTTTTCGGGTGTTTTGGGCCAGAATTTGAGATATCGCCTTTACGTACCGAAAATATCGATTTTTAGCATGTTTTGAGCCTATATTTTGAAAATATTCTAGCACTGAGTAGGCATGTACAGATCGCTTCTGGGACCCCAAAATATCGAATTTTCCGTTGTTTTGAGCCTGAATTTGAGATATAAACGAGAACAGAATATGCATGCACATATCGACTTTTGGGCACCTAAAATATCGATTTTGAGCATGTTTTGAGCCTATATTTTGAAAACATTCTAGCACTGAGTAGGCATGTACAGATCGCTTCTGGGACCCCAAAATATCGAATTTTCCGGTGTTTTGAGCCTGAATTTGAGATATAAACGAGTATAGAAGATGCATACACATATTGACTTTGGGCACCAAAAATATCGATTTTCAACATGTTTTGGGCCTGAATTTTGAAAATAACCTAAAACGGAGTAGGCATGTACAGGTCACTTCTGGGACCCCATAATACCGAATTCTCAGGTGTTTAGGGCCAGAATTTGAGATATAAATGGGTACAGAAGATGCATGCACATATCGACTTTTGAGCACCTAAAAGAACGATTTTCAGTATGTTTTTGGCCTGTATTTTGAAAATACTCTAACTCGGAGTAGGCATGTACAGATCGCTTCTGGGACCCCTAAATATCGAAGTTTCGGGTGTTTTGGGACTGAATTTGAGATATCGACTTTTTGGCACCTAAAATATCGATTTTTAGCATGTTTTTACCCTATATCTTGAAAATATTCTAGCACTGAGTAGGCATGTACAGATCGCTTCTGGGATCCCAAAATATCGAATTTTCGGGTGTTTTGAGCTTGAATTTGAGATATAAACGAGTACAGAAGATGCATGCACATATCGACTTTTGGGCACCTAAAATATCGATTTTGAGCATATTTTGAGCCTATATTTTCAAAAAATTCTAGCACTAAGTAGGCATGTACAGATCGCTTCTGGGACACAAAAATATCGAATTTTCCGGTGTTTAGGGCCAGAATTTGAGATATAAACGGGTACAGAAGATGCATGCACATATCGACTTTTGGGCACCTAAAAGATCGATTTTCAGAATGTTTTTGGCCTGTATTTTGAAAATACTCTACCACGGAGTAGGCATGTACAGATCGCTTCTGGGACCCCTAAATATCGAATTTTCGGGTATTTTGGGACTGAATTTGAGATATCGACTTTTTGGCACCTAAAGGATCGATTTTTAGCATGTTTTTTAGCCTATATTTTGAAAATATTCTAGCACTGAGTAGGCATGTACAGATCGCTTCTGGGACCCCAAAATATCGAATTTTCGGGTGTTTAGGGCCAGAATTTGAGATATCGACTTTTTGGCACCTAAAAGATCGATTTCTAGCATGTTTTTAGCCTATATCTTGAAAATATTCTAGCACTGAGTAGGCATGTACAGATCGCTTCTGGGACCCCAAAATATCGAATTTTAGGGTGTTTAGGGCAAGAATTTGAGATATAAACGGGTACAGAAGATGCATGCACATATCGACTTTTGGGCACCTAAAATGTCGATTTTGAGCATGTTTTGAGCCTATATTTTGAAAACATTCTAGCACTGAGTAGGCATGTACAGATCGCTTCTGGGACCCCAAAATATCGAATTTTCGGGTGTTTTGAGCCTGAATTTGAAATATAATCGAGTATAGAAGATGCATACACATATTGACTTTGGGCACCAAAAATATCGATTTTCAGCATGCTTTGGGCCTGAATTTTGAAAATACTCTTACACGGAGTAGGCATCTACAGATTGCTTCTGGGAACCCAAAATATCGAATTTTCGGGTGTTTAGGGCCAGAATTTGAGATATAAACGGGTACTGAAGATGCATGCACATATCGACTTTTGAGCACCTAAAAGATCGATTTTCAGTATGTTTTTGACCTGTATTTTGAAAATACTCTAACACGGAGTAGGCATGTACAGATCGCTTCTGGGACCCCTAAATATCGAAGTTTCGGGTGTTTTGGGACTGAATTTGAGATATCGACTTGTTGGCACCTAAAATATCGATTTTTAGCATGTTTTTAACCTATATTTTGAAAATATTCTAGCACTGAGTAGGCATGTACAGATCGCTTCTGGGACCCCAAAATATCGAATTTTCGGGTGTTTTGAGCTTCAATTTGAGATATAAACGAGTACAGAAGATGCATGCACATATCGACTTTTGGGCATCTGAAATATCGATTTTGAGCATGTTTTGAGCCTATATTTTGAAAACATTCTAGCACTGAGTAGGCATGTACAGATCGCTTCTGGGACCCAAAAATATCGAATTTTCGGGTGTTTAGGGCCAGATTTTGAGATATAAACGGGTGCAGAAGATGCATGCACATATCGACTTTTGGGCACCTAAAAGATCGATTTTCAGTATGTTTTTGGCCTGTACTTTGAAAATACTCTAACACGGAGTAGGCATGTACAGATCGCTTCTGGGACCCCTAAATATCGAATTTTCGGGCGTTTTGGGCCTAAATTTGAGATATCGACTTTTTGGCACCTAAAATATCTATTTTTAGCATCTTTTTAGCCAATATTTTGAAAATATTCTAGCACTGAGTAGGCATGTACAGATCGCTTCTGGGACCCCAATATATCGAATTTTCGTGTGTTTTGAGCCTGAATTTGAGATATAAACGGGTACTGAAGATGCAAGCACATATCGACTTTTGGGCACCTAAAACATCAATTTTTAGCATGTTTTGGGCCTGTATTTTGAAAATACTCTAACACGGAGTAGGCATGTACAGATCGCTTCTGGGACCACAAAATATCGAATTTTCGGGTGTTTTGAACCTGAATTTGAGATATCGCTTTTACGCACCTAAAATATCGATTTTTAGCATGTTTTGTGCCTATATTTTGAAAATATTCTAGCACTGAGTAGGCATGTACAGATCGCTTCTGGGACCCCTAAATTTCAAATTTGAGGGTGTTTTGGGCCTTATTTGAGATATCGACTTTTTGGCACCTAAAACATCGATTTTGAGCATGTTTTTGGGCCTGTATTTTGTACAGATCGCTTCTGGGACCCCATAATATCGAATTTTCGGGTGTTTTGGGCCTGAATTTGTGATATTGCCTTTACGCACCTAAAATATCGATTTTTAGCATGTTTTTAGCCTATATTTTGAAAATATTCTAGCACTGAGTAGGCATGTACAGATTGCTTCTGGGACCCCAAAATATTGAATTTTCGGGTGTTTTGAGCCTGAATTTGAGATATAAACGGGTACAGAAGATGCATGCACATATCGACTTTTGGCCACCTAAAACATCGATTTTGATCATGTTTTGGGCCTGTATTTTGAAAATACTCTAACACGGAGTAGGCATGTACAGATCGCTTCTGGGACCCCAAAATATAGAATTTTCGGGTGTTTAGGGCCAGAATTTGAGATATAAACGGGTACAGAAGATGCATGCACATATCGACTTTTGGGCACCTAAACGATCGATTTTCAGTATGTTTTTGGCCTGTATTTTGAAAATACTCTAACACGGAGTAGGCATGTACAGATCGCTTCTGGGACCCCTAAATATCGGAATTTCAGGTGTTTAGGGCCAGAATTTGAGATATAAACGGGTACAGAAGATGCATGCACATATCGACTTTTGGGCACCAAAAAGATCGATTTTCAGTATGTTTTTGGCCTGTATTTTGAAAATACTCTAACACGGAGTAGGCATGTACAGATCGCTTCTGGGACCCCTAAATATCGAATTTTCGGGTGTTTTGGGCCTTAATTTGAGATATCGCCTTTACGCACCTAAAATATCGATTTTTAGCATGTTTTGAACCTATATTTTGAAAATATTCTAGCACTGAGTTGGCTTGTACAGATTGCTTCTGGGACCCCAAAATATCGAATTTTCGGGTGTTTTGAGCCTGAATTTGAGATATAAACGAGTACAGAAGACGCATGCACATATCGACTTTTTGGCACCTAAATTATCGATTTTTATCATGTTTTTAGCCAATATTTTGAAAATATTCTAGCACTGAGTAGGCATGTACAGATTGCTTCTGGGACCCCAAAATATTGAATTTTCGGGTGTTTTGAGCCTGAATTTGAGATATAAATGGGTACAGAAGATACATCCACATATTGACTTTGGGCATCTAAAATATAGATTTTCATCATGTTTTGGGCATGTATTTTGAAAATACTCTAACACGGAGTAGGCATGTGCAGCTCGCTTCTGGGACCCCAAAATATCGAATTTTAGGGTGTTTTGAGCCTGAATTTGAGATATAAACGGGTACTGAAGATGCATGCTCATATCGACTTTTGGGCACCTAAAACATCGATTTTGAGCATGTTTTGGGCCTGTATTTTGAAAATACTCTAACACGGAGTAGGCATGTACAGATCGCTTCTGGGACCCCAAAATATCGAATTTTCGGGTGTTTTGGGGCTGAATTTGAGATATCGCCTTTACGCACCTAAAATATCAATTTTTAGCATGTTTTGAGCCTATATTTTGAAAATATTCTAGCACTGACTAGGCATGTACAGATTGCTTCTGGGACCCCAAAATATTGAATTTTCGGGTGTTTTGAGCCTGAATTTGAGATATAAACGGGTACAGAAGATGCATGCACATATCGACTTTTGGGCACCTAAAACATCGATTTTAATCATGTTTTTGGTCTGTATTTTGAAAATACTCTAACACGGAGTAGGCATGTACAGATCGCTTCTGGGACCCCAAAATATCGAATTTTCGGGTGTTTTGGGCCTGAATTTGAGATATCGCCTTTACGAACCTAAAATATCGATTTTTAGCATGTTTTGAGCCTATATTTTGAAAATATTCTAGCACTGAGTAGGCATGTACAGATCGCTTCTGGGACCCCAAAATATCGAATTTTCGGGTGTTTTGAGCCTGAATTTGAGATGTAAACGAGTACAGAAGATGCATGCACATATCGACTTTTGGGCACCTAAAATATCGATTTTGAGCATGTTTTGAGCCTATATTTTGAAAACATTCTAGCACTGAGTAGGCATGTACAGATCGCTTCTGGGAACCGAAAATATCGAATTTTCGGGTGTTTAGGGCCAGAATTTGAGATATAAACGGGTACAGAAGATGCATGCACATATCGACTTTTGGGCACCTAAAAGATCGATTTTCAGTATGTTTTTGGCCTGTATTTTGAAAATACTCTAACACGGAGTAGGCATGTACAGATCCCTTCTGGGACCCCTAAATATCGAAATTTCAGGTGTTTAGGGCCAGAATTTGAGATATAAACGGGTACAGAAGATGCATGCACATATCGACTTTTGGGCACCAAAAAGATCGATTTTCAGTATGTTTTTGGCCTGTATTTTGAAAATACTCTAACACGGAGTAGGCATGTACAGATCGCTTCTGGGACCCCTAAATATCGAATTTTCGGGTGTTTTGGGCCTTAATTTGAGATATCGCCTTTACGCACCTAAAATATCGATTTTTAGCATGTTTTGAGCCTATATTTTGAAAATATTCTAGCACTGAGTAGGCTTGTACAGATTGCTTCTGGGACCCCAAAATATCGAATTTTCGGGTGTTTTAAGCCTCAATTTGAGATATAAACGAGTACAGAAGATGCATGCACATATCGACTTTTGGGCACCTAAAATATCGATTTTGAGCATGTTTTGAGCCTATATTTTGAAAACATTCTAGCACTGAGTAGGCATGTACAGATCGCTTCTGGGACCCCAAAATATCGAATTTTCGGGGGTTTTAAGCCTGTATTTGAGATATAAACGAGTATAGAAGATGCATACACATATTGACTTTGGGCACCAAAAATATCGATTTTCAGCATGTTTTGTGCCTGAATTTTGAAAATACTCTAACACGGAGTAGGCATGTACAGATCGCTTCTGGGACCCCAAAATATCGAATTTTCGGGCCTTTAGAGCCAGAATTTGAGATATAAACGGGTACAGGAGATGCATGAACATATCGACTTTTGGGCACCTAAAAGATCGATTTTCAGTATGTTTTTGGCCTGTATTTTGAAAATACTCTAACACGGAGTAGGCATGTACAGATCCCTTATGGGACCCCTAAATATCGAATTTTCGGGTGTTTTGGGACTGAATTTGAGATATCGACTTTTTGGCACCTAAATGATCGATTTTTAGCCTGTTTTTAGCCTATATTTTGAAAATATTCTAGCACTGAGTGGGCATGTACAGATTGCTTCTGGGACCCCAAAATATTGAATTTTCGGGTGTTTTGAGCCTGAATTTGAGATATAAATGGGTACAGAAGATCACATGCACATATTGACTTTGAGCATCTAAAATATCGATTTTCAGCATGTTTTGGGCATGTATTTTGAAAAAACTCTAACACGGAGTAGGCATGTGCAGATCGCTTCTGGGACCCCAAAATATCGAATTTTCGGGTGTTTTGAGCCTGAATTTGAGATATAAACGGGTACTGAAGATGCAGGCTCATATCGACTATTGGGCTCCTAAAACATCGATTTTGAGCATGTTTTGGGCCTATATTTTGAAAATACACTAACACGGAGTAGGCATGTACAGATCGGTTCTGGGACCCCAAAATATCGAATTTTCGGGTGTTTTGGGCCTGAATTTGAGATATTGCCTTTACGCACCTAAATATCAATTTTTAGCATGTTTTGAGCCTATATTTTGAAAATATTCTAGCACTGAGTAGGCATGTACAGATCGCTTCTTGGACCCCAAAATATCGAATTTTCGGGTGTTTTGAGCTTGAATTTGAGATATAAACGAGTACAGAAGATGCATGCACATATCGACTTTTGGGCACCTAAAATATCGATTTTGAGCATGTTTTGAGCCTATATTTTGAAAACATTCTAGCACTGAGTAGGCATGTACAGATTGCTTCTGGGACCCCTAAATATCGAGTTTTCGGGTGTTTTGGGACTAAATTTGATATATCGACTTTTTGGCACCTAAAAGATCGATTTTTAGCATGTTTTTAGCCTATATTTTGAAAATATTCTAGCACTGATTAGGCATGTACAGATTGCTTCTTGGACCCCAAAATATTGAATTTTCGGGTGTTTTGAGCCTGAATTTGAGATATAAACGGGTACAGAAGATACATGCACATATTGACTTTTGGCATCTAAAATATCGATTTTCAGCATGTTTTGGGCATGTATTTTGAAAATACTCTAACACGGAGTAGGCATGTACAGATCGCTTCTGGGACCCCAAAATATCGAATTTTTGGGTGTTTTGAGCCTGAATTTGAGATATAAACGGGTACTGAAGATGCATGCACATATCGACTTTTGGGCACCTAAAACATCGATTTTGAGCATGTTTTGGGCCTGTATTATGAGAATACTCTAACACGGAGTAGGCATGTACAGATCGCTTCTGGGACCCCAAAATATCGAATTTTCGGGTGTTTTGGGCCTGAATTTGAGATATCGCCTTTACGCACCTAAAATATCGATTTTTAGCATGTTTTGAGCCTATATTTTGAATATATTCTAGCACTGAGTAGGCATGTACAGATCGCTACTGGGACCCCAAAATATCGAATTTTCGGGTGTTTTGAGCTTGAATTTGAGATATAAACGAGTACAGAAGATGCATGCACATATCGACTTTTGGGCACCTAAAATATCGATTTTGAGCATGCTTTGAGCCTATATTTTGAAAACATTCTAGCACTAAGTAGGCATGTACAGATCGCTTCTGGGACCCAAAAATATCGAATTTTCGGGTGTTTAGGGCCAGAATTTGAGATATAAACGGGTACAGAAGATCCATGCACATATCGACTTTTGGGCACCTAAAAGATCGATTTTCAGTATGTTTTTGGCCTGTATTTTGAAAATACTCTAACACGGAGTAGGCATGTACTGATCGCTTGTGGTACCCCTAAATATCGAATTTTCTGGTGTTTTGGGACTGAATTTGAGATATCGACTTTTTGGCACCTAAATTTTCGATTTTTAGCATGTTTTTAGCCTATATTTTGAAAATATTCTAGCACTGAGTAGGCATGTACAGATTGCTTCTGGGACCCCAAAATATTGAATTTTCGGGTGTTTTGAGCCTGAATTTGAGATATAAACGGGTACAGAAGATACATGCACATATTGACTTTTGGCATCTAAAATATCGATTTTCAGCATGTTTTGGGCATGTATTTTGAAAATACTCTAACACGGAGTAGGCATGTACAGATCGCTTCTGGGACCCCAAAATATCGAATTTTCGGGTGTTTTGAGCCTGAATTTGAGATATAAACGGGTACTGAAGATGCATGCACATATCGACTTTTGGGCACCTAAAACATCGATTTTGAGCATGTTTTGGGCCTGTATTATGAGAATACTCTAACACGGAGTAGGCATGTACAGATCGCTTCTGGGACCCCAAAATATCGAATTTTCGGGTGTTTTGGGCCTGAATTTGAGATATCGCCTTTACGCACCTAAAATATCGATTTTTAGCATGTTTTGAGCCTATATTTTGAATATATTCTAGCACTGAGTAGGCATGTACAGATCGCTACTGGGACCCCAAAATATCGAATTTTCGGGTGTTTTGAGCTTGAATTTGAGATATAAACGAGTACAGAAGATGCATGCACATATCGACTTTTGGGCACCTAAAATATCGATTTTGAGCATGCTTTGAGCCTATATTTTGAAAACATTCTAGCACTAAGTAGGCATGTACAGATCGCTTCTGGGACCCAAAAATATCGAATTTTCGGGTGTTTTGAGCCTGAATTTGAGATATAAACAAGTATAGAAGATGAATACACATATTGACTTTGAGCACCAAAAATATCGATTTTCAGCATGTTTTGGTTCTCAATTTTAAAAATACTCTAACACGAAGTAGGCATGTACAGATCGCTTCTGGGACCCCAAAATATCGAATTTTCGGGTGTTTAGGGCCAGAATTTGAGATATAAACGGGTACAGAAGATACATGCACATATCGACTTTTGGGCACCTAAAAGATCGATTTTCAGTATGTTTTTGGCCTGTATTTTGAAAATACTCTAAAACAGAGTAGGCATGTACAGATCGCTTCTGGGACCCCTAAATATCGAATTTTCGGGTGGTTTGGGACTGAATTTGAGATATCGACTTTTTGGCACCTAAAAGATCGATTTTTAGCATGTTTTTAGCCTATATTTTGAAAATATTCTAGCACTGAGTAGGCATGTACAGATTGCTTCTGGGACCACAAAATATTGAATTTTCGGGTGTTTTGAGCCTGAATTTGAGATATAAACGGGTACAGAAGATGCATGCACATATCGACTTTTGGGCATCTAAAATATCGATTTTGAGCATGTTTTGAGCCTATATTTTAAAAACATTCTAGCACTGAGTAGGCATGTACAGATCGCTTCTGGGACCCCAAAATATCGAATTTTCGGGTGTTTTGAGCCTGAATTTGAGATATAAACGAGTATACAAGATGCATACACATATTGACTTTGGGCACCAAAAATATCGATTTTCAGCATGTTTTGGGCCTGAATTTTGAAAATACTCTAACATGGAGTAGGCATGTACAAATCGCTTCTGGGGCCCATAAATATCAAAGTTTCGGGTGTTTTCGGACTGAATTTGAGATATCGACTTTTGGGCACCTAAAATATCGATTGTGAGCATGTTTTGAGCCTATATTTTGAAAACATTCTAGCACTGAGTAGGCATGTACAGATCGCTTCTGGGACCCCAAAATATCGAATTTTCGGGTGTTTTGAGCCTGAATTTGAGATATAAACGAGTATACAAGATGCATACACATATTGACTTTGGGCACCAAAAATATCGATTTTCAGCATGTTTTGGACCTGAATTTTGAAAATACTCTAACACGGAGTAGGCATGTACAAATCGCTTCTGGGGCCCCTAAATATCAAAGTTTCGGGTGTTTTCGGACTGAATTTGAGATATCGACTTTTGGGCACCTAAAATATCGATTGTGAGCATGTTTTGAGCCTATATTTTGAAAACATTCTAGCACTGAGTAGGCATGTACAGATCGCATCTGGGACCCAAAAATATCGAATTTTCGGGTGTTTAGTGCCAGAATTTGAGATATAAACGGGTACAGAAGATGCATGGACATATCGACTTTTCGGCACCTAAGAGATCGATTTTCGGTATGTTTTCGGACTGTATTTTGAAAATACTCTAACACGGAGTAGGCATGTACAGATCCCTTCTGGGACCCATAAATATCGAATTTTCGGGTGTTTTGGGACTGAATTTGAGATATCGAATTTTTGGCACCTAAAATATCGATTTTTAGCATGTTTTTAGCCTATATTTTGAAAATATTCTAGCACTGAGTAGGCATGTACAGATTGCTTCTAGGACCCCAAAATATTGAATTTTCGGGTGTTTTGAGCCTGAATTTGAGATATAAACGGGTACAGAAGATACATGCACATATTGACTTTGGGCATCTAAAATATCGATTTTCAGCATGTTTTGGGCCTGTATTTTGAAAATACTCTAACACGGAGTAGGCATGTACAGATTGCTTCTGGGTTCCCTAAATATCGAATTTTCGGGTGTTTTGGGACTGAATATGAGATTTCGACTTTTTGGCACCTAAAATATCGATTTTTAGCATGTTTTTAGCCTATATTTTGAAAATATTCTAGCACTGAGTAGGCATGTACAGATTGCTTCTGGGACCCCAAAATATTGAATTTTCGGGTGTTTTGAGCCTGAATTTGAGATATAAACGGGTACAGAAGATACATGCACATATTGACTTTGGGCATCTAAAATATCGATTTTCAGCATATTTTGGGCATGTATTTTGAAAATACTCTAACACGGATTAGGCATCTACAGATTGCTTCTGGGACCCCAAAATATCGAATTTTCGGGTGTTTTGAGCCTGAATTTGGGATATAAACGGGTACTGAAGATGCATGCACATATCGACTTTTGGGCACATAAAACATCGATTTTGAGCATGTTTTTGGCCTGTATTTTGTAAATACTCTATCACGGAGTAGGCATGTACAGATCGCTTCTGGGACCCCAAAATATCGAATTTTCGGGTGTTTTGGGCCTGAATTTGAGATATCGCCTTTACGCACGTAAAATATCGATTTTTAGCATGTTTTGAGCCTATATTTTGAAAATATTCTAGCACTGAGTAGGCATGTACAGATCGCTTCTTTGACCCCAAAATATCGAATTTTCGAGTGTTTTGAGCCTGAATTTGAGATATAAACGAGTACAGAAGATGCATGCACGTATCGACTTTTGGGCTCCTAAAATATCGATTTTGAGCATGTTTTGAGCCAATATTTTGAGAACATTCTAGCACTGAGTAGGCATGTACAGATCGCTTCTGGAACCCCAAAATATCGGATTTTCGGGTGTTTAGAACCAGAATTTGAGATATAAACGGGTACAGAAGATGCATACACATATCGACTTTTTGGCACCTGAAAGATCGATTTTTAGCATGTTTTTAGCCTATATTTTGAAAATATTCTAGCACTAAGTAGGCATGTACAGATTGCTTCTGGGACCCCAAAATATTGAATTTTCGGGTGTTTTGAGCCTGAATTTGAGATATAAACGGGTACTGAAGCTGCATGCACATATCGACTTTTGGGCACCTAACAGATAGATTTTCAGCATGTTTTTGGCCTGTATTTTGAAAATACTCTAAAACGGAGTAGGCATGTTCAGATCGCTTCTGGGACCCCTAAATATCGAATTTTCGGGTGTTTTGGGACTGAATTTGAGATATTGACTTTTTGGCACCTAAAATATCGATTTTTAGCATGATTTTAGCCTATATTATGAAAATATTCTAGCACTGAGTAAGCATGTACAGATCGCTTCTGGGACCCCAAAATATCGAATTTTCGAGTGTTTTGAGCCTGAATTTGAGATATAAACGAGTACAGAAGATGCATGCACGTATCGACTTTTGGGCTCCTAAAATATCGATTTTGAGCATGTTTTGAGCCAATATTTTGAGAACATTCTAGCACTGAGTAGGCATGTACAGATCGCTTCTGGGACCCCAAAATATCGGATTTTCGGGTGTTTTGAGCCTGAATTTGAGATATAAACAAGTATAGAAGATGAATACACATATTGACTTTGAGCACCAAAAATATCGATTTTCAGCATGTTTTGGTTCTCAATTTTAAAAATACTCTAACACGAAGTAGGCATGTACAGATCGCTTCTGGGACCCCAAAATATCGAATTTTCGGGTGTTTAGGGCCAGAATTTGAGATATAAACGGGTACAGAAGATACATGCACATATCGACTTTTGGGCACCTAAAAGATCGATTTTCAGTATGTTTTTGGCCTGTATTTTGAAAATACTCTAAAACAGAGTAGGCATGTACAGATCGCTTCTGGGACCCCTAAATATCGAATTTTCGGGTGGTTTGGGACTGAATTTGAGATATCGACTTTTTGGCACCTAAAAGATCGATTTTTAGCATGTTTTTAGCCTATATTTTGAAAATATTCTAGCACTGAGTAGGCATGTACAGATTGCTTCTGGGACCACAAAATATTGAATTTTCGGGTGTTTTGAGCCTGAATTTGAGATATAAACGGGTACAGAAGATGCATGCACATATCGACTTTTGGGCATCTAAAATATCGATTTTGAGCATGTTTTGAGCCTATATTTTAAAAACATTCTAGCACTGAGTAGGCATGTACAGATCGCTTCTGGGACCCCAAAATATCGAATTTTCGGGTGTTTTGAGCCTGAATTTGAGATATAAACGAGTATACAAGATGCATACACATATTGACTTTGGGCACCAAAAATATCGATTTTCAGCATGTTTTGGGCCTGAATTTTGAAAATACTCTAACATGGAGTAGGCATGTACAAATCGCTTCTGGGGCCCATAAATATCAAAGTTTCGGGTGTTTTCGGACTGAATTTGAGATATCGACTTTTGGGCACCTAAAATATCGATTGTGAGCATGTTTTGAGCCTATATTTTGAAAACATTCTAGCACTGAGTAGGCATGTACAGATCGCTTCTGGGACCCCAAAATATCGAATTTTCGGGTGTTTTGAGCCTGAATTTGAGATATAAACGAGTATACAAGATGCATACACATATTGACTTTGGGCACCAAAAATATCGATTTTCAGCATGTTTTGGACCTGAATTTTGAAAATACTCTAACACGGAGTAGGCATGTACAAATCGCTTCTGGGGCCCCTAAATATCAAAGTTTCGGGTGTTTTCGGACTGAATTTGAGATATCGACTTTTGGGCACCTAAAATATCGATTGTGAGCATGTTTTGAGCCTATATTTTGAAAACATTCTAGCACTGAGTAGGCATGTACAGATCGCATCTGGGACCCAAAAATATCGAATTTTCGGGTGTTTAGTGCCAGAATTTGAGATATAAACGGGTACAGAAGATGCATGGACATATCGACTTTTCGGCACCTAAGAGATCGATTTTCGGTATGTTTTCGGACTGTATTTTGAAAATACTCTAACACGGAGTAGGCATGTACAGATCCCTTCTGGGACCCATAAATATCGAATTTTCGGGTGTTTTGGGACTGAATTTGAGATATCGAATTTTTGGCACCTAAAATATCGATTTTTAGCATGTTTTTAGCCTATATTTTGAAAATATTCTAGCACTGAGTAGGCATGTACAGATTGCTTCTAGGACCCCAAAATATTGAATTTTCGGGTGTTTTGAGCCTGAATTTGAGATATAAACGGGTACAGAAGATACATGCACATATTGACTTTGGGCATCTAAAATATCGATTTTCAGCATGTTTTGGGCCTGTATTTTGAAAATACTCTAACACGGAGTAGGCATGTACAGATTGCTTCTGGGTTCCCTAAATATCGAATTTTCGGGTGTTTTGGGACTGAATATGAGATTTCGACTTTTTGGCACCTAAAATATCGATTTTTAGCATGTTTTTAGCCTATATTTTGAAAATATTCTAGCACTGAGTAGGCATGTACAGATTGCTTCTGGGACCCCAAAATATTGAATTTTCGGGTGTTTTGAGCCTGAATTTGAGATATAAACGGGTACAGAAGATACATGCACATATTGACTTTGGGCATCTAAAATATCGATTTTCAGCATATTTTGGGCATGTATTTTGAAAATACTCTAACACGGATTAGGCATCTACAGATTGCTTCTGGGACCCCAAAATATCGAATTTTCGGGTGTTTTGAGCCTGAATTTGGGATATAAACGGGTACTGAAGATGCATGCACATATCGACTTTTGGGCACATAAAACATCGATTTTGAGCATGTTTTTGGCCTGTATTTTGTAAATACTCTATCACGGAGTAGGCATGTACAGATCGCTTCTGGGACCCCAAAATATCGAATTTTCGGGTGTTTTGGGCCTGAATTTGAGATATCGCCTTTACGCACGTAAAATATCGATTTTTAGCATGTTTTGAGCCTATATTTTGAAAATATTCTAGCACTGAGTAGGCATGTACAGATCGCTTCTTTGACCCCAAAATATCGAATTTTCGAGTGTTTTGAGCCTGAATTTGAGATATAAACGAGTACAGAAGATGCATGCACGTATCGACTTTTGGGCTCCTAAAATATCGATTTTGAGCATGTTTTGAGCCAATATTTTGAGAACATTCTAGCACTGAGTAGGCATGTACAGATCGCTTCTGGAACCCCAAAATATCGGATTTTCGGGTGTTTAGAACCAGAATTTGAGATATAAACGGGTACAGAAGATGCATACACATATCGACTTTTTGGCACCTGAAAGATCGATTTTTAGCATGTTTTTAGCCTATATTTTGAAAATATTCTAGCACTAAGTAGGCATGTACAGATTGCTTCTGGGACCCCAAAATATTGAATTTTCGGGTGTTTTGAGCCTGAATTTGAGATATAAACGGGTACTGAAGCTGCATGCACATATCGACTTTTGGGCACCTAACAGATAGATTTTCAGCATGTTTTTGGCCTGTATTTTGAAAATACTCTAAAACGGAGTAGGCATGTTCAGATCGCTTCTGGGACCCCTAAATATCGAATTTTCGGGTGTTTTGGGACTGAATTTGAGATATTGACTTTTTGGCACCTAAAATATCGATTTTTAGCATGATTTTAGCCTATATTATGAAAATATTCTAGCACTGAGTAAGCATGTACAGATTGCTTCTGGGACCCCAAAATATCGAATTTTCGGGTGTTTTGAGCCTGAATTTGAGATATAAACGGGTACAGAAGATGCATGCACATATCGACTTTTGGGCACCTAAAATATCGATTTTGAGCATGTTTTGAGCCTCTATTTTGAAAATACTCTAACACGGAGTAGGCATGTACAGATCGCTTCTGGGACCCCAAAATATCGAATTTTCGGGTGTTTTGAGCCTGAATTTGAGATATAAACGGGTACTGAAGATGCATGCACATATCGACTTTTGGGCACCTAAAAGATCGATTTTTAGTATGTTTTTGGCCTGTATTTTGAAAATACTCTAACACGGAGTAGGCATGTACAGATCGCTTCTGGGACCGCTAAATATCGAATTTTCGGGTGTTTTGGGACTTAATTTGAGATATAAACGGGTACTGAAGGTGCATGCATATATCGACTTTTTGGCACCTAAAACATCGATTTTGAGCATGTTTTGGGCCTGTATTTTGAAAATACTCTAACACAGAGTAGGCATGGACAGATCACTTCTGGGACCCCTAAATATCGAATTTTCGGGTGTTTTGGGTCTTAATTTGAGATATCGACTTTTTGGCACCTAAAATATCGATTTTTAGCATGTTTTTAGCCTATATTTTGAAAATATTCTAGCACTGAATAGGCATGTACAGATTGCTTCTGGGACCCCAAAATATTGAATTTTCGTGTGTTTAGGGCCAGAATTTCAGATATTAACGGGTACAGAGGATACATGCACATATTGACTTTGGGCATCTAAAATATTGATTTTCAGCATGTTTTGGGCCTGTATTTTTAAAATACTCTAACACTGAGTAGGCATGTACAGATTGCTTCTGGGACCCCAAAATATTGAATTTTCGGGATTTTTGAGCCTGAATTTGAGATATAAACGGGTACAGAAGATGCATGCACATATCGACTTTTGGGCACCTAAAATATCGATTTTGAGCATGTTTTGAGCCTATGTTTTGAAAATATTCTAGCACTGAGTAGGCATGTACAGATTGCTTCTGGGACCCCAAAATATTGAATTTTCGGGTGTTTTGAGCCTGAATTTGAGATATAAACGGGTACAGAGGATACATGCACATATTGACTTTGGGCATCTAAAATATTGATTTTCAGCATGTTTTGGGCCTGTATTTTTAAAATACTCTAACACTGAGTAGGCATGTACATATTGCTTTTGGGACCCCAAAATATTGAATTTTCGGGCTTTTTGAGCCTGAATTTGAGATATAAACGGGTACTGAAAATGCATGCACATATCGACTTTAGGCACCTAAAACATCGATTTTGAGCATGTTTTGGGCCTGTATTTTGTAAATACTCTAACACGGAGTAGGCATGTACAGATCGCTTCTGGGACCCCAAAATATCGAATTTTCGGGTGTTTTGGGTCTGAATTTGAGATATCGCCGTTACGCACCTAAAATATCGATTTTTAGCATGTTTTGAGCCTATATTTTGAAAATATTCTAGCACTGAGTAGGCATGTACAGATCGCTTCTGGGACCCCAAAATATCGAATTTTCGGGTGTTTTAAGCCTGAATTTGAGATATAAACGAGTACAGAAGATGCATGCACATATCGACTTTTGGGCACCTAAAATATCGATTTTGAGCATGTTTTGAGCCAATATTTTGAAAACATTCTAGCACTGAGTAGGCATATACAGATCGCTTCTGGGACCCCAAAATATCGAATTTTCGGGTATTTTGAGCCTGAATTTGAGATATAAACGGGTACTGAAGATGCATGCAAATATCGACTTTTGGGCACCTAAAACATCGATTTTGTGCATGTTTTGAGCCTGTATTTTGAAAATACTCTAACACGGAGTAGGCATGTACAGATCGCTTCTGGGACCCCAAAATATCGAATTTTCGGGTGTTTTGGGCCTGAATTTGAGATATCGCCGTTACGCACCTTAAATATCGATTTTTAGCATGTTTTGAGCCTATAATTTGAAAATATTCAAGCACTGACTAGGCATGTACAGATCGCTTCTGGGACCCCAAAATATCGAATTTTCGGGTGTTTTGAGCTTGAATTTGAGATATAAACGGGTACAGAAGATGCATGCACATATCGACTTTTGGGCACCTAAAATATCGATTTTGAGCATGTTTTGAGCCTATATTTTGAAAATATTCTAGCACGGAGTAGGCATGTACAGATTGCTTCTGGGACCCCAAAATATTGAATTTTCGGGTGTTTTGAGCCTGAATTTCAGATATAAACGGGTACAGTAGATACATGCACATATTGAGTTTGGGCATCTAAAATATCGATTTTCAGCATGTTTTTGGCCTGTATTTTGAAAATACTCTAACACGGAGTAGGCATGTACAGATCGCTTCTGGGACCGCTAAATATCGAATTTTCGGGTGTTTTGGGACTTAATTTGAGATATAAACGGGTACTGAAGGTGCATGCATATATCGACTTTTTGGCACCTAAAACATCGATTTTGAGCATGTTTTGGGCCTGTATTTTGAAAATACTCTAACACAGAGTAGGCATGGACAGATCACTTCTGGGACCCCTAAATATCGAATTTTCGGGTGTTTTGGGTCTTAATTTGAGATATCGACTTTTTGGCACCTAAAATATCGATTTTTAGCATGTTTTTAGCCTATATTTTGAAAATATTCTAGCACTGAATAGGCATGTACAGATTGCTTCTGGGACCCCAAAATATTGAATTTTCGTGTGTTTAGGGCCAGAATTTCAGATATTAACGGGTACAGAAGATGCATGCACATATCGACTTTTGGGCACCTAAAATATCGATTTTGAGCATGTTTTGAGCCTCTATTTTGAAAATATTCTAGCACTGAGTAGGCATGTACAGATTGCTTCTGGGACCCCAAAATATTGAATTTTCGGGTGTTTTGAGCCTGAATTTGAGATATAAACGGGTACAGAGGATACATGCACATATTGACTTTGGGCATCTAAAATATTGATTTTCAGCATGTTTTGGGCCTGTAATTTTAAAATACTCTAACACTGAGTAGGCATGTACAGATTGCTTCTGGGACCCCAAAATATTGAATTTTCGGGCTTTTTGAGCCGGAATTTGAGATATAAACGGGTACAGAAGATGCATGCACATATCGACTTTTGGGCACCTAAAATATCGATTTTGAGCATGTTTTGAGCCTATATTTTGAAAATATTCTAGCACTGAGTAGGCATGTACAGATTGCTTCTGGGACCCCAAAATATTGAATTTTCGGGTGTTTTGAGCCTGAATTTGAGATATAAACGGGTACAGAGGATACATGCACATATTGACTTTGGGCATCTAAAATATTGATAATCAGCATGTTTTGGGCCTGTATTTTTAAAATACTCTAACACTGAGTAGGCATGTACATATTGCTTCTGGGACCCCAAAATATTGAATTTTCGGGCTTTTTGAGCCTGAATTTGAGATATAAACGGGTACTGAAAATGCATGCACATATCGACTTTTAGGCACCTAAAACATCGATTTTGAGCATGTTTTGGGCCTGTATTTTGTAAATACTCTAACACGGAGTAGGCATGTACAGATCGCTTCTGGGACCCCAAAATATCGAATTTTCGGGTGTTTTGGGTCTGAATTTGAGATATCGCCGTTACGCACCTAAAATATCGATTTTTAGCATGTTTTGAGCCAATATTTTGAAAACATTCTAGCACTGAGTAGGCATATACAGATCGCTTCTGGGACCCCAAAATATCGAATTTTCGGGTATTTTGAGACTGAATTTGAGATATAAACGGGTACTGAAGATGCATGCAAATATCGACTTTTGGGCACCTAAAACATCGATTTTGTGCATGTTTTGAGCCTGTATTTTGAAAATACTCTAACACGGAGTAGGCATGTACAGATCGCTTCTGGGACCCTAAAATATCGAATTTTCGGGTGTTTTGGGCCTGAATTTGAGATATCGCCGTTACGCACCTTAAATATCGATTTTTAGCATGTTTTGAGCCTATAATTTGAAAATATTCAAGCACTGACTAGGCATGTACAGATCGCTTCTGGGACCCCAAAATATCGAATTTTCGGGTGTTTTGAGCTTGAATTTGAGATATAAACGGGTACAGAAGATGCATGCACATATCGACTTTTGGGCACCTAAAATATCGATTTTGAGCATGTTTTGAGCCTATATTTTGAAAATATTCTAGCACTGAGTAGGCATGTACAGATTGCTTCTGGGACCCCAAAATATTGAATTTTCGGGTGTTTTGAGCCTGAATTTCAGATATAAACGGGTACAGTAGATACATGCACATATTGAGTTTGGGCATCTAAAATATCGATTTTCAGCATGTTTTGGGCCTGTCTTTTGAAAATACTCTAACACTGAGTAGGCATGTACAGATTGCTTCTGGGACCCCAAAATATTGAATTTTCGGGCTTTTTGAGCCTGAATTTGAGATTTAAACGGATACTGAAGATGCATGCACATATCGACTTTTGGGCACCTAAGAGATCGATTTTCAGTATGTTTTTGGCCTCTATTTTGAAAATACTCTAACACGGAGTAGGCATGTACATATCGCTTCTGGGACCCCTAAATAACGAATTTTCGGGTGTTTTGGGACTGAATTTGAGATATCGACTTTTTGGCACCTAAAAAGATCGATTTTTAGCATGTTTTTAGCCTATATTTTGAAAATATTCTAGCACTGAGTAGGCATGTACAGATTGCTTCAGGGACCCCAAAATATCGAATTTTCGGGTGTTTTGAGCATGAATTTGAGATATAAACGGGTACAGAAGATACATGCACATATCGACTTTTGGGCACCTAAAACATCGATTTTGAGTATGTTTTGGGCCTGTATTTTGTAAATACTCTAACACGGAGTAGGCATGTACAGATCGCTTCTGGGACCCCATAATATCGAATTTTCGGGTGTTTTGGGCCTGAATTTGAGATATCGCCTTTACGCACCTAAAATATCGATTTTTAGCATGTTTTTAGCCTATATTTTGAAAATATTCTAGCACTGAGTAGGCATGTACAGATCGCTTCTGGGACCCCAAAATATCGAATTTTCAGGTGTTTTGAGCCTGAATTCGAGATATAAACGAGTACAGAAGATGCATTCACATATCGACTTTTGGGCACCTAAAATATCGATTTTCAGCATGTTTTGAGCATATATTTTGAAAAAATTCTAGCACTGAGTAGGCATGTACAGATCGCTTCTGGGACCCCAAAATATCGAATTTTCGGGTGTTTTGAGCATGAATTTGAGATATAAACGAGTATAGAAGATGCATACACATATTGACTTTGGGCACCAAAAATATCGATTTTCAGCATGATTTGGGCCTGAATTTTGAAAATACTCTAACACGAAGTAGGCATGTACAGATCGCTTCAGGGACCCCAAAATATCGAATTATTGGGTGTTTAGGGCCAGAATTTGAGATATAAACGGGTAGAGAAGATGCATGCACAAATCGACTTTTGGGCACCTAAAAGATCGATTTTCAGTATGTTTTTGGCCTGTATTTTGAAAATACTCTAAAACGGATTAGGCATGTACAGATCGCTTCTGGGACCCCAAAATATTGAATTTTCGGGTGTTTTGAGCCTGAATTTGAGATATAAACGGGTACAGAAGATACATGCACATATTGACTTTGGGCATCTAAAATATCGATTTACAGCATGTTTTGGGCCTTTATTTTGAAAATAGTCTAACACAGAGTAGGCATGTACAGATTGCTTCTGGGACCCCAAAATATTGAATTTTCGGGTGTTTTGAGCCTGAATTTGAGATATAAACGGGTACTGAAGATGCATGCACATATCGACTTTTGGGCACCTAAAAGATCGATTTTCAGTATGTTTTTGGCCTGTATTTTGAAAATACTCTAACACTGAGTAGGCATGTACAGATCGCTTTTGGGACCCCAAAATATCGAATTTTCGGGTGTTTTGGGACTGAATTTGAGATATAAACGAGTACAGAAGATGCATGCACATATCGACTTTTGGGCACCTAAAATAACGATTTGGAGCATGTTTTGAGCCAATATTTTGAAAACATTCTAGAACTGAGTAGGCATGTACAGATCGCTTCTGGGACCCCAAAATATCGAATTTTCGGGTGTTTTGAGCCTGAATTTGAGATATAAACGGGTACTAAAGATGCATGCACATATAGACTTTTGGGCACCTAAAACATCGATTTTGAGCATGCTTTGGGCATGTATTTTGAAAATACTCTAACACGGAGTAGGCATGTACAGATCGCTTCTGGGACCCCAAAATATCGAATTTTCGGGTGTTTTGGGCCTGAATTTCAGATATCGCCTTTACGCACCTAAAATATCGATTTTCAGCATGTTTTGGGCCTGAATTTTGAAAATACTCTAACACGGAGTAGGCATGTACAGATCGCTTCTGGGACCCCTAAATATCGAAGTTTCGGGTGTTTTGGGACTGAATTTGAGATATCGACTTTTTGGCACCTCAAATATCGATTTTTAGCATGTTGTTAGCCTATATTTTGAAAATATTCTAGCACTGAGTAGGCATGTACAGATCGCTTCTGGGACCCCAAAATATCGAATTTTCGAGTGTTTTGAGCTTGAATTTGAGATATAAACGAGTACAGAAGATGCATGCACATATCGACTTTTGGGCACCTAAAATATCGATTTTGAGCATGTTTTGAGCCTATATTTTGAAAACATTCTAGCACTGAGTAGGCATGTACAGATCGCTTCTGGGACCCAAAAATATCGAATTTTCGGGTGTTTAGTGCCAGAATTTGAGATATAAACGGGTACAGAAGATGCATGCACATATCGACTTTTCGGCACCTAAAAGATCGATTTTCAGTATGTTTTTGGCCTGTATTTTGAAAATACTTTAACACGGAGTAGGCATGTACGGATCCATTCTGGGACTCCTAAATATCGAATTTTCGGGTGTTTTGGGACTGAATTTGAGATATCGACTTTTTGGCACCTAAAAGATCGATTTTTAGCATGTTTTTAGCCTATATTTTGAAAATATTCTAGCACAGAGTAGGCATGTACAGATTGCTTCTGGGACCCCAAAATATTGAATTTTCGGGTGTTTTGAGCCTGAATTTGAGATATAAACGGGTACAGAAGATACATGCACAAATTGACTTTGGGCATCTAAAATATCGATTTTCAGCATGTTTTGGGCCTTTATTTTGAAAATAATCTAACACAGAGTAGGCATGTACAGATTGCTTCTGGGACCCCAAAATATTGAATTTTCGGGTGTTTTGAGCCTGAATTTGAGATATAAACGGGTACTGAAGATGCATGCACATATCGACTTTTGGGCACCTAAAAGATCGATTTTCAGTATGTTTTTGGCCTGTATTTTGAAAATACTCTAACACTGAGTAGGCATGTACAGATCGCTTTTGGGACCCCAAAATATCGAATTTTCGGGTGTTTTGGGACTGAATTTGAGATATAAACGAGTACAGAAGATGCATGCACATATCGACTTTTGGGCACCTAAAATATCGATTTGGAGCATGTTTTGAGCCAATATTTTGAAAACATTCTAGAACTGAGTAGGCATGTACAGATCGCTTCTGGGACCCCAAAATATCGAATTTTCGGGTGTTTTGAGCCTGAATTTGAGATATAAACGGGTACTAAAGATGCATGCACATATAGACTTTTGGGCACCTAAAACATCGATTTTGAGCATGCTTTGGGCATGTATTTTGAAAATACTCTAACACGGAGTAGGCATGTACAGATCGCTTCTGGGACCCCAAAATATCGAATTTTCGGGTGTTTTGGGCCTGAATTTGAGATATCGCCTTTACGCACCTAAAATATCGATTTTCAGCATGTTTTGGGCCTGAATTTTGAAAGTACTCTAACACGGAGTAGGCATGTACAGATCGCTTCTGGGACCCCTAAATATCGAATTTTCGAGTGTTTTGGGACTGAATTTGAGATATCGACTTTTTGGCACCTAAAAGATCGATTTTTAGCATGTTTTTTGCCTATATTTTGAAAATATTCTAGCACAGAGTAGGCATGTACAGATTGCTTCTGGGACCCCAAAATATTGAATTTTCGGGTGTTTTGAGCCTGAATTTGAGATATAAACGGGTACAGAAGATACATGCACATATTGACTTTGGGCATCTAAAATATCGATTTTCAGCATGTTTTGGGCCTTTATTTTGAAAATACTCTAACACTGAGTAGGCATCTACAGATTGCTTCTGGGACCCCAAAATATTGAATTTTCGGGTGTTTTGAGCCTGAATTTGAGATATAAACGGGTACTGAAGATGCATGCACATATCGACTTTTGGGCACCTAAAAGATCGATTTTCAGTATGTTTTTGGCCTGTATTTTGAAAATACTCTAACACTGAGTAGGCATGTACAGATCGCTTCCGGGACCCCAAAATATCGAATTTTCGGGTGTTTTGGGACTGAATTTGAGATATCGACTTTTTGGCACCTAAAAGATCGATTTTTAGCATGTTTTTAGCCTATAATTTGAAAATATTCTAGCACTGAGTAGGCATGTACAGATTGCTTCTGGGACCCCAAAATATCGAATTTTCGGGTGTTTTGAGCCTGAATTTGAGATATAAACGAGTACAGAAGATGCATGCACATATCGACTTTTGGGCACCTAAAAGATTGATTTTGAGCATGTTTTGAGCCAATATTTTGAAAACATTCTAGCACTGAGTAGGCATGTAGAGATCGCTTCTGGGACCCCTAAATATTGAATTTTCGGGTGTTTTGGGCCTTAATTTGAGATATCGACTTTTTGGCACATAAAACATTGATTTTTAGCATGTTTTTAGCCTATATTTTGAAAATATTCTAGCAATGAGTAGGCATGTACTGATTGCTTCTGGGATCCCAAAATATTGAATTTTCGGGTGTTTAGGGCCAGAATTTGAGATATAAACGGGTACAGAGGTGGCATGCACATATCGACTTTTGGCCACCAAAAAGATCGATTTTCAGTATGTTTTTGGCCTGTATTTTGAAAATACTCTAACACGGAGTAGGCATATACAGATCGCTTCTTGGACCCCTAAATATCGAATTTTCGGGTGTTTTGGGACTGAATTTGAGATATCGACTTTTTAGCACCTAAAAGATCGATTTTTAGCATGTTTTTTTTAGCCTATATTTTGAAAATATTCTAGCACTGAGTAGGCATGTACAGATTGCTTCTGGGACCCCAAAATATTGAATTTTCGGGTGTTTTGAGCCTGATTTTGAGATATAAACGGGTACAGAAGATACATACACATATTGACTTTGGGCATCTAAAATATCGATTTTGAGCATGTTTTGGGCATGTATTTTGAAAATACTCTAACACGGAGTAGGCATGTACAGATCGCTTCTGGGAACCCAAAATATCGAATTTTCGGGTGTTTTGAGCCTGAATTTGAGATATAAACGGGTACTGAAGATGCATGCACATATCGACTTTTGGGCACCTAAAACATCGATTTTGAGCATGTTTTGGGCCTGTATTTTGAAAATACTCTAACACGGAGTAGGCATGTACAGATCGCTTTTGGGACCTCATAATATCGAATTTTCGGGTGTTTTGGGCCTGAATTTGAGATATCGCCTTTACGCACCTAAAATATCGATTTTTAGCATGTTTTGAGCCTATATTTTGAAAATATTCTAGCACTGAGTAGGCATATACAGATCGCTTCTGGGACACCAAAATTTCGAGTTTTCGGGTGTTTTGAGCCTGAATTTGAGATATAAACGGGTACAGAAGATACATGCACATATTGACTTTGGGCATCTAAAATATCGATTTTTAGCATGTTTTGAGCCTATATTTTGAAAATATTCTAGCACTGAGTAGGCATGTACAGATCGCTTCTGGGACCCCAAAATATCGAATTTTCGGGTGTTTTGAGCTTGAATTTGAGATATAAACAAGTACAGATGATGCATGCACATATCGACTTTTGGGCACCTAAAATATCGATTTTGAGCATGTTTTGAGCCTATTATTTGAAAACATTCTAGCACTGAGTAGGCATGTACAGATCGCTTCTGGGACCCCTAAATATCGAATTTTCGGGTGTTTTGGGCCTTAATTTGAGATATCGAATTTTTGGCACCTAAAATATCTATTTTTAGCATGATTTTAGCCTACATTTTGAAAATGTTCTAGCACTGACTAGGCATGTACAGATCGCTTCTGGGACCCCAAAATATCGAATTTTCGGGTGTTTTGAGCTTGAATTTGAGATATAAACGGGTACAGAAGATACATGCACATATTGACTTTGGGCATCTATAATATCGATTTTCAGCACGTTTTTGGCATGTATTTTGAAAATACTCTAACACGGAGTAGGCATGTACAGATCGCCTTTTGGACCCCAAAATATCGAATTTTCGGGTGTTTTGGGACTGAATTTGAGATATCGACTTTTTGGCACCTAAATGATCGATTTTTAGCATGTTTTGAGCCTATATTTTGAAAATATTCTAGCACTGAGTAGGCATGTACAGATCGCTTCTGGGACCCCAAAATATCGAATTTTCGGGTGTTTTGAGCCTGAATTTGAGATATAAACGAGTATAGAAGATGCATACACATATTGACTTTGGGCACCAAAAATATCGATTTTTAGCATGTTTTGGGCCTGAATTTTGAAAATACTCTAATACGAAGTAGGCATGTACAGATCGCTTCTGGGACCCCAAAATATCGAATTTTCGGGTGTTTAAGGCCAGAATTTGAGATATAATCGAGTACAGAAGATGCATGCACATATCGACTTTTGGGCACCTAAAAGATCGATTTTCAATATGTTTTAGGCCTGTATTTTGAAAATACTATAAAACGGAGTAGGCATGTACAGATCGCTTCTGAGACCCCTAAATATCGAATTTTCGGGTGGTTTGGGACTGAATTTGAGATATCGACTTTTTGGCACCTAAAAGATCGATTTTTAGCATGTTTTTAGCCTATATTTTGAAAATATTCTAGCACTGAGTAGGCATGTACAGATTGCTTCTGGGACCCCAAAATATTGAATTTTCGGGTGATTTGACCCTGAATTTGAGATATAAACGGGTACAGAAGATGCATGCACATATCGACTTTTGGGCACCTAAAATATCGATTTTGAGCATGTTTTGAGCCTATATTTTGAAAACATTCTAGCACTGAGTAGGCATGTACAGATCGCTTCTGGGACCCCAAAATATCGAATTTTCGGGTGTTTTGAGCCTGAATTTGAAATATAATCGAGTATAGAAGATGCATACACATATTGACTTTGGGCACCAAAAATATCGATTTTCAGCATGTTTTGGGCCTGAATTTTGAAAATACTCTAACACGAAGTAGCCATGTAGAGATCGCTTCTGGGACCCCTAAATATCGAATTTTCGGGTGTTTTGGGACTGAATTTGAGATATCGACTTTTTGGCACCTAAAATATCGATTTTTAGCATGTTTTTAGCCTATATTTTGAAAATATTCTATCACAGAGTAGGCATGTACAGATCGCTTCTGGGACCCCAAAATATTGAATTTTCGGGTGTTTTGAGCTTGAATTTGAGATATAAACGAGTACAGAAGATGCATGCACATACTGGCTTTGGGAATCTAAAATATCGATTTTCAGCATGTTTTGGGCCTTTATTTTGAAAATACTCTAACACTGAGTAGGCATGTACAGATTGCTTCTGGGACCCCAAAATATTTAATTTTCGGGTGTTTTGAGCCTGAATTTGAGATATAAACGAGTACAGAAGATGCATGCACATATCGACTTTTGGGCACCTAAAAGATCGATTTTCAGCATGTTTTTGGCCTGTATTTTGAAAACATTCTAGAACTGAGTAGGCATGTACAGATCGTTTCTGGGACCCCAAAATATCGAATTTTCGGGTGTTTTGAGCCTGAATTTGAGATATAAACGGGTACTGAAGATGCATGCACATATAGACTTTTGGGCACCTAAAACATCGATTTTGAGCATGTTTTGGGCATGTATTTTGAAAATACTCTAACACGGAGTAGGCATGTACAGATCGCTTCTGGGACCCCAAAATATCGAGTTTTCGAGGGTTTTGGGCCTGAATTTGAGATATCGCCTTTACGCACCTAAAATATCGATTTTTAGCATGTTTTGAGCCTATATTTTGAAAATATTCTAGCACTGAGTAGGCATGTACAGATTGCTTCTGGGACCCCAAAATATTGAATTTTCGGGTGTTTTAAACCTGAATTTGAGATATAAACGGGTACAGAAGATACATGCACATATTGACTATGGGCATCTAAAATATCGATTTTCAGCATGTTTTGGGCATGTATTTTGAAAATACTCAAACACGGAGTAGGCATGTACAGATCGCTTCTGGGACCCCAAAATATCGAATTTTTGGGTGTTTTGAGGCTGAATTTGAGATACAAACGGGTACTGAAGATGCATTCACATATCGACTTTTGGGCACCTAAAACATCGATTTTGAGCATGTTTTGGGCCTGTATTTTGAAAATACTCTAACACGGAGTAGGCATGTACAGATCGCTTTTGGGACCCTATAATATCGAATTTGCGGGTGTTTTGGGCCTGAATTTGAGATATCGCCTTTACGCACCTAAAATATCGATTTTTAGCATGTTTTGAGCCTATATTTTGAAAATATTCTAGCACTGAGTAGGCATATACAGATCGCTTCTGGGACACCAAAATATCGAATTTTCGGGTGTTTTGAGCCTGAATTTGAGATATAAACGGGTACAGAAGATACATGCACATATTGACTTTGGGCATCTAAAATATCGATTTTCAGCATGTTTTGGGCCTGTATTTTGAAAATACTCTAACACGGAGTAGGCATGTACAGATCGCTTCTGGGACCCCAAAATATCGAATTTTCGGGTGTTTTGAGCTTGAATTTGAGATATAAACGGGTACTGAAGATGCATGCACATATTGACTTTGGGCATCTAAAATATCGATTTTCAGCATGTTTTGGGCCTGTATTTTGAAAATACTCTAACACGAAGTAGCCATGTAGAGATCGCTTCTGGGACCCCTAAATATCGAATTTTCGGGTGTTTTGGGACTGAATTTGAGATATCGACTTTTTGGCACCTAAAATATCGATTTTTAGCATGTTTTTAGCCTATATTTTGAAAATATTCTATCACAGAGTAGGCATGTACAGATCGCTTCTGGGACCCCAAAATATTGAATTTTCGGGTGTTTTGAGCTTGAATTTGAGATATAAACGAGTACAGAAGATGCATGCACATACTGGCTTTGGGAATCTAAAATATCGATTTTCAGCATGTTTTGGGCCTTTATTTTGAAAATACTCTAACACTGAGTAGGCATGTACAGATTGCTTCTGGGACCCCAAAATATTTAATTTTCGGGTGTTTTGAGCCTGAATTTGAGATATAAACGAGTACAGAAGATGCATGCACATATCGACTTTTGGGCACCTAAAAGATCGATTTTCAGCATGTTTTTGGCCTGTATTTTGAAAACATTCTAGAACTGAGTAGGCATGTACAGATCGTTTCTGGGACCCCAAAATATCGAATTTTCGGGTGTTTTGAGCCTGAATTTGAGATATAAACGGGTACTGAAGATGCATGCACATATAGACTTTTGGGCACCTAAAACATCGATTTTGAGCATGTTTTGGGCATGTATTTTGAAAATACTCTAACACGGAGTAGGCATGTACAGATCGCTTCTGGGACCCCAAAATATCGAGTTTTCGAGGGTTTTGGGCCTGAATTTGAGATATCGCCTTTACGCACCTAAAATATCGATTTTTAGCATGTTTTGAGCCTATATTTTGAAAATATTCTAGCACTGAGTAGGCATGTACAGATTGCTTCTGGGACCCCAAAATATTGAATTTTCGGGTGTTTTAAACCTGAATTTGAGATATAAACGGGTACAGAAGATACATGCACATATTGACTATGGGCATCTAAAATATCGATTTTCAGCATGTTTTGGGCATGTATTTTGAAAATACTCAAACACGGAGTAGGCATGTACAGATCGCTTCTGGGACCCCAAAATATCGAATTTTTGGGTGTTTTGAGGCTGAATTTGAGATACAAACGGGTACTGAAGATGCATTCACATATCGACTTTTGGGCACCTAAAACATCGATTTTGAGCATGTTTTGGGCCTGTATTTTGAAAATACTCTAACACGGAGTAGGCATGTACAGATCGCTTTTGGGACCCTATAATATCGAATTTGCGGGTGTTTTGGGCCTGAATTTGAGATATCGCCTTTACGCACCTAAAATATCGATTTTTAGCATGTTTTGAGCCTATATTTTGAAAATATTCTAGCACTGAGTAGGCATATACAGATCGCTTCTGGGACACCAAAATATCGAATTTTCGGGTGTTTTGAGCCTGAATTTGAGATATAAACGGGTACAGAAGATACATGCACATATTGACTTTGGGCATCTAAAATATCGATTTTCAGCATGTTTTGGGCCTGTATTTTGAAAATACTCTAACACGGAGTAGGCATGTACAGATCGCTTCTGGGACCCCAAAATATCGAATTTTCGGGTGTTTTGAGCTTGAATTTGAGATATAAACGGGTACTGAAGATGCATGCACATATCGACTTTTGGGCACCTAAAACATCGATTTTGAGCATGTTTTGGGCCTGTATTTTAAAAATACTCTAACACGGAGTAGGCATGTATAGATCGCTTCTGGGACCCCAAAATATCGAATTTTCGGGTGTTTTGGGCCTGAATTTGAGATATCGCCTTTACGCACCTAAAATATCGATTTTTAGCATGTTTTGAGCCTATATTTTGAAAATATTCTAGCACTGAGTAGGTATGTACAGATCGCTTCTGGGACCCCAAAATATCGAATTTTCGGGTGTTTTGAGCTTGAATTTGAGATAAAAACGAGTACAGATGATGCATGCACATATCGACTTTTGGGCACCTAAAATATCGATTTTGAGCATGTTTTGAGCCTATTATTTGAAAACATTCTAGCACTGAGTAGGCATGTACAGATCGCTTCTGGGACCGCTAAATATCGAATTTTCTGGTGTTTTGGGCCTTAATTTGAGATATCGACTTTTTGGCACCTAAAATATCGATTTTTAGCATGTTTTTAACCTACATTTTGAAAATATTCTAGCACTGAGTAGGCATGTACAGATTGCTTCTGGGACCCCAAAATATTGAATTTTCGGGTGTTTTGAGCCTGAATTTGAGATATAAACGGGTACAGATGATACATGCACATATTGACTTTGGGCATCTATAATATCGATTTTCAGCATGTTTTTGGCATGTATTTTGAAAATACTCTAACACGGAGTAGGCATGTACAGATCGCTTTTGGGACCCCAAAATATCGAATTTTCGGGTGTTTTGGGACTGAATTTGAGATAACGACTTTTTGGCACCTAAATGATCGATTTTTAGCATGTTTTTAGCCTATATTTTGAAAATATTCTAGCACTGAGTAGGCATGTACAGATAGCTTCTGGGACCCCAAAATATCAAATTTTCGGGTGTTTTGAGCCTGAATTTGATATATAAACGGGTACTGAAGATGCATGCACATATAGACTTTTGGGCACCTAAAATATCGATTTTGAGCATGTTTTGAGCCAATATTTTGAAAACATTCTAGCACTGAGTAGGCATGTACAGATCGCTTCTGGGACCCCAAAATATCGAATTTTCGGGAGTTTTGTGCCTGAATTTGAGATATAAACGAGTATAGAAGATGCATACACATATTGACTTTGGGCACCAAAAATATCGATTTTCAGCATGTTTTGGGCCTGAATTTTGAAAATACTCTAACAAGAAGTAGCCATGTAGAGATCGCTTCTGGGACCCCTAAATATCGAATTTTCGGGTGTTTTGGGACTGAATTTGAGATATCGACTTTTTGGCACCTAAAATATCGATTTTTAGCATGTTTTTAGCCTATATTTTGAAAATATTCTATCACAGAGTAGGCATGTACAGATCGCTTCTGGGACCCCAAAATATTGAATTTTCGGGTGTTTTGAGCTTGAATTTGAGATATAAACGAGTACAGAAGATGCATGCACATACTGACTTTGGGCATCTAAAATATCGATTTTCAGCATGTTTTGGGCCTTTATTTTGAAAATACTCTAACACTGACTAGGCATGTACAGATTGCTTCTGGGACCCCAAAATATTGAATTTTCGGGTGTTTTGAGCCTGAATTTGAGATATAAACGAGTACAGAAGATGCATGCACATATCGACTTTTGGGCACCTAAAAGATCGATTTTCAGCATGTTTTTGGCCTGTATTTTGAAAACATTCTAGAACTGAGTAGGCATGTACAGATCGTTTCTGGAACCCAAAATATCGAATTTTCGGGTGTTTTGAGCCTGAATTTGAGATATAAACGGGTACTGAAGATGCATTCACATATCGACTTTTGGGCACCTAAAACATCGATTTTGAGCATGTTTTGGGCCTGTATTTTGAAAATACTCTAACACGGAGTAGGCATGTACAGATCGCTTTTGGGACCCTATAATATCGAATTTGCGGGTGTTTTGGGCCTGAATTTGAGATATCGCCTTTACGCACCTAAAATATCGATTTTTAGCATGTTTTGAGCCTATATTTCGAAAATATTCTAGCACTGAGTAGGCATATACAGATCGCTTCTGGGACACCAAAATATCGAATTTTCGGGTGTTTTGAGCCTGAATTTGAGATATAAACGGGTACAGAAGATACATGCACATATTGACTTTGGGCATCTAAAATATCGATTTTCAGCATGTTTTGGGCCTGTATTTTGAAAATACTCTAACACGGAGTAGGCATGTACAGATCGCTTCTGGGACCCCAAAATATCGAATTTTCGGGTGTTTTGAGCTTGAATTTGAGATATAAACGGGTACTGAAGATGCATGCACATATCGACTTTTGGGCACCTAAAACATCGATTTTGAGCATGTTTTGGGCCTGTATTTTAAAAATACTCTAACACGGAGTAGGCATGTATAGATCGCTTCTGGGACCCCAAAATATCGAATTTTCGGGTGTTTTGGGCCTGAATTTGAGATATCGCCTTTACGCACCTAAAATATCGATTTTTAGCATGTTTTGAGCCTATATTTTGAAAATATTCTAGCACTGAGTAGGTATGTACAGATCGCTTCTGGGACCCCAAAATATCGAATTTTCGGGTGTTTTGAGCTTGAATTTGAGATAAAAACGAGTACAGATGATGCATGCACATATCGACTTTTGGGCACCTAAAATATCGATTTTGAGCATGTTTTGAGCCTATTATTTGAAAACATTCTAGCACTGAGTAGGCATGTACAGATCGCTTCTGGGACCGCTAAATATCGAATTTTCTGGTGTTTTGGGCCTTAATTTGAGATATCGACTTTTTGGCACCTAAAATATCGATTTTTAGCATGTTTTTAACCTACATTTTGAAAATATTCTAGCACTGAGTAGGCATGTACAGATTGCTTCTGGGACCCGAAAATATTGAATTTTCGGGTGTTTTGAGCCTGAATTTGAGATATAAACGGGTACAGATGATACATGCACATATTGACTTTGGGCATCTATAATATCGATTTTCAGCATGTTTTTGGCATGTATTTTGAAAATACTCTAACACGGAGTAGGCATGTACAGATCGCTTTTGGGATCCCAAAATATCGAATTTTCGGGTGTTTTGGGACTGAATTTGAGATAACGACTTTTTGGCACCTAAATGATCGATTTTTAGCATGTTTTTAGCCTATATTTTGAAAATATTCTAGCACTGAGTAGGCATGTACAGATAGCTTCTGGGACCCCAAAATATCAAATTTTCGGGTGTTTTGAGCCTGAATTTGATATATAAACGGGTACTGAAGATGCATGCACATATAGACTTTTGGGCACCTAAAATATCGATTTTGAGCATGTTTTGAGCCAATATTTTGAAAACATTCTAGCACTGAGTAGGCATGTACAGATCGCTTCTGGGACCCCAAAATATCGAATTTTCGGGAGTTTTGTGCCTGAATTTGAGATATAAACGAGTATAGAAGATGCATACACATATTGACTTTGGGCACCAAAAATATCGATTTTCAGCATGTTTTGGGCCTGAATTTTGAAAATACTCTAACAAGAAGTAGCCATGTAGAGATCGCTTCTGGGACCCCTAAATATCGAATTTTCGGGTGTTTTGGGACTGAATTTGAGATATCGACTTTTTGGCACCTAAAATATCGATTTTTAGCATGTTTTTAGCCTATATTTTGAAAATATTCTATCACAGAGTAGGCATGTACAGATCGCTTCTGGGACCCCAAAATATTGAATTTTCGGGTGTTTTGAGCTTGAATTTGAGATATAAACGAGTACAGAAGATGCATGCACATACTGACTTTGGGCATCTAAAATATCGATTTTCAGCATGTTTTGGGCCTTTATTTTGAAAATACTCTAACACTGAGTAGGCATGTACAGATTGCTTATGGGACCCCAAAATATTGAATTTTCGGGTGTTTTGAGCCTGAATTTGAGATATAAACGAGTACAGAAGATGCATGCACATATCGACTTTTGGGCACCTAAAAGATCGATTTTCAGCATGTTTTTGGCCTGTATTTTGAAAACATTCTAGAACTGAGTAGGCATGTACAGATCGTTTCTGGAACCCAAAATATCGAATTTTCGGGTGTTTTGAGCCTGAATTTGAGATATAAACGGGTACTGAAGATGCATGCACATATAGACTTTTGGGCACCTAAAACATCGATTTTGAGCATGTTTTGGGCATGTATTTTGAAAATACTCTAACACGGAGTAGGCATGTACAGATCGCTTCTGGGACCCCAAAATATCGAATTTTCGAGGGTTTTGGGCCTGAATTTGAGATATCGCCTTTACGCACCTAAAATATCGATTTTTAGCATGTTTTGAGCCTATATTTTGAAAATATTCTGGCACTGAGTAGGCATGTACAGATTGCTTCTGGGACCCCAAAATATTGAATTTTCGGGTGTTTTGAGCCTGAATTTGAGATATAAACGGGTACAGAAGATACATGCACATATTGACTATGGGCATCTAAAATATCGATTTTCAGCATGTTTTGGGCATGTATTTTGAAAATACTCTAACACGGAGTAGGCATGTACAGATCGCTTCTGGGACCCCAAAATATCGAATTTTCGGGTGTTTTGAGGCTGAATTTGAGATACAAACGGGTACTGAAGATGCATGCACATATCGACTTTTGGGCACCTAAAACATCGATTTTGAGCATGTTTTGGGCCTGTATTTTGAAAATACTCTAACACGGAGTAGGCATGTACAGATCGCTTTTGGGACCCTATAATATCGAATTTGCGGGTGTTTTGGGCCTGAATTTGAGATATCGCCTTTACGCACCTAAAATATCGATTTTTAGCATGTTTTGAGCCTATATTTTGAAAATATTCTAGCACTGAGTAGGCATATACAGATCGCTTCTGGGACACCAAAATATCGAATTTTCGGGTGTTTTGAGCCTGAATTTGAGATATAAACGGGTACAGAAGATACATGCACATATTGACTTTGGGCATCTAAAATATCGATTTTCAGCATGTTTTGGGCCTGTATTTTGAAAATACCCTAACACGGAGTAGGCATGTACATATCGCTTCTGGGACCCCAAAATATTGAATTTTCGGGTGTTTTGAGCTTGAATTTGAGATATAAACGGGTACTGAAGATGCATGCACATATCGACTTTTGGGCACCTAAAACATCGATTTTGAGCATGTTTTGGGCCTGTATTTTAAAAATACTCTAACACGGAGTAGGCATGTATAGATCGCTTCTGGGACCCCAAAATATCGAATTTTCGGGTGTTTTGGGCCTGAATTTGAGATATCGCCTTTACGCACCTAAAATATCGATTTTTAGCATGTTTTGAGCCTATATTTTGAAAATATTCTAGCACTGAGTAGGTATGTACAGATCGCTTCTGGGACCCCAAAATATCGAATTTTCGGGTGTTTTGAGCTTGAATTTGAGATAAAAACGAGTACAGATGATGCATGCACATATCGACTTTTGGGCACCTAAAATATCGATTTTGAGCATGTTTTGAGCCTATTATTTGAAAACATTCTAGCACTGAGTAGGCATGTACAGATCGCTTCTGGGACCCCTAAATATCGAATTTTCTGGTGTTTTGGGCCTTAATTTGAGATATCGACTTTTTGGCACCTAAAATATCGATTTTTAGCATGTTTTTAGCCTACATTTTGAAAATATTCTAGCACTGAGTAGGCATGTACAGATTGCTTCTGGGACCCCAAAATATTGAATTTTCGGGTGTTTTGAGCCTGAATTTGAGATATAAACGGGTACAGAAGATACATGCACATATTGACTTTGGGCATCTATAATATCGATTTTCAGCATGTTTTTGGCATGTATTTTGAAAATACTCTAACACGGAGTAGGCATGTACAGATCGCTTCTGGGACCCCAAAATATCGAATTTTCGGGTGTTTTGGGCCTGAATTTGAGATATCGCCTTTACGCACCTAAAATATCGATTTTTAGCATGTTTTGAGCCTATATTTTGAAAATATTCTAGCACTGAGTAGGCATGTACAGATTGCTTCTGGGACCCCAAAATATTGAATTTTCGGGTGTTTAAGGCCAGAATTTGAGATATAAACGGGTACAGAAGATACATGCACATATTGACTTTGGGCATCTAAAATATCAATTTTCAGCATGTTTTGGGCATGTATTTTGAAAATACTCTAACACGGAGTAGGCATGTACAGATCGCTTCTGGGACCCCAAAATATCGAATTTTCGGGTGTTTTGAGGCTGAATTTGAGATATAAACGGGTACTGAAGATGCATGCACATATCGACTTTTGGGCACCTAAAACATCGATTTTGAGCATGTTTTGGGCCTGTATTTTGAAAATACTCTAACACGGAGTAGGCATGTACAGATCGCTTTTGGGACCCTATAATATCGAATTTGCGGGTGTTTTGGGCCTGAATTTGAGATATCGCCTTTACGCACCTAAAATATCGATTTTTAGCATGTTTTGTGCCTATATTTTGAAAATATTCTAGCACTGAGTAGGCATATACAGATCGCTTCTGGGACACCAAAATATTGAATTTTCGGGTGTTTTGAGCCTGAATTTGAGATATAAACGGGTACAGAAGATACATGCACATATTGACTTTGGGCATCTAAAATATCGATTTTCAGCATGTTTTGGGCCTGTATTTTGAAAATACTCTAACACGGAGTAGGCATGTACAGATCGCTTCTGGGACCCCTAAATATCGAATTTTCGGGTGTTTTGAGCTTGAATTTGAGATATAAACGGGTACTGAAGATGCATGCACATATCGACTTTTGGGCACCTAAAACATCGATTTTGAGCATGTTTTGGGCCTGTATTTTAAAAATACTCTAACACGGAGTAGGCATGTATAGATCGCTTCTGGGACCCCAAAATATCGAATTTTCGGGTGTTTTGGGCCTGAATTTGAGATATCGCCTTTACGCACCTAAAATATCGATTTTTAGCATGTTTTGAGCCTATATTTTGAAAATATTCTAGCACTGAGTAGGTATGTACAGATCGCTTCTGGGACCCCAAAATATCGAATTTTCGGGTGTTTTGAGCTTGAATTTGAGATAAAAACGAGTACAGATGATGCATGCACATATCGACTTTTGGGCACCTAAAATATCGATTTTGAGCATGTTTTGAGCCTATTATTTGAAAACATTCTAGCACTGAGTAGGCATGTACAGATCGCTTCTGGGACCCCTAAAAATCGAATTTTCTGGTGTTTTGGGCCTTAATTTGAGATATCGACTTTTTGGCACCTAAATGATCGATTTTTAGCATGTTTTTAGCCTACAATTTGAAAATATTCTAGCACTGAGTAGGCATGTACAGATTGCTTCTGGGACCCCAAAATATTGAATTTTCGGGTGTTTTGAGCCTGAATTTGAGATATAAACGGGTACAGAAGATACATGCACATATTGACTTTGGGCATCTATAATATCGATTTTCAGCATGTTTTTGGCATGTATTTTGAAAATACTCTAACACGGAGTAGGCATGTACAGATCGCTTTTGGGACCCCAAAATATCGAATTTTCGGGTGTTTTGGGACTGAATTTGAGATAACGACTTTTTGGCAACTAAATGATCGATTTTTAGCATGTTTTTAGCCTATATTTTGAAAATATTCTAGCACTGAGTAGGCATGTACAGATAGCTTCTGGGACCCCAAAATATCAAATTTTCGGGTGTTTTGAGCCTGAATTTGAGATATAAACGGGTACTGAAGATGCATGCACATATAGACTTTTGGGCACCTAAAACATCGATTTTGAGCATGTTTTGGGCATGTATTTTGAAAATACTCTAACACGGAGTAGGCATGTACAGATCGCTTCTGGGACCCCAAAATATCGAATTTTCGGGTGTTTTGAGCTTGAATTTGAGATAAAAACGAGTACAGATGATGCATGCACATATCGACTTTTGGGCACCTAAAATATCGATTTTGAGCATGTTTTGAGCCTATTATTTGAAAACATTCTAGCACTGAGTAGGCATGTACAGATCGCTTCTGGGACCCCTAAAAATCGAATTTTCTGGTGTTTTGGGCCTTAATTTGAGATATCGACTTTTTGGCACCTAAAATATCGATTTTTAGCATGTTTTTAGCCTACATTTTGAAAATATTCTAGCACTGAGTAGGCATGTACAGATTGCTTCTGGGACCCCAAAATATTGAATTTTCGGGTGTTTTGAGCCTGAATTTGAGATATAAACGGGTACAGAAGATACATGCACATATTGACTTTGGGCATCTATAATATCGATTTTCAGCATGTTTTTGGCATGTATTTTGAAAATACTCTAACACGGAGTAGGCATGTACAGATCGCTTTTGGGACCCCAAAATATCGAATTTTCGGGTGTTTTGGGACTGAATTTGAGATAACGACTTTTTGGCAACTAAATGATCGATTTTTAGCATGTTTTTAGCCTATATTTTGAAAATATTCTAGCACTGAGTAGGCATGTACAGATAGCTTCTGGGACCCCAAAATATCAAATTTTCGGGTGTTTTGAGCCTGAATTTGAGATATAAACGGGTACTGAAGATGCATGCACATATAGACTTTTGGGCACCTAAAACATCGATTTTGAGCATGTTTTGGGCATGTATTTTGAAAATACTCTAACACGGAGTAGGCATGTACAGATCGCTTCTGGGACCCCAAAATATCGAATTTTCGAGGGTTTTGGGCCTGAATTTGAGATATCGCCTTTACGCACCTAAAATATCGATTTTTAGCATGTTTTGAGCCTATATTTTGAAAATATTCTAGCACTGAGTAGGCATGTACAGATTGCTTCTGGGACCCCAAAATATTGAATTTTCGGGTGTTTTGAGCCTGAATTTGAGATATAAACGGGTACAGAAGATACATGCACATATTGACTATGGGCATCTAAAATATCGATTTTCAGCATGTTTTGGGCATGTATTTTGAAAATACTCTAACACGGAGTAGGCATGTACAGATCGCTTCTGGGACCCCAAAATATCGAATTTTCGGGTGTTTTGAGGCTGAATTTGAGATACAAACGGGTACTGAAGATGCATGCACATATCGACTTTTGGGCACCTAAAACATCGATTTTGAGCATGTTTTGGGCCTGTATTTTGAAAATACTCTAACACGGAGTAGGCATGTACAGATCGCTTTTGGGACCCTATAATATCGAATTTGCGGGTGTTTTGGGCCTGAATTTGAGATATCGCCTTTACGCACCTAAAATATCGATTTTTAGCATGTTTTGAGCCTATATTTTGAAAATATTCTAGCACTGAGTAGGCATATACAGATCGCTTCTGGGACACCAAAATATCGAATTTTCGGGTGTTTTGAGCCTGAATTTGAGATATAAACGGGTACAGAAGATACATGCACATATTGACTTTGGGCATCTAAAATATCGATTTTCAGCATGTTTTGGGCCTGTATTTTGAAAATACTCTAACACGGAGTAGGCATGTACAGATCGCTTCTGGGACCCCAAAATATCGAATTTTCGGGTGTTTTGAGCTTGAATTTGAGATATAAACGGGTACTGAAGATGCATGCACATATCGACTTTTGGGCACCTAAAACATCGATTTTGAGCATGTTTTGGGCCTGTATTTTAAAAATACTCTAACACGGAGTAGGCATGTATAGATCGCTTCTGGGACCCCAAAATATCGAATTTTCGGGTGTTTTGGGCCTGAATTTGAGATATCGCCTTTACGCACCTAAAATATCGATTTTTAGCATGTTTTGAGCCTATATTTTGAAAATATTCTAGCACTGAGTAGGTATGTACAGATCGCTTCTGGGACCCCAAAATATCGAATTTTCGGGTGTTTTGAGCTTGAATTTGAGATAAAAACGAGTACAGATGATGC
The DNA here is from genome assembly GCA_033782935.1 of Petrolisthes cinctipes. NCBI lineage: Eukaryota > Metazoa > Arthropoda > Malacostraca > Decapoda > Porcellanidae > Petrolisthes > Petrolisthes cinctipes. The sequence goes on from JAWQEG010000369.1 coordinate 840,925, forward strand.
ATGCACATATCGACTTTTGGGCACCTAAAATATCGATTTTGAGCATGTTTTGAGCCTATTATTTGAAAACATTCTAGCACTGAGTAGGCATGTACAGATCGCTTCTGGGACCCCTAAATATCGTATTTTCTGGTGTTTTGGGCCTTAATTTGAGATATCGACTTTTTGGCACCTAAAATATCGATTTTTAGCATGTTTTTAGCCTACATTTTGAAAATATTCTAGCACTGAGTAGGCATGTACAGATTGCTTCTGGGACCCCAAAATATTGAATTTTCGGGTGTTTTGAGCCTGAATTTGAGATATAAACGGGTACAGAAGATACATGCACATATTGACTTTGGGCATCTATAATATCGATTTTCAGCATGTTTTTGGCATGTATTTTGAAAATACTCTAACACGGAGTAGGCATGTACAGATCGCTTTTGGGACCCCAAAATATCGAATTTTCGGGTGTTTTGGGACTGAATTTGAGATAACGACTTTTTGGCACCTAAATGATCGATTTTTAGCATGTTTTTAGCCTATATTTTGAAAATATTCTAGCACTGAGTAGGCATGTACAGATAGCTTCTGGGACCCCAAAATATCAAATTTTCGGGTGTTTTAAGCCTGAATTTGATATGTAAACGGGTACTGAAGATGCATGCACATATAGACTTTTGGGCACCTAAAATATCGATTTTGAGCATGTTTTGAGCCAATATTTTGAAAACATTCTAGATCTGAATAGGCATGTACAGATCGCTTCTGGGACCCCAAAATATCGAATTTTCGGGTGTTTTGAGCTTGAATTTGAGATATAAACGGGTACTGAAGATGCATGCACATATAGACTTTTGGGCACCTAAAACATCGATTTTGAGCATGTTTTGGGCATGTATTTTGAAAATACTCTAACACGGAGTAGGCATGTACAGATCGCTTCTGGGACCCCAAAATATTGAATTTTCGGGTGTTTTGGGCCTGAATTTGAGATATCGCCTTTACGCACCTAAAATATCGATTTTTAGCATGTTTTGAGCCTATATTTTGAAACTATTCTAGCACTGAGTAGGCATGTACAGATCGCTTCTGGGACCCCAAAATATTGAAGTTTCGGGTGTTTAGGGCCAGAATTTGAAATATAAACGGGTACAGAAGATGCATGCACGTATCGACTTTTGGGCACCAAAAAGATCGATTTTTAGTATGATTTTGGCCTGTATTTTGAAAATACTCTAACACGGAGTAGGCATGTACAGATCGCTTCTGGGACCCCTAAATATCGAATTTTCGGGTGTTTTGGGACTGAATTTGAGATATCGCCTTTATGCACGTAAAATATCGATTTTTAGCATGTTTTGAGCCTATATTTTGAAAATATTCTAGCACTGAGTAGGCATGTACAGATCGATTCTGGGGCCCCAAAATATCGATTTTTCAGGTGTTTTGAGCTTTAATTTGAGATATAAACGAGTACAGAAAATGCATGCACATATCGACTTTTGGGCACCTAAAATATCGATTTTTAACATGTTTTGAGCCTATATTTTGAAAACATTCTAGCACTGAGTAGGCATGTACAGATCGCTTCTGGGACCCCAAAATATCGAATTTTCGGGTGTTTAGGGCCAGAATTTGAGATATAAACGTGTACAGAAGATGCATGCACATATCGACTTTTGGGCACCTAAAAGATCGATTTTCAGTATGTTTTTGGCCTGTATTTTGAAAATACTCTAACACGGAGTAGGCATGTACAGATCGCTTATGGGACCCCAAAATATTGAATTTTTTGGGTGTTTTGGGCCTGAATTTGAGATATCGCCTTTACGCACCTAAAATATCGATTTTTAGCATGTTTTGAGCCTATATTTTGAAAATATTCTAGCACTGAGTAGGCATGTACAGATCGCTTCTGGGACCCCAAAATATTGAATTTTCGGGTGTTTTGAGCCTGAATTTGAGATATAAACGAGTACAGAAGATACATGCACATATCGACTTTTGGGCACCTAAAATATCGATTTTGAGCATGTTTTGAGCCAATATTTTGAAAACATTCTAGCACTGAGTAGGCATGTACAGATTGCTTCTGGGACCCCAAAATATTGAATTTTTGGGTGTTTTGAGCCAGAATTTGAGATATAAATGGGTACAGAGGATTCATGCACATATTGACTTTGGGCATCTAAAATACCGATTTTCAGCATGTTTTGGGCCTCTATTTTGAAAATACTCTAACACTGAGTAGGCATGAACAGATTGCTTCTGGGACCCCAAAATATTGAATTTTCGGGCATTTTGAGCCTGAATTTGAGATATAAACGGATACTGAAGATGCATGCACATATCGACTTTTGGGCACCTAAAAGATCGATTTTCAGTATGTTTTTGGCCTTTATTTTGAAAATACTCTAACACGGAGTAGGCATGTACAGATCGCTTCTCGGACCCCTAAATATCGAATTTTCGGGTGTTTTGGGACTGAATTTGAGATATCGACTTTTTGGCACCTAAAAGATCGATTTTTAGCATGTTTTTAGCCTATATTTTGAAAATATTCTAGCACTGAGTAGGCATGTACAGATTGCTTCTGGGACCCCAAAATATCGAATTTTCGGGTGTTTTGAGCCTGAATTTCAGATATAAACGGGTACAGAAGATACATGCACATATTGACTTTGGGCATCTAAAATATCGATTTTCAGCATGTTTTGGGCCTGTATTTTGAAAATACTCTAACACGGAGTAGGCATGTACAGATCACTTCTGGGAGCCCCAAATATCGAATTTTCGGGTGTTTTGGGCCTTAATTTGAGATATCGACTTTTTGGCACCTAAAATATCGATTTTTAGCATGTTTTTAGCCTATATTTTGAAAATATTCTAGCACTGAGTAGGCATGTACAGATCGCTTCTGGGACCCCTAAATATCGAATTTTCGGGTGTTTAGGGACAGAATTTGAGATATCGACTTTTTGGCACCTAAAAGATCGATTTTTAGCATGTTTTTAGCCTATATTTTGAAAATATTCTAGCACTGAGTAGGCATGTACAGATCACTTCTGGGACCCCAAAATATTGAATTTTTGGGTGTTTTGAGCCTGAATTTGAGATATAAACGAGTATAGAAGATGCATACACCTATTGACTTTGGGCACCAAAAATATCGATTTTCAGCATATTTTGGGCCTGTATTTTGAAAATACTCTAACACGGAGTAGGCATGTACAGATCGCTTCTGGGACGCCAAAATATCGAATTTTCGGGTGTTTAGGGCCAGAATTTGAGATATAAACGGGTACAGAAGATGCATGCACATATCGACTTTTTGGCACCTAAAACATCGATTTTGAGCATGTTTTGGGCCTGTATTTTGAAAATACTCTAACACGGAGTAGGCATGTACAGATCACTTCTGGGACCCATAAATATAGAATTATCGGGTGTTTTGGGCCTTAATTTGAGATATCGACTTTTGGCACCTAAAATATCGATTTTTAGCATGTTTTTAGCCTATATTTTGAAAATATTCTAGCACTGAGTAGGCATGTACAGATTGCTTCTGGGACCCCAAAATTTGGAATTTTCGGGTGTTTAGGGCCAGAATTTGAGATATAAACGGGTACAAAAGATGCATGCACATATCGTCTTTTGGGCACCTAACATATCGATTTTGAGCATGTTTTGAGCCTATATTTTGAAAATATTCTAGCACTGAGTAGGCATGTACAGATTGCTTCTGGGACCCCAAAATATTGAATTTTCGGGTGTTTTGAGCCTGAATTTGAGATATAAATGGGTACAGAGGATACATGCACATATTGACTTTGGGCATCTAAAATACCGATTTTCAGCATGTTTTGGGCCTCTATTTTGAAAATACTCTAACACTGAGTAGGCATGTACAGATTGCTTCTGGGACCCCAAAATATTGAATTTTTGGGCTTTTTGAGCCTGAATTTGAGATATAAACGGATACTGAAGATGCATGCACATATCGACTTTTGGGCACCTAATAGATCGATTTTCAGTTTGTTTTTGGCCTGTATTTTGAAAATACTCTAACACGGAGTAGGCATGTACAGATCGCTTCTGGGACCCCAAAATATCGAATTTTCGGGTGTTTTGAGCCTGAATTTGAGATATAAACGGGTACTGAAGATGCATGCACATATCGACTTTTGGGCACCTAAAACATCGATTTTGAGCATGTTTTGGTCCTGTATTTTGTAAATACTCTAACACGGAGTAGGCATGCACAGATCGCTTCTGGGACCCCAAAATATCGAATTTTCGGGTGTTTTGGGCCTGAATTTGAGATATCGCCGTTACGCACCTAAAATATCGATTTTTAGCATGTTTTGAGCCTATATTTTGAAAATATTCTAGACCTGAGTAGGCATGTACAGATCGCTTCTGGGACCCCAAAATATCGAATTTTCGGGTGTTTTGAGCCTGAATTTGATATATAAACGAGTACAGCAGATACATGCACATATCGACTTTTGGGCACCTAAAATATCGATTTTGAGCATGTTTTGAGCCTATATTTTGAAAACATTCTAGCACTGAGTAGGCATGTACAGATCGCTTCTGGGACCCCAAAATAACGAATTTTCGGGTGTTTTGAGCCTGAATTTGAGATATAACCGAGTATAGAAGATGCATACACCTATTGACTTTGGGCACCAAAAATATCGATTTTCAGCATATTTTGGGCCTGAATTTTGAAAATACTCTAACATGGAGTAGGCATGTACAGATCGCTTCTGGGACCCCAAAATATCGAATTTTCAGGTGTTTAGGGCCAGAATTTGAGATATAAACGGGTACAGAAGATGCATGCACATATCGACTTTTGGTCACCTAAAAGATCGATTTTCAGTATGTTTTTTAGCCTGTATTTTGAAAATACTCTAACACGGAGTAGGCATGTACAGATCCCTTCTGCGACCCCTAAATATCGAATTTTCGGGTGTTTTTGGACTGAATTTGAGATATCGATTTCTTGGCACCTAAAATGTCGATTTTTAGCATGTTTTTAACCTATATTTTGAAAATATTCTAGCACTGAGTAGGCATGTACAGATTGCTTCTGGGACCCCAAAATATTGAATTTTCGGGTGTTTTGAGCCTGAATTTGAGATATAAACGGGTACAGAAGATACATGCACATATTGACTTTGGGCATCTAAAATATCGATTTTCAGCATGTTTTGGGCCTGTATTTTGAAAATACTCTAACACGGAGTAGGCATGTACAGATCGCTTCTGGGACCCCAAAATATCGAATTTTCGGGTGTTTTGAGACAGAATTTGAGATATAAACGGGTACAAAAGATGCATGCACATATCGACTTTTGGGCACCTAAAACATCGATTTTGAGCATGTTTTGGGCCTGTATTTTGAAAATACTCTAACACGGAGTAGGCATGTACAGATCGCTTATGGGACCCCAAAATATCGAATTTTCGGGTGTTTTGGGCCTTAATTTGAGATATCGCCTTTACGCACCTAAAATATCGATTTTTAGCATGTTTTGAGCCTATAATTTGAAAATATTCTAGCACTGAGTAGGCATGTACAGATCGCTTCTGGAACCCCAAAATATCGAATTTTCGGGTGTTTTGAGCTTGAATTTGAGATATAAACGAGTACAAAAGATGCATGCACATATCGACTTTTGGGCACCTAAAATATCTATTTTGAGCATGTTTTGAGCCTATATTTTGAAAACATTCTAGCACTGAGTAGGCATGTAGAGATCGCTTCTGGGACCCCTGAATATCGAATTTTCGGGTGTTTTTTGCCTTAATTTGAGATATCGACTTTTTGGCACCTAAAATATCGATTTTTAGCATGTTTTTAGCCTGTATTTTGAAAATATTCTAGCACTGAGTAGGCATGTACAGATTGCTTCTGGGACCCCAAAATATTGAATTTTCGGGTGTTTTGAGCCTGAATTTGAGATATAAACGGGTACCGAAGATACATGCACATATTGACTTTGGGCATCTATAATATCGATTTTCAGCATGTTTTGGGCATGTATTTTGAAAATACTCTAACACGGAGTAGGCAAGTACAGATCGCTTCTGAGACCCCAAAATATCGAATTTTCGGGTGTTTTGAGCCTGAATATGAGATATAAACGGGTACTGAAGATGCATGCACATATCGACTTTTTGGCACCTAAAACATCGATTTTGAGCATGTTTTTGGCCTGTATTTTGAAAATACTCTAACACGGAGTAGGCATGTACAGATCGCTTCTGGGGCCCCTAAATATCGAATTTTCGGGTGTTTAGGGACAGAATTTGAGATATCGACTTTTTGGCACCTAAAAGATCGATTTTTAGCATGTTTTGAGCCTATATTTTGAAAATATTCTAGCACTGAGTAGGCATGTACAGATTGCTTCTGGGACCCCAAAATATTGAATTTTCTGGGGTTTTGATCCTGAATTTGAGATAGAAACGGGTACTGAAGATGCATGCACATATCGACTTTTGGGCACCTAAAAGATCGATTTTCAGTATGTTTTTGGCCTGTATTTTGAAAATACTCTAACACGGAGTAGGCATGTACAGATCGCTTCTGCGACCCCTAAATATCGAATTTTCTGGTGTTTTAGGACTTAATTTGAGATATAAACGGATACTGAAGGTGCATGCATATATCGACTTTTTTGCACCTAAAACATCGATTTTGAGCATGTTTGGGCCTGTATTTTGAAAATAATCTAACACGGAGAAGGCATGTACAGATCACTTCTGGGAGCCCTTAATATCGAATTTTCGGGTGTTTTGGGCCTTAATTTGAGATATCGACTTTTTGGCACCTAAAATAACGATTTTTAGCATGTTTTTAGCCTATATTTTGAAAATATTCTAGCACTGAGTAGGCATGTACAGATCGCTTCTGGGACCCCTAAATATCGAATTTTCGGGTGTTTAGGGACAGAATTTGAGATATCGACTTTTTGGCACCTAAAAGATCGATTTTTAGCATGTTTTTAGCCTATATTTTGAAAATATTCTAGCACTGAGTAGGCATGTACAGATCACTTCTGGGACCCCAAAATATTGAATTTTCGGGTGTTTTGAGCCTGAATTTGAGATATAAACGGGTACAGAAGATACATACACATATTGACTTTGGGCATCTAAAATATCGATTTTCAGCATGTTTTGGGCATGTATTTTGAAAATACTCTAACACGGAGTAGGCATGTACAGATCGCTTCTGGGACCCCAAAATATCGAATTTTCGGGTGTTTTGAGCCTGAATATGAGATATAAACGGGTACTGAAGATGCATGCACATATCGACTTTTGGGAACCTAAAACATCGATTTTGAGCATGTTTTGGGCCTGTATTTTGTAAATACTCTAACACGGAGTAGGCATGTACAGATCGCTTCTGGGACCCCAAAATATCGAATTTTCGGGTGTTTTGGGACTGAATTTGAGATATCGCCGTTTCGCACCTAAAATCGATTTTTAGCATGTTTTGAGCCTATATTTTGAAAATATTCTTGCACTGAGTAGGCATGTACAGATCGCTTCTGGAACCCCAAAATATCGAATTTTCGGGTGTTTTGAGCCTGAATTTGAGATATAAACGAGTACAAAAGATGCATGCACATATCGACTTTTGGGCACCTAAAAGATCGATTTACATTATGTTTTTGGCCTGTATTTTGAAAATACTCTAACACGGAATAGGCATGTACAGATCGCTTATGGGACCCCTAAATATCGAATTTTCGGGTGTTTTGGGACTGAATTTGAGATATCAACTTTTTGGCACCTAAAAGATCGATTTTTAGCATGTTTTTAGCCTATATTTTGAAAATATTCTAGCACTGAGTAGGCATGTACAGATCGCTTATGGGACCCCAAAATATCGAATTTTCGGGTGTTTTGGGCCTGAATTTAAGATATCGCCTTTATGCACGTAAAATATCGATTTTTAGCATGTTTTGAGCCTATATTTTGAAAATATTCTAGCACTGAGTAGGCATGTACAGATCGATTCTCGGGCCCCAAAATATCGATTTTTCGGGTGTTTTGAGCTTGAATTTGAGATATAAACGAGTATAGAAAATGCATGCACATATCGACTTTTGGGCACCTAAAATATCGATTTTGAGCATGTTTTGAGCCTATATTTTGAAAACATTCTAGCACTGAGTAGGCATGTACAGATCGCTTCTGGGACCCCAAAATATCGAATTTTCGGGTGTTTAGGGCCAGAATTTGATATATAAACGGGTACCGAAGATGCATGCACATATCGACTTTTGGGCACCTAAAAGATCGATTTTCAGTATGTTTTTTAGCCTGTGTTTTGAAAATACTCTAACACGGAGTAGGCATGTACAGATCCCTTCTGGGACCCCTAAATATCGAATTTTCGGGTGTTTTGGGACTGAATTTGAGATATCGATTTCTTGGCACCTAAAATGTCGATTTTTAGCATGTTTTTAGCCTATATTTTGAAAATATTCTAGCACTGAGTAGGCATGTAGAGATTGCTTCTAGGACCCCAAAATATTGAATTTTCGGGTGTTTTGAGCCAGAATTTGAGATATAAACGGGTACAGGAGATACATGCACATATTGACTTTGGGCATCTAAAATACCGATTTTCAGCATGTTTTGGGCATGTATTTTGAAAATACTCTAACACGGAGTAGGCATGTACAGATCGCTTCTGGGACCCCAAAATATCGAATTTTCGGGTGTTTTGAGCCTGAATTTGAGATATAAACGGGTATTAAAGATGCATGCACATATCGACTTTTGGGCACCTAAAACATCGATTTTGATCATGTTTTCTGCCTGTATTTTGAAAACACTCTAACACGAAGTAGGCATGTACAGATCGCTTCTGGGACCCCAAAATATCGAATTTTCGGGTGTTTAGGGCCAGAATTTGAGATATAAACGGGTACAGAAGATGCATACACATATCGACTCTTGGGCACCTAAAAGATCGATTTTCAGTATGTTTTTTGCCTGTATTTTGAAAATACTCTAAAACGGAGTAGGCATGTACAGATCGCTTCTGGGACCCCTAAATATCGAAGTTTCGGGTGTTTTGGGACTGAATTTGAGATATCGATTTCTTGGCACCTAAAATGTCGATTTTTAGCATGTTTTTAACCTATATTTTGAAAATATTCTAGCACTGAGTAGGCATGTACAGATTGCTTCTGGGACCACAAAATATTGAATTTTCGGGTGTTTTGAGCCTGAATTTGAGATATAAACGGGTACAGAAGATACATGCACATATTGACTTTGGGCATCTAAAATATCGATTTTCAGCATGTTTTGGGCATGTATTTTGAAAATACTATAACACGGAGTAGGCATGTACAGATCGCTTCTGGGACCCCAAAATATCGAATTTTCGGGTGTTTTGAGCCTGAATTTGAGATATAACGAGTATAGAAGATGCATACACATATTAACTTTGGGCACCAAAAATATCGATTTTTAGCATGTTTTGGGCCTGAATTTTGAAAATACTCTAACACGAAGTAGGCATGTACAGATTGCTTCTGGGACCCCAAAATATCGAATTTTCGAGTGTTTTGAGCCTGAATTTGAGATATAAACGAGTACAGAAGATGCATGCACATATCGACTTTTGGGCACCAAAAATATCGATTTTGAGCATGTTTTGAACCTATATTTTAAGAACATTCTAGCACTGAGTAGGCATGTACAGATCGCTTCTGCGACCACAAAATATCGAATTTTCGGGTGTTTTGAGTTTGAATTTGAGATATAAACGAGTATAGAAGATGCATACACATATTGACTTTGGGCACCAAAAATATCGATTTTTAGCATGTTTTTGGCCTGTATTTTGAAAATACTCTAACACGGAGTAGGCATGTACAGATCGCTTCTGGGACCCCTAAATATCGAATTTTCTGGTGTTTTGGGAATGAATTTGAGATATCGACTTTTTGGCACCTAAAATATCGATTTTTAGCATGTTCTTAGCCTATATTTTGAAAATATTCTAGCACTGAGTAGGCATGTACAGATTGCTTCTGGGAACCCAAAATATTGAATTTTCGGATGTTTAGGGCCAGAATTTGAGATATAAACGGGTACCGAAGATACATGCACATATTGACTTTGGGCATCTAAAATATCAATTTTCAGCATGTTTTTGGCCTGTATTTTGAAAATACTCTAACACGGAGTAGGCATGTAAAGATCGCTTCTGGGACCCCAAAATATCGAATTTTCGGGGGTTTTGAGCCTGAATTTGAGATATAAACGGATACTGAAGATGCATGCACATATCGACTTTTTGGCACCTAAAACATCGATTTTGAGCATGTTTTGGGCCTGTATTTTGAAAATACTCTAACACGGAGTAGGCATGTACAGATCGCTTCTGGGACCCCTAAATATCGAATTTTCGGGTGTTTTGGGCCTTAATTTGAGATATCGACTTTTTCGCACCTAAAATATCGATTTTCAGCATGTTTTGGGCCTGTATTTTGAAAATACTCTAACACGGAGTAGGCATGTACAGATCGCTTCTGGGACCCCTAAATATAGAATTTTCGGGTGTTTTGGGAATGAATTTGAGATATCGACTTTTTGGCACCTAAAATATCGATTTTTAGCATGTTCTTAGCCTATATTTCGAAAATATTCTAGCACCGTGTAGGCTTGTGCAGATTGCTTCTGGGACCCCAAAATATTGAATTTTCGGATGTTTAGGGCCAGAATTTGAGATATAAACGGGTACAGAAGATACATGCACATATTGACTTTGGGCATCTAAAATATCAATTTTCAGCATGTTTTGGGCCTGTATTTTGAAAATACTCTAACACGGAGTAGGCATGTACAGATCGCTTCTGGGACCCCAAAATATCGAATTTTTGGGTGTTTTGAGCCTGAATTTGAGATATAAACGGGTACAGAAGATGCATGCACATATCGACTTTTGGGCACCTATGAAATCGATTTTGAGCATGTTTTGGGCCTGTATTTTGAAACCACTCTAACACGGAGTAGGTATGTACAGATCGCTTCTGGGACCCCAAAATATCGAATTTTCGGGTGTTTTGGGCCTGAATTTGAGATATCGCATTTACTCACCTAAAATATCGATTTTTAGCATGTTTTGAGCCTATAATTTGAAAATTTTCTAGCACTGAGTAGGCATGTACAGATCGCTTCTGGGACCCCAAAATATCGAATTTTAGGGTGTTTTGATCTTGAATTTGAGATATAAACAAGTACAGAAGATGCATGCACATATCGACTTTTGGGCACCTAAAATATCGATTTTCAGCATGTTTTGAGCCTATATTTTGAAAACATTCTATCACTGAGTAAGCATGTAGAGATCGCTTCTGGGACACCTAAATATCGAATTTTTGGGTGTTTTGGGCCTTAATTTGAGATATCGACTTTTTGGCACCTAAAAGATCGATTTTTAGCATGTTTTTAGCCTATATTTGGAAAATATTCTAGCACTGAGTAGGCATGTACAGATTGCTTCTGGGACCCCAAAATATTGAATTTTCGGGTGTATTGAGCCTGAATTTGAGATATAAACGGGTACAGAAGATACATGCACATATTGACTTTGGGCATCTATAATATCGATTTTCAGCATGTTTTGGGCATGTATTTTGAAAATACTCTAACACGGGGTAGGCATGTACAGATCGCTTCTGGGACCCCAAAATATCGAATTTTCGGGGGTTTTGAGCCTGAATTTGAGATATAAACGGATACTGAAGATGCATGCACATATCGACTTTTTGGCACAAAAAACATCGATTTTGAGCATGTTTTGGGCCTGTAATTTGAAAATACTCTAACACGGAGTAGGCATGTACAGATCGCTTCTGGGACCCCTAAATATTGAATTTTCGGGTGTTTTGTGCCTTAATTTGAGATATCGACTTTTTGGCACCTAAAATATCGATTTTCAGCATGTTTTGGGCCTGTATTTTGAAAATACTCTAACACGGAGTAGGCATGTACAGATCGCTTCTGGGACCCCAAAATATCGAATTTTCGGGTGTTTTGAGCCTGAATTTGAGCTATAAACGGTTACTGAAGATGCATGCACATATCGACTTTTGGGCACCTAAAACATCGATTTTGAGCATGTTTTTGGCCTGTATTTTGAAAATACTCTAACACGGAGTAGGCATGTACAGATCGCTTCTGGGAACCCAAAATATCGAATTTTTGGGTGTTTTGGGCCTGAATTTGAGATATCGCCTTTACGCACCTAAAATATCGATTTTTAGCATGTTTTTAGCTTATATTTTGAAAATATTCTAGCACTGAGTAGGCATGTACAGATTGCTTATGGGACCCCAAAATGTTGAATTTTCGGATGTTTAGGGCCAGAATTTGAGATATAAACGGGTACAGAAGATGCATGCACATATCGACTTTTGGGCACCTAAAAGATCGATTTTCAGTATGTTTTTGGCCTGTATTTTGAAAATACTCTAACACGGAGTAGGCATGTACAGATCGATTCTGGGACCCCTAAATATCGAATTTTCGGGTGTTTTGGGCCTTAATTTGAGATATCGACTTTTGGGCACGTATAAGATCGATTTTCAGCATGTTTTGGGCCTGTATTTTGAAAACACTCTAACACGGAGTAGGTATGTACAGATCGCTTCTGGGACCCCAAAATATCGAATTTTCGGGTGTTTTGGGCCTGAATTTGAGATATCGCATTTACTCACCTAAAATATCGATTTCTAGCATGTTTTGAGCCTATAATTTGAAAATACTCTAACACGGAGAAGGCATGTACAGATCGCTTCTGGGACCCCAAAATATCGAATTTTCGGGGGTTTTGAGCCTGAATTTGAGATATAAACGGATACTGAAGATGCATGCACATATCGACTTTTTGGCACCAAAAACATCGATTTTGAGCATGTTTTGGGCCTGTATTTTGAAAATACTCTAACACGGAGTAGGCATGTACAGATCGTTTCTGGGACCACTAAATATCGAATTTTCGGGTGTTTTGGGCCTTAATTTGAGATATCGACTTTTTGGCAACTAAAATATCGATTTTCAACATGTTTTGGGCCTGTATTTTGAAAATACTCTAACACGGAGTAGGCATGTACAGATCGCTTCTAGGACCCCAAAATATCGAATTTTCGGGTGTTTTAATCCTGAATTTGAGATATAAACGGGTACTGAAGATGCATGCACATATCGACTTGGGCACCTAAAACATCGATTTTGAGCATGTTTTGGGCCTGTATTTTGAAAATACTCTAACACGGAGTAGGCATGTACAGATCGCTTCTGGGACCCCAAAATATCGAATTTTTGGGTGTTTTGGGCCTGAATTTGAGATATCGCCTTTACGCACCTAAAATATTGATTTTTAGCATGTTTTTAGCCTATATTTTGAAAATATTCTAGCACTGTGTAGGCATGTACAGATTGCTTATGGGACCCCAAAATATTGAATTTTCGGATGTTTAGGGCCAGAATTTGAGATATAAACGGGTACAGAAGATGCATGCACATATCGACTTTTGGGCACCTAAAAGATCGATTTTCAGTATGTTTTTGGCCTGTATTTTGAAAATACTCTAACACGGAGTAGGCATGTACAGATCGCTTCTGGGACCCCAAAATATCGAATTTTCGGGGGTTTTGAGCCTGAATTTGAGATATAAACGGATACTGAAGATGCATGCACATATCGACTTTTTGGCACCTAAAACATCGATTTTGAGCATGTTTTGGGCCTGTATTTTGAAAATACTCTAACACGGAGTAGGCATGTACAGATCGCTTCTGGGACCCCTAAATATCGAATTTTCGGGTGTTTTGGGTCTTAATTTGAGATATCGACTTTTTCGCACCTAAAATATCGATTTTCAGCATGTTTTGGGCCTGTATTTTGAAAATACTCTAACACGGAGTAGGCATGTACAGATCGCTTCTGGGACCCCTAAATATCGAATTTTCGGGTGTTTTGGGAATGAATTTGAGATATCGACTTTTTGGCACCTAAAATATCGATTTTTAGCATGTTCTTAGACTATATTTTGAAAATATTCTAGCACCGTGTAGGCTTTTGCAGATTGCTTCTGGGACCCCAAAATATTGAATTTTCGGATGTTTAGGGCCAGAATTTGAGATATAAACGGGTACAGAAGATACATGCACATATTGACTTTGGGCATCTAAAATATCAATTTTCAGCATGTTTTGGGCCTGTATTTTGAAAATACTCTAACACGGAGTAGGCATGTACAGATCGCTTCTGGGACCCCAAAATATCGAATTTTTGGGTGTTTTGAGCCTGAATTTGAGATATAAACGGGTACAGAAGATGCATGCACATATCGACTTTTGGGCACCTATAAAATCGATTTTGAGCATGTTTTGGGCCTGTATTTTGAAACCACTCTAACACGTAGTAGGTATGTACAGATCGCTTCTGGGACCCCAAAATATTGAATTTTCGGGTGTTTTGGGCCTGAATTTGAGATATCGCATTTACTCACCTAAAATATCGATTTTTAGCATGTTTTGAGCCCATAATTTGAAAATTTTCTAGCACTGAGTAGGCATGTACAGATCGCTTCTGGGACCCCAAAATATCGAATTTTAGGGTGTTTTGATCTTGAATTTGCGATATAAACAAGTACAGAAGATGCATGCACATATCGACTTTTGGGCACCTAAAATATCGATTTTCAGCATGTTTTGAGCCTATATTTTGAAAACATTCTATCACTGAGTAAGCATGTAGAGATTGCTTCTGGGACACCTAAATATCGAATTTTTGGGTGTTTTGGGCCTTAATTTGAGATATCGACTTTTTGGCACCTAAAAGATCGATTTTTAGCATGTTTTTAGCCTATATTTGGAAAATATTCTAGCACTGAGTAGGCATGTACAGATTGCTTCTGGGACCCCAAAATATTGAATTTTCGGGTGTATTGAGCCTGAATTTGAGATATAAACGGGTACAGAAGATACATGCACATATTGACTTTGGGCATCTATAATATCGATTTTCAGCATGTTTTGGGCATGTATTTTGAAAATACTCTAACACCGGGTAGGCATGTACAGATCGCTTCTGGGACCCCAAAATATCGAATTTTCGAGGGTTTTGAGCCTGAATTTGAGATATAAACGGATACTGAAGATGCATGCACATATCGACTTTTTGGCACCAAAAACATCGATTTTGAGCATGTTTTGGGCCTGTAATTTTAAAATACTCTAACACGGAGTAGGCATGTACAGATCGCTTCTGGGACCCCTAAATATCGAATTTTCGGGTGTTTTGTGCCTTAATTTGAGATATCGACTTTTTGGCACCTAAAATATCGATTTTCAGCATGTTTTGGGCCTGTATTTTGAAAATACTCTAACACGGAGTAGGCATGTACAGATCGCTTCTGGGACCCCAAAATATCGAATTTTCGGGTGTTTTGAGCCTGAATTTGAGCTATAAACGGTTACTGAAGATGCATGCACATATCGACTTTTGGGCACCTAAAACATCGATTTTGAGCATGTTTTTGGCCTGTATTTTGAAAATACTCTAACACGGAGTAGGCATGTACAGATCGCTTCTGGGAACCCAAAATATCGAATTTTTGGGTGTTTTGGGCCTGAATTTGAGATATCGCCTTTACGCACCTAAAATATCGATTTTTAGCATGTTTTTAGCTTATATTTTGAAAATATTCTAGCACTGAGTAGGCATGTACAGATTGCTTATGGGACCCCAAAATGTTGAATTTTCGGATGTTTAGGGCCAGAATTTGAGATATAAACGGTTACAGAAGATGCATGCACATATCGACTTTTGGGCACCTAAAAGATCGATTTTCAGTATGTTTTTGGCCTGTATTTTGAAAATACTCTAACACGGAGTAGGCATGTACAGATCCATTCTGGGACCCCTAAATATCGAATTTTCGGGTGTTTTGGGCCTTAATTTGAGATATCGACTTTTGGGCACGTATAAGATCGATTTTCAGCATGTTTTGGGCCTGTATTTTGAAAACACTCTAACACGGAGTAGGTATGTACAGATCGCTTCTGGGACCCCAAAATATCGAATTTTCGGGTGTTTTGGGCCTGAATTTGAGATATCGCATTTACTCACCTAAAATATCGATTTCTAGCATGTTTTGAGCCTATAATTTGAAAATACTCTAACACGGAGAAGGCATGTACAGATCGCTTCTGGGACCCCAAAATATCGAATTTTCGGGGATTTTGAGCCTGAATTTGAGATATAAACGGATACTGAAGATGCATGCACATATCGACTTTTTGGCACCAAAAACATCGATTTTGAGCATGTTTTGGGCCTGTATTTTGAAAATACTCTAACACGGAGTAGGCATGTACAGATCGTTTCTGGGACCCCTAAATATCGAATTTTCGGGTGTTTTGAGCCTTAATTTGAGATATCGACTTTTTGGCACCTAAAATATCGATTTTCAACATGTTTTGGGCCTGTATTTTGAAAATACTCTAACACGGAGTAGGCATGTACAGATCGCTTCTAGGACCCCAAAATATCGAATTTTCGGGTGTTTTAATCCTGAATTTGAGATATAAACGGGTACTGAAGATGCATGCACATATCGACTTTTGGGCACCTAAAACATCGATTTTGAGCATGTTTTGGGCCTGTATTTTGAAAATACTCTAACACGTAGTAGGCATGTACAGATCGCTTCTGGGACCCCAAAATATCGAATTTTTGTGTGTTTTGGGCCTGAATTTGAGATATCGCCTTTACGCACCTAAAATATCGATTTTTAGCATGTTTTTAGCCTATATTTTGAAAATATTCTAGCACTGTGTAGGCATGTACAGATTGCTTATGGGACCCCAAAATATTGAATTTTCGGATGTTTAGGGCCAGAATTTAAGATATAAACGGGTACAGAAGATGCATGCACATATCGACTTTTGGGCACCTAAAAGATCGATTTTCAGTATGTTTTTGGCTTGTATTTTGAAAATACTCTAACACGGAGTAGGCATGTACAGATCGATTCTGGGACCCCTAAATATCGAATTTTCGGGTGTTTTGGGACTGAATTTGAGATATCGACTTTTTGGCACCTAAAAGATCGATTTTTAGCATGTTTTTAGCCTATATTTTGAAAATATTCTAGCACTAAGTAGGCATGTACAGATTGCTTCTGGGACCCCAAAATATTGAATTTTCGGGTGTTTTGAGCCTGAATTTGAGATATAAACGGGTACAGAAGATACATGCACATATTGACTTTGGGCATCTAAAATATCAATTTTCAGCATGTTTTGGGCCTGTATTTAGAAAATACTCTAACACGGAGTAGGCATGTACAGATCGCTTCTGGGACCCCAAAATATCGAATTTTCGGGTGTTTTGAGCCTGAATTTGAGATATAAACGGGTACAGAAGATGCATGCACATATCGACTTTTGGGCACATAAAAGATCAATTTTGAGCATGTTTTGGGCCGGTATTTTGAAAACACTCTAACACGGAGTAGGTATGTACAGATCGCTTCTGGGACCCCAAAATATCGAATTTTCGGGTGTTTTGGGCCTGAATTTGAGATATCGCCTTTACGCACCTAAAATATCGATTTTTAGCATGTTTTGAGCCTATATTTTGAAAATATTCTAGCACTGAGTAGGCATGTACAGATTGCTTCTGGGACCCCAAAATATTGAATTTTCGGGTGTATTGAGCCTGAATTTGAGATATAAACGGGTGCAGAAGATACATGCACATATTGACTTTGGACATCTATAATATCGATTTTCAGCATGTTTTGGGCATGTATTTTGAAAATACTCTAACACGGAGTAGGCATGTACAGATCGCTTCTGGGACCCAAAAATATCGAATTTTCGGGGGTTTTGAGCCTGAATTTGAGATATAAACGGATACTGAAGATGCATGCACATATCGACTTTTTGGCACCTAAATCATCGATTTTGAGCATGTTTTGGGCCAGTATTATGAAAATATTCTAACACGGAGTAGGCATGTACAGATCGCTTCTGGGACCCCAAAATATCAAATTTTCGGGTGGTTTGGGACGGAATTTGAGATATCGACTTTTTGTCACGTAAAAGATCGATTTTTAGCATGTTTTTTAGCCTATATTTTGAAAATATTCTAGCACTGAGTAGGCATGTACAGATTGCTTCTGGGACCCCAAAATATTGAATTTTCGTGTGTTTTGAGCCTGAATTTAAGATATAAACGGGTGCAGAAGATGCATGCACATATCGACTTTTGGGCACCTAAAATATCGATTTTGAGCATGTTTTGAGCCTATATTTTAAAAACATTCTAGCACTGAGTAGGCATGTACAGATCGCTTCTGGGACCCAAAAATATCGAATTTTTGGGTTTTTTGAGCCTGAATTTGAGATATAAACGAGTATAGAAGATGCATATACGTATTGACTTTGGGCACCAAAAATATCGATTTTTAGCATGTTTTGGGCCTGAATTTTGAAAATACTCTAAAACGGAGTAGGCATGTACAGATCGCTTCTGGGACCCCTAAATATCGAATTTTCGGGTGTTTTGGGACTGAATTTGAGATATCGACTTTTTGGCACCTAAAATATCGATTTTTAGCATGTTTTTAGCCTATATTTAGAAAATATTCTAGCACTGAGTAGGCATGTGCAGATCGCTTCTGGGACCCCATAATATCGAATTTTCGGGTATTTTAAGCTTGAATTTGAGATATAAACGAGTACAGAAGATGCATGCACATATTGACTTTTGGGCACCTAAAATATCGATTTTGAGCATGTTTTGAGCCTATATTTTGAAAACATTCAAGAACTGAGTAGGCATGTACAAATAGCTTCTGGGACCCCAAAATATCGAATTTTCGGGTGTTTAGGGCCAGAATTTGAGATATAAACGGGTACAGAAGATGTATGCACATATCGACTTGTGGGCACCTAAACGATCGATTTTCAATATGTTTTTGGCCTGTATTTTGAAAATACTCTAACACGGAGTAGGCATGTACAGATCGCTTCTGGGACCCCTAAATATCGAATTTTCGGGTGTTTTGGGCCTTAATTTGATATATCAATTTTTGGCACCTAAAATATCGATTTTTAGCATGTTTTTAGCCTATATTTTGAAAATATTCTAGCACTGAGTAGGCATGTACAGATTGATTCTGGGACCCCAAAACATTGAATTTTCGGGTGTTTAGGGCCAGAATTTAAGATATAAACGGGTACAGAAGATGCATGCACATATCGACTTTTGGGCATCTAAAAGATCGATTTTCAGTATGTTTTTGGCCTGTATTTTGAAAATACTCTAACACGGAGTAGGCATGTACAGATCGATTCTGGGACCCCTAAATATCGAATTTTCGGGTGTTTTGGGACTGAATTTGAGATATCGACTTTTTGGCACCTAAAAGATCGATTTTTAGTATGTTTTTAGCCTATATTTTGAAAATATTCTAGCACTGAGTAGGCATGTACAGATTGCTTCTGGGACCCCAAAATATTGAATTTTCGGGTTTTTTGAGCCTGAATTTGAGATATAAACGGGTACAGAAGATACATGCACAATTGACTTAGGGCATCTAAAATATCAATTTTCAGCATGTTTTGGGCCTGTATTTTGAAAATACTCTAACACGGAGTAGGCATGTACAGATCGCTACTGGGACCACTAAATATCGACTTTTCGGGTGTTTTGAGCCTGAATTTGAGATATAAACGGGTTCTGAAGATGCATGCACATATCGACTTTTGGGCACCTAAAACATCGATTTTGAGCATGTTTTGGGCCTTTATTTTGAAAATACTCTAACACGGAGTAGGCATGTACAGATCGCTTCTGGGACCCCAAAATATCGAATTTTTGGGTGTTTTTGGCCTGAATTTTAGATATCGCCTTTACGCACCTAAAATATCGATTTTTAGCATGTTTTTAGCCTGTATTTTGAAAATATTCTAGCACTGAGTAGGCATGTACAGATTGCTTATGGGACCCCAAAATATTGAATTTTCGGATGTTTAGGGCCAGAATTTGAGATATAAACGGGTACAGAAGATGCATGCACATATCGACTTTTGGGCACTTAAAAGATCGATTTTCAGTATGTTTTTGGCCTGTATTTTGAGAATACTCTAACACGGAGTAGGCATGTACAGATCGATTCTGGGACCCCTAAATATCGAATTTTTGGGTGTTTTTGGCCTGAATTTGAGATATCGCCTTTACGCACCTAAAATATCGATTTTTAGCATGTTTTTAGCCTATATTTTGAAAATATTCTAGCACTGAGTAGGCATGTACAGATTGCTTATGGGACCACAAAATATTGAATTTTCGGGTGTTTTGAGCCTGAATTTGAGATATAAACGGGTACAGAAGATACATGCACATATTGACTTTGGGCATCTAAAATATCAATTTCCAGCATGTTTTGGGCCTGTATTTTGAAAATACTCTAACACGGAGTAGGCATGTACAGATCGCTTCTGGGACCCCAAAATATCGAATTTTCGGGTGTTTTGAGCCTGAATTTGAGATATCGCCTTTACGCACCTAAAATATCGATTTTAAGCATGTTTTGAGCCTATAATTTGAAAATTTTCTAGCACTGAGTAGGTATGTACAGATCGCTTCTGGGACCCCAAAATATCGAATTTTTGGGTGTTTTAATCTTGAATTTGAGATATAAACGAGTACAGAAGACTTTTGGGCACCTAAAATATCGATTTTGAGCATGTTTAGAGCCTATATTTTGAAAACATTCTAGCACTGAGTAGGCATGTAGATATCGCTTCTGGGACACCTAAATATCGAATTTTCGGGTGTCTTGGGCCTTAATTTGAGATATCGACTTTTTGGCACCTAATAGATCGATTTTTAGCATGTTTTTAGCTTATATTTTGAAAATATTCTAGCACTGAGTAGGCATGTACAGATTGCTTCTGGGACCCCAAAATATTGAATTTTCGGGTGTATTGAGCCTGAATTTGAGATATAAACGGGTACAGAAGATACATGCACATATTGACTTTGGGCATCTATAATATCGATTTTCAGCATGTTTTGGGCATGTATTTTGAAAATACTCTAACACGGAGTAGGCATGTACAGATCGCTTCTGGGACCCCAAAATATCGAATTTTCGGGTGTTTTGAGCCTGAATTTGAGATATAAACGGATACTGAAGATGCATGCACATATCGACTTTTTGGCACCTAAAACATCGATTTTGAGCATGTTTTGGGCCTGTATTTTGAAAATACTCTAACACGGAGTAGGCATGTAAAGATCGCTTCTGGGACCCCTAAATATCGAATTTTCGGGTGTTTTGGGCCTTAATTTGAGATATCGACTTTTTGGCATCTAAAATATCGATTTTTAGCATGTTTTTAGCCTATATTTTGAAAATATTCTAGCACTGAGTAGGCATGTACAGATTGCTTCTTGGACCCAAAAATATTGAATTTTCGGATGTTTAGGGCCAAAATTTGAGATATAAACGGGTACAGATGATGCATGCACATATCGACTTTTGGGCACCTAAAAGATCGATTTTCAGTATGTTTTGGGCCTGTATTTTGAAAATACTCTAACACGGAGTAGGCATGTACAGATCGCTTCTGGGGCCCCTAAATATGAGTATTTTCAGGTGTTTTGGGACTGAATTTGAGATATCGACTTTTTGGCACCTAAAAGATCGATTTTTAGCATGTTTTTAGCCTATATTTTGAAAATATTCTGGCACTGAGTAGGCATGTACAGATTGCTTCTGGGACCACAAAATATTGAATTTTCGGGTGTTTTGAGCCTGAATTTGAGATATAAACGGGTACAGAAGATACATGCACATATTGACTTTGGGCATCTAAAATATCGATTTTTAGCATCTTTTGGGCATGTATTTTGAAAATACTCTAATACGGAGTAGGCATGTAGAGATCGCTTCTGGGACCCCAAAATATCGAATTTTCGGGTGTTTTGAGCCTGAATTTGAGATATAAACGGGTACTGAAGATGCATGCACATATCAACTTTTGGGCACCTAAAACATAGATTTTGAGCATGTTTTGGGCCTGTATTTTGAAAATACTCTAACACGGAGTAGGCATGTACAGATCGCTTCTGTGACCCCTAAATATCGAATTTTCGGGTGTTTTGGGACTTAATTTGAGATATCGACTTTTTGGCACCTAAAATATCGATTTTTAGCATGTTTTTAGCCTATATTTTGAAATTATTCGAGCACTGACTAGGCATGTACAGATTGCTTCTGGGACCCCAAAATATTGAATTTTTGGATGTTTAGGGCCAGAATTTGAGATATAAACGGGTTCAGAAGATGCATGCACATATCGACTTCTGGGCACCTAAAAGCTCGATTTTCAGTATGTTTTTGGCCGGTATTTTGAAAATACTCTAACACGGAGTAGGCATGTACGGATCGATTCTGGGACCCCTAAATATCGAATTTTCGGGTGTTTTGGGACTGAATTTGAGATATCGACTTTTTGGCACCTAAAAGATCGATTTTTAGCATGTTTTTAGCCTATATTTTTAAAATACTCTAACACAGAGTAGGCATGTACAGATCGCTTCAGGGACCCCAAAATATCGAATTTTCGGGTGTTTTGAGCCTGAATTTGAGATATAAACGGGTACTGAAGATGCATGCACATATCGACTTTTTGGCACCTAAAACATCGATTTTGAGCATGTTTTTGGCCTGTATTTTGAAAATACTCTAACACGGAGTAGGCATGTACAGATCGATTCTGGGAACCCAAAATATCGAATTTTTGGGTGTTTTGGGCCTGAATTTGAGATATCGCCTTTACGCACCTAAAATATCGATTTTTAGCATGTTTTTAGCTTATATTTTGAAAATATTCTAGCACTGAGTAGGCATGTACAGATTGCTTATGGGACCCCAAAATGTTGAATTTTCGGATGTTTAGGGCCAGAATTTGAGATATAAACGGGTACAGAAGATGCATGCACATATCGACTTTTGGGCACCTAAAAGATCGATTTTCAGTATGTTTTTGGCCTGTATTTTGAAAATACTCTAACACGGAGTAGGCATGTACAGATCCATTCTGGGACCCCTAAATATCGAATTTTCGGGTGTTTTGGGCCTTAATTTGAGATATCGACTTTTGGGCACGTATAAGATCGATTTTCAGCATGTTTTGGGCCTGTATTTTGAAAACACTCTAACACGGAGTAGGTATGTACAGATCGCTTCTGGGACCCCAAAATATCGAATTTTCGGGTGTTTTGGGCCTGAATTTGAGATATCGCATTTACTCACCTAAAATATCGATTTCTAGCATGTTTTGAGCCTATAATTTGAAAATACTCTAACACGGAGAAGGCATGTACAGATCGCTTCTGGGACCCCAAAATATCGAATTTTCGGGGGTTTTGAGCCTGAATTTGAGATATAAACGGATACTGAAGATGCATGCACATATCGACTTTTTGGCACCAAAAACATCGATTTTGAGCATGTTTTGGGCCTGTATTTTGAAAATACTCTAACACGGAGTAGGCATGTACAGATCGTTTCTGGGACCCCTAAATATCGAATTTTCGGGTGTTTTGAGCCTTAATTTGAGATATCGACTTTTTGGCACCTAAAATATCGATTTTCAACATGTTTTGGGCCTGTATTTTGAAAATACTCTAACACGGAGTAGGCATGTACAGATCGCTTCTAGGACCCCAAAATATCGAATTTTCGGGTGTTTTAATCCTGAATTTGAGATATAAACGGGTACTGAAGATGCATGCACATATCGACTTTTGGGCACCTAAAACATCGATTTTGAGCATGTTTTGGGCCTGTATTTTGAAAATACTCTAACACGGAGTAGGCATGTACAGATCGCTTCTGGGACCCCAAAATATCGAATTTTTGGGTGTTTTGGGCCTGAATTTGAGATATCGCCTTTACGCACCTAAAATATCGATTTTTAGCATGTTTTTAGCCTATATTTTGAAAATATTCTAGCACTGTGTAGGCATGTACAGATTGCTTATGGGACCCCAAAATATTGAATTTTCGGATGTTTAGGGCCAGAATTTAAGATATAAACGGGTACAGAAGATGCATGCACATATCGACTTTTGGGCACCTAAAAGATCGATTTTCAGTATGTTTTTGGCCTGTATTTTGAAAATACTCTAACACGGAGTAGGCATGTACAGATCGATTCTGGGACCCCTAAATATCGAATTTTCGGGTGTTTTGGGACTGAATTTGAGATATCGACTTTTTGGCACCTAAAAGATCGATTTTTAGCATGTTTTTAGCCTATATTTTGAAAATATTCTAGCACTAAGTAGGCATGTACAGATTGCTTCTGGGACCCCAAAATATTGAATTTTCGGGTGTTTTGAGCCTGAATTTGAGATATAAACGGGTACAGAAGATACATGCACATATTGACTTTGGGCATCTAAAATATAAATTTTCAGCATGTTTTGGGCCTGTATTTAGAAAATACTCTAACACGGAGTAGGCATGTACAGATCGCTTCTGGGACCCCAAAATATCGAATTTTCGGGTGTTTTGAGCCTGAATTTGAGATATAAACGGGTACAGAAGATGCATGCACATATCGACTTTTGGGCACCTAAAAGATCAATTTTGAGCATGTTTTGGGCCGGTATTTTGAAAACACTCTAACACGGAGTAGGTATGTACAGATCGCTTCTGGGACCCCAAAATATCGAATTTTCGGGTGTTTTGGGCCTGAATTTGAGATATCGCCTTTACGCACCTAAAATATCGATTTTTAGCATGTTTTGAGCCTATATTTTGAAAATATTCTAGCACTGAGTAGGCATGTACAGATTGCTTCTGGGACCCCAAAATATTGAATTTTCGGGTGTATTGAGCCTGAATTTGAGATATAAACGGGTGCAGAAGATACATGCACATATTGACTTTGGACATCTATAATATCGATTTTCAGCATGTTTTGGGCATGTATTTTGAAAATACTCTAACACGGAGTAGGCATGTACAGATCGCTTCTGGGACCCAAAAATATCGAATTTTCGGGTGTTTTGAGCCTGAATTTGAGATATAAACGGATACTGAAGATGCATGCACATATCGACTTTTTGGCACCTAAATCATCGATTTTGAGCATGTTTTGGGCCTGTATTATGAAAATATTCTAACACGGAGTAGGCATGTACAGATCGCTTCTGGGACCCCAAAATATCAAATTTTCGGGTGGTTTGGGACGGAATTTGAGATATCGACTTTTTGTCACGTAAAAGATCGATTTTTAGCATGTTTTTTAGCCTATATTTTGAAAATATTCTAGCACTGAGTAGGCATGTACAGATTGCTTCTGGGACCCCAAAATATTGAATTTTCGTGTGTTTTGAGCCTGAATTTAAGATATAAACGGGTGCAGAAGATGCATGCACATATCGACTTTTGGGCACCTAAAATATCGATTTTGAGCATGTTTTGAGCCTATATTTTAAAAACATTCTAGCACTGAGTAGGCATGTACAGATCGCTTCTGGGACCCAAAAATATCGAATTTTTGGGTTTTTTGAGCCTGAATTTGAGATATAAACGAGTATAGAAGATGCATATACGTATTGACTTTGGGCACCAAAAATATCGATTTTTAGCATGTTTTGGGCCTGAATTTTGAAAATACTCTAAAACGGAGTAGGCATGTACAGATCGCTTCTGGGACCCCTAAATATCGAATTTTCGGGTGTTTTGGGACTGAATTTGAGATATCGACTTTTTGGCACCTAAAATATCGATTTTTAGCATGTTTTTAGCCTATATTTAGAAAATATTCTAGCACTGAGTAGGCATGTGCAGATCGCTTCTGGGACCCCATAATATCGAATTTTCGGGTATTTTAAGCTTGAATTTGAGATATAAACGAGTACAGAAGATGCATGCACATATTGACTTTTGGGCACCTAAAATATCGATTTTGAGCATGTTTTGAGCCTATATTTTGAAAACATTCAAGAACTGAGTAGGCATGTACAAATAGCTTCTGGGACCCCAAAATATCGAATTTTCGGGTGTTTAGGGCCAGAATTTGAGATATAAACGGGTACAGAAGATGTATGCACATATCGACTTGTGGGCACCTAAACGATCGATTTTCAATATGTTTTTGGCCTGTATTTTGAAAATACTCTAACACGGAGTAGGCATGTACAGATCGCTTCTGGGACCCCTAAATATCGAATTTTCGGGTGTTTTGGGCCTTAATTTGATATATCAACTTTTTGGCACCTAAAATATCGATTTTTAGCATGTTTTTAGCCTATATTTTGAAAATATTCTAGCACTGAGTAGGCATGTACAGATTGATTCTGGGACCCCAAAACATTGAATTTTCGGGTGTTTAGGGCCAGAATTTAAGATATAAACGGGTACAGAAGATGCATGCACATATCGACTTTTGGGCATCTAAAAGATCGATTTTCAGTATGTTTTTGGCCTGTATTTTGAAAATACTCTAACACGGAGTAGGCATGTACAGATCGATTCTGGGACCCCTAAATATCGAATTTTCGGGTGTTTTGGGACTGAATTTGAGATATCGACTTTTTGGCACCTAAAAGATCGATTTTTAGTATGTTTTTAGCCTATATTTTGAAAATATTCTAGCACTGAGTAGGCATGTACAGATTGCTTCTGGGACCCCAAAATATTGAATTTTCGGGTGTTTTGAGCCTGAATTTGAGATATAAACGGGTACAGAAGATACATGCACAATTGACTTAGGGCATCTAAAATATCAATTTTCAGCATGTTTTGGGCCTGTATTTTGAAAATACTCTAACACGGAGTAGGCATGTACAGATCGCTACTGGGACCACTAAATATCGACTTTTCGGGTGTTTTGAGCCTGAATTTGAGATATAAACGGGTTCTGAAGATGCATGCACATATCGACTTTTGGGCACCTAAAACATCGATTTTGAGCATGTTTTGGGCCTTTATTTTGAAAATACTCTAACACGGAGTAGGCATGTACAGATCGCTTCTGGGACCCCAAAATATCGAATTTTTGGGTGTTTTTGGCCTGAATTTTAGATATCGCCTTTACGCACCTAAAATATCGATTTTTAGCATGTTTTTAGCCTGTATTTTGAAAATATTCTAGCACTGAGTAGGCATGTACAGATTGCTTCTGGGACCCCAAAATATTGAATTTTCGGATGTTTAGGTCCAGAATTTGAGATATAAACGGGTACAGAAGATGCATGCACATATCGACTTTTGGGCACTTAAAAGATCGATTTTCAGTATGTTTTTGGCCTGTATTTTGAGAATACTCTAACACGGAGTAGGCATGTACAGATCGATTCTGAGACCCCTAAATATCGAATTTTTGGGTGTTTTTGGCCTGAATTTGAGAT
Organism: Petrolisthes cinctipes; assembly: GCA_033782935.1. NCBI lineage: Eukaryota > Metazoa > Arthropoda > Malacostraca > Decapoda > Porcellanidae > Petrolisthes > Petrolisthes cinctipes. The sequence goes on from JAWQEG010000369.1 coordinate 868,418, forward strand.
ATCGCCTTTACGCACCTAAAATATCGATTTTTAGCATGTTTTTAGCCTATATTTTGAAAATATTCTAGCACTGAGTAGGCATGTACAGATTGCTTATGGGACCCCAAAATATTGAATTTTCGGGTGTTTTGAGCCTGAATTTGAGATATAAACGGGTACAGAAGATACATGCACATATTGACTTTGGGCATCTAAAATATCAATTTCCAGCATGTTTTGGGCCTGTATTTTGAAAATACTCTAACACGGAGTAGGCATGTACAGATCGCTTCTGGGACCCCAAAATATCGAATTTTCGGGTGTTTTGAGCCTGAATTTGAGATATCGCCTTTACGCACCTAAAATATCGATTTTAAGCATGTTTTGAGCCTATAATTTGAAAATTTTCTAGCACTGAGTAGGTATGTACAGATCGCTTCTGGGACCCCAAAATATCGAATTTTTGGGTGTTTTAATCTTGAATTTGAGATATAAACGAGTACAGAAGACTTTTGGGCACCTAAAATATCGATTTTGAGCATGTTTAGAGCCTATATATTGAAAACATTCTAGCACTGAGTAGGCATGTAGATATCGCTTCTGGGACACCTAAATATCGAATTTTCGGGTGTCTTGGGCCTTAATTTGAGATATCGACTTTTTGGCACCTAATAGATCGATTTTTAGCATGTTTTTAGCTTATATTTTGAAAATATTCTAGCACTGAGTAGGCATGTACAGATTGCTTCTGGGACCCCAAAATATTGAATTTTCGGGTGTATTGAGCCTGAATTTGAGATATAAACGGGTACAGAAGATACATGCACATATTGACTTTGGGCATCTATAATATCGATTTTCAGCATGTTTTGGGCATGTATTTTGAAAATACTCTAACACGGAGTAGGCATGTACAGATCGCTTCTGGGACCCCAAAATATCGAATTTTCGGGTGTTTTGAGCCTGAATTTGAGATATAAACGGATACTGAAGATGCATGCACATATCGACTTTTTGGCACCTAAAACATCGATTTTGAGCATGTTTTGGGCCTGTATTTTGAAAATACTCTAACACGGAGTAGGCATGTAAAGATCGCTTCTGGGACCCCTAAATATCGAATTTTCGGGTGTTTTGGGCCTTAATTTGAGATATCGACTTTTTGGCATCTAAAATATCGATTTTTAGCATGTTTTTAGCCTATATTTTGAAAATATTCTAGCACTGAGTAGGCATGTACAGATTGCTTCTTGGACCCAAAAATATTGAATTTTCGGATGTTTAGGGCCAAAATTTGAGATATAAACGGGTACAGAAGATGCATGCACATATCGACTTTTGGGCACCTAAAAGATCGATTTTCAGTATGTTTTGGGCCTGTATTTTGAAAATACTCTAACACGGAGTAGGCATGTACAGATCGCTTCTGGGGCCCCTAAATATGAGTATTTTCAGGTGTTTTGGGACTGAATTTGAGATATCGACTTTTTGGCACCTAAAAGATCGATTTTTAGCATGTTTTTAGCCTATATTTTGAAAATATTCGAGCACTGACTAGGCATGTACAGATTGCTTCTGGGACCCCAAAATATTGAATTTTTGGATGTTTAGGGCCAGAATTTGAGATATAAACGGGTTCAGAAGATGCATGCACATATCGACTTCTGGGCACCTAAAAGCTCGATTTTCAGTATGTTTTTGGCCGGTATTTTGAAAATACTCTAACACGGAGTAGGCATGTACGGATCGATTCTGGGACCCCTAAATATCGAATTTTCGGGTGTTTTGGGACTGAATTTGAGATATCGACTTTTTGGCACCTAAAAGATCGATTTTTAGCATGTTTTTAGCCTATATTTTTAAAATACTCTAACACAGAGTAGGCATGTACAGATCGCTTCAGGGACCCCAAAATATCGAATTTTCGGGTGTTTTGAGCCTGAATTTGAGATATAAACGGGTACTGAAGATGCATGCACATATCGACTTTTTGGCACCTAAAACATCGATTTTGAGCATGTTTTGGGCCTGTATTTTGAAAATACTCTAACACGGAGTAGGCATGTACAGATCGATTCTGGGACCCCTAAATATCGAATTTTCGGGTGTTTTGGGCCTTAATTTGAGATATCGACTTTTTGGAACCTAAAATATCGATTTTTAGCATGTTTTTAGCCTATATTTTGATAATATTCTAGCACTGAGTAAGCATGTACAGATTGCTTCTGGGACCCCAAAATATTGAATTTTTGGGTGTTTTGAGCCTGAATTTGAGATATAAACTGGTACAGAAGATACATGCACATATTGACTTTGGGCATCTAAAATATCGATTTTCAGCATGTTTTGGGCATGTATTTTGAAAATACTCTAACAAGAAGTAGGCACGTACAGATCGCTTCTGGGACCCCAAAATATCGAATTTTCGGGTGTTTTGAGCCTGAATTTGAGATATAAACGGGTACTGAAGATGCATGCACATATCGACTTTTGGGCACCTAAAACATCGATTTTGAGCATGTTTTGGGCCTGTATTTTGTAAATACTCTAACACGGAGTAGGCATATACAGATCGCTTCTGGGACCCCATAATATCGAATTTTCGGGTGTTTTGAGCCTGAATTTGAGATATAGCCTTTTCGCACCTAAATATCGATTTTTAGCATGTTTTGAGCCTATATTTTGAAAACAGTCTAGCACTGAGTAGGCATATACAGATCCCTTGTGGGACCCCAAAATATCGAATTTTCGGGTGTTTTGAGCCTGAATATGAGATATAAACGAGTATTGAAGATGCATACACATATTGACTTTGGGCACCAAAAAAATCGATTTTCAGCATGTTTTGGGCCTGAATTTTGAAAATACTCTAACACGAAGTAGGCATGTACAGATCGCTTCTAGGACACCAAAATATCGAATTTTCGGGTGTTTAGGGCCAGAATTTGAGATATAAACGAGTACAGAAGATTCATTCATATATCGACTTTTGGGCACCTAAGAGATCGATTTTAAGTAAGTTTTTGGCCTGTATTATGAAAATACTCTAACACGGAGTAGGCATGTACAGATCGCTTCTGGGACCCCTAAATATCGAATTTTCGGGTGGTTTGGGCCTTAATTTGAGATATCGACTTTTTGGCACCTAAAAGATCGATTTTTAGCATGTTTTTAGCCTATATTTTGAAAATATTCTAGCACTGAGTAGGCATGTACAGATTGCTTCTGGGACCCCAAAATATTGAATATTCGTGTGTTTTGAGACTGAATTTGAGATATAAACGGGTACAGAAGATGCATGCACATATCGACTTTTGGGCACCTAAATATCGATTTTGAGCATGTTTTGAGCCTATATTTTAAAAACATTCTAGCACTGACTAGGCATGTACAGATCGCTTCTGGGACCTCAAAATATCGAATTTTTGGGTGTTTTGAGCCTGAATTTGAGATATAAACGAGTATAGTAGATGCATATACGTATTGACATTGGGCACCAAAAATATCGATTTTTAGCATGTTTTGGGCATGAATTTTGAAAATACTCTAAAACGGAGTAGGCATGTACAGATCGCTTCTGGGACCCCTAAATATCGAAGTTTCGGGTGTTTTGGAACTGAATTTGAGATATCGACTTTTTGGCACCTAAAATATCGATTTTTAGCATGTTTTTAGCCTATATTTTGAAAATATTCTAGCACTGAGTAGGGATGTGCAGATCGCTTCTGGGACCCCATAATATCGAATTTTCGGGTGTTTTAAGCTTGAATTTGAGATATAAACGAGTACAGAAGATGCATGCACATATCGACTTTTGGGCACCTAAAAGATCGATTTTCAGTATGTTTTTGGCCTGTATTTTGAAAATACTCTAACACGGAGTAGGCATGTACAGATCGCTTCTGGGACCCCTAAATATCGAATGTTCGGGTGTTTTGGGCCTTAATTTGAGATATCGACTTTTTGGCACCTAAAATATCGATTTTTAACATGTTTTTAGCCTATATTTAGAAAATATTCTAGCTCTGAGTAGGCATGTACAGATTGCTTCTGGGACCCCAAAATATTGAATATCGAATTTTCGGGTGTTTTGGGCCTGAATTTGAGATATCGCCTATACGCACCTAAAATATCGATTTTTAGCATGTTTTGAGCCTATATTTTGAAAACATTCTAGCACTGAGTAGGCATGTTCAGATCGCTTCTGGGACCCCTAAATATCGAATTTTCGGGTGTTTTGGGCCTGAATTTGAGATATCGCCTTTACGCACCTAAAATATCGATTTTTAGCATGTTTTTAGCCTATATTTTGAAAATATTCTAATACTGAGTTGGCATGTACAAATCGCTTCTGGGACCCCAAAATATCGAATTTTCGGGTGTTTTGAGCCTGAATTTGAGATATAAACGGGTACTGAAGATCCATGCACATATCAACTTTTTGGCACCTAAAACATCGATTTTGAGCATGTTTTAGGCCTCTATTTTGAAAATACTGTAACACGGAGTAGGCATGTACAGATCGCTTCTGTGACCCCATAATATCGAATTTTCGGGTGTTTTGAGCCTGAATTTGAGATATAGCCTTTATGCACCTAAATATCGATTTTTAGCATGTTTTGAGCCTATATTTTGAAAACAGTCTAGCACTGAGTAGGCATGTACAGATCCCTTGTGGGACCCCAAAATATCGAATTTTCGGGTGTTTTGAGCCTGAATTTGAGATATAAACGAGTATAGAAGATGCATACACATATTGACTTTGGGCACCAAAAATATCGATTTTCAGCATGTTTTGGGCCTGAATTTTGAAAATACTCTAACCCGGAGTAGGCATGTACAGATCGCTTCTGGGACCCCAAAATATCGAAGTTTCGGGTGTTTTGGGACTGAATTTGAGATATCGACTTTTTGGCACCAAAAATATCGATTTTTAGCATGTTTTTAGCCTATATTTTGAAAATATTCTAGCTCTGAGTACAGATCGCTTCTGGGATCCCAAAATATTGAATTTTCGGGTGTTTTGAGCCTGAATTTGAGATATAAACGGGTACAGAAGATGCATGCAAATATCGACTTTTGGGCACCTAAAATATCGATTTTTAGCATGTTTAGAAGCTATATTTTAAAAACATTCTAGCACTGAGTAGGCATGTACATATTGCTTCTGGGACCCAAAAATATTAAATTTTCGGGTGTTTAAGGCCAGAATTTGAGATATAAACGGGTACAGAAGATGAATGCACATATCGACTTTTGGGCACCTAAAGGATCGATTTTCAATATGTTTTTGGTCTGTATTTTGGAAATACTCTAACGCGGAGTAGGCATGTGCAGATCGCTTCTGGGACCCCATAATATCGAAATTTCGGGTGTTTTGGGCCGGAATTTGAGATATCGCCTTTACGCACCTAAAATATCGATTTTTAGCATGTTTTCAGCCTATATTTTTAAAAAAATATTCTAGCACTGAGTAGGCATGTACAGATCGCTTCTGGGACCCCATAATATCGATATTTCAGGTGTTTTGGGACTGAATTTGAGATATGGCCTTTACGCACCTAAAATATCGATTTTTAGCATGTTTTGAGCCTATATTTTGAAAATATTCTAGCACTGAGTACGCATGTACAGATCGCTTCTGGGACCCAAAAATATTGATTTTTCGGGTGTTTTGAGCCTGAATTTGAGATATAAACGAGTACAGAAGATGCATGCACATATCGACTTTTGGGCACCTAAAATATCGATTTTGAGCATTTTTTGAGCCTATATTTTGAAAACATTCTAGCACTGAGTAGGCATTTACAGATCGCTTTTGGGACCCCAAAATATTGAATTTTCGGGTGTTTAGGGCCAGAATTTGAGATATAAACGGGTACAGAAGATGCATGCACATATCGACTTTTGGGCACCAAAAAGATCGATTTTTAGTATGTTTTTGGCCTGTATTTTGAAAATACTCTAACACGGAGTAGGCATGTACACATCCCTTCTGGGACCCCTAAATATCGAATTTTCGGGTGTTTTGGGACTGAATTTGAGATATCGACTTTTTGGCACCTAAAAGATCGATTTTAAGCATGTTTTTAGCCTATATTTTGAAAATATTCTAACACTGAGTAGGCATGTACAGATTGCTTCTGGGACCCCAAAATATTGAATTTTCGGGTGTTTTGAGCCTGAATTTGAGATATAAACGGGTACAGAAGATACAAGCACATATTGACTTTGGGCATCTAAAATATCGATTTTCAGCATGTTTTGGGCATGTATTTTGAAAATACTCTAACACGGAGTAGGCATGTACAGATCGCTTCTGGGACCCCATAATATCGAATTTTCGGGTGTTTTGGGCCTGAATTTGAGATATCGCCTTTACGCACCTAAAATATCGATTTTTAGCATGTTTTTAGCCTATATTTTGAAAATATTCTAGCACTGAGTACGCATGTACAGATTGCTTCTGTGACCCAAAAATATCGAATTTTTGGGTGTTTTGAGCCTGAATTTGAGATATAAACGAGTACAGAAGATGCATTCACATATCGACTTTTGGGAACCTAAAATATCGATTTTGAGCATGTTTTGAGCCTATATTTTGAAAACATTCTAGCACTGAGTAGGCATGTACAGATTGCTTCTGGGACCCCAAATATCGAATTTTCGGGTGTTTAGGGCCAGAATTTGAGATATAAACGGGTACAGAAGATGCATGCACATATCGACTTTTGGGCACCTAAAAGATCGATTTTCAGTATGTTTTTGGCCTGTATTTTGAAAATACTCTAACACGGAGTAGGCATGTACAGATCCCTTCTGGGACCCCTAAATATAGAATTTTCGGGTGTTTTGGGACTTAATTTGATATATCGACTTTTTGGCACCTAAAATATCGATTTTGAGCATGTTTTGAGCCTATATTTTGAAAACATTCTAGCACTGAGTAGGCATGTACAGATCGCTTCTGGGACCCCAAAACATCGAATTTTCGGGTGTTTAGGGCCAGAATTTGAGATATAAACGGGTACAGAAGATGAATGCACATATCGACTTTTGGGCACCTAAAACATCGATTTTGAGCATGTATTAGGCCTGTATTTTGTAAATACTCTAACACGGAGTAGGCATGTAGAGATCGCTTCTGGGACCCCAAAATATCGAATTTTCGGGTGTTTAGGGCCAGAATTTGAGATATAAACGGGTACAGAAGATGCATGCACATATCGACTTTTGGGCTCCTAAAAGATCGATTTTCAGTATGTTTTTGGCCTGTATTTTGAAAATACTCTAACACGGAGTAGGCATGTACAGATCGCTTCTGGGACCCCTAAATATCGAATGTTCGGGTGTTTTGGGCCTTAATTTGAGATATCGACTTTTTGGCACCTAAAAGATCGATTTTTAACATGTTTTTAGCCTATATTTATAAAATATTCTAGCACTGAATAGGCATGTACAGATTGCTTCTGGGACCCCAAAATATTGAATATCGAGTTTTCGGGTGTTTTGGGCCTGAATTTGAGATATCGCCTATACGCACCTAAAATATCGATTTTTAGCATGTTTTGAGCCTATATTTTGAAAACATTCTAGCACTGAGTAGGCATGTTCAGATCGCTTCTGGGACCCCTAAATATCGAATTTTCGGTTGTTTTGGGCCTGAATTTGAGATATCGCCTTTACGCACCTAAAATATCGATTTTTAGCATGTTTTTAGCCTATATTTTGAAAATATTCTAATACTGAGTAGGCATGTACAAATCGCTTCTGGGACCCCAAAATATCGAATTTTCGGGTGTTTTGAGCCTGAATTTGAGATATAAACGGGTACTGAAGATCCATGCACATATCGACTTTTTGGCACCTAAAACATCGATTTTGAGCATGTTTTAGGCCTCTATTTTGAAAATACTGTAACACGGAGTAGGCATGTACAGATCGCTTCTGGGACCCCTAAATATCGAATTTTCGGATGTTTTGGGCCTTAATTTGAGATATCGACTTTTTGGCACCTAAAATATCGATTTTTAGCATGTTTTTAGCCTATATTTTGAAAATATTCTAGCACTGAGTAGGCATGTACAGATTGCTTCTGGGACCCCAAAATATTGAATTTTCGGGTGTTTAGGGCCAGAATTTGAGATATAAACGGGTACAGAAGATGCATGCACATATTGACTTTGGGCAACTAAAATATCGATTTTCAGCATGTTTTGGACCTGTATTTTGAAAATACTCTAACACGGAGTAGGCATGTACAGATCGCTTCTGGGACCCCAAAATATCGAATTTTCGGGTGTTTTGAGCCTGAATTTGAGATATAAACAGGTACTGAAGATGCATGCACACGGAGTAGGCATGTACAGATCGCTTCTGGGACCCTAAAATATCGAATTTTCGGGTGTTTGGGGCCTGAATTTGAGATATCGCCTTTACGCACCTAAAATATCGATTTTAGCATGTTTTGAGCCTATATTTTGAAAATATTCTAGCACTGAGTAGGCATGTACAGAACGCTTCTGGGACCCCAAAATATTGAATTTTCGGGTGTTTTGAGCCTGAATTTGAGATATAAACGGGTACAGAAGTTACATGCACATAATGACTTTGGGCATCTAAATTATCGATTTTCAGCATGTTTTGGGCCTGTATTTTGAAAATACTCTAACTCGGAGTAGGCATGTACAGATCGCTTCTGGGACCCCCAAATATCGAATTTTCGGGTGTTTTGAGCCTAAATTTGAGATATAAACTGGTACTGAAGATGCATGCACATATCGACTTTTGGGCACCTAGAACATCGATTTTGAGCATGTTTTGGGCCTGTATTTAGAAAATACTCTAACACGGAGTAGGCATGTACAGATCGCTTCTGGGACTCCAAAATATCGAATTTTCGGGTGTTTTGGGCCTTAATTTGAGATATTGCCTTTACGCACCTAAAATATCGATTTTTAGCATGTTTTGAGCCTATTTTTTGAAAATATTCTAGCACTGAGTAGGCATGTACAGATCGTTTCTGGGACCCCAAAATATCGAATTTTCGGGTGTTTTGAGCATGAATTTGAGATATAAACGAGTACAGAAGATGCATGCACATATCGACTTTTGGGCACCTAAAATATCGATTTTGAGCATGTTTTGAGCCTATATTTTGAAAACCTTCTAGCACTGAGTAGGCATGTAGAGATCGCTTCTGGGACCGCAAATATCGAATTTTCGGGTGTTTTGAGCCTGAATTTGAGATATAAACGAGTATAGAAGATGAATACACATATTGACTTTGGGCATCAAATATATCGATTTTTAGCATGTTTTGGGCCTGAATTTTAAAAATACTCTAACACGGAGTAGGCATGTACAGATCGCTTCTGGGACCCCAAAATATCGAATTTTCGGGTGTTTTGGGCCTGAATTTGAGATATCGCCTTTACGCACCTAAAATATCGATTTTAGCATGTTTTGAGCCTATATTTTGAAAATATTCTAGCACAGAGTAGGCATGTACAGATCGATTCTGGGACCTCAAAATATTGAATTTTCGGGTGTTTTGGGCCAGAATTTGAGATATAAACGGGTACAGAAGATGCATGCACATATCGACTTTTGGGCACCTGAAATATCGATTTTGAGCATGTTTTGAGCCTATATTTTAAAAATATTCTAGCACTGAGTAGGCATGTACAGATTGCTTCTGGGACCCCAAAATATTGAATTTTCGGGCTTTTTGAGCCACAATTTGAGATATAAACGGATACAGAAGATGCATGCACATATCGACTTTTGGGCACCTAAAAGATCGATTTTCAGTATGTTTTTGGCCTGTATTTTGAAAATACTCTAACACGGAGTAGGCATTTACAGATCGCTTTTGGGACCCCAAAATATCGAATTTTCGGGTGTTTTGAGCCAGAATTTGAGATATAAACAAGTATAGAAGTTGCATACACATAATGACTTTGGGCACCAAAAATATCGATTTTCAGCATGTTTTGGGCCTGAATTTTGAAAATACTCTAAAACGGAGTAGGCATGTACAGATCGCTTCTGGGACCCCAAAATATCGAATTTTCGGGTGTTTAGGGCCAGAATTTGAGATATAAACGGGTACAGAAGATGCATGCACATATCGACTTTTGGGCACCTAAAAGATCGATTTTCAGTATGTTTTTGGTCTGTATTTTGGAAATACTCTAACACGGAGTAGGCATGTACAGATCCCTTCTGGGACCCCTAAATATCGAATTTTCGGGTGTTTTGGGACTGAATTTGAGATATCGATTTTTTGGCACCTAAAATGTCGATTTTTAGCATGTTTTTAGCCTATATTTTGAAAATATTCTAGCTCTGAATAGGTATGTACAGATTGCTTCTGGGACCCCAAAATATTGAATTTTCGGGTGTTTTGAGCCTGAATTTGAGATATAAACGGATACAGAAGATACATGCACATATTGACTTTGGGCATCTAAAATATCGATTTTCAGCATGTTTTGGGCCTGTATTTTGAAAATACTCTAACACGGAGTAGGCATGTACAGATCGCTTCTGGGACCCCAAAATATCGAATAATTCGGGTGTTTTGAGCCTGAATTTGAGATATAAACGAGGATAGAAGATGTATACTCATATTGACTTTGGGCACCAAAAATATCGATTTTCAGCATGTTTTGGGCCTGAATTTTGAAAAATACTCTAACACGGAGTAGGCATGTACAGATCGCTTCTGGGACCCCAAATTATCGAATTTTCGGGTGTTTTGAGCTTGAATTTGAGATATAAACGAGTACAGAAGATGCATGCACATATCGACTTTTGGCCACCTAAAATATCGATTTTGAGCATGTTTTGAGCCTATATTTTGAAAACATTCTAGCACTGAGTAGGCATGTACAGATCGCTTCTGGGACCCAAAATATCGAATTTTCGTGTGTTTTGAGCCTGAATTTGAGATATAAACGGGTACTGAAGATGCATGCACATATCGACTTTTGGGCACCTAAAACATCGATTTTCAGTATGTTTTTGGCCTGTATTTTGAAAGTACTCTAACAGGGAGTAGGCATGTACAGATCGCTTCTGGGACCCCTAAATATCGAATTTTCGGGTGTTTTGGGCCTTATTTTGAGATATCGACTTTTTGGCACCTAAAATATCGATTTTTAGCAAGTTTTTAGCCTATATTTTGAAAATATTCTAGCACTGAGTAGGTATGTACAGATTGCTTCTGGGACCCCAAAATATTGAATTTTCGGGTGTTTAGGGCCAAAATTTGAGATATAAACGGGTACAGAAGATGCATGCACATATTGACTTTGGGCATCTAAAATATCGATTTTCAGCATGTTTAGGGCATGTATTTTGAAAATACTCTAACACGGAGTAGGCATGTACAGATCGCTTCTGGGACCCAAAATATCGAATTTTCGTGTGTTTTGAGCCTGAATTTGAGATATAAACGGGTACTGAAGATGCATGCACACGGAGTAGGCATGTACAGATCGCTTTTGGGACCGTAAAATATCGAATTTACGGGTGTTTGGGGCCTGAATTTGAGATATCGCCTTTACGCACCTAAAATATCGATTTTTAGCATGTTTTGAGCCTATATTTTGAAAATATTCTAGCACTGAGTAGGCATGTACAGATCGCTTCTGGGACCCCAAAATATTGAATTTTCGGGTGTTTTGAGCCTGAATTTGAGATATAAATGTGTACAGAAGTTACATGCACATATTGACTTTGGGCATCTAAATTATCGATTTTCAGCATGTTTTGGGCATGTATTTTGAAAATACTTTTACACGGAGTAGGCATGTACAGATCGCTTCTGGGACCCAAAATATCGAATTTTCGTGTGTTTTGAGCCTGAATTTGAGATATAAACGGGTACTGAAGATGCATGCACACGGAGTAGGCATATACAGATCGCTTCTGGGACCGTAAAATATCGAATTTACGGGTGTTTGGGGCCTGAATTTGAGATATCGCCTTTACGCACCTAAAACATCGATTTTGAGCATGTTTTGGGCCTGTATTTTGAAAATACTCTAACACGGAGTAGGCATGTACAGATCGCTTCTGGGACCCCATAATATCGAATTTTCGGGTGTTTTGGGCCTGAATTTGAGATATCGCCTTTACGCACCTAAAATATCGATTTTTAGCATGTTTTGAGCCTATTTTTTGAAAATATTCTAGCACTGAGTAGGCATGTACAGATCGCTTCTGGGACCCAAAAATATCGAATTTTCGGGTGTTTTGAGCCTGAATTTGAGATATAAACGAGTACAGAAGATGCATGCACATATCGACTTTTGGGCACCTAAAATATCGATTTTGAGCATGTTTTGAGCCTATATTTTGAAAACATTCTAGCACTGAGTAGGCATGTACAGATCTCTTCTGGGACCCCAAAATATCGAATTTTCGGGTGTTTAGGGCCAGAATTTAAATATAAACGGGTACAGAAGATGCATGCACATATCGACTTTTGGGAACCTAACAGATCGATTTTCAGTATGTTTTAGGCCTGTATTTTGAAAACACTCTAACACGGAGTAGGCATGTACAGATCGCTTCTGGGACCCCTAAATATCAAATGTTCGGGTGTTTTGGGCCATAATTTGAGATATAGACTTTTTGGCACCTAAAATATCGATTTTTAACATGTTTTTTGCCTATATTTTGAAAATATTCTAGCACTGAGTAGGCATGTACAGTTTGCTTCTGGGACCCCAAAATATTGAATATCGAATTTTCGGGTGTTTAGGGCCTGAATTTGAGATATCGCCTATACGCACCTAAAATATCGATTTTTAGCATGTTTTGAGCCTATATTTTGAAAATATTCTAGCACTGAGTAGGCATGTACAGATCGCTTCTGGGACCCCTAAATATCGAATTTTTGGGTGTTTTGAGCTTGAATTTGAGATATAAACGAGTACAGAAGATGCATGCACATATCGACTTTTGTGCACCAAAAATATCGATTTTGAGCATGTTTTGAGCCTATATTTTGAAAACATTCTAGCACGGAGTAGGCATGTACAGATCGCTTCTGGGACCCCAAAATATCGAATTTTCGGGTGTTTTGGGCCTTAATTTGTGATATCGCCTTTACGCACCTAAAATATCGATTTTTAGCATGTTTTGAGCCTATATTTTGAAAATATTCTAATACTGAGTAGGCATGTACAGATCGCTTCTGGGACCCCTAAATATCGAATTTTCGGGTGTTTTGAGCTTGAATTTGAGATATAAATGAGTACAGAAGATTCATGAACATATTGACTTTTGGGCACCTAAAATATCGATTTTGAGCATGTTTTGAGCCTATATTTTGAAAACATTCTAGCACTGAGTAGGCATGTACAGATCGCTTCTAGGACCCAAAAATATCGAATTTTCGGGTGTTTAGGGCCAGAATTTGAGATATAAACGGGTACAGAAGATGCATGCACATATCGACTTTTGGGCACCTAAAAGATCGATTTTCAGTATGTTTTTGGCCTGTATTTTGAAAATACTCTAACACGGAGTAGGCATGTACAGATCGCTTCTGGGACCCCTAAATATCGAATTTTCGGGTGTTTTGGGCCTTAATTTGAGATATCGACTTTTTGGCACCTAAAATATCGATTTTTAGCATGTTTTTAGCCTATATTTTGAAAATAATCTAGCACTAAGTAGGAATGTACAGATTGCTTCTGGTACCCAAAATTATCGAATTTTCTTGTGTTTTGAGCCTGAATTTGAGATATAAACGGGTACTGAATATCCATGCACATATCGACTTTTTGGCTCCTAAAACATCGATTTTGAGCATGTTTTAGGCCTTTTTTTTTTAAATACTCTAACACGGAGTAGGCATGTACAGATCGCTTCTGGGACCCCTAAATATCGAATTTTCGGGTGTTTTGGGCCTTATTTTGAGATATCGACTTTTTGGCACCTAAAATATCGATTTTTAGCATGTTTTTAGCCTATATTTTAAAAATATTCTAGCACTGAGTAGGCAAGTACAGATTGCTTCTGGGACCCCAAAATAATGAATTTTCGGGTGTTTAGGGCCAGAATTTGAGATATAAACGGGTACAGAAGATGCATGCACATATTGACTTTGGGCATCTAAAATATCGATTTTCAGCATGTTTTGGGCCTGTATTTTGAAAATACTCTAACACGGAGTAGGCATGTACAGATCGCTTCTGGGACCCCTAAATATCGAATTTTCGGGTGTTTTGGGCCTTAATTTGAGATATCGACTTTTTAGCACCTAAAATATCGATTTTTAGCATGTTTTTAGCCTATATTTTGAAAATATTCTAGCACTAAGTAGGAATGTACAGATTGCTTCTGGGACCCCAAAATATCGAATTTTCGGGTGTTTTGAGCCGGAATTTGAGATATAAACGGGTACTGAATATCCATGCACATATCGACTTTTTGGCACCTAAAACATCGATTTTGAGCATGTTTTAGGCCTGTATTTTGAAAATACTCTAACACGGAGTAGGCATGTACAGATCGCTTCAGGGACCCCAAAATATCGAATTTTCGGGTGTTCTGAGCCTGAATTTGAGATATAAACGTGTGCTGAAGATGCATGCACATATCGACTTTTGGGCACCTAAAACATCGATTTTGAGCATGTTTTGGGCCTGTATTTTGTAAATACTGTAACACTGAGTAGGCATGTACAGATCGCTTCTGGGACCCCAAAATATCGAATTTTCGGGTGTTTTGAGCCTGAATTTGAGATATAAACGAGGATAGAAGATGCATACACATATTGACTTTGGGCACCAAAAATATCGATATTCAGCATGTTTTGGGCCTGAATTTTGAAAAAACTCTAACACGGAGTAGGCATGTACAGATCGCTTCTGGGACCCCAAATTATCGAATTTTCGGGTGTTTAGGGCCAGAATTTGAGATATAAACGGGTACAGAAGATGCATGCACATATCGACTTTTGGGCACCTAAAAGATCGATTTTCAGTATGTATTTGGCCTGTACTTTGAAAATACTCTAACACGGAGTAGGCACGTACAGATCGCTTCTGGGACCCCAAAATATCGAATTTTCGGGTGTTTTGGGCCTGAATTTGAGATATCGACTTTACGCACCTAAAATATCGATTTTTAGCATGTTTTGAGCCTATATTTTGAAAATATTCTAGCACTGAGTAGGCATGTACAGATCGCTTCTGGCACCACAAAATATTGAATTTTCGGGTGTTTTGAGCCTGAATTTGAGATATAAACGGGTACAGAAGTTACATGCACATATTGACTTTGGGCATCTAAATTATCGATTTTCAGCATGTTTTGGGCCTGTATTTTGAAAATACTCTAACACGGAGTAGGCATGTACAGATCGCTTCTGGGACCACAAAATATCGAATTTTTGGGTGTTTTGGGCCTTAATTTGTGATATCGCCTTTACGCACCTAAAATATCGATTTTTAGCATGTTTTGAGCCTATATTTTGAAAATATTCTAATACTGAGTAGGCATGTACAGATCGCTTCTGGGACCCCTAAATATCGAATTTTCGGGTGTTTTGAGCTTGAATTTGAGATATAAATGAGTACAGAAGATTCATGAACATATTGACTTTTGGGCACCTAAAATATCGATTTTGAGCATGTTTTGAGCCTATATTTTGAAAACATTCTAGCACTGAGTAGGCATGTACAGATCGCTTCTAGGACCCAAAAATATCGAATTTTCGGTTGTTTAGGGCCAGAATTTGAGATATAAACGGGTACAGAAGATGCATGCACATATCGACTTTTGGGCACCTAAAAGATCGATTTTCAGTATGTTTTTGGCCTGTATTTTGAAAATACTCTAACACGGAGTAGGCATGTACAGATCGCTTCTGGGACCCCTAAATATCGAATTTTCGGGTGTTTTGGGCCTTAATTTGAGATATCGACTTTTTGGCACCTAAAATATCGATTTTTAGCATGTTTTTAGCCTATATTTTGAAAATAATCTAGCACTAAGTAGGAATGTACAGATTGCTTCTGGTACCCAAAAATATCGAATTTTCGGGTGTTTTAAGCCTGAATTTGAGATATAAACGGGTACTGAATATCCATGCACATATCGACTTTTTGGCTCCTAAAACATCGATTTTGAGCATGTTTTAGGCCTTTTTTTTTTAAATACTCTAACACGGAGTAGGCATGTACAGATCGCTTCTGGGACCCCTAAATATCGAATTTTCGGGTGTTTTGGGCCTTAATTTGAGATATCGACTTATTGGCACCTAAAATATCGATTTTTAGCATGTTTTTAGCCTATATTTTAAAAATATTCTAGCACTGAGTAGGCAAGTACAGATTGCTTCTGGGACCCCTAAATATCGAAGTTTCGGGTGTTTTGGGACTGAATTTGAGATATCGACTTTTTGGCACCTAAAATATCGATTTTTAGCATGTTTTTAGCCTATAATTTGAAAATATTCTAGCACTGAGTAGGCATGTACAGATTGCTTCTGGAACCCCAAAATATTTAATTTTCGGGTGTTTTGAGCCTGAATTTGAGATATAAACGGGTACAGAAGATACATGCACATATTGACTTTGGGCATCTAAATTATCGATTTTCAGCATGTTTTGGGCCTGTATTTTGAAAATACTCTAACACGGAGTAGGCACGTACAGATCGCTTCTGGGACCCCAAAATATCGAATTTTCGGGTGTTTTGGGCCTGAATTTGAGATATCGACTTTACGCACCTAAAATATCGATTTTTAGCATGTTTTGAGCCTATATTTTGAAAATATTCTAGCACTGAGTAGGCATGTACAGATCGCTTCTGGCACCACAAAATATTGAATTTTCGGGTGTTTTGAGCCTGAATTTGAGATATAAACGGGTACAGAAGTTACATGCACATATTGACTTTGGGCATCTAAATTATCGATTTTCAGCATGTTTTGGGCCTGTATTTTGAAAATACTCTAACACGGAGTAGGCATGTACAGATCGCTTCTGGGACCCCAAAATATCGAATTTTTGGGTGTTTTGAGCCTGAATTTGAGATATAAACGGGTACTGAATATCCATGCACATATCGACTTTTTGGCTCCTAAAACATCGATTTTGAGCATGTTTTAGGCCTTTTTTTTTTAAATACTCTAACACGGAGTAGGCATGTACAGATCGCTTCTGGGACCCCTAAATATCGAATTTTCGGGTGTTTTGGGCCTTAATTTGAGATATCGACTTTTTGGCACCTAAAATATCGATTTTTAGCATGTTTTTAGCCTATATTTTAAAAATATTCTAGCACTGAGTAGGCAAGTACAGATTGCTTCTGGGACCCCAAAATAATGAATTTTCGGGTGTTTAGGGCCAGAATTTGAGATATAAACGGGTACAGAAGATGCATGCACATATTGACTTTGGGCATCTAAAATATCGATTTTCAGCATGTTTTGGGCCTGTATTTTGAAAATACTCTAACACGGAGTAGGCATGTACAGATCGCTTCTGGGACCCCTAAATATCGAATTTTCGGGTGTTTTGGGCCTTAATTTGAGATATCGACTTTTTAGCACCTAAAATATCGATTTTTAGCATGTTTTTAGCCTATATTTTGAAAATATTCTAGCACTAAGTAGGAATGTACAGATTGCTTCTGGGAAACCAAAATATCGAATTTTCGGGTGTTTTGAGCCGGAATTTGAGATATAAACGGGTACTGAATATCCATGCACATATCGACTTTTTGGCACCTAAAACATCGATTTTGAGCATGTTTTAGGCCTGTATTTTGAAAATACTCTAACACTGAGTAGGCATGTACAGATCGTTTCTGGGACCCCAAAATATCGAATTTTCGGGTGTTTTGAGCCTGAATTTGAGATATAAACGAGGATAGAAGATGCATACACATATTGACTTTGGGCACCAAAAATATCGATATTCAGCATGTTTTGGGCCTGAATTTTGAAAAAAACTCTAACACGGAGTAGGCATGTACAGATCGCTTCTGGGACCCCAAATTATCGAATTTTCGGGTGTTTAGGGCCAGAATTTGAGATATAAACGGGTACAGAAGATGCATGCACATATCGACTTTTGGGCACCTAAAAGATCGATTTTCAGTATGTATTTGGCCTGTACTTTGAAAATACTCTAACACAGAGTAGGCATGTACAGATCGCTTCTGGGACCCCTAAATATCGAAGTTTCGGGTGTTTTGGGACTGAATTTGAGATATCGACTTTTTGGCACCTAAAATATCGATTTTTAGCATGTTTTTACCCTATAATATGAAAATATTCTAGCACTGAGTAGGCAAGTACAGATTGCTTCTGGGACCCCAAAATAATGAATTTTCGGGTGTTTAGGGCCAGAATTTGAGATATAAACGGGTACAGAAGATGCATGCACATATTGACTTTGGGCATCTAAAATATCGATTTTCAGCATGTTTTGGGCCTGTATTTTGAAAATACTCTAACACGGAGTAGGCATGTACAGATCGCTTCTGGGACCCCTAAATATCGAAGTTTCGGGTGTTTTGGGACTGAATTTGAGATATCGACTTTTTGGCACCTAAAATATCGATTTTTAGCATGTTTTTAGCCTATAATTTGAAAATATTCTAGCACTGAGTAGGCATGTACAGATTGCTTCTGGAACCCCAAAATATTTAATTTTCGGGTGTTTTGAGCCTGAATTTGAGATATAAACGGGTACAGAAGATACATGCACATATTGACTTTGGGCATCTAAATTATCGATTTTCAGCATGTTTTGGGCCTGTATTTTGAAAATACTCTAACACGGAGTAGGCACGTACAGATCGCTTCTGGGACCCCAAAATATCGAATTTTCGGGTGTTTTGGGCCTGAATTTGAGATATCGACTTTACGCACCTAAAATATCGATTTTTAGCATGTTTTGAGCCTATATTTTGAAAATATTCTAGCACTGAGTAGGCATGTACAGATCGCTTCTGGCACCCCAAAATATTGAATTTTCGGGTGTTTTGAGCCTGAATTTGAGATATAAACGGGTACAGAAGTTACATGCACATATTGACTTTGGGCATCTAAATTATCGATTTTCAGCATGTTTTGGGCCTGTATTTTGAAAATACTCTAACACGGAGTAGGCATGTACAGATCGCTTCTGGGACCCCAAAATATCGAATTTTTGGGTGTTTTGAGCTTGAATTTGAGATATAAATGAGTACAGAAGATTCATGAACATATTGACTTTTGGGCACCTAAAATATCGATTTTTAAAATGTTTTGAGCCTATATTTTGAAAACATTCTAGCACTGAGTAGGCATGTACAGATCGCTTCTAGGACCCAAAAATATCGAATTTTCGGGTGTTTTGGGCCTTAATTTGTGATATCGCCTTTACGCACCTAAAATATCGATTTTTAGCATGTTTTGAGCCTATATTTTGAAAATATTCTAATACTGAGTAGGCATGTACAGATCGCTTCTGGGACCCCTAAATATCGAATTTTCGGGTGTTTTGAGCTTGAATTTGAGATATAAATGAGTACAGAAGATTCATGAACATATTGACTTTTGGGCACCTAAAATATCGATTTTGAGCATGTTTTGAGCCTATATTTTGAAAACATTCTAGCACTGAGTAGGCATGTACAGATCGCTTCTAGGACCCAAAAATATCGAATTTTCGGTTGTTTAGGGCCAGAATTTGAGATATAAACGGGTACAGAAGATGCATGCACATATCGACTTTTGGGCACCTAAAAGATCGATTTTCAGTATGTTTTTGGCCTGTATTTTGAAAATACTCTAACACGGAGTAGGCATGTACAGATCGCTTCTGGGACCCCTAAATATCGAATTTTCGGGTGTTTTGGGCCTTAATTTGAGATATCGACTTTTTGGCACCTAAAATATCGATTTTTAGCATGTTTTTAGCCTATATTTTGAAAATAATCTAGCACTAAGTAGGAATGTACAGATTGCTTCTGGTACCCAAAAATATCGAATTTTCGGGTGTTTTGAGCCTGAATTTGAGATATAAACGGGTACTGAATATCCATGCACATATCGACTTTTTGGCTCCTAAAACATCGATTTTGAGCATGTTTTAGGCCTTTTTTTTTTAAATACTCTAACACGGAGTAGGCATGTACAGATCGCTTCTGGGACCCCTAAATATCGAATTTTCGGGTGTTTTGGGCCTTAATTTGAGATATCGACTTTTTGGCACCTAAAATATCGATTTTTAGCATGTTTTTAGCCTATATTTTAAAAATATTCTAGCACTGAGTAGGCAAGTACAGATTGCTTCTGGGACCCCAAAATAATGAATTTTCGGGTGTTTAGGGCCAGAATTTGAGATATAAACGGGTACAGAAGATGCATGCACATATTGACTTTGGGCATCTAAAATATCGATTTTCAGCATGTTTTGGGCCTGTATTTTGAAAATACTCTAACACGGAGTAGGCATGTACAGATCGCTTCTGGGACCCCTAAATATCGAATTTTCGGGTGTTTTGGGCCTTAATTTGAGATATCGACTTTTTAGCACCTAAAATATCGATTTTTAGCATGTTTTTAGCCTATATTTTGAAAATATTCTAGCACTAAGTAGGAATGTACAGATTGCTTCTGGGACCCCAAAATATCGAATTTTCGGGTGTTTTGAGCCGGAATTTGAGATATAAACGGGTACTGAATATCCATGCACATATCGACTTTTTGGCACCTAAAACATCGATTTTGAGCATGTTTTAGG
Organism: Petrolisthes cinctipes; assembly: GCA_033782935.1. Classification (NCBI taxonomy): domain Eukaryota; kingdom Metazoa; phylum Arthropoda; class Malacostraca; order Decapoda; family Porcellanidae; genus Petrolisthes; species Petrolisthes cinctipes. Next base: position 889,162 of record JAWQEG010000369.1, read on the forward strand.
CCTGTATTTTGAAAATACTCTAACACGGAGTAGGCATGTACAGATCGCTTCTGGGACCCCTAAATATCGAATTTTCGGGTGTTTTGGGCCTTAATTTGATATATCGACTTTTTGGCACCTAAAATATCGATTTTTAGCATGTTTTTAGCCTATGTTTTGAAAATATTCTAGCACTGAGTAGGCATGTACAGATTGCTTCTGGGACCCCAAAATATTGAATTTTCGGGTGTTTAGGGCCAGAATTTGAGATATAAACGGGTACAGAAGATGCATGCACATATTGACTTTTGGCATCTAAAATATCGATTTTCAGCATGTTTTGGTCCTGTATTTTGAAAATACTCTAACACGGAGTAGGCATGTACAGATCGCTTCTGGGACCCCAAAATATCGAATTTTCGGGTGTTTTGAGCCTGAATTTGAGATATAAACGTGTGCTGAAGATGCATGCACATATCGACTTTTGGGCACCTAAAACATCGATTTTGAGCATGTTTTGGGCCTGTATTTTGTAAATACTGTAGCACTGAGTAGGCATGTACAGATCGTTTCTGGGACCCCAAAATATCGAATTTTCGGGTGTTTTGAGCCTGAATTTGAGATATAAACGAGGATAGAAGATGCATACACATATTGACTTTGGGCACCAAAAATATCGATATTCAGCATGTTTTGGGCCTGAATTTTGAAAAAACTCTAACACGGAGTAGGCATGTACAGATCGCTTCTGGGACCCCAAATTATCGAATTTTCGGGTGTTTAGGGCCAGAATTTGAGATATAAACGGGTACAGAAGATGCATGCACATATTGACTTTTGGGCACCTAAAAGATCGATTTTCAGTATATATTTGGCCTGTACTTTGAAAATACTCTAACACAGAGTAGGCATGTACAGATCGCTTCTGGGACCCCTAAATATCGAAGTTTCGGGTGTTTTGGGACTGAATTTGAGATATCGACTTTTTGGCACCTAAAATATCGATTTTTAGCATGTTTTTAGCCTATAATTTGAAAATATTCTAGCACTGAGTAGGCATGTACAGATTGCTTCTGGAACCCCAAAATATTTAATTTTCGGGTGTTTTGAGCCTGAATTTGAGATATAAACGGGTACAGAAGATACATGCACATATTGACTTTGGGCATCTAAATTATCGATTTTCAGCATGTTTTGGGCCTGTATTTTGAAAATACTCTAACACGGAGTAGGCACGTACAGATCGCTTCTGGGACCCCAAAATATCGAATTTTCGGGTGTTTTGGGCCTGAATTTGAGATATCGACTTTACGCACCTAAAATATCGATTTTTAGCATGTTTTGAGCCTATATTTTTAAAATATTCTAGCACTGAGTAGGCATGTACAGATCGCTTCTGGCACCCCAAAATATTGAATTTTCGGGTGTTTTGAGCCTGAATTTGAGATATAAACGGGTACAGAAGTTACATGCACATATTGACTTTGGGCATCTAAATTATCGATTTTCAGCATGTTTTGGGCCTGTATGTTGAAAATACTCTAACACGGAGTAGGCATGTACAGATCGCTTCTGGGACCCCAAAATTCGAATTTTTGGGTGTTTTGAGCCTAAATTTCAGATATAAACGGGTACTGAAGATGCATGCACATATCGTCTTTTGGGCACCTAAAACATCAATTTTAAGCATGTTTTGGGCCTGTATTTTGAAAATACTCTAATACGGAGTAGGCATGTACAGATCGCTTCTGGGACTCCAAAATATCGCATTTTCGGGTGTTTTGGGCCTGAATTTGAGATATTGCCTTTACGCACCTAAAATATCGATTCTTAGCATGTTTTGAGCCTATATTTTGAAAATATTCTAGCACTGAGTAGGCATGTACAGATCGTTTCTGGGACCCCAAAATATCGAATTTTCGGGTGTTTTGAGCCTAAATTTGAGATATAAACGGGTACAAAAGATGCATGCACATATCGACTTTTGGTCACCAAAAATATCGATTTTGAGCATGTTTTGAGCCTATATTTTGAAAACCTTCTAGCACTGAGTAGGCATGTAGAAATCGCTTTTGGGACAACAAATATCGAATTTTCGGGTGTTTTGAGCCTGAATTTGAGATATAAACGAGTATAGAAGATGCATACCCATATTGACTTTGGGCACCAAAAATATCGATTTTTAGCATGTTTTGGGCCTGAATTTTAAAAATACTCTAACACGGAGTAGGCATGTACAGATCGCTTCTGGGACCCCAAAATATCGAATTTTCGGGTGTTTTGAGCCTAAATTTGAGATATAAACGGGTACTGAAGATGCATGCACATATCGACTTTTGTGCACCAAAAATATCAATTTTGAGCATGTTTTGAGCCTATATTTTGAAAACATTCTAGCACTGAGTAGGCATGTACAGATCGCTTCTGGGACCCCAAAATATCGAATTTTCAGGTTTTTTGAGCCACAATTTGAGATATAAACGGGTACAGAAGATACATGCACATATTGACTTTGGGCATCTAAAATATCGATTTTCAGCATGTTTTGGGCCTGTATTTTGAAAATACTCTAACACTGAGTAGGCATGTACAGATTGCTTCTGGGACCCCAAAATATTGAATTTTCGGGCTTTTTGAGCCTGAATTTGAGATATAAACGGATACTGAAGATGTATGCACATATCGACTTTTGGGCACCTAAAAGATCGATTTTCAGTATGTTTTTGGCCTGTATTTTGAAAATACTCTAACACGGAGTAGGCATGTACAGATTGCTTCTGGGACCCCAAAATTTTTAATTTCGGGTGTTTTGTGCCTGAATTTAAGATATAAACGGGTACTGAAGATACATGCACATATTGACTTAGGGCATCTAAAATATCGATTTTCAGCATGTTTTGGTCCTGTATTTTAAAAAAATACTCTAACACGGAGTAGGCATGTACAGATCGCTTCTGGGACCCCAAAATATCGAATTTTCGGGTGTTTTGAGCCTGAATTTGAGATATAAACGGGTACTGAAGATGCATGCACATATCGACTTTTGGGCACCTAAAACATCGATTTTGAGCATGTTGTGGGCCTGTATTTTGAAAATACTCTAACACGGAGTAGGCATGTACAGATCGCTTCTGGGACCCCAAAATATAGAATATTCTGGTGTTTTGGGCCTGCATTTGAGATATCGCCATTACGCACCTAAAATATCGATTTTTAGCATGTTTTGAGCCTATAATTTGAAAATATTCTAGCACTGAGTAGGCATGTACAGATCGCTTCTGGGACCCCAAAATATAGAATTTTCGGGTGTTTTGGGCCTTAATTTGAGATATCGACTTTTGGAACCTAAAATATCGATTTTTAGCATGTTTTGAGCCTATATTTTGAAAATATTCTAGCACTGTGTAGGCATGTACAGATCGCTTCTGGGACCCCAAAATATCGAATTTTCGGGTGTTTTGAGCCTGAATTTGAGATATAAACGAGTATAGAAGATGCATACACATATTGACTTTGGGCACCAAAAATATAGATTTTTAGCATGTTTTGGGCCTGAATTTTGAAAATACTCTAACACGAAGTAGGCATGTACAGATCGCTTCTGGGACCCCAAAATATCGAATTTTCGGGTGTTTAGGGCCAGAATTTGAGATATAATCGAGTACAGAAGATGCATGCACATATCGACTTTTGGGCACCTAAAAGATCGATTTTCAATATGTTTTTGGCCTGTATTTTGAAAATACTCTAAAACGGAGTAGGCATGTACACATCGCTTCTGAGACCCCTAAATATCGAATTTTCGGGTGGTTTGGGACTGAATTTGAGATATCGACTTTTTGGCACCTAAAAGATCGATTTTTATCATGTTTTGAGCCAATATTTTGAAAACATTCTAGCACTGAGTAGGCATGTACAGATCGCTTCTGGGACCCCTAAATATCAAAGTTTCGGGTGTTTTGGGACTGAATTTGAGATATCGACTTTTTGGCACCTAAAAGATCGATTTTTAGCATGTTTTTAGCCTATATTTTGAAAATATTCTAGCACTGAGTAGGCATGTACAGATTGCTTCTGGGACCCCAAAATATTGAATTTTCGGGTGTTTTGAGTCTGAATTTGAGATATAAACGGGTACAGATCATACATGCACATATTGACTTTGGGCACCAAAAATATCGATTTTTAGCATGTTTTGGGCCTGAATTTTAAAAATACTCTAACACGGAGTAGGCATGTACAGATCGCTTCTGGGACCCCAAAATATCGAATTTTCGGGTGTTTTGAGCCTAAATTTGAGATATAAACGGGTACTGAAGATGCATGCACATATCGACTTTTGTGCACCAAAAATATCAATTTTGAGCATGTTTTGAGCCTATATTTTGAAAACATTCTAGCACTGAGTAGGAATGTACAGATCGCTTCTGGGACCCCAAAATATCAAATTTTCAGGTTTTTTGAGCCACAATTTGAGATATCGACTTTTGGAACCTAAAATATCGATTTTTAGCATGTTTTGAGCCTATATTTTGAAAATATTCTAGCACTGTGTAGGCATGTACAGATCGCTTCTGGGACCCCAAAATATCGAATTTTCGGGTGTTTTGAGCCTGAATTTGAGATATAAACGAGTATAGAAGATGCATACACATATTGACTTTGGGCACCAAAAATATAGATTTTTAGCATGTTTTGGGCCTGAATTTTGAAAATACTCTAACACGAAGTAGGCATGTACAGATCGCTTCTGGGACCCCAAAATATCGAATTTTCGGGTGTTTAGGGCCAGAATTTGAGATATAATCGAGTACAGAAGATGCATGCACATATCGACTTTTGGGCACCTAAAAGATCGATTTTCAATATGTTTTTGGCCTGTATTTTGAAAATACTCTAAAACGGAGTAGGCATGTACACATCGCTTCTGAGACCCCTAAATATCGAATTTTCGGGTGGTTTGGGACTGAATTTGAGATATCGACTTTTTGGCACCTAAAAGATCGATTTTTAGCATGTTTTGAGCCAATATTTTGAAAACATTCTAGCACTGAGTAGGCATGTACAGATCGCTTCTGGGACCCCTAAATATCAAAGTTTCGGGTGTTTTGGGACTGAATTTGAGATATCGACTTTTTGGCACCTAAAAGATCGATTTTTAGCATGTTTTTAGCCTATATTTTGAAAATATTCTAGCACTGAGTAGGCATGTACAGATTGCTTCTGGGACCCCAAAATATTGAATTTTCGGGTGTTTTGAGTCTGAATTTGAGATATAAACGGGTACAGATGATACATGCACATATTGACTTTGGGCATCTAAAATATCGATTTTCAGCATGTTTTGGGCCTGTATTCTGAAAATACTCTAACACTGAGTAGGCATGTACAGATTGCTTCTGGGACCCCAAAATATTGAATTTTCGGGTGTTTTGAGCCTGAATTTGAGATATAAACGGGTACTGAAGATGCATACACATATCGACTTTTAGGCACCTAAAAGATCGATTTTCAGCATGTTTTTGGCCTGTATTTTGAAAATACTCTAACACGGAGTAGGCATGTACAGATCGCTTCTGGGACCCCTAAATATCGAATTTTCGGGTGTTTTGGGACTGAATTTGAGATATCGACTTTTTGGCACCTAAAATATCGATTTTTAGCATGTTTTTAGCCTATATTTTGAAAATATTCTAGCACTGAGTAGGCATGTACAGATTGCTTCTGGGACCCCAAAATATTGAATTTTTGGTTGTTTTGAGCCTGAATTTGAGATATAAACGGGTACAGAAGATACATGCACATATTGACTTTGGGCATCTAAAATATCGATTTTCAGCATATTTTGGGCATGTATTTTGAAAATACTCTAACACGGAGTAGGCATCTACAGATCGATTCTGGGACCCCAAAATATCGAATTTTCGGGTGTTTTGAGCCTGAATTTGAGATATAAACGGGTACTTAAGATTCATGCACATATCAACTTTTGGGCACATAAAACATCGATTTTGAGGATGTTTTGGGCCTGTATTTTGTAAATACTCTAACACGGAGTAGGCATGTACAGATCGCTTCTGGGACCCCAAAATATCGAATTTTCGGGTGTTTTGGGCCTAAATTTGAGATATCGCCTTTACGCACCTAAAATATCGATTTTTAGCATGTTTTGAGCCTATATTTTGAAAATGTTCTAGCACTGAGTAGGCATGTACAGATCGCTTCTGGGACCCCAAAATATCGAATTTTCGGGTGTTTTGAGCCTGAATTTGAGATATAAACGAGTACAGAAGATGCATGCACATATCGACTTTTGGGCTCCTAAAATATCGATTTTGAGCATGTTTTGAGCCAATATTTTGAAAACATTCTAGCACTGAGTAGGCATGTACAGATCGCTTCTGGGACCCAAAATATTGAATTTTCGGGTGTTTTGAGCCTGAATTTGAGATATAAACGGGTACTGAAGATGCATACACATATCGACTTTTGGGCACCTAAAAGATCGATTTTCAGCATGTTTTTGGCCTGTACTTTTAAAATACTCTAACACGGAGTAGGCATGTACAGATCGCTTCTGGGACCCCTAAATATCGAATTTTCGGGTGTTTTGGGACTGAATTTGAGATATCGACTTTTTGGCACCTAAAATATCGATTTTTAGCATGTTTTTAGCCTATATTTTGAAAATATTCTAGCACTGATTAGGCATGTACAGATTGCTTCTGGGACCCCAAAATATTGAATTTTCGGTTGTTTTGACCCTGAATTTGAGATATAAACGGGTACAGAAGATACATGCACATATTGACTTTGGTCATCTAAAATATCGATTTTCAGCATATTTTGGACATGTATTTTGAAAATACTCTAACACGGAGTAGGCATCTACAGATCGCTTCTGGGACTCCAAAAAATCGAATTTTCGGGTGTTTTGAGCCTGAATTTGAGATATAAACGGGTACTGAAGATGCATGCTCATATCGACTTTTGGGCACCTAAAACATCGATTTTGAGCATGTTTTGGGCCTGTATTTTGTAAATACTCTAACACGGGGTAGGCATGTACAGATCGCTTCTGGGACCCCAAAATATTGAATTTTCGGGTGTTTTGGGCCTGAATTTGAGATATCGCCTTTACGCACCTAAAATATCGATTTTTAGCATGTTTTGAGCCTATATTTTGAAAATGTTCTAGCACTGAGTAGGCATGTACAGATCGCTTCTGGGACCCCAAAATATCGAATTTTCGGGTGTTTTGAGCCTGAATTTGAGATATAAACGAGTACAGAAGATGCATGCACATATCGACTTTTGGGCTCCTAAAATATCGATTTTCAGCATGTTTTGAGCCAATATTTTGAAAACATTCTAGCACTGAGTAGGCATGTACAGATCGCTTCTGGGACCCAAAATATCGAATTTTCGGGTGTTTAGGGCCATAATTTGAGATATAAACGGGTACAGAAGATACATGCACATATCGACATTTGGGCACCTAAAAGATCGATTTTCAGTATGTTTTTGGCCTGTATTTTGAAAATACTCTAACACGGAGTAGGCATGTACAGATCCCTTCTGGGACCCCTAAATATCGAATTTTCGGGTGTTTTGGGACTGAATTTGAGATATCGATTTTTTGGCACCTAAAATGTCGATTTTTAGCATGTTTTTAGCCTTTATTTTGAAAATATTCTAGCACTGAGTAGGAATGTACAGATTGCTTCTGGGACCCCAAAATATTGAATTTTCGGGTGTTTTGAGCCTGAATTTGAGATATAAACGGGTACAGAAGATACATGCACATATTGACTTTGGGCATCTAAAATATCGATTTTCAGCATGTTTTGGGCCTGTATTTTGAAAATACTCTAACACGGAGTAGGCATGTACAGATCGCTTCTGGGACACCAAAATATCGAATTTTCGTGTGTTTTGGGCCTGAATTTGAGATATCGCCTTTACGCACGTAAAATATTGATTTTTAGCATGTTTTGAGCCTATATTTTGAAAATATTCTAGCACTGAGTAGGCATGTACAGATCGATTCTGGGACCCCAAAATATCGATTTTTCGGGTGTTTTGAGCCTGAATTTGAGATATAAACGATACAGAAAAGGCATGCACATATCGACTTTTGGGCACCTAAAATATCGATTTTGAGCATGTTTTGAGCCTTTATTTTGAAAACATTCTAGCACTGAGTAGGCATGTACAGATCGCTTCTGGGACCCAAAATATCGAATTTTCGGGTGTTTAGGGCCAGAATTTGAGATATAAACGTGTACAGAAGATGCATGCTCATATCGACTTTTGGGCACCTAAAAGATCGATTTTCAGTATGTTTTGGGCCTATATTTTGAAAATACTCTAACACGGATTAGGCATGTACAGATCGCTTCTGGGACCCCAAAATATCGAATTTTCGGGTGTTTTGAGCTTGAATTTGAGATATAAACGAGTACAGAAGATGCATGCACATATCGACTTTTGGGCACCTAAAATATCTATTTTGAGCAAGTTTTGAGCCTATATTTTGAAAACATTCTAGCACTGAGTAGGCATGTAGAGATCGCTTCTGGGACCCCTAAATATCGAATTTTCGGGTGTTTTGGGCCTTAATTTGAGATATCGACTTTTGGCACCTAAATGATCGATTTTTAGCATGTTTTTAGCCTATATTTTGAAAATATTCTAGCACTGAGTAGGCATGTACAGATTAATTCTGGGACCCCAAAATATTGAATTTTCGGGTGTTTTGAGCCTGAATTTGAGATATAAACGGGTACAGAAGATACATGCACATATTGACTTTGGGCATCTATAATATCGATTTTCAACATGTTTTGGGCATGTATTTTGAAAATACTCTAACACAGAGTAGGCATGTACAGATCGCTTCTGGGACCCCAAAATATTGAATTTTCGGGTGTTTTGAGCCTGAATTTGAGATATAAACGGGTACAGAAGATACATGCACATATTGACTTTGGGCATCTGAAATATCGATTTTCAGCATGTTTTGGGCATGTATTTTGAAACTACTCTAACATGGATTAGGCATGTACAGATTGCTTCTGGGGCCCTAAAATATCGAATTTTCGGGTGTTTTGAGCCTGAAGTTGAGATATAAACGGGTACTGAAGATGCATGCACATATCGACTTTTGGGCACCTAAAACATCGATTTTGAGCATGTTTTGGGCCTGTATTTTGTAAATACTCTAACACGGAGTAGGCATGTACAGATCGCTTCTGGGACCCCATAATATCGAATTTTCGTGTATTTTGGGCCTGAATTTGAGATATCGCCTTTACGCACCTAAAATATCGATTTTTAGCATGTTTTGAGCCTATATTTTGAAAATATTCTAGCACTGAGTAGGCATGTACAGATCGCTTCTGGGACCCCAAAATATCGAATTTTCGGGTGTTTTGAGCCTGAATTTGAGATATAAACGAGTATAGAAGATGCATACACATATTGACTTTGGGCACCAAAAATATCGATTTTTAGCATGTTTTGGGCCTGAATTTTAAAAATACTCTAACACGAAGTAGGCATGTACAGATCGCTTCTGGGACCCCAAAATATCGAATTTTCGGGTGTTTAGGGCCAGAATTTAAGATATAATCGAGTACAGAAGATGCATGCACATATCGACTTTTGGGCACCTAAAAGATCGATTTTCAATATGTTTTAGGCCTGTATTTTGAAAATACTCTATAACGGAGTAGGCATGTACAGATCGCTTCTGAGACCCCTAAATATCGAATTTTCGGGTGGTTTGGGACTGAATTTGAGATATTGACTTTTTGGCACCTAAACGATCGATTTTTAGCATATTTTTAGCCTATATTTTGAAAATATTCTAGCACTGAGTAGGCATGTACAGATTGCTTCTGTACCCAAAAATATTGAATTTTCGGGTGTTTTGAGCCTGAATTTGAGATATAAACGGGTACAGAAGATGCATGCACATATCGACTTTTGGGCATCTAAAATATCGATTTTGAGCATGTTTTGAGCCTATATTTTGAAAACATTCTAGCACTGTGTAGGCATGTACAGATCGCTTCTGAGACCCCAAAATATCGAATTTTCGGGTGCTTTGAGCCTGAATTTGAGATATAAACGAGTATAGAAGATGCATACACATATTGACTTTGGGCACCAAAATAATCGATTTTCAGCATGTTTTGGGCCTGAATTTTGAAAATACTCTAACACGAAGTAGGCGCGTACAGATCGCTTCTGGGACCCCAAAATATCGAATTTTCGGGTGTTTAGGGCCAGAATTTAAGATATAAGCGGGTACAGAAGATGCATGCACATATCGACTTTTGGGCACCTAAAAGATCGATTTTCAGTATGTTTTTGGCCTGAATTTTGAAAATACTCTAAAACGGAGTAGGCATGTACAGATCGCTTCTGGGACCCCTAATTATCGAATTTTCGGGTGGTTTGGGACTGAATTTGAGATTGTCGAGTTTTTGGCACCTAAAAGATCGATTTTTAGCATGTTTTTAGCCTATATTTTGAAAAAAATTCTAGCACTGAGTAGGCATGTACAGATTGCTTCTGGGACCCTAAAATATTGAATTTTCGAGTGTTTTGAGCCTGAATTTGAGATATAAACGGGTACAGAAGATGCATGTACATATCGACTTTTGGGCACCTAAAATATCGATTTGTAGCATGTTTTGAGCCTATATTTTAAAAACATTCTAGCACTGAGTAGGCATGTACAGATCCCTTCTGGGACCCAAAAATATCGAATTTTCTGGTGTTTAGTGCCATAATTTGAGATATAAACGGGTACAGAAGATCCATGCACATATCGACTTTTCGGCACCTAAAAGATCGATTTGCAGTATGTTTTTGGACTGTATTTTGAAAATACTCTAACACGGAGTAGGCATGTACAGATCGCTTCTGGGGCCCCTAAATATCGAATTTTCGGGTGTTTTGGGACTGAATTTGAGATATCGACTTTTTGGTACCTAAAATATCGATTTTTAGCATGTTTTTAGCCTATATTTTGAAAATATTCTAGCACTGAGTAGGCATGTACAGATTGCTTCTGGGACCCCAAAATATTGAATTTTCGGGTGTTTTGAGCCTGAATTTGAGATATAAACGGGTACAGAAGATACATGCACATATTGACTTTGGGCATCTAAAATATCGATTTTCAGCATATTTTGGGCATGTATTTTGAAAACACTCTAACACGGAGTAGGCATCTACAGATCGCTTCTGGGACCCCAAAATATCGAATTTTCGGGTGTTTTGAGCCTGAATTTGAGATATAAACAGTTACTGAAGATGCATGCACAAATCGACTTTTGGCACCTAAAACATCGATTTTGAGCATGTTTTGGGCCTGTATTTTGTAAATACTCTAACACGGAGTAGGCATGTACAGATTGCTTCTGGGACCCCAAAATATCGAATTTTCGGGTGTTTTGGGCCTGAATTTGAGATATCGTTTTTAAGCACCTAAAATATCGATTTTTAGCATGTTTTGAGCCTATATTTTGAAAATATTCTAGCACTGAGTAGGCATGTACAGATCGCTTCTGGGACCCCAAAATATCGAATTTTCGGATGTTTTGAGCCTGAATTTGAGATATAAACGAGTACAGAAGATGCATGCACATATCGACTTTTGGGCACCTAAAATATCGATTTTGAGCATGTTTTGAGCCTATATTTTGAAAACATTCTAGCACTGAGTAGGCATGTACAGATCCCTTCTGGGACCCCAAAATATCGAATTTTCGGGTGTTTAGGGCCAGAATTTAAATATAAACGGGTACAGAAGATGCATGCACATATCAACTTTTGGGAACCTAAAAGATCGATTTTCAGTATGTTTTTGGCCTGTATTTTGAAAATACTCTAACACGGAGTAGGCATGTACAGATCGCTTCTGGGACCCCTAAATATCAAATGTTCGGGTGTTTAGGGCCTGAATTTGAGATATCGCCTATACGCACCTAAAATATCGATTTTTAACATGTTTTGAGCCTATATTTTGAAAATATTCTAGCACTGAGTAGGCATGTACAGATCGCTTCTGGGACCCCTAAATATCGAATTTTCGGGTGTTTTGAGCTTGAATTTGAGATATAAACGAGTACAGAAGATGCATGCACATATCGACTTTTGGGCACCAAAAATATTGATTTTGAGCATGTTTTGAGCCTATATTTTGAAAACATTCTAGCACTGAGTAGGCATGTACAGATCGCTTCTGGGACCCCAAAATATCGAATTTCCGGGTGTTTTGGGCCTGAATTTGAGATATCGCCTTTACGCACCTAAAATATCGATTTTTAGCATGTTTTGAGCCTATATTTTGAAAATATTCTAATACTGAGTAGGCATGTACAGATCGCTTCAGGGACCCCTAAATATCGAATTTTCGGGTGTTTTGAGCTTGAATTTGAGATATAAACGAGTACAGAAGATTCATGAACATATCGACTTTTGGGCACCTAAAATATCGATTTTGAGCATGTTTTGAGCCTATATTTTGAAAACATTTTAGCACTGAGTAGGCATGTACAGATCGCTTCTAGGACCCAAAAATATCGAATTTTCGGGTGTTTAGGGCCAGAATTTGAGATATAAACGGGTACAGAAGATGCATGCACATATCGACTTTTGGGCACCTAAAAGATCGATTTTCAGTATGTTTTTGGCCTGTATTTTGAAAATACTCTAACACGGAGTTGGCATGTACAGATTGCTTCTGGGACCCATAAATATCGAATTTTCGGGTGTTTTGGGCCTTAATTTGAGATATCGACTTTTTGGCACCTAAAATATCGATTTTTAGCATGTTTTTAGCCTATATTTTGAAAATATTCTAGCACTAAGTAGGAATGTACAGATTGCTTCTGGGACCAAAAAATATCGAATTTTCGGGTGTTTTGAGCCTGAATTTGAGATATAAACGGGTACTGAATATCCATGCACATATCGACTTTTTAGCTCCTAAAACATCGATTTTGAGCATGTTTTATGCCTGTATTTTGAAAATACTCTAACACGGAGTAGGCATGTACAGATCGCTTCTGGGACCCCTAAATATTGAATTTTTGGGTGTTTTGGGCCTTAATTTGAGATATCGACTTTTTGGCACCTAAAATATCGATTTTTAGCATGTTTTTAGCCTATATTTTGAAAATATTCTAGCACTGAGTAGGCATGTACAGATTGCTTCTGGGACCCCAAAATATTGAATTTTCGGGTGTTTAGGGCCAGAATTTGAGATATAAACGGATACAGAAGATGCATGCATATATTGACTTTGGGCACCTAAAATATCGATTTTGAGCATGTTTTGGGCCTGTATTTTGAAAATACTCTAAAACGGAGTAGGCATGTACAGATCGCTTCTGGGACCCCTAAATATCGAATTTTCGGGTGTTTTGGGCCTTAATTTGAGATATCGACTTTTTAGCACCTAAAATATCGATTTTTAGCATGTTTTTAGCCTATATTTTGAAAATATTCTAGCACTGAGTAGGCATGTACAGATTGCTTCTGGGACCCCAAAATATTGAATTTTCGGGTGTTTAGGGCCAGAATTTGAGATATAAACGGGTACAGAAGATGCATGCACATATTGACTTTGGGCATCTAAAATATCGATTTTCAGCATGTTTTGGGCCTGTATTTTGAAAATACTCTAACACGGAGTAGGCATGTACAGATCGCTTCTGGGACCCCAAAATATCGAATTTTCGGGTGTTTTGAGCCTGAATTTGAGATATAAACGAGGATAGAAGATGCATACACATATTGACTTTGGGCACCAAAAATATCGATTTTCAGCATGTTTTGGGCCTGAATTTTGAAAATACTCTAACACGGAGTGGGCATGTACAGATCGCTTCTGGGACCCCAAATTATCGAATTTTCGGGTGTTTAGGGACAGAATTTGAGATATAAACGGGTACAGAAGATGCATGCACATATCGACTTTTGGGCACCTAAAAGATCGATTTTCAGTATGTTTTTGGCCAGTACTTTGAAAATACTCTAACACGGAGTAGGCATGTACAGATCGCTTCTGGGACCCCTAAATATCGAAGTTTCGGGTGTTTTGGGACTGAATTTGAGATATCGACTTTTTGGCACCTTAAATATCGATTTTTAGCATGTTTTAGCCTATATTTTGAAAATATTCTAGCACTGAGTAGGCATGTACAGATTGCTTCTGGGACCCCAAAATATTTAATTTTCGGGTGTTTAGGGCCAGAATTTGAGATATAAACGGGTACAGAAGATGCATGCATATATTGACTTTGGGCACCTAAAATATCGATTTTCAGCATGTTTTGGGCCTGTATTTTGAAAATACTCTAACACGGAGTAGGCATGTACAGATCGCTTCTGGGACCCCTAAATATCGAATTTTCGGGTGTTTTGGGCCTTAATTTGAGATATCGACTTTTTAGCACCTAAAATATCGATTTTTAGCATGTTTTTAGCCTATATTTTGAAAATATTCTAGCACTAAGTAGGAATGTACAGATTGCTTCTGGGACCCCAAAATATCGAATTTTCGGGTGTTTTGAGCCTGAATTCGAGATATAAACGGGTACTGAATATCCATGCACATATCGACTTTTTGGCACCTAAAACATCGATTTTGAGCATGTTTTAGGCCTGTATTTTGAAAATACTCTAACACGGAGTAGGCATGTACAGATCGCTTCTGGGACCCCTAAATATCGAATTTTCGGGTGTTTTGGGCCTTAATTTGAGATATCGACTTTTTGGCACCTAAAATATCGATTTTTAGCATGTTTTTAGCCTATATTTTGAAAATATTATAGCACTGAGTAGGCATGTACAGATTGCTTCTGGGACCCCAAAATATTGAATTCTCGGGTGTTTTGGGCCAGAATTTGAGATATAAACGGGTACAGAAGATGCATGCACATATTGACTTTGGGCATCTAAAATATCGATTTTCAGCATGTTTTGCGCCTGTATTTTGAAAATACTCTAACACGGAGTAGGCATGTACAGATCGCTTCTGGGACCCCAAAATATCGAATTTTCGGGTGTTTTGAGCCTGAATTTGAGATATAAACGTGTGCTGAAGATGCATGCACATATCGACTTTTGGGCACCTAAAACATCGATTTTGAGCATGTTTTGGGCCTGTATTTTGTAAATACTGTAACACTGAGTAGGCATGTACAGATCGCTTCTGGGACCCCAAAATATCGAATTTTCGGGTGTTTTGAGCCTAAATTTGAGATGAAAACGGGTACTGAAGATGCATGCACATATCGACTTTTGGGCACCTAAAACATCGATTTTGAGCATGTTTTGGGCCTGTATTTTGAAAATACTCTAACACGGAGTAGGCATGTACAGATTGCCTCTCGGACTCCAAAATATCGCATTTTCGGGTGTTTTGGGCCTGAATTTGAAATATTGCCTTTACGCACCTAAAATATCGATTGTTAGCATGTTTTGAGCCTATATTTTGAAAATATTCTAGCACTGAGTAGGCATGTACAGATCGTTTCTGGGACCCCAAAATATCGAATTTTCGGGTGTTTTGAGCTTGAATTTGAGATATAAACGGGTACAGAAGATGCATGCACATATCGACTTTTGGGCACCTAAAATATCGATTTTGAGCATGTTTTGAGCCTATGTTTTGAAAATATTCTAGCACTGAGTAGGCATGTACAGATTGCTTCTGGGACCCCAAAATATTGAATTTTCGGGTGTTTTGAGCCACAATTTGAGATATAAACGGGTACAGAAGATACATGCACATATTGACTTTGGGCATCTAAAATATCGATTTTCAGCATGTTTTGGGCCGGTATTTTTAAAAAATATTCTTACACTGAGTAGGCATGTACAGATTGCTTCTGGGACCCCAAAATATTGAATTTTCGGGCTTTTTGAGCCTAAATTTGAGATATAAACGGATACTGAAGATGTATGCACTTATCGACTTTTGTGCACCTAAAAGATCGATTTTCAGTATGTTTTTAGCCTGTATTTTGAAAATACTCTAACACGGAGTAGGCATGTACAGATCGCTTCTGGGACCACTAAATATCGAATTTTCGGGTGTTTTGGCCCTAATTTGAGATATCGACTTTTTGGCACCTAAAATATCGATTTTTAGCATGTTTTGAGCCTATATTTTGAAAATATTCTAGCACTGAGTAGGCATGTACAGATTGCTTCTGGGACCCCAAAATATTTAATTTTCGGGTGTTTTGAGCCTGAATTTGAGATATAAACGGGTACTGAAGATACATGCACATATTGACTTTGGGCATCTAAAATATCGATTTTCAGCATGTTTTGGTCCTGTATTTAAAAAAAATACTCTAACACGGAGTAGGCATGTACAGATCGCTTCTGGGACCCCAAAATATCGAATTTTCGGGTGTTTTGAGCCTGAATTTGAGATATAAACGGGTACTGAAGATTCATGCACATATCGACTTTTGGGCACCTAAAACATCGATTTTGAGCATGTTGTGGGCCTGTATTTTGAAAATACTCTAACACTGAGTAGGCATGTACAGATCGCTTCTGGGACCCCAAAATATCGAATATTCGGGTGTTTTGGGGCTGCATTTGAGATATCGCCATTACGCACCTAAAATATCGATTTTTAGCATATTTTGAGCCTATAATTTGAAAATATTCTAGTACTGAGTAGGCATGTACAGATCGCTTCTGGGACCCGAAAATATAGAATTTTCGGGTGTTTTGGGCCTTAATTTGAGATATCGACTTTTGGAACCTAAAATATCGATTTTTAGCATGTTTTCAGCCTATGTTTTGAAAATATTCTAGCACTGAGTAGGCATGTACAGATCGCTTCTGGGACCCCAAAATATCGAATTTTCGGGTGTTTTGAGCCTGAATTTGAGATATAAACGAGTATAGAAGATGCATACACATATTGACTTTGGGCATCTAAAATATCGATTTTCAGCATGTTTTGGGCCGGTATTTTTAAAAAATATTCTTACACTGAGTAGGCATGTACAGATTGCTTCTGGGACCCCAAAATATTGAATTTTCGGGCTTTTTGAGCCTAAATTTGAGATATAAACGGATACTGAAGATGTATGCACTTATCGACTTTTGTGCACCTAAAAGATCGATTTTCAGTATGTTTTTAGCCTGTATTTTGAAAATACTCTAACACGGAGTAGGCATGTACAGATCGCTTCTGGGACCACTAAATATCGAATTTTCGGGTGTTTTGGCCCTAATTTGAGATATCGACTTTTTGGCACCTAAAATATCGATTTTTAGCATGTTTTGAGCCTATATTTTGAAAATATTCTAGCACTGAGTAGGCATGTACAGATTGCTTCTGGGACCCCAAAATATTTAATTTTCGGGTGTTTTGAGCCTGAATTTGAGATATAAACGGGTACTGAAGATACATGCACATATTGACTTTGGGCATCTAAAATATCGATTTTCAGCATGTTTTGGTCCTGTATTTAAAAAAAATACTCTAACACGGAGTAGGCATGTACAGATCGCTTCTGGGACCCCAAAATATCGAATTTTCGGGTGTTTTGAGCCTGAATTTGAGATATAAACGGGTACTGAAGATTCATGCACATATCGACTTTTGGGCACCTAAAACATCGATTTTGAGCATGTTGTGGGCCTGTATTTTGAAAATACTCTAACACTGAGTAGGCATGTACAGATCGCTTCTGGGACCCCAAAATATCGAATATTCGGGTGTTTTGGGCCTGCATTTGAGATATCGCCATTACGCACCTAAAATATCGATTTTTAGCATATTTTGAGCCTATAATTTGAAAATATTCTAGTACTGAGTAGGCATGTACAGATCGCTTCTGGGACCCGAAAATATAGAATTTTCGGGTGTTTTGGGCCTTAATTTGAGATATCGACTTTTGGAACCTAAAATATCGATTTTTAGCATGTTTTCAGCCTATGTTTTGAAAATATTCTAGCACTGAGTAGGCATGTACAGATCGCTTCTGGGACCCCAAAATATCGAATTTTCGGGTGTTTTGAGCCTGAATTTGAGATATAAACGAGTATAGAAGATGCATACACATATTGACTTTGGGCACCAAAAATATCGATTTTTAGCATGTTTTGGGCCTGAATTTTGAAAATACTCTAACACGAAGTAGGCATGTACAGATCGCTTCTGGGACCCCAAAATATCGAATTTTCGGGTGTTTAGTGCCAGAATTTGAGATATAAACGGGTGCAGAAGATGCATGCACATATCGACTTTTCGGCACCTAAGAGATCGATTTTCGGTATGTTTTTGGACTGTATTTTGAAAATACTCTAACACGGAGTAGGCATGTACAGATCCCTTCTGGGACCCCTAAATATCGAATTTTCGGGTGTTTTGGGACTGAATTTGAGATATCGACTTTTTGGCACCTAAAAGATCGATTTTTAGCATGTTTTTAGCCTATATTTTGAAAATATTATAGCACTGAGTAGGCATGTACAGATTGCTTCTGGGACCCCAAAATATTGAATTTTCGGGTGTTTTGAGCCTGAATTTGAGATATAAACGGGTACAGATGATACATGCACATATTGACTTTGGGCATCTAAAATATCGATTTTCAGCATGTTTTGGGCCTGTATTTTGAAAATACTCTAACACTGAGTAGGCATGAACAGATTGCTTCTGGGACCCCAAAATATT
This sequence comes from Petrolisthes cinctipes, assembly GCA_033782935.1. NCBI lineage: Eukaryota > Metazoa > Arthropoda > Malacostraca > Decapoda > Porcellanidae > Petrolisthes > Petrolisthes cinctipes. The sequence continues at coordinate 907,874 of JAWQEG010000369.1, forward strand.
GAATTTTCGGGTGTTTTGAGCCTGAATTTGAGATATAAACGGGTACTGAAGATGCATACACATATCGACTTTTGGGCACCTAAAAGATCGATTTTCAGCATGTTTTTGGCCTGTATTTTGAAAATACTCTAACACGGAGTAGGCATGTACAGATCGCTTCTGGGACCCCAAAATATCGAATATTCGGGTGTTTTGGGCCTGCATTTGAGATATCGCCATTACGCACCTAAAATATCGATTTTTAGCATATTTTGAGCCTATAATTTGAAAATATTCTAGCACTGAGTAGGCATGTACAGATCGCTTCTGGGACCCCAAAATATCGAATATTCGGGTGTTTTGGGCCTGCATTTGAGATATCGCCATTACGCACCTAAAATATCGATTTTTAGCATATTTTGAGCCTATAATTTGAAAATATTCTAGCACTGAGTAGGCATGTACAGATCGCTTCTGGGACCCTAAAATATAGAATTTTCGGGTGTTTTGGGCCTTAATTTGAGATATCGACTTTTGGAACCTAAAATATCGATTTTTAGCATGTTTTCAGCCTATGTTTTGAAAATATTCTAGCACTGAGTAGGCATGTACAGATCGCTTCTGGGACACCAAAATATCGAATTTTCGGGTGTTTTGAGCCTGAATTTGAGATATAAACGAGTATAGAAGATGCATACACATATTGACTTTGGGCACCAAAAATATCGATTTTTAGCATGTTTTGGGCCTGAATTTTGAAAATACTCTAACACGAAGTAGGCATGTACAGATCGCTTCTGGGACCTCAAAATATCGAATTTTCGGGTGTTTAGGGCCAGAATTTGAGATATAATCGAGTACAGAAGATATATGCACATATCGACTTTTGGGCACCTAAAAGATCGATTTTCAATATGTTTTTGGCCTGTATTTTGAAAATACTCTAAAACGGAGTAGGCATGTACACATCGCTTCTGAGACCCCTAAATATCGAATTTTCGGGTGGTTTGGGACTGAATTTGAGATATTGACTTTTTGGCACCTAAAATATCGATTTTTAGCATGTTTTTAGCCTATATTTTGAAAATATTCTAGCACTGAGTAGGCATGTACAGATCGCTTCTGGGACCCCTAAATATCGAATTTTCGGGTGTTTTGAGCTTGAATTTGAGATATAAACGAGTACAGAAGATGCATGCACATATCGAATTTTGGGCACCTAAAATATCGATTTTGAGCATGTTTTGAGCCTATATTTTGAAAACATTCTAGCACTGAGTAGGCATGTACAGATCGCTTCTGGGACCCAAAAATATCGAATTTTCGGGTGTTTAGTGCCAGAATTTGAGATATAAACGGGTGCAGAAGATGCATGCACATATCGACTTTTCGGCACCTAAGAGATCGATTTTCGGTATGTTTTTGGACTGTATTTTGAAAATACTCTAACACGGAGTAGGCATGTACAGATCCCTTCTGGGACCCCTAAATATCGAATTTCGGGTGTTTTGGGACTGAATTTGAGATATCGACTTTTTGGCACCTAAAAGATCGATTTTTAGCATGTTTTTAGCCTATATTTTGAAAATATTATAGCACTGAGTAGGCATGTACAGATTGCTTCTGGGACCTCAAAATATTGAATTTTCGGGTGTTTTGAGCCTGAATTTGAGATATAAACGGGTACAGATGATACATGCACATATTGACTTTGGGCATCTAAAATATCGATTTTCAGCATGTTTTGGGCCTGTATTTTGAAAATACTCTAACACTGAGTAGGCATGAACAGATTGCTTCTGGGACCCAAAATATCGAATTTTCGGGTGTTTAGGGCCATAATTTGAGATATAAACGGGTACAGAAAATGCATGCACATATCGACATTTGGGCACCTAAAACATCGATTTTGAGCATGTTTTGGGCCTGTATTTTGAAAATACTCTAACACGGAGTAGGCATGTACAGATCGCTTCTGGGACACCAAAATATCGAATTTTCGGGTGTTTTGGGCCTGAATTTGAGATATCGCCTTTACGCACGTAAAATATCGATTTTTAGCATGTTTTGAGCCTATATTTTGAAAATATTCTAGCACTGAGTAGGCATGTACAGATCGATTCTGGGACCCCAAAATATCGATTTTTCGGGTGTTTTGAGCCTGAATTTGAGATATAAACGATACAGAAAATGCAGGCACATATCGACTTTTGGGTACCTAAAATATCGATTTTGAGCATGTTTTCAGCCTTTATTTTGAAAACATTCTAGCACTGAGTAGGCATGTACATATCGCTTCTAGGACCCAAAATATCGAATTTTCGGGTGTTTAGGGCCAGAATTTGAGATATAAACGTGTACAGAAGATGCATGCACATATCGACTTTTGGGCACCTAAAAGATCGATTTTCAGTATGTTTTGGGCCTATATTTTGAAAATACTCTAACACGGAGTAGGCATGTACAGATCGCTTCTGGGACCCAAAAATATCGAATTTTCGGGTGTTTTGAGCTTGAATTTGAGATATAAACGAGTACAGAAGATGCATGCACATATCGACTTTTGGGCACCTAAAATATCTATTTTGAGCATGTTTTGGGCCTATATTTTGAAAACATTCTAGCACTGAGTAAGCATGTAGAGATCGCTTCTGGGACCCCTAAATATCGAATTTTCGGGTGTTTTGGGCCTTAATTTGAGATATCGACTTTTGGCACCTAAATGATCGATTTTTAGCATGTTTTTAGCCTATATTTTGAAAATATTCTAGCACTGACTAGGCATGTACAGATTGCTTCTGGGACCCCAAAATATTGAATTTTCGGGTGTTTTGAGCCTGAATTTGAGATATAAACGGGTACAGAAGATACATGCACATATTGACTTTGGGCATCTATAATATCGATTTTCAACATGTTTTGGGCATGTATTTTGAAAATACTCTAACACGGAGTAGGCATGTACAGATCGCTTCTGGGACCCCAAAAAATCGAATTTTCGAATGTTTTCAGCCTGAATTTGAGATATAAACGGGTACTGAAGATGCATGCACATATCGACTTTTGGGCACCTAAAACATCGATTTTGAGCATGTTTTGGGCCTGTATTTTGTAAATACTCTAACACGGAGTAGGCATGTACAGATCGCTTCTGGGACCCCAAAATATCGAATTTTCGGGTGTTTTGGGCCTGAATTTGAGATATCGCCTTTACGCACCTAAAATATCGATTTTTAGCATGTTTTTAGCCTATATTTTGAAAATATTCTAGCACTGAGTAGGCATGTACAGATCGCTTCTGGGACCCCAAAATATCGAATTTTCGGGTGTTTTAAGCCTGAATTTGAGATATAAACGAGTACAGAAGATGCATGCACATATCGACTTTTGGGCTCCTAAAATATCGATTTTGAGCATGTTTTGAGCCAATATTTTGAAAACATTCTAGCACTGAGTAGGCATGTACAGATCGCTTCTGGGACCCAAAATATCGAATTTTCGGGTGTTTAGGGCCATAATTTGAGATATAAACGGGTACAGAAAATGCATGCACATATCGACATTTGGGCACCTAAAACATCGATTTTGAGCATGTTTTGGGCCTGTATTTTGAAAATACTCTAACACGGAGTAGGCATGTACAGATCGCTTCTGGGACACCAAAATATCGAATTTTCGTGTGTTTTGGGCCTGAATTTGAGATATCGCCTTTACGCACGTAAAATATCGATTTTTAGCATGTTTTGAGCCTATATTTTGAAAATATTCTAGCACTGAGTAGGCATGTACAGATCGATTCTGGGCCCCCTAAATATCGATTTTTCGGGTGTTTTGAGCCTGAATTTGAGATATAAACGATACAGAAAATGCAGGCACATATCGACTTTTGGGTACCTAAAATATCGATTTGGAGCATGTTTTGAGCCTTTATTTTGAAAACATTCTAGCACTGAGTAGGCATGTACATATCGCTTCTAGGACCCAAAATATTGAATTTTCGGGTGTTTAGGGCCAGAATTTGAGATATAAACGTGTACAGAAGATGCATGCACATATCGACTTTTGGGCACCTAAAAGATCGATTTTCAGTATGTTTTGGGCCTATATTTTGAAAATACTCTAACACGGAGTAGGCATGTACAGATCGCTTCTGGGACCCCTAAATATCGAATTTTCGGGTGTTTTGAGCTTGAATTTGAGATATAAACGAGTACAGAAGATGCATGCACATATCGAATTTTGGGCACCTAAAATATCGATTTTGAGCATGTTTTGAGCCTATATTTTGAAAACATTCTAGCACTGAGTAGGCATGTACAGATCGCTTCTGGGACCCAAAAATATCGAATTTTCGGGTGTTTAGTGCCAGAATTTGAGATATAAACGGGTGCAGAAGATGCATGCACATATCGACTTTTCGGCACCTAAGAGATCGATTTTCGGTATGTTTTTGGACTGTATTTTGAAAATACTCTAACACGGAGTAGGCATGTACAGATCCCTTCTGGGACCCCTAAATATCGAATTTCGGGTGTTTTGGGACTGAATTTGAGATATCGACTTTTTGGCACCTAAAAGATCGATTTTTAGCATGTTTTTAGCCTATATTTTGAAAATATTATAGCACTGAGTAGGCATGTACAGATTGCTTCTGGGACCTCAAAATATTGAATTTTCGGGTGTTTTGAGCCTGAATTTGAGATATAAACGGGTACAGATGATACATGCACATATTGACTTTGGGCATCTAAAATATCGATTTTCAGCATGTTTTGGGCCTGTATTTTGAAAATACTCTAACACTGAGTAGGCATGAACAGATTGCTTCTGGGACCCAAAATATCGAATTTTCGGGTGTTTAGGGCCATAATTTGAGATATAAACGGGTACAGAAAATGCATGCACATATCGACATTTGGGCACCTAAAACATCGATTTTGAGCATGTTTTGGGCCTGTATTTTGAAAATACTCTAACACGGAGTAGGCATGTACAGATCGCTTCTGGGACACCAAAATATCGAATTTTCGGGTGTTTTGGGCCTGAATTTGAGATATCGCCTTTACGCACGTAAAATATCGATTTTTAGCATGTTTTGAGCCTATATTTTGAAAATATTCTAGCACTGAGTAGGCATGTACAGATCGATTCTGGGACCCCAAAATATCGATTTTTCGGGTGTTTTGAGCCTGAATTTGAGATATAAACGATACAGAAAATGCAGGCACATATCGACTTTTGGGTACCTAAAATATCGATTTTGAGCATGTTTTCAGCCTTTATTTTGAAAACATTCTAGCACTGAGTAGGCATGTACATATCGCTTCTAGGACCCAAAATATCGAATTTTCGGGTGTTTAGGGCCAGAATTTGAGATATAAACGTGTACAGAAGATGCATGCACATATCGACTTTTGGGCACCTAAAAGATCGATTTTCAGTATGTTTTGGGCCTATATTTTGAAAATACTCTAACACGGAGTAGGCATGTACAGATCGCTTCTGGGACCCCTAAATATCGAATTTTCGGGTGTTTTGAGCTTGAATTTGAGATATAAACGAGTACAGAAGATGCATGCACATATCGAATTTTGGGCACCTAAAATATCGATTTTGAGCATGTTTTGAGCCTATATTTTGAAAACATTCTAGCACTGAGTAGGCATGTACAGATCGCTTCTGGGACCCAAAAATATCGAATTTTCGGGTGTTTAGTGCCAGAATTTGAGATATAAACGGGTGCAGAAGATGCATGCACATATCGACTTTTCGGCACCTAAGAGATCGATTTTCGGTATGTTTTTGGACTGTATTTTGAAAATACTCTAACACGGAGTAGGCATGTACAGATCCCTTCTGGGACCCCTAAATATCGAATTTCGGGTGTTTTGGGACTGAATTTGAGATATCGACTTTTTGGCACCTAAAAGATCGATTTTTAGCATGTTTTTAGCCTATATTTTGAAAATATTATAGCACTGAGTAGGCATGTACAGATTGCTTCTGGGACCTCAAAATATTGAATTTTCGGGTGTTTTGAGCCTGAATTTGAGATATAAACGGGTACAGATGATACATGCACATATTGACTTTGGGCATCTAAAATATCGATTTTCAGCATGTTTTGGGCCTGTATTTTGAAAATACTCTAACACTGAGTAGGCATGAACAGATTGCTTCTGGGACCCAAAATATCGAATTTTCGGGTGTTTAGGGCCATAATTTGAGATATAAACGGGTACAGAAAATGCATGCACATATCGACATTTGGGCACCTAAAACATCGATTTTGAGCATGTTTTGGGCCTGTATTTTGAAAATACTCTAACACGGAGTAGGCATGTACAGATCGCTTCTGGGACACCAAAATATCGAATTTTCGGGTGTTTTGGGCCTGAATTTGAGATATCGCCTTTACGCACGTAAAATATCGATTTTTAGCATGTTTTGAGCCTATATTTTGAAAATATTCTAGCACTGAGTAGGCATGTACAGATCGATTCTGGGACCCCAAAATATCGATTTTTCGGGTGTTTTGAGCCTGAATTTGAGATATAAACGATACAGAAAATGCAGGCACATATCGACTTTTGGGTACCTAAAATATCGATTTTGAGCATGTTTTCAGCCTTTATTTTGAAAACATTCTAGCACTGAGTAGGCATGTACATATCGCTTCTAGGACCCAAAATATCGAATTTTCGGGTGTTTAGGGCCAGAATTTGAGATATAAACGTGTACAGAAGATGCATGCACATATCGACTTTTGGGCACCTAAAAGATCGATTTTCAGTATGTTTTGGGCCTATATTTTGAAAATACTCTAACACGGAGTAGGCATGTACAGATCGCTTCTGGGACCCCTAAATATCGAATTTTCGGGTGTTTTGAGCTTGAATTTGAGATATAAACGAGTACAGAAGATGCATGCACATATAGACTTTTGGGCACCTAAAATATCTATTTTGAGCATGTTTTGAGCCTATATTTTGAAAACATTCTAGCACTGAGTAAGCATGTAGAGATCGCTTCTGGGACCCCTAAATATCGAATTTTCGGGTGTTTTGGGCCTTAATTTGAGATATCGACTTTTGGTACCTAAATGATCGATTTTTAGCATGTTTTTAGCCTATATTTTGAAAATATTCTAGCACTGACTAGGCATGTACAGATTGCTTCTGGGACCCCAAAATATTGAATTTTCGGGTGTTTTGAGCCTGAATTTGAGATATAAACGGGTACAGAAGATACATGCACATATTGACTTTGGGCATCTATAATATCGATTTTCAACATGTTTTGGGCATGTATTTTGAAAATACTCTAACACGGAGTAGGCATGTACAGATCGCTTCTGGGACCCCAAAAAATCGAATTTTCGAATGTTTTCAGCCTGAATTTGAGATATAAACGGGTACTGAAGATGCATGCACATATCGACTTTTGGGCACCTAAAACATCGATTTTGAGCATGTTTTGGGCCTGTATTTTGTAAATACTCTAACACGGAGTAGGCATGTACAGATCGCTTCTGGGACCCCAAAATATCGAATTTTCGGGTGTTTTGGGCCTGAATTTGAGATATCGCCTTTACGCACCTAAAATATCGATTTTTAGCATGTTTTTAGCCTATATTTTGAAAATATTCTAGCACTGAGTAGGCATGTACAGATCGCTTCTGGGACCCCAAAATATCGAATTTTCGGGTGTTTTAAGCCTGAATTTGAGATATAAACGAGTACAGAAGATGCATGCACATATCGACTTTTGGGCTCCTAAAATATCGATTTTGAGCATGTTTTGAGCCAATATTTTGAAAACATTCTAGCACTGAGTAGGCATGTACAGATCGCTTCTGGGACCCAAAATATCGAATTTTCGGGTGTTTAGGGCCATAATTTGAGATATAAACGGGTACAGAAAATGCATGCACATATCGACATTTGGGCACCTAAAACATCGATTTTGAGCATGTTTTGGGCCTGTATTTTGAAAATACTCTAACACGGAGTAGGCATGTACAGATCGCTTCTGGGACACCAAAATATCGAATTTTCGTGTGTTTTGGGCCTGAATTTGAGATATCGCCTTTACGCACGTAAAATATCGATTTTTAGCATGTTTTGAGCCTATATTTTGAAAATATTCTAGCACTGAGTAGGCATGTACAGATCGATTCTGGGCCCCCTAAATATCGATTTTTCGGGTGTTTTGAGCCTGAATTTGAGATATAAACGATACAGAAAATGCAGGCACATATCGACTTTTGGGTACCTAAAATATCGATTTGGAGCATGTTTTGAGCCTTTATTTTGAAAACATTCTAGCACTGAGTAGGCATGTACATATCGCTTCTAGGACCCAAAATATCGAATTTTCGGGTGTTTAGGGCCAGAATTTGAGATATAAACGTGTACAGAAGATGCATGCACATATCGACTTTTGGGCACCTAAAAGATCGATTTTCAGTATGTTTTGGGCCTATATTTTGAAAATACTCTAACACGGAGTAGGCATGTACAGATCGCTTCTGGGACCCAAAAATATCGAATTTTCGGGTGTTTTGAGCTTGAATTTGAGATATAAACGAGTACAGAAGATGCATGCACATATCGACTTTTGGGCACCTAAAATATCTATTTTGAGCATGTTTTGAGCCTATATTTTGAAAACATTCTAGCACTGAGTAAGCATGTAGAGATCGCTTCTGGGACCCCTAAATATCGAATTTTCGGGTGTTTTGGGCCTTAATTTGAGATATCGACTTTTGGCACCTAAATGATCGATTTTTAGCATGTTTTTAGCCTATGTTTTGAAAATATTCTAGCACTGACTAGGCATGTACAGATTGCTTCTGGGACCCCAAAATATTGAATTTTCGGGTGTTTTGAGCCTGAATTTGAGATATAAACGGGTACAGAAGATACATGCACATATTGACTTTGGGCATCTATAATATCGATTTTCAACATGTTTTGGGCATGTATTTTGAAAATACTCTAACACGGAGTAGGCATGTACAGATTGCTTCTGGGACCCCAAAAAATCGAATTTTCGAGTGTTTTCAGCCTGAATTTGAGATATAAACGGGTACTGAAGATGCATGCACATATCGACTTTTGGGCACCTAAAACATCGATTTTGAGCATGTTTTGGGCCTGTATTTTGTAAATACTCTAACACGGAGTAGGCATGTACAGATCGCTTCTGGGACCCCAAAATATCGAATTTTCGGGTGTTTTGGGCCTGAATTTGAGATATCGCCTTTACGCACCTAAAATATCGATTTTTAGCATGTTTTGAGCCTATATTTTGAAAATATTCTAGCACTGAGTAGGCATGTACAGATCGCTTCTGGAACCCCAAAATATCGAATTTTCGGGTGTTTTGAGCCTGAATTTGAGATATAAACGAGTTCAGAAGATGCATGCACATATCGACTTTTGGGCTCCTAAAATATCGATTTTGAGCATGTTTTGAGCCAATATTTTGAAAACATTCTAGCACTGAGTAGGCATGTACAGATCGCTTCTGGGACCCAAAATATCGAATTTTCGGGTGTTTAGGGCCAGAATTTGAGATATAAACGGGTACAGAAGATGCATGCACACATCGACATTTGGGCACTTAAAACATCGATTTTCAGTATGTTTTTGGCCTGTATTTTGAAAATACTCTAACACGGAGTAGGCATGTACAGATCCCTTCTGGGACCCCTAAATATCGAATTTTCGGGTGTTTTGGGACTGAATTTGAGATATCGATTTTCTGGCACCTAAAATGTCGATTTTTAGCATGTTTTTAGCCTATATTTTGAAAATATTCTAGCACTGAGTAGGCATGTACAGATTGCTTCTGGGACCCCAAAATATTGAATTTTCGGGTGTTTTGAGCCTGAATTTGAGATATAAACGGGTACAGAAGATACATGCACATATTGACTTTGGGCATCTATAATATCGATTTTCAACATGTTTTGGGCATGTATTTTGAAAATACTCTTACACGGAGTAGGCATGTACAGATCGCTTCTGGGACCCCCAAAAATCGAAGTTTCGGGTGTTTTGAGTCTGAATTTGAGATATAAACGGGTACTGAAGATGATTGCACATATCGACTTTTTGGCACCTAAAACATCGATTTTGAGCATGTTTTGGGCCTGTATATTGAAAATACTCTAACACGGAGTAGGTATGTACAGATCGCTTCTTGGATCCCTAAATATCGAATTTTCGGGTGTTTTGGGCCTTAATTTGAGATATCGAATTTTTAGCACCTAAAATATCGATTTTTAGCATGTTTTTAGCCTATATTTTGAAAATATTCTAGCACTGACTAGGCATGTACAGATTGCTTCTCGGATCCCAAAATATTGAATTTTCGGGTGTTTAGGACCAGAATTTGAGATATAAACTGGTACAGAAGATGCATGCACATATCGACTTTTGGGCACCTAAAACATCGATTTTCAGAATGTTTTTGGCCTGTATTTTGAAAATACTCTAACACGGAGTAGGCATGTATAGATCGCTTCTTGGAACCCTAAATATCGAATTTTCGGGACTTTTGGGACTGAATTTGAGATATTGACTTTTTGGCACCTAAAAGATCGATTTTTAGCATGTTTTTAGCCTATATTTTGAAAATATTCTAGCACTGAGTAGGCATGTACAGATTGCTTCTGGGACCCAAAAACATTGAATTTTCGGGTGTTTTGAGCCTGAATTTGAGATATAAACGGGTACAGAAGATACATGCACATATTGACTTTGGGCATCTGAAACATCGATTTTCAGCATGTTTTTGGCATGTATTTTGAAACTACTCTAACATGGATTAGGCATGTACAGATTGCTTCTGGGGCCCTAAAATATCGAATTTTCGGGTGTTTTGAGCCTGAATTTGAGACATAAACGGGTACTGAAGATGCATGCACATATCGACTTTTGGGCACCTAAAACATCGATTTTGAGCATGTTTTGGGCCTATATTTTGTAAATACTCTAACACGGAGTAGGCATGTACAGATCGCTTCTGGGACCCCATAATATCGAATTTTCGTGTGTTTTGGGCCTGAATTTGAGATATCGCCTTTACGCACCTAAAATATCGATTTTTACCATGTTTTGAGCCTATATTTTGAAAATATTCTAGCACTGAGTAGGCATGTACAGATCGCTTCTGGGACCCCAAAATATCGAATTTTCGGGTGTTTTGAGCCTGAATTTGAGATATAAACGAGTATAGAAGATGCATACACATATTGACTTTGGGCACCAAAAATATCGATTTTTAGCATGTTTTGGGCCTGAATTTTGAAAATACTCTAACACGAAGTAGGCATGTACAGATCGCTTCTGGGACCCCAAAATATCGAATTTTCGGGTGTTTAGGGCCAGAATTTGAGATATAATCGAGTACAGAAGATGCATGCACATATCGACTTTTGGGCACCTAAAAGATCGATTTTCAATATGTTTTTGGCCTGTATTTTGAAAATATTCTAGCACTGAGTAGGCATGTACAGATTGCTTCTGGGACCCCAAAATATTGAATTTTCGAGTGTTTTGAGCCTGAATTTGAGATATAATCGAATACAGAAGATGCATGCACATATCGACTTTTGGGCACCTAAAATATCGATTTGGAGCATGTTTTGAGCCTATATTTTAAAAACATTCTAGCACTGAGTAGGCATGTACAGAAACCTTCTGGGACCCCAAAATATCGAATTTTCGGGTGTTTTCAGCCTGAATTTGAGATATAAACTAGTATACAAGATGCATACACATATTGACTTTGGGCACCAAAAATATCGATTTTCAGCATGTTTTGGGCCTGAATTTTGAAAATACTCTAACACGGAGTAGGCATGTACAGATCGCTTCTGGGGCCCCTAAATATCAAAGTTTCGGGTGTTTTGGGACTGAATTTGAGATATCGACTTTTTGGCACCTAAAATATCGATTTTTAGCATGTTTTTAGCCTATATTTTGAAAATATTCTAGCACTGAGTAGGCATGTACAGATCGCTTCTGGGACCCCAAAATATCGAATTTTCGGGTGTTTTGAGCTTGAATTTTAAATATAAACGAGTACAGAAGAAGCATGCACATATCGACTTTTGGGCACCTAAAATATCGATTTTGAGCATGTTTTGAGCCTATATTTTGAAAACATTCTAGCACTGAGTAGGCATGTACAGATCGCTTCTGGGACCCAAAAATATCGAATTTTCGGGTGTTTAGTGCCAGAATTTGAGATATAAACGGGTACAGAAGATGCATGCACATATCGACTTTTCGGCACCTAAGAGATCGATTTGCGGTATGTTTTTGGACTGTATTTTGAAAATACTCTAACACGGAGTAGGCATGTACAGATCCCTTCTGGGACCCCATAATATTGAATTTTCGGGTGTTTTGGGACTGAATTTGAGATATCGACTTTTTGGCACCTAAAAGATCGATTTTTAGCATGTTTTTAGCCTATATTTTGAAAATATTCTAGCACTGAGTAGGCATGTACAGATTGCTTCTGGGACCCCAAAATATTGAATTTTCGGGTGTTTTGAGCCTGAATTTGAGATATAAACGGGTACAGAAGATACATGCACATTTTGACTTTGGGCATCTAAAATATCGATTTTCAGCATGTTTTGGGCCTGTAATTTGAAAATACTCTAACACTGAGTAGGCATGTACAGATTGCTTCTGGGACCCCAAAATATTGAATTTTCGGGTGTTTTGAGCCTGAATTTGAGATATAAACGGGAACTGAAGATGCATGCACCTATCGACTTTTGGGCACCTAAAAGATCGATTTTCAGCATGTTTTTGGCCTGTATTTTGAAATTACTCTAACACGGAGTAGGCATGTACAGATCGCTTCTGGGGCCCCTAAATATCGAATTTTCGGGTGTTTTGGGACTGAATTTGAGATATCGACTTTTTGGCACCTAAAATATCGATTTTTAGCATGTTTTTAGCCTATATTTTGAAAATATTCTAGCACTGAGTAGACATGTACAGATTGCTTCTGGGACCCCAAAATATTGAATTTTCGGGTGTTTTGAGCCTGAATTTGAGATATAAACGGGTACAGAAGATACATGCCCATATCGACTTTTGGGCACCTAAAAGATCGATTTTCAGTATGTTTTTGGCCTGTATTTTGAAAATACTCTAACACGGAGTAGGCATGTACAGATCCCTTCTGGGACCCCTAAATATCGAATTTTCGGGTGTTTTGGGACTGAATTTGAGATATCGATTTTTTGGCACCTAAAATGTCGATTTTTAGCATGTTTTTAGCCTATATTTTGAAAATATTCTAGCACTGAGTAGGCATGTACAGATTGCTTCTGGGACCCCAAAATATTGAATTTTCGGGTGTTTTGAGCCTGAATTTGAGATATAAACGGGTACAGAAGATACATGCACATATTGACTTTGGGCATCTAAAACATCGATTTTCAGCATGTTTTGGGCATGTATTTTGAAAATACTCTAACACGGAGTAGGCATGTACAGATCGCTTCTGGGACACCAAAATATCGAATTTTCGTGTGTTTTGGGCCTGAATTTGAGATATCGCCTTTACGCAAGTAAAATATCGATTTTTAGCATGTTTTGAGCCTATATTTTGAAAATATTCTAGCACTGAGTAGGCATGTACAGATCGATTCTGGGACCCCAAAATATCGATGTTTCGGGTGTTTTGAGCTTGAATTTGAGATATAAACGATACAGAAAATGCATGCACATATCGACCTTTGGGCACATAAAATATCGATTTTGAGCATGTTTTGACCCTTTTTTTTGAAAACATTCTAGCACTGAGTAGGCATGTACAGATCGCTTCTGATACCCCAAAATATCGAATTTTCGGGTGTTTTGGGACTTAATTTGAGATATAAACGGGTACTGAAGGTGCATACATATATCGACTTTTTGGCACCTAAAACATCGATTTTGATCATGTTTTGGGCCTGTATTTTGAAAATACTCTAACACGGAGTAGGCATGTACAGATCACTTCTGGGACCCCTAAATATCGAATTTTCGGGTGTTTTGGGCCTTAATTTGAGATATCGACTTTTTGGCACCTAAAATATCGATTTTTAGCATGTTTTTAGCCTATATTTTGAAAATATTCTAGCACTGAATAGGCATGTACAGATTGCTTCTGGGACCCCAAAATATTGAATTTTCGGGTGTTTAGGGCCAGAATTTGAGATATTAAAGGGTACAGAAGATGCATGCACATATCGACTTTTGGGCACCTAAAATATCGATTTTGAGCATGTTTTGAGCCTATATTTTGAAAATATTCTAGCACTGAGTAGGCATGTACAGATTGCTTCTGGGACCCCAAAATATTGAATTTTCGGGTGTTTTGAGCCTGTATTTGAGATATAAACGGGTACAGAGGATACATGCACATATTGACTTTGGGCATCTAAAATATTGATTTTCAGCATGTTTTGGGCCTGTATTTTTAAAATACTCTAACACTGAGTAGGCATGTACAGATTGATTCTGGGACCCCAAAATATTGAATTTTCGGGTGTTTTGAGCCTGAATTTGAGATATAAACGGGTACAGAAGATACATGCCCATATCGACTTTTGGGCACCTAAAAGATCGATTTTCAGTATGTTTTTGGCCTGTATTTTGAAAATACTCTAACACGGAGTAGGCATGTACAGATCCCTTCTGGGACCCCTAAATATCGAATTTTCGGGTGTTTTGGGACTGAATTTGAGATATCGATTTTTTGGCACCTAAAATGTCGATTTTTAGCATGTTTTTAGCTTATATTTTGAAAATATTCTAGCACTGAGTAGGCATGTACAGATTGCTTCTGGGACCCCAAAATATTGAATTTTCGGGTGTTTTGAGCCTGAATTTGAGATATAAACGGTGTACAGAAGATACATGCACATATTGACTTTGGGCATCTAAAACATCGATTTTCAGCATGTTTTGGGCATGTATTTTGAAAATACTCTAACACGGAGTAGGCATGTACAGATCGCTTCTGGGACACCAAAATATCGAATTTTCGTGTGTTTTGGGCCTGAATTTGAGATATCGCCTTTACGCAAGTAAAATATCGATTTTTAGCATGTTTTGAGCCTATATTTTGAAAATACTCTAACACGGAGTAGGCATGTACAGATACCTTCTGGGACCTCTAAATATCGAATTTTCGAGTGTTTTCGGACTGAATTTGAGATATCGATTTTTTGGCACCTAAAATGTCGATTTTTAGCATGTTTTTAGCCAATATTTTGAAAATATTCTAGCACTGAGTAGGCATGTACAGATTGCTTCTGGGACCCCAAAATATTGAATTTTCGGTTGTTTTGAGCCTGAATTTGAGATATAAACGGGTACAGAAGATACATGCACATATTGACTTTGGGCACCAAAAATATCGATTTTCAGCATGTTTTGGGCCTGAATTTTGAAAATACTCTAACATGGAGTAGGCATGTACAGATCGCTTTTGGGACCCCAAAATATCGAATTTTCGGGTGTTTAGGGCCAGAATTTGAGATATAAACGGGTACAGAAGATGCATGCACATATCGACTTTTGGGCACCTAAAAGATCGATTTTCAGTATGTTTTTGGCGTGTATTTTGAAAATACTCTAACACGGAGTAGGCATGTACAGATACCTTCTGGGACCTCTAAATATCGAATTTTCGGGTGTTTTGGGACTGAATTTGAGATATCGATTTTTTGGCACCTAAAATGTCGATTTTTACCATGTTTTTAGCCTATATTTTGAAAATATTCTAGCACTGTGTAGGCATGTACAGATTGCTTCTGGGACCCCAAAATATTGAATTTTCGGGTGTTTTGAGCCTGAATTTGAGATATAAACGGGTACAGAAGATACATGCACATATTGACTTTGGGCATCTAAAATATCGATTTTCAGCATGTTTTGGGCCTGTATTTTGAAAATACTCTAACACTGAGTAGGCATGTACAGATTGCTTCTGGGACCCCAAAATATTGAATTTTCGGGTGTTTTGAGCCTGAATTTGAGATATAAACGGGTACTGAAAATGCATGCACATATCGACTTTTGTGCACCTAAAAGATCGATTTTCAGTATGTTTTGAGCATGTATTTTGAAAACACTCTAACACGGAGTAGGCATGTACAGATCGCTTCTGGGACCCCTAAATATCGAATTTTCGGGTGTTTTGGGACTGAATTTGAGATATAGACTTTTTGGCACCTAAAAGATCGATTTTTAGCATGTTTTTAGCCTATATTTTGAAAATATTTTAGCACTGTACAGATTGCTTCTGGGACCCCAAAATATTGAATTTTCGGGTGTTTTGAGCCTGAATTTCAAATATAAACGGGTACAGAAGATACATGCACATATTGACTTTGGGCACCAAAAATATCGATTTTCAGCATGTTTTGGGCCTGAATTTTGAAAATACTCAAACACGGAGTAGGCATGTACAGATCGCTTCTGGGACCCCAAAATATCGAATTTTTGGGTGTTTAGGGACAGAATTTGAGATATAAACGGGTACAGAAGATACATGCACATATAGACTTTGGGCACCAAAAATATCGATTTTCAGCATGTTTTGGGCCTGAATTTTGAAAATACTCTAACACGGAGTAGGCATGTACAGATCGCTTCTGGGACCCCAAAATATCGAATTTTCGGGTGTTTAGGGCCAGAATTTGAGATATAAACGGGTACAGAAGATGCATGCACATATCGACTTTTGGGCACCTAAAAGATCGATTTTCAGAATGTTTTTGGCCAGTATTTTGAAAATACTCTAACACGGAGTAGGCATGTACAGATACCTTCTGGGACCTCTAAATATCGAATTTTCGGATGTTATGGGACTGAATTTGAGATATAGATTTTTTGGCACCTATAATATCGATTTTTAGCATGTTTTTAGCCTATATTTTGAAAATATTCTAGCACTGTGTAGGCATGTACAGATTGCTTCTGGGACCCCAAAATATTGAATTTTCGGGTGTTTTGAGCCTGAATTTGATATATAAACGGGTACAGAAGATTCATGCACATATTGACTTTGGGCATCTAAAATATCGATTTTCAGCATGTTTTGGGCCTGTATTTTGAAAATACTCTAACACTGAGTAGGCATGTACAGATTGCTTCTGGGACCCCAAAATATTGAATTTTCGGGTGTTTTGAGCCTGAATTTGAGATATAAACGGGTACTGAAGATGCATGCACATATCGACTTTTGTGCACCTAAAAGATCGATTTTCAGTATGTTTTGAGCATGTAGCATGTTTTTAGCCTATATTTTGAAAATATTCTAACACTGAGTAGGCATGTACAGATTGCTTCTGGGACCCCAAAATATTGAATTTCCGGGTGTTTTGAGCCTGAATTTCAAATATAAACGGGTACAGAAGATACATGCACATATTGACTTTGGGCACCAAAAATATCGATTTTCAGCATGTTTTGGGCCTGAATTTTGAAAATACTCTAACACGGAGTAGGCATGTACAGATAGCTTCTGGGACCCCAAAATATCGAATTTTCGGGTATTTAGGGCCAGAATTTGAGATATAAACGGGTACAGAAGATGCATGCACATAACGACTTTTGGGCACCTAAAAGATCGATTTTCAGTATGTTTTTGGCCTGCATTTTGAAAATACTCTAACACGGAGTAGGCATGTACAGATACCTTCTGGGACCTCTAAATATCGAATTTTCGGGTGTTTTGGGACTGAATTTGAGATATCGATTTTTTGGCACCTAAAATGTCGATTTTTAGCATGTTTTTAGCCTATATTTTGAAAATATTCTAGCACTGAGTAGGCATGTACAGATTTCTTCTGGGACCCCAAAATATTGAATTTCCGGGTGTTTTGAGCCTGAATTTCAAATATAAACGGGTACAGAAGATACATGCACATATTGACTTTGGGCACCAAAATTATCGATTTTCAGCATGTTTTGGGCCTGAATTTTGAAAATACTCTAACACGGAGTAGGCATCTACAGATAGCTTCTGGGACCCCAAAATATCGAATTTTCGGGTGTTTAGGGCCAGAATTTGAGATATAAACGGGTACAGAAGATGCATGCACATAACGACTTTTGGGCACCTAAAAGATCGATTTTCAGTATGTTTTTGGCCTGTATTTTGAAAATACTCTAACACGGAGTAGGCATGTACAGATACCTTCTGGGACCTCTAAATATCGAATTTTCGGGTGTTTTGGGACTGAATTTGAGATATCGATTTTTTGGCACCTAAAATGTCGATTTTTAGCATGTTTTTAGCCTATATTTTGAAAATATTCTAGCACTGAGTAGGCATGTACAGATTGCTTCTGGGACCCCAAAATATTGAATTTTCGGGTGTTTTGAGCCTGAATTTGAGATATAAACGGGTACAGAAGATACATGCACATATTGACTTTGGGCACCAAAAATATCGATTTTCAGCATGTTTTGGGCCTGAATTTTTAAAATACTCTAACACGGAGTAGGCATGTACAGATTGCTTCTGGGACCCCAAAATATCGAATTTTCGGGTGTTTAGGGCCAGAATTTGAGATATAAACGGGTACAGAAGATGCATGCACATATCGACTTTTGGGCACCTAAAAGATCGATTTTCAGTATGTTTTTGGCCTGCATTTTGAAAATACTCTAACACGGAGTAGGCATGTACAGATACCTTCTGGGACCTCTAAATATCGAATTTTCGGGTGTTATGGGACTGAATTTGAGATATAGATTTTTTGGCACCTATAATATCGATTTTTAGCATGTTTTTAGCCTATATTTTGAAAATATTCTAGCACTGTGTAGGCATGTACAGATTGCTTCTGGGACCCCAAAATATTGAATTTTCGGGTGTTTTGAGCCTGAATTTGATATATAAACGGGTACAGAAGATACATGCACATATTGACTTTGGGCATCTAAAATATCGATTTTCAGCATGTTTTGGGCCTGTATTTTGAAAATACTCTAACACTGAGTAGGCATGTACAGATTGCTTCTGGGACCCCAAAATATTGAATTTTCGGGTGTTTTGAGCCTGAATTTGATATATAAACGGGTACTGAAGATGCATGCACATATCGACTTTTGTGCACCTAAAAGATCGATTTTCAGTATGTTTTGAGCATGTAGCATGTTTTTAGCCTATATTTTGAAAATATTCTAGCACTGAGTAGGCATGTACAGATTGCTTCTGGGACCCCAAAATATTGAATTTTCGGGTGTTTTGAGCCTGAATTTGAGATATAAACGGGTACAGAAGATACATGCACATATTGACTTTGGGCACCAAAAATATCGATTTTCAGCATGTTTTGGGCCTGAATTTTGAAAATACTCTAACACAGAGTAGGCATGTACAGATCGGTTCTGGGACCCCAAAATATCGAATTTTCGGGTGTTTAGGGCCAGAATTTGAGATATAAACGGGTTCAGAGGATGCATGCACATATCGACTTTTGGGCACCTAAAAAATCGATTTTCAGTATGTTTTTGGCCTGTATTTTGAAAATACTCTAACACGGAGTAGGCATGTACTGATACCTTCTGGGACCTCTAAATATCGAATTTTCGGGTGTTTTGGGACTGAATTTGAGATCTCAATTTTTTGGCACCTAAAATGTCGATTTTTAGCATGTTTTTAGCCTATATTTTGAAAATATTCTAGCACTGTGTAGGCATGTACAGATTGCTTCTGGGACCCCAAAATATTGAATTTTCGGGTGTTTTGAGCCTGAATTTGAGATATAAACGGGTACAGAAGATACATGCACATATTGACTTTGGGCATCTAAAATATCGATTTTCAGCATGTTTTGGGCCTATATTTTGAAAATATTCTAGCACTGTGTAGGCATGTACAGATTGCTTCTGGGACCCCAAAATATTGAATTTTCGGGTGTTTTGAGCCTGAATTTGAGATATAAACGGGTACAGAAGATACATGCACATATTGACTTTTGGCATCTAAAATATCGATTTTCAGCATGTTTTGGGCCTGTATTTTGAAAATACTCTATTACTGAGTAGGCATGTACAGATTGATTCTGGGACCCCAAAATATTGAATTTTCGGGTGTTTTGAGCCTGAATTTGAGATATAAACGGGTACTGAAGATACATGCACATATCGACTTTTGTGCACCTAAAAGATCGATTTTCAGTATGTTTTGAGCATATATTTTGAAAATACTCTAACACGGAGTAGGCATGTACAGATCGCTTCTGGGACCCCTAAATATCGAATTTTCGGGTGTTTTGGGACTGAATTTGAGATATCGACTTTTTGGCACCTAAAAGATCGATTTTTAGCATGTTTTTAGCCTATATTTTGAAAATATTCTAGCACTGAGTAGGCATGTACAGATTGCTTCTGGGACCCCAAAATATTGAATTTTCGGGTGTTTTGAGCCTGAATTTGAGATATAAACGGGTACAGAAGATACATGCACATATTGACTTTTGGCATCTAAAATATCGATTTTCAGCATGTTTTGGGCCTGTATTTTGAAAATACTCTAACACTGAGTAGGCATGTACAGATTGCTTCTGGGACCCCAAAATATTGAATTTTCGGGTGTTTTGAGCCTGAATTTGAGATATAAACGGGTACTGAAGATGCATGCACATATCGACTTTTGTGCACCTAAAAGATCGATTTTCAGTATGTTTTGAGCATATATTTTGAAAATACTCTAACACGGAGTAGGCATGTACAGATCGCTTCTGGGACCCCTAAATATCGAATTTTCGGGTGTTTTGGGACTGAATTTGAGATATCGACTTTTTGGCACCTAAAAGATCGATTTTTAGCATGTTTTTAGCCTATATTTTGAAAATATTCTAGCACTGAGTAGGCATGTACAGATTGCTTCTGGGACCCCAAAATATTGAATTTTCGGGTGTTTTGAGCCTGAATTTGAGATATAAACGTGTACAGAAGATACATGCACATATTGACTTTGGGCATCTAAAATATCGATTTTCAGCATGTTTTGGGCCTGTATTTTGAAAATACTCTAACACTGAGTAGGCATGTACAGATTGCTTCTGGAACCCCAATATATTGAATTTTCGGGTGTTTTGAGCCTGAATTTGAGATATAAACGGGTACTGAAGATGCATGCACATATCGACTTTTGTGCACCTAAAAGATCGATTTTCAGTATGTTTTGAGCATGTAGCATGTTTTTAGCCTATATTTTGAAAATATTCTAACACTGAGTAGGCATGTACAGATTGCTTCTGGGACCCCAAAATATTGAATTTCCGGGTGTTTTGAGCCTGAATTTCAAATATAAACGGGTACAGAAGATACATGCACATATTGACTTTGGGCACCAAAAATATCGATTTTCAGCATGTTTTGGGCCTGAATTTTGAAAATACTCTAACACGGAGTAGGCATCTACAGATAGCTTCTGGGACCCCAAAATATCGAATTTTCGGGTGTTTAGGGCCAGAATTTGAGATATAAACGGGTACAGAAGATGCATGCACATAACGACTTTTGGGCACCTAAAAGATCGATTTTCAGTATGTTTTTGGCCTGCATTTTGAAAATACTCTAACACGGAGTAGGCATGTACAGATACCTTCTGGGACCTCTAAATATCGAATTTTCGGGTGTTTGGGGACTGAATTTGAGATATCGATTTTTTGGCACCTAAAATGTCGATTTTTAGCATGTTTTTAGCCTATATTTTGAAAATATTCTAGCACTGAGTAGGCATGTACAGATTGCTTCTGGGACCCCAAAATATTGAATTTTCGGGTGTTTTGAGCCTGAATTTGATATATAAACGGGTACAGAAGATACATGCACATATTGACTTTGGGCACCAAAAATATCGATTTTCAGCATGTTTTGGGCCTGAATTTTTAAAATACTCTAACACGGAGTAGGCATGTACAGATTGCTTCTGGGACCCCAAAATATCGAATTTTCGGGTGTTTAGGGCCAGAATTTGAGATATAAACGGGTACAGAAGATGCATGCACATATCGACTTTTGGGCACCTAAAAGATCGATTTTCAGTATGTTTTTGGCCTGCATTTTGAAAATACTCTAACACGGAGTAGGCATGTACAGATACCTTCTGGGACCTCTAAATATCGAATTTTCGGGTGTTATGGGACTGAATTTGAGATATAGATTTTTTGGCACCTATAATATCGATTTTTAGCATGTTTTTAGCCTATATTTTGAAAATATTCTAGCACTGTGTAGGCATGTACAGATTGCTTCTGGGACCCCAAAATATTGAATTTTCGGGTGTTTTGAGCCTGAATTTGATATATAAACGGGTACAGAAGATACATGCACATATTGACTTTGGGCATCTAAAATATCGATTTTCAGCATGTTTTGGGCCTGTATTTTGAAAATACTCTAACACTGAGTAGGCATGTACAGATTGCTTCTGGGACCCCAAAATATTGAATTTTCGGGTGTTTTGAGCCTGAATTTGATATATAAACGGGTACTGAAGATGCATGCACATATCGACTTTTGTGCACCTAAAAGATCGATTTTCAGTATGTTTTGAGCATGTAGCATGTTTTTAGCCTATATTTTGAAAATATTCTAGCACTGAGTAGGCATGTACAGATTGCTTCTGGGACCCCAAAATATTGAATTTTCGGGTGTTTTGAGCCTGAATTTGAGATATAAACGGGTACAGAAGATACATGCACATATTGACTTTGGGCACCAAAAATATCGATTTTCAGCATGTTTTGGGCCTGAATTTTGAAAATACTCTAACACAGAGTAGGCATGTACAGATCGGTTCTGGGACCCCAAAATATCGAATTTTCGGGTGTTTAGGGCCAGAATTTGAGATATAAACGGGTTCAGAGGATGCATGCACATATCGACTTTTGGGCACCTAAAAAATCGATTTTCAGTATGTTTTTGGCCTGTATTTTGAAAATACTCTAACACGGAGTAGGCATGTACTGATACCTTCTGGGACCTCTAAATATCGAATTTTCGGGTGTTTTGGGACTGAATTTGAGATATCGATTTTTTGGCACCTAAAATGTCGATTTTTAGCATGTTTTTAGCCTATATTTTGAAAATATTCTAGCACTGTGTAGGCATGTACAGATTGCTTCTGGGACCCCAAAATATTGAATTTTCGGGTGTTTTGAGCCTGAATTTGAGATATAAACGGGTACAGAAGATACATGCACATATTGACTTTGGGCATCTAAAATATCGATTTTCAGCATGTTTTGGGCCTATATTTTGAAAATATTCTAGCACTGTGTAGGCATGTACAGATTGCTTCTGGGACCCCAAAATATTGAATTTTCGGGTGTTTTGAGCCTGAATTTGAGATATAAACGGGTACAGAAGATACATGCACATATTGACTTTTGGCATCTAAAATATCGATTTTCAGCATGTTTTGGGCCTGTATTTTGAAAATACTCTATTACTGAGTAGGCATGTACAGATTGATTCTGGGACCCCAAAATATTGAATTTTCGGGTGTTTTGAGCCTGAATTTGAGATATAAACGGGTACTGAAGATACATGCACATATCGACTTTTGTGCACCTAAAAGATCGATTTTCAGTATGTTTTGAGCATATATTTTGAAAATACTCTAACACGGAGTAGGCATGTACAGATCGCTTCTGGGACCCCTAAATATCGAATTTTCGGGTGTTTTGGGACTGAATTTGAGATATCGACTTTTTGGCACCTAAAAGATCGATTTTTAGCATGTTTTTAGCCTATATTTTGATAATATTCTAGCACTGAGTAGGCATGTACAGATTGCTTCTGGGACCCCAAAATATTGAATTTTCGGGTGTTTTGAGGCTGAATTTGAGATATAAACGGGTACAGAAGATACATGCACATATTGACTTTTGGCATCTAAAATATCGATTTTCAGCATGTTTTGGGCCTGTATTTTGAAAATACTCTAACACTGAGTAGGCATGTACAGATTGCTTCTGGGACCCCAAAATATTGAATTTTCGGGTGTTTTGAGCCTGAATTTGAGATATAAACGGGTACTGAAGATGCATGCACATATCGACTTTTGTGCACCTAAAAGATCGATTTTCAGTATGTTTTGAGCATATATTTTGAAAATACTCTAACACGGAGTAGGCATGTACAGATCGCTTCTGGGACCCCTAAATATCGAATTTTCGGGTGTTTTGGGACTGAATTTGAGATATCGACTTTTTGGCACCTAAAAGATCGATTTTTAGCATGTTTTTAGCCTATATTTTGAAAATATTCTAGCACTGAGTAGGCATGTACAGATTGCTTCTGGGACCCCAAAATATTGAATTTTCGGGTGTTTCGAGCCTGAATTTGAGATATAAACGTGTACAGAAGATACATGCACATATTGACTTTGGGCATCTAAAATATCGATTTTCAGCATGTTTTGGGCCTGTATTTTGAAAATACTCTAACACTGAGTAGGCATGTACAGATTGCTTCTGGAACCCCAATATATTGAATTTTCGGGTGTTTTGAGCCTGAATTTGAGATATAAACGGGTACTGAAGATGCATGCACATATCGACTTTTGTGCACCTAAAAGATCGATTTTCAGTATGTTTTGAGCATGTATTTTGAAAATACTCTAACACGGAGTAGGCATGTACAGATCGCTTCTGGGACCCCTAAATATCGAATTTTCGGGTGTTTTGGGACTAAATTTGAGATATCGACTTTTTGGCACCTAAAAGATCGATTTTTAGCATGTTTTTAGCCTATATTTTGAAAATATTCTAGCACTGAGTAGGCATGTACAGATTGCTTCTGGGACCCCAAAATATTGAATTTTCGGGTGTTTTGAGCCTGAATTTGAGATATAAACAGGTACAGAAGATACATGCACATATTGACTTTGGGCACCAAAAATATCGATTTTCAGCATGTTTTGGGCCTGAATTTTGAAAATACTCTAACACGGAGTAGGCATGTACAGATCGCTTCTGGGACCCCAAAATATCGAATTTTCGGGTGTTTAGGGCCAGAATTTGAGATATAAACGGGTACAGAAGATGAATGCACATATCGACTTTTGGGCACCTAAAAGATCGATTTTCAGTATGTTTTTGGCCTGTATTTTGAAAATACTCTAACACGGAGTAGGCATGTACAGATCGCTTCTGGGACCCCTAAATATCGAATTTTCGGGTGTTTTGGGACTGAATTTGAGATATCGACTTTTTGGCATTTAAAAGATCGATTTTTAGCATGTTTTTAGCCTATATTTTGAAAATATTCTAGCACGGTACAGATTGCTTCTGGGACCCCAAAATATTGAATTTTCGGGTGTTTTGAGCCTGAATTTGAGATATAAACGGGTACAGAAGATACATGCACATATTGACTTTGGGTATCTAAAATATCGATTTTCAGCATGTTTTGGGCCTGTATTTTGAAAATACTCTAACACTGAGTAGGCATGTACAGATTGCTTCTGGGACACCAAAATATTGAATTTTCGGGTGTTTTGAGCCTGAATTTGAGATATAAACGGGTACTGAAGATGCATGCACATATCGACTTTTGTGCACCTAAAAGATCAATTTTCAGTATGTTTTGAGCATGTATTTTGAAAATACTCTAACACGGAGTAGGCATGTACAGATCGCTTCTGGGACCCCTAAATATCGAATTTTTGGGTGTTTTGTGACTGAATTTGAGATATCGACTTTTTGGCACCTAAAAGATCGATTTTTAGCATGTTTTTAGCCTATATTTTGAAAATATTCTAGCACTGAGTAGGCATGTACAGATTGCTTCTGGGACCCCAAAATATTGAATTTACGGGTGTTTTGAGCCTGAATTTGAGATATAAACGGGTACAGAAGATACATGCACATATTGACTTTGGGCACCAAAAATATCGATTTTCAGCATGTTTTGGGCCTGAATTTTGAAAATACTCTAACACGGAGTAGGCATGTACAGATCGCTTCTGGGAACCCAAAATATCGAATTTTCGGGTGTTTAGGGCCAGAATTTGAGTTATAAACGGGTACAGAAGATGCATGCACATATCGACTTTTGGGCACCAAAAAGATCGATTTTCAGTATGTTTTTGGCCTGTATTTTGAAAATACTCTAACACGGAGTAGGCATGTACAGATACCTTCTGGGACCTCTAAATATCGAATTTTCGGGTGTTTTGGGACTGAATTTGAGATATCGATTTTTTGGCACCTATAATATCGATTTTTAGCATGTTTTTAGCCTATATTTTGAAAATATTCTAGCACTGTGTAGGCATGTACAGATTGCTTCTGGGACCCCAAAATATTGAATTTTCGGGTGTTTTTAGCCTGAATTTGAGATATAAACGGGTACAGAAGATACATGCACATATTGACTTTGGGCATCTAAAATATCGATTTTCAGCATGTTTTGGGCCTGTATTTTGAAAATACTCTAACACTGAGTAGGCATGTGCAGATTGCTTCTGGGACCCCAAAATATTGAATTTTCGGGTGTTTTGAGCCTGAATTTGAGATATAAACGGGTACAGAAGATACATGCACATATTGACTTTGGGCACCAAAAATATCGATTTTCAGCATGTTTTGGGCCTGAATTTTGAAAATACTCTAACACGGAGTAGGCATGTACAGATCGCTTCTGGGACCCCAAAATATCGAATTTTCGGGTGTTTAGGGCCAGAATTTGAGATATAAACGGGTACAGAAGATGCATGCACCTATCGACTTTTGGGCACCTAAAAGATCGATTTTCAGTATGTTTTTGGCCTGTATTTTGAAAATACTCTAACATGGAGTAAGCATGTACAGATACCTTCTGGGACCTCTAAATATCGAATTTTCGGGTGTTTTGGGACTGAATTTGAGATATCGATTTTTTGGAACCTAAAATGTCGATTTTTAGCATGTTTTTAGCCTATATTTTGAAAATATTCTAGCACTGTGTAGGCATGTACAGATTGCTTCTGGGACCTCAAAATATTGAATTTTCGGGTGTTTTGAGCCTGAATTTGAGATATAAACGGGTACAGAAGATACATGCACATATTGACCTTGGGCATCTAAAATATCGATTTTCAGTATGTTTTGGGCCTGTATTTTGAAAATACTCTAACACTGAGTAGGCATGTACAGATTGCTTCTGGGACCCCAAAATATTGAATTTTCGGGTGTTTTGAGCCTGAATTTGAGATATAAACGGGTACTGAAGATGCATGCACATATCGACTTTTGTGCACCTAAAAGATCAATTTTCAGTATGTTTTGAGCATGTATTTTGAAAATACTCTAACACGGAGTAGGCATGTACAGATCGCTTCTGGGACCCCTAAATATCGAATTTTTGGGTGTTTTGTGACTGAATTTGAGATATCGACTTTTTGGCACCTAAAAGATCGATTTTTAGCATGCTTTTAGCCTATATTTTGAAAATATTCTAGCACTGAGTAGGCATGTACAGATTGCTTCTGGGACCCCAAAATATTGAATTTTCGGGTGTTTTGAGCCTGAATTTGAGATATAAACGGGTACAGAAGATACATGCACATATTGACTTTGGGCACCAAAAATATCGATTTTCAGCATGTTTTGGGCCTGAATTTTGAAAATACTCTAACACGGAGTAGGCATGTACAGATCGCTTCTGGGAACCCAAAATATCGAATTTTCGGGTGTTTAGGGCCAGAATTTGAGTTATAAACGGGTACAGAAGATGCATGCACATATCGACTTTTGGGCACCAAAAAGATCGATTTTCAGTATGTTTTTGGCCTGTATTTTGAAAATACTCTAACACGGAGTAGGCATGTACAGATACCTTCTGGGACCTCTAAATATCGAATTTTCGGGTGTTTTGGGACTGAATTTGAGATATCGATTTTTTGGCACCTATAATATCGATTTTTAGCATGTTTTTAGCCTATATTTTGAAAATATTCTAGCACTGTGTAGGCATGTACAGATTGCTTCTGGGACCCCAAAATATTGAATTTTCGGGTGTTTTTAGCCTGAATTTGAGATATAAACGGGTACAGAAGATACATGCACATATTGACTTTGGGCATCTAAAATATCGATTTTCAGCATGTTTTGGGCCTGTATTTTGAAAATACTCTAACACTGAGTAGGCATGTGCAGATTGCTTCTGGGACCCCAAAATATTGAATTTTCGGGTGTTTTGAGCCTGAATTTGAGATATAAACGGGTACTGAAGATGCATGCACATATCGACTTTTGTGCACCTAAAAGATCGATTTTCAGTATGTTTTGAGCATGTATTTTGAAAATATTCTAGCACTGAGTAGGCATGTACAGATTGCTTCTGGGACCCCAAAATATTGAATTTTCGGGTGTTTTGAGCCTGAATTTGAGATATAAACGGGTACAGAAGATACATGCACATATTGACTTTGGGCACCAAAAATATCGATTTTCAGCATGTTTTGGGCCTGAATTTTGAAAATACTCTAACACGGAGTAGGCATGTACAGATCGCTTCTGGGATCCCAAAATATCGAATTTTCGGGTGTTTAGGGCCAGAATTTGAGATATAAACGGGTACAGAAGATGCATGCACCTATCGACTTTTGGGCACCTAAAAGATCGATTTTCAGTATGTTTTTGGCCTGTATTTTGAAAATACTCTAACATGGAGTAAGCATGTACAGATACCTTCTGGGACCTCTAAATATCGAATTTTCGGGTGTTTTGGGACTGAATTTGAGATATCGATTTTTTGGAACCTAAAATGTCGATTTTTAGCATGTTTTTAGCCTATATTTTGAAAATATTCTAGCACTGTGTAGGCATGTACAGATTGCTTCTGGGACCTCAAAATATTGAATTTTCGGGTGTTTTGAGCCTGAATTTGAGATATAAACTGGTACAGAAGATACATGCACATATTGACTTTGGGCATCTAAAATATCGATTTTCAGTATGTTTTGGGCCTGTATTTTGAAAATACTCTAACACTGAGTAGGCATGTACAGATTGCTTCTGGGACCCCAAAATATTGAATTTTCGGGTGTTTTTAGCCTGAATTTGAGATATAAACGGGTACTGAAGATGCATGCACATATCGACTTTTGTGCACCTAAAAGATCGATTTTCAGTATGTTTTGAGCATGTATTTTGAAAATACTCTAACACGGAGTAGGCATGTACAGATCGCTTCTGGGACCCCTAAATATCGAATTTTCGGGTGTTTTGGGACTGAAATTGAAATATCGACTTTTTGGCACCTAAAAGATCGATTTTTAGCATGTTTTTAGCCTATATTTTGAAAATATTCTAGCACTGTACAGATTGCTTCTGGGACCTCAAAATATTGAATTTTCGGGTGTTTTGAGCCTGAATTTGAGATATAAACGGGTACAGAAGATACATGCACATATTGACTTTGGGCATCTAAAATATCGATTTTCAGCATGTTTTGGGCCTGAATTTTGAAAATACTCTAACACGGAGTAGGCATGTACAGATCGCTTCTGGGACCCCAAAATATCGAATTTTCGGGTGTTTAGGGCCAGAATTTGAGATATAAACGGGTACAAAAGATGCATTCACATATCGACTTTTGGGCACCTAAAAGATCGATTTTCAGAATGTTTTTGGCCTGTATTTTGAAAATACTCTAACACGGAGTAGGCATGTACAGATACCTTCTGGGACCTCTAAATATCGAATTTTCGGGTGTTTTGGGACTGAATTTGAGATATCGATTTTTTGGCACCTAAAATATCGATTTTCAGCATGTTTTTAGCCTATATTTAGAAAATATTCTAGCACTGTGTAGGCATGTACAGATTGCTTCTGGGACCCCAAAATATTGAATTTTCGGGTGTTTTGAGCCTGAATTTGAGATATAAACGGGTACTGAAGATGCATGCACATATCGACTTTTGTGCACCTAAAAGATCGATTTTCAGTATGTTTTGAACATGTATTTTGAAAATACTCTAACACGGAGTAGGCATGTACAGATCGCTTCTGGGACCCCTAAATATCGAATTTTCGGGTGTTTTTGGACTGAATTTGAGATATAAACGGGTACAGAAGATACATGCACATATTGACTTTGGGCAACTAAAATATCGATTTTCAGCATGTTTTGGGCCTGTATTTTGAAAATACTCTAACACTGAGTAGGCATGTACAGATTGCTTCTGGGACCCCAAAATATTGAATTTTCGGGTGTTTTGAGCCTGAATTTGAGATATAAACGGGTACTGAAGATGCATGCACATATCGACTTTTGTGCACCTAAAAGATCGATTTTCAGTATGTTTTGAGCATGTATTTTGAAAATACTCTAACACGGAGTAGGCATGTACAGATCGCTTCTGGGACCCCTAAATATCGAATTTTCGGGTGTTTTGGGACTGAATTTGAGATATCGACTTTTTGGCACCTAAAAGATCGATTTTTAGCATGTTTTTAGCCTATATTTTGAAAATATTCTAGCACTGAGTAGGCATGTACAGATTGCTTCTGGGACCCCAAAATATTGAATTTTCGGGTGTTTTGAGCCTGAATTTGAGATATAAACAGGTACAGAAGATACATGCACATATTGACTTTGGGCACCAAAAATATCGATTTTCAGCATGTTTTGGGCCTGAATTTTGAAAATACTCTAACACGGAGTAGGCATGTACAGATCGCTTCTGGGACCCCAAAATATCGAATTTTCGGGTGTTTAGGGCCAGAATTTGAGATATAAACGCGTACAGAAGATGCATGCACATATCGACTTTTGGGCACCTAAAAGATCGATTTTCTGTATGTTTTTGGCCTGTATTTTGAAAATACTCTAACACGGAGTAGGCATGTACAGATCGCTTCTGGGACCCCTAAATATCGAATTTTCGGGTGTTTTGGGACTGAATTTGAGATATCGACTTTTTGGCACTTAAAAGATCGATTTTTAGCATGTTTTTAGCCTATATTTTGAAAATATTCTAGCACTGTACAGATTGCTTCTGGGACCCCAAAATATTGAATTTTCGGGTGTTTTGAGCCTGAATTTGAGATATAAACGGGTACATAAGATACATGCACATATTGACTTTGGGCATCTAAAATATCGATTTTCAGCATGTTTTGGGCCTGTATTTTGAAAATACTCTAACACTGAGTAGGCATGTACAGATTGCTTCTGGGACCCCAAAATATTGAATTTTCGGGTGTTTTGAGCCTGAATTTGAGATATAAACGGGTACTGAAGATGCATGCACATATCGACTTTTGTGCACCTAAAAGATCGATTTTCAGTATGTTTTGAGCATGTATTTTGAAAATACTCTAACACGGAGTAGGCATGTACAGATACCTTCTGGGACCTCTAAATATCGAATTTTCGGGTGTTTTGGGACTGAATTTGAGATATCGATTTTTTGGCACCTAAAATATCGATTTTCAGCATGTTTTTAGCCTATATTTAGAAAATATTCTAGCACTGTGTAGGCATGTACAGATTGCTTCTGGGACCCCAAAATATTGAATTTTCGGGTGTTTTGAGCCTGAATTTGAGATATAAACGGGTACAGAAGATAATGACTTTGGGCAACTAAAATATTGATTTTCAGCATGTTTTGGGCCTGTATTTTGAAAATACTCTAACACTGAGTAGGCATGTACAGATTGCTTCTGGGACCCCAAAATATTGAATTTTCGGGTGTTTTGAGCCTGAATTTGAGATATAAACGGGTACTGAAGATGCATGCACATATCGACTTTTGTGCACCTAAAAGATCGATTTTCAGTATGTTTTGAGCATGTATTTTGAAAATACTCTAACACGGAGTAGGCATGTACAGATCGCTTCTGGGACCCCTAAATATCGAATTTTCGGGTGTTTTTGGACTGAATTTGAGATATAAACGGGTACAGAAGATACATGCACATATTGACTTTGGGCAACTAAAATATCGATTTTCAGCATGTTTTGGGCCTGTATTTTGAAAATACTCTAACACTGTGTAGGCATGTACTGATTGCTTCTGGGACCCCAAAATATTGAATTTTCGGGTGTTTTGAGCCTGAATTTGAGATATAAACGGGTACTGAAGATGCATGCACATATCGACTTTTGTGCACCTAAAAGATCGATTTTCAGTATGTTTTGAGCATGTATTTTGAAAATACTCTAACACGGAGTAGGCATGTACAGATCGCTTCTGGGACCCCTAAATATCGAATTTTCGGGTGTTTTGGGACTGAATTTGAGATATCGACTTTTTGGCACCTAAAAGATCGATTTTTAGCATGTTTTTAGCCTATATTTTGAAAATATTCTAGCACTGAGTAGGCATGTACAGATTGCTTCTGGGACCCCAAAATATTGAATTTTCGGGTGTTTTGATCCTGAATTTGAGATATAAACAGGTACAGAAGATACATGCACATATTGACTTTGGGCACCAAAAATATCGATTTTCAGCATGTTTTGGGCCTGAATTTTGAAAATACTCTAACACGGAGTAGGCATGTACAGATCGCTTCTGGGACCCCAAAATATCGAATTTTCGGGTGTTTAGGGCCAGAATTTGAGATATAAACGGGTACAGAAGATGCATGCACATATCGACTTTTGGGCACCTAAAAGATCGATTTTCAGTATGTTTTTGGCCTGTATTTTGAAAATACTCTAACACGGAGTAGGCATGTACAGATCGCTTCTGGGACCCCTAAATATCGAATTTTCGGGTGTTTTGGGACTGAATTTGAGATATCGACTTTTTGGCACTTAAAAGATCGATTTTTAGCATGTTTTTAGCCTATATTTTGAAAATTTTCTAGCACTGTACAGATTGCTTCTGGGACCCCAAAATATTGAATTTTCGGGTGTTTTGAGCCTGAATTTGAGATATAAACGGGTACAGAAGATACATGCACATATTGACTTTGGGCATCTAAAATATCGATTTTCAGCATGTTTTGGGCCTGTATTTTGAAAATACTCTAACACTGAGTAGGCATGTACAGATTGCTTCTGGGACCCCAAAATATTGAATTTTCGGGTGTTTTGAGCCTGAATTTGAGATATAAACGGGTACTGAAGATGCATGCACATATCGACTTTTGTGCACCTAAAAGATCGATTTTCAGTATGTTTTGAGCATGTATTTTGAAAATACTCTAACACGGAGTAGGCATGTACAGATCGCTTCTGGGACCCCTAAATATCGAATTTTTGGGTGTTTTGGGACTGAATTTGAGATATCGACTTTTTGGCACCTAAAAGATCGATTTTTAGCATGTTTTTAGCCTATATTTTGAAAATATTCTAGCACTGAGTAGGCATGTACAGATTGCTTCTGGGACCCCAAAATATTGAATTTTCGGGTGTTTTGAGCCTGAATTTGAGATATAAACGGGTACAGAAGATACATGCACATATTGACTTTGGGCACCAAAAATATCGATTTTCAGCATGTTTTGGGCCTGAATTTTGAAAATACTCTAACACGGAGTAGGCATGTACAGATCGCTTCTGGGACCCCAAAATATCGAATTTTCGGGTGTTTAGGGCCAGAATTTGAGTTATAAACGGGTACAGAAGATGCATGCACATATCGACTTTTGGGCACCAAAAAGATCGATTTTCAGTATGTTTTTGGCCTGTATTTTGAAAATACTCTAACACGGAGTAGGCATGTACAGATACCTTCTGGGACCTCTAAATATCGAATTTTCGGGTGTTTAGGGACTGAATTTGAGATATCGATTTTTTGGCACCTATAATATCGATTTTTAGCATGTTTTTAGCCTATATTTTGAAAATATTCTAGCACTGTGTAGGCATGTACAGATTGCTTCTGGGACCCCAAAATATTGAATTTTCGGGTGTTTTTAGCCTGAATTTGAGATATAAACGGGTACAGAAGATACATGCACATATTGACTTTGGGCATTTAAATATCGATTTTCAACATGTTTTGGGCCTGTATTTTGAAAATACTCTAACACTGAGTAGGCATGTGCAGATTGCTTATGGGACCCCAAAATATTGAATTTTCGGGTGTTTTGAGCCTGAATTTGAGATATAAACGGGTACTGAAGATGCATGCACATATCGACTTTTGTGCACCTAAAAGATCGATTTTCAGTATGTTTTGAGCATGTATTTTGAAAATATTCTAGCACTGAGTAGGCATGTACAGATTGCTTCTGGGACCCCAAAATATTGAATTTTCGGGTGTTTTGAGCCTGAATTTGAGATATAAACGGGTACAGAAGATACATGCACATATTGACTTTGGGCACCAAAAATATCGATTTTTAGCATGTTTTGGGCCTGAATTTTGAAAATACTCTAACACGGAGTACGCATGTACAGATCGCTTCTGGGACCCCAAAATATCGAATTTTCGGGTGTTTAGGGCCAGAATTTGAGATATAAACGGGTACAGAAGATGCATGCACATATCGACTTTTGGGCACCTAAAAGATCGATTTTCAGTATGTTTTTGGCCTGTAATTTGAAAATACTCTAACATGGAGTAAGCATGTACAGATACCTTCTGGGACCTCTAAATATCGAATTTTCGGGTGTTTTGGGACTGAATTTGAGATATCGATTTTTTGGAACCTAAAATGTCGATTTTTAGCATGTTTTTAGCCTATATTTTGAAAATATTCTAGCACTGTGTAGGCATGTACAGATTGCTTCTGGGACCCCAAAATATTGAATTTTCGGGTGTTTTGAGCCTGAATTTGAGATATAAACGGGTACAGAAGATACATGCACATATTGACTTTGGGCATCTAAAATATCGATTTTCAGCATGTTTTGGGCCTGTATTTTGAAAATACTCTAACTCTGAGTAGGCATGTACAGATTGCTTCTGGGACCCCAAAATATTGAATTTTCGGGTGTTTTGAGCCTGAATTTGAGATATAAACGGGTACTGAAGATGCATGCACATATCAACTTTGGGCACCAAAAATATCGATTTTCAGCATGTTTTGGGCCTGAATTTTGAAAATACTCTAACACGGAGTATGCATGCACAGATCGCTTCTGGGACCCCAAAATATCGAATTTTCGGGTGTTTAGGGCCAGAATTTGAGATATAAACGGGTACTGAAGATGCATGCACATATCGACTTTTGTGCACCTAAAAGATCGATTTTCAGTATGTTTTGAGCATGTATTTTGAAAATACTCTAACACGGAGTAGGCATGTACAGATCGCTTCTGGGACCCCTAAATATCGAATTTTCGGGTGTTTTGGGACTGAATTTGAGATATCGACTTTTTGGCACCTAAAAGATCGATTTTTAGCATGTTTTTAGCCTATATTTTGAAAATATTCTAGCACTGGACAGATTGCTTCTGGGACCTCAAAATATTGAATTTTCGGGTGTTTTGAGCCTGAATTTGAGATATAAACGGGTACAGAAGATACATGCACATATTGACTTTGGGCATCTAAAATATCGATTTTCAGCATGTTTTGGGCCTGAATTTTGAAAATACTCTAACACGGAGTAGGCATGTACAGATCGCTTCTGGGACCCCAAAATATCGAATTTTCGGGTGTTTAGGGCCAGAATTTGAGATATAAACGGGTACAGAAGATGCTTGCACATATCGACTTTTGGGCACCTAAAAGATCGATTTTCAGTATGTTTTTGGCCTGTATTTTGAAAATACTCTAACACGGAGTAGGCATGTACAGATACCTTCCTGGACCTCTAAATATCGAATTTTCGGGTGTTTTGGGACTGAATTTGAGATATCGATTTTTTGGCACCTAAAATATCGATTTTCAGCATGTTTTTAGCCTATATTTTGAAAATATTCTAGCACTGTGTAGGCATGTACAGATTGCTTCTGGGACCCCAAAATATTGAATTTTCGGGTGTTTTGAGCCTGAATTTGAGATATAAACGGGTACAGAAGATATTGACTTTGGGCATCTAAAATATCGATTTTCAGCATGTTTTGGGCCTGTATTTTGAAAATACTCTAACACTGAGTAGGCATGTACAGATTGCTTCTGGGACCCCAAAATATTGAATTTTCGGGTGTTTTGAGCCTGAATTTGAGATATAAACGGGTACTGAAGATGCATGCACATATCGACTTTTGTGCACCTAAAAGATCGATTTTCAGTATGTTTTGAGCATGTATTTTGAAAATACTCTAACACGGAGTATGCATGTACAGATCGCTTCTGGGACCCCTAAATATCGAATTTTCGGGTGTTTTTGGACTGAATTTGAGATATAAACGGGTACAGAAGATATTGACTTTGGGCATCTAAAATATCGATTTTCAGCATGTTTTGGGCCTGTATTTTGAAAATACTCTAACACTGAGTAGGCATGTACAGATTGCTTCTGGGACCCCAAAATATTGAATTTTCGGGTGTTTTGAGCCTGAATTTGAGATATAAACGGGTACTGAAGATGCATGCACATATCGACTTTTGTGCACCTAAAAGATCGATTTTCAGTATGTTTTGAGCATGTATTTTGAAAATACTCTAACACGGAGTAGGCATGTACAGATCACTTCTGGGACCCCTAAATATCGAATTTTCGGGTGTTTTTGGACTGAATTTGAGATATCGACTTTTTGGCACCTAAAAGATCGATTTTTAGCATGTTTTTAGCCTATATTTTGAAAATATTCTAGCACTATACAGATTGCTTCTGGGACCCCAAAATATTGAATTTTCGGGTGTTTTGAGCCTGAATTTGAGATATAAACGGGTACTGAAGATGCATGCACATATCAACTTTGGGCACCAAAAATATCGGTTTTCAGCATGTTTTGGGCCTGAATTTTGAAAATACTCTAACACGGAGTATGCATGTACAGATCGCTTCTGGGACCCCAAAATATCGAATTTTCGGGTGTTTAGGGCCAGAATTTGAGATATAAACGGGTACAGAAGATGCATGCACATATCGACTTTTGGGCACCTAAAACATCGATTTTCAGTATGTTTTTGGCCTGTATTTTGAAAATACTCTAACACGGAGTAGGCATGTACAGATACCATCTGGGACCTCTAAATATCGAATTTTCGGGTGTTTTGGGACTGAATTTGAGATATCGATTTTTTGGCACCTAAAATGTCGATTTTTAGCATGCTTTTAGCCTATATTTTGAAAATATTCTAGCACTGTGTAGGCATGTACAGATTGCTTCTGGGACCCCAAAATATTGAATTTTCGGGTGTTTTGAGTCTGAATTTGAGATATAAATGGGTACAGAAGATACATGCACATATTGACTTTGGGCATCTAAAATATCGATTTTCAGCATGTTTTGGGCCAGTATTTTGAAAATACTCTAACACTGAATAGGCATGTACAGATTGCTTCTGGGACCCCAAAATATTGAGTTTTCGGGTGTTTTGAGCCTGAATTTGAGATATAAACGGGTACTGAAGATGCATGCACATATCGACTTTTGTGCACCTAAAAGATCGATTTTCAGTATGTTTTGAGCATGTATTTTGAAAATACTCTAACACGGAGTAGGCATGTACAGATCGCTTCTGGGACCCCTAAATATCGAATTTTCGGGTGTTTTGGGACTGAATTTGAGATATCGACTTTTTGGCACCAAAAAGATCGATTTTTAGCATGTTTTTAGCCTATATTTTGAAAATATTCTAGCACTGAGTAGGCATGTACAGATTGCTTCTGGGACCCCAAAATATTGAATTTTCGGGTGTTTTGAGCCTGAATTTAAGATATAAACGGGTACAGAAGATACATGCACATATTGACTTTGGGAACCAAAAATATCGATTTTCAGCATGTTTTGGGCCTGAATTTTGAGAATACTCTAACACGGAGTAGGCATGTACAGATCGCTTCTGGGACCCCAAAATATCGAATTTTCGGGTGTTTAGGGCCAGAATTTGAGATATAAACGGGTACAGAAGATGCATGCACATATCGACTTTTGGGCACCTAAAGGATCGATTTTCAGTATGTTTTTGGCCTGTATTTTGAAAATACTCTAACATGGAGTAAGCATGTACAGATACCTTCTGGGACCTCTAAATATCGAATTTTCGGGTGTTTTGGGACTGAATTTGAGATATCGATTTTTTGGCACCTAAAATGTCGATTTTTAGCATGTTTTTAGCCTATATTTTGAAAATATTCTAGCACTGTGTAGGCATGTACAGATTGCTTCTGGGACCCCAAAATATTGAATTTTCGGGTGTTTTGAGCCTGAATTTGAGATATAAACGGGTACAGAAGATATTGACTTTGGGCATCTAAAATATCGATTTTCAGCATGTTTTGGGCCTGTATTTTGAAAATACTCTAACACTGAGTAGGCATGTACAGATTGCTTCTGGGACCCCAAAATATTGCATTTTCGGGTGTTTTGAGCCTGAATTTGAGATATAAACGGGTACTGAAGATGCATGCACATATCGACTTTTGTGCACCTAAAAGATCGATTTTCAGTATGTTTTGAGCATGTATTTTGAAAATACTCTAACACGGAGTAGGCATGTACAGATCGCTTCTGGGACCCCTAAATATCGAATTTTCGGGTGTTTTGGGACTGAATTTGAGATATCGACTTTTTGGCACCTAAAAGATCGATTTTTAGCATGTTTTTAGCCTATATTTTGAAAATATTCTAGCACTGTACAGATTGCTTCTGGGACCCCAAAATATTGAATTTTCGGTTGTTTTGAGCCTGAATTTGAGATATAAACGGGTACAGAAGATACATGAACATATTGACTTTAGGCATCTAAAATATCGATTTTCAGCATGTTTTGGGCCTGAATTTTGAAAATACTCTAACACGGAGTAGGCATGTACAGATCGCTTCTGGGACCCCAAAATATAGAATTTTCGGGTGTTTAGGGCCAGAATTTGAGATATAAACGGGTACAGAAGATGCATGCACATATCGACTTTTGGGCACCTAAAAGATCGATTTTCAGTATGTTTTTGGCCTGTATTTTAAAAATACTCTAACACGGAGTAGGCATGTACAGATACCTTCTGGGGCCTCTAAATATCGAATTTTCGGGTGTTTTGGGACTGAATTTGAGATATCGATTTTTTGGCACCTAAAATATCGATTTTCAGCATGTTTTTAGCCTATATTTTGAAAATATTCTAGCACTGTGTAGGCATGTACAGATTGCTTCTGGGACCCCAAAATATTGAATTTTCGGGTGTTTTCAGCCTGAATTTGAGATATAAACGGGTACAGAAGATATTGACTTTGGGCATCTAAAATATCGATTTTCAGCATGTTTTGGGCCTGTATTTTGAAAATACTCTAAAACTGAGTAGGCATGTACAGATTGCTTCTGGGACCCCAAAATATTGAATTTTCGGGTGTTTTGAGCCTGAATTTGAGATATAAACGGGTACTGAAGATGCATGCAAATATCGACTTTTGTGCACCTAAAAGATCGATTTTCATTATGTTTTGAGCATGTATTTTGAAAATACTCTAACACGGAGTAGGCATGTACAGATCGCTTCTGGGACCCCTAAATATCGAATTTTCGGGTGTTTTGGGACTGAATTTGAGATATCGACTTTTTGGCACCTAAAAGATCGATTTTTAGCATGTTTTTAGCCTATATTTTGAAAATATTCGAGCACTGTACAGATTGCTTCTGGGACCCCAAAATATTGAATTTTCGGGTGTTTTGAGCCTGAATTTGAGATATAAACGGGTACAGAAGATACATGAACATATTGACTTTAGGCATCTAAAATATCGATTTTCAGCATGTTTTGGGCCTGAATTTTGAAAATACTCTAACACGGAGTAGGCATGTACAGATCGCTTCTGGGACCCCAAAATATCGAATTTTCGGGTGTTTAGGGCCAGAATTTGAGATATAAACGGGTACTGAAGATGCATGCAAATATCGACTTTTGTGCACCTAAAAGATCGATTTTCAGTATGTTTTGAGCATGTATTTTGAAAATACTCTAACACGGAGTAGGCATGTACAGATCGCTTCTGGGACCC
Source organism: Petrolisthes cinctipes (assembly GCA_033782935.1). Taxonomy (NCBI): domain Eukaryota; kingdom Metazoa; phylum Arthropoda; class Malacostraca; order Decapoda; family Porcellanidae; genus Petrolisthes; species Petrolisthes cinctipes. The sequence goes on from JAWQEG010000369.1 coordinate 947,905, forward strand.
CTAAATATCGAATTTTCGGGTGTTTTGGGACTGAATTTGAGATATCGACTTTTTGGCACCTAAAAGATCGATTTTTAGCATATTTTTAACCTATATTTTGAAAATATTCTAGCACTGTACAGACTGCTTCTGGGACCCCAAAATATTGAATTTTCGGGTGTTTTGAGCCTGAATTTGAGATATAAACGGGTACAGAAGATACATGCACATATTGACTTTGGGCACCAAAAATATCGATTTTCAGCATGTTTTGGGCCTGAATTTTGAAAATACTCTAACACGGAGTAGGCATGTAGAGATCGCTTCTGGGACCCCAAAATATCGAATTTTCGGGTGTTTAGGGCCAGAATTTGATATATAAACGGGTACAGAAGATGCATGCACATATCGACTTTTGGGCACCTAAAAGATCGATTTTCAGTATGTTTTTGGCCTGTATTTTGAAAATACTCTAACACGGAGTGGGCATGTACAGATACCTTCTGGGACCTCTAAATATCGAATTTTCGGGTGTTTTGGGACTGAATTTGAGATATCGATTTTTTGGCACCTAAAATGTCGATTTTTAGCATGTTTTTAGCCTATATTTTGAAAATATTCTAGCACTGTGTAGGCATGTACAGATTGCTTCTGGGACCCCAAAATATTGAATTTTCGGGTGTTTTGAGCCTGAATTTAAGATATAAACGGGTACTGAAAATGCATGCAAATATCGACTTTTGTGCACCTAAAAGATCGATTTTCAGTATGTTTTGAGCATGTATTTTGAAAATACTCTAACACGGAGTAGGCATGTACAGATACCTTCTGGTACCCCTAAATATCGAATTTTCGGGTGTTTTGGGACTGAATTTGAGATATCGACTTTTTGGCACCTAAAAGATCGATTTTTAGCATGTTTTTAGCCTATATTTTGAAAATATTCTAGCACTGTACAGATTGCTTCTGGGACCCCAAAATATTGAATTTTCGGGTGTTTTGAGCCTGAATTTGAGATATAAACGGGTACAGAAGATACATGCACATATTGACTTTGGGCACCAAAAATATCGATTTTCAGCATGTTTTGGGCCTGAATTTTGAAAATAGTCTAACACGGAGTAGGCATGTACAGATACCTTCTGGGACCTCTAAATATCGAAGTTTCGGGTGTTTTGGGACTGAATTTGAGATATCGATTTTTTGGCACCTAAAATGTCGATTTTTAGCATGTTTTTAGCCTATATTTTGAAAATATTCTAGCACTGTGTAGGCATGTACAGATTGCTTCTGGGACCCCAAAATATTGAATTTTCGGGTGTTTTCAGCCTGAATTTGAGATATAAACGGGTACAGAAGATATTGACTTTGGGCATCTAAAATATCGATTTTCAGCATGTTTTGGGCCAGTATTTTGAAAATACTCTAAAACTGAGTAGGCATGTATAGATTGCTTCTGGGACCCCAAAATATTGAATTTTCGGGTGTTTTGAGCCTGAATTTGAGATATAAACGGGTACTGAAGATGCATGCAAATATCGACTTTTGTGCACCTAAAAGATCGATTTTCAGTATGTTTTGAGCATGTATTTTGAAAATACTCTAACACGGAGTAGGCATGTACAGATCGCTTCTGGGACCCCTAAATATCGAATTTTCGGGTGTTTTGGGACTGAATTTGAGATATCGACTTTTTGGCACCTAAAAGATCGATTTTTAGCATGTTTTTAACCTATATTTTGAAAATATTCTAGCACTGTACAGACTGCTTCTGGGACCCCAAAATATTGAATTTTCGGGTGTTTTGAGCCTGAATTTGAGATATAAACGGGTACAGAAGATACATGCACATATTGACTTTGGGCACCAAAAATATCGATTTTCAGCATGTTTTGGGCCTGAATTTTGAAAATACTCTAACACGGAGTAGGCATGTAGAGATCGCTTCTGGGACCCCAAAATATCGAATTTTCGGGTGTTTAGGACCAGAATTTGATATATAAACGGGTACAGAAGATGCATGCACATATCGACTTTTGGGCACCTAAAAGATCGATTTTCAGTATGTTTTTGGCCTGTATTTTGAAAATACTCTAACACGGAGTGGGCATGTACAGATACCTTCTGGGACCTCTAAATATCGAATTTTCGGGTGTTTTGGGACTGAATTTGAGATATCGATTTTTTGGCACCTAAAATGTCGATTTTTAGCATGTTTTTAGCCTATATTTTGAAAATATTCTAGCACTGTGTAGGCATGTACAGATTGCTTCTGGGACCCCAAAATATTGAATTTTCGGGTGTTTTGAGCCTGAATTTAAGATATAAACGGGTACTGAAAATGCATGCAAATATCGACTTTTGTGCACCTAAAAGATCGATTTTCAGTATGTTTTGAGCATGTATTTTGAAAATACTCTAACACGGAGTAGGCATGTACAGATACCTTCTGGTACCCCTAAATATCGAATTTTCGGGTGTTTTGGGACTGAATTTGAGATATCGACTTTTTGGCACCTAAAAGATCGATTTTTAGCATGTTTTTAGCCTATATTTTGAAAATATTCTAGCACTGTACAGATTGCTTCTGGGACCCCAAAATATTGAATTTTCGGGTGTTTTGAGCCTGAATTTGAGATATAAACGGGTACAGAAGATACATGCACATATTGACTTTGGGCACCAAAAATATCGATTTTCAGCATGTTTTGGGCCTGAATTTTGAAAATAGTCTAACACGGAGTAGGCATGTACAGATACCTTCTGGGACCTCTAAATATCGAAGTTTCGGGTGTTTTGGGACTGAATTTGAGATATCGATTTTTTGGCACCTAAAATGTCGATTTTTAGCATGTTTTTAGCCTATATTTTGAAAATATTCTAGCACTGTGTAGGCATGTACAGATTGCTTCTGGGACCCCAAAATATTGAATTTTCGGGTGTTTTGAGCCTGAATTTGAGATATAAACGGGTACAGAAGATACATGCACATATTGACTTTGGGCATCTAAAATATCGATTTTTAGCATGTTTTTAGCCTATATTTTGAAAATACTCTAACACTGAGTAGGCATGTACAGATTGCTTCTGGGACCCCAAAATATTGAATTTTCGGGTGTTTTGAGCCTGAATTTGAGATATAAACGGGTACTGAAAATGCATGCAAATATCGACTTTTGTGCACCTAAAAGATCGATTTTCAGTATGTTTTGAGCATGTATTTTGAAAATACTCTAACACGGAGTAGGCATGTACAGATACCTTCTGGTACCCCTAAATATCGAATTTTCGGGTGTTTTGGGACTGAATTTGAGATATCGACTTTTTGGCACCTAAAAGATCGATTTTTAGCATGTTTTTAGCCTATATTTTGAAAATATTCTAGCACTGTACAGATTGCTTCTGGGACCCCAAAATATTGAATTTTCGGGTGTTTTGAGCCTGAATTTGAGATATAAACGGGTACTGAAGATGCATGCAAATATCGACTTTTGTGCACCTAAAAGATCGATTTTCAGTATGTTTTGAGCATGTATTTTTGAAAATATTCTAACACGGAGTAGGCATGTACAGATCGCTTCTGGGACCCCTAAATATCGAATTTTCGGGTGTTTTGGGACTGAATTTGAGATATCGACTTTTTGGCACCTAAAAGATCGATTTTTAGCATGTTTTTAGCCTATATTTTGAAAATATTCTAGCACTGTACAGATTGCTTCTGGGACCCCAAAATATTGAATTTCCGGGTGTTTTGAGCCTGAATTTCAAATATAAACGGGTACAGAAGATACATGCACATATTGACTTTGGGCACCAAAAATATCGATTTTCAGCATGTTTTGGGCCTGAATTTTGAAAATACTCTAACACGGAGTAGGCATGTACAGATCGCTTCTGGGACCCCAAAATATCGAATTTTCGGGTGTTTAGGGCCAGAATTTGAGATATAAACGGGTACAGAAGATGCATGCACATATCGACTTTTGGGCACCTAAAAGATCGATTTTCAGTATGTTTTTGGCCTGTATTTTGAAAATACTCTAACACGGAGTAGGCATGTACAGATACCTTCTGGGACCTCTAAATATCGAATTTTCGGGTGTTTTGGGACTGAATTTGAGATATCGACATATTGGCACCTAAAAGATCGATTTTTAGCATGTTTTTAGCCTATATTTTGAAAATATTCTAGCACTGTGTAGGCATGTACAGATTGCTTCTGGGACCCCAAAATATTGAATTTTCGGGTGTTTTGAGCCTGAATTTGAGATATAAACGGGTACAGAAGATACATGCACATATTGACTTTGGGCATCTAAAATATCGATTTTCAGCATGTTTTGGTACTGTATTTTGAAAATACTCTAACACTGAGTAGGCATGTACAGATCGCTTCTGGGACCCCTAAATATCGAATTTTAGGGTGTTTAGGGCCAGAATTTGAGATATAAACGGGTACTGAAGATGCATGCACTTATCGACTTTTGTGCACCTAAAAGATCGATTTTCAGTATGTTTTGAGCATGTATTTTGAAAATACTCTAACACGGAGTAGGCATGTACAGATCGCTTCTGGGACCCCTAAATATCGAATTTTCGGGTGTTTTGGGACTGAATTTGAGATATCGACTTTTTGGCACCTAAAAGATCGATTTTTAGCATGTTTTTAGCCTATAATTTGAAAATATTCTAGCACTGTACAGATTGCTTCTGTGACCCCAAAATATTGAATTTTCGGTGGTTTTGAGCCTGAATTTGAGATATAAACGGGTACAGAAGATACATGCACATATTGACTTTGGGCACCAAAAATATCGATTTTCAGCATGTTTTGGGCCTGAATTTTGAAAATACTCTAACACGGAGTAGGCATGTACAGATCGCTTCTGGGACCCCAAAATATCGAATTTTCGGGTGTTTAGGGCCAGAATTTGAGATATAAACGGGTACAGAAGATGCATGCACATATCGACTTTTGGGCACCTAAAAGATCGATTTACAGTATGTTTTTGGCCTGTATTTTGAAAATACTCTAACACGGAGTAGGCATGTACAGATCGCTTCTGGGAACCCTAAATATCGAATTTTCGGGTGTTTTGGGACTGAATTTGAGATATCGACTTTTTGGCACTTAAAAGATCGATTTTTAGCATGTTTTTAGCCTATATTTTGAAAATATTCTAGCACTGTACAGATTGCTTCTGGGACCCCAAAATATTGAATTTTCGGGTGTTTTGAGCCTGAATTTGAGATATAAACGGGTACAGAAGATACATGCACATATTGACTTTGGGCATCTAAAATATCGATTTTCAGCATGTTTTGGGCCTGTATTTTGAAAATACTCTAACACTGAGTAGGCATGTACAGATTGCTTCTGGGACCCCAAAATATTGAATTTTCGGGTGTTTTGAGCCTGAATTTGAGATATAAACGGGTACTGAAGATGCATGCACATATCGACTTTTGTGCACCTAAAAGATTGATTTTCAGTATGTTTTGAGCATGTATTTTGAAAATACTCTAACACGGAGTAGGCATGTACAGATCGCTTCTGGGACCCCTAAATATCGAATTTTCGGGTGTTTTGGGACTGAATTTGAGATATCGACTTTTTGGCACCTAAAAGATCGATTTTTAGCATGTTTTTAGCCTATATTTTGAAAATATTCTAACACTAAGTAGGCATGTACAGATTGCTTCTGGGACCCCAAAATATTGAATTTTCGGGTGTTTTGAGCCTGAATTTGAGATATAAACGGGTACAGAAGATAAATGCACATATTAACTTTGGGCACCAAAAATATCGATTTTCAGCATGTTTTGGGCCTGAATTTTCAAAATACTCTAACACGGAGTATGCATTTACAGATCGCTTCTGGGACCCCAAAATATCGAATTTTCGGGTGTTTAGGGCCAGAATTTGAGATATAAACGGGTACAGAAGATGCATGCACATATCGACTTTTGGGCACCTAAAAGATCGATTTTCAGTATGTTTTTGGCCTGTATTTTGAAAATACTCTAACACGGAGTAGGCATGTACAGATACCATCTGGGACCTCTAAATATCGAATTTTCGGGTGTTTTGGGACTGAATTTGAGATATCGATTTTTTGGCACCTAAAATGTCGATTTTTAGCATGTTTTTAGCCTATATTTTGAAAATATTCTAGCACTGTGTAGGCATGTACAGATTGCTTTTGGGACTCCAAAATATTGAATTTTCGGGTGTTTTGAGCCTGAATTTGAGATATAAACGGGTACTGAAGATGCATGCAAATATCGACTTTTGTGCACCTAAAAGATCGATTTTCAATATGTTTTGAGCATGTATTTTGAAAATACTCTAACACGGAGTAGGCATGTACAGATCGCTTCTGGGACCCCTAAATATCGAATTTTCGGGTGTTTTGGGACTGAATTTGAGATATCGACTTTTTGGCACCTAAAAGATCGATTTTTAGCATGTTTTTAGCCTATATTTTGAGAATATTCTAGCACTGTACAGATTGCTTCTGGGACCCCAAAATATTGAATTTTCGGGTGTTTTGAGCCTGAATTTGAGATATAAACGGGTACAGAAGATACATGCACATATTGACTTTGGGCACCAAAAATATCGTTTTTCAGCATGTTTTGGGCCTGAATTTTGAAAATACTCTAACACGGAGTAGGTATGTACAGATCGCTTCTGGGACCCCAAAATATCGAATTTTCGGGTGTTTAGGGCCAGAATTTGAGATATAAACGGGTACAGAAGATGCATGCACATATCGACTTTTGGGCACCTAAAAGATCGATTTTCAGTATGTTTTTGGCCTGTATTTTGAAAATACTCTAACACGGAGTAGGCATGTACAGATACCTTCTGGGACCTCTAAATATCGAATTTTCGGGTGTTTTGGGACTGAATTTGAGATATCGATTTTTTGGACCTAAAATGTCGATTTTTAGCATGTTTTTAGCCTATTTTTTGAAAATATTCTAGCACTGTGTAGGCATGTACAGATTGCTTCTGGGACCCCAAAATATTGAATTTTCGGGTGTTTTGAGCCTGAATTTGAGATATAAACGTGTACAGAAGATACATGCACATATTGACTTTGGGCATCTAAAATATCGATTTTCAGCATGTTTTGGGCCTGTATTTTGAAAATACTCTAACACTGAGTAGGCATGTACAGATTGCTTCTGGGACCCCAAAATATTGAATTTTCGGGTGTTTTTGAGCCGGAATTTGAGATATAAACGGGTACTGAAGATGCATGCACATATCGACTTTTGTGCACCTAAAAGATCGATTTTCAGTATGTTTTGAGCATGTATTTTGAAAATACCCTAACACGGAGTAGGCATGTACAGATCGCTTCTGGGACCCCTAAATATCGAATTTTCGGGTGTTTTGGGACTGAATTTGAGATATCGACTTTTTGGCACCTAAAAGATCGATTTTTAGCATGTTTTTAGCATATATTTTGAAAATATTCTAGCACTGAGTAGGCATGTACAGATTGCTTCTGGGACCCCAAAATATTGAATTTTCGGGTGTTTTCAGCCTGAATTTGAGATATAAACGGGTACAGAAGATACATGCACATATTGACTTTGGGCACCAAAAATATCGATTTTCAGCATGTTTTGGGCCTGAATTTTGAAAATACTCTAACACGGAGTAGGCATGTACAGATCGCTTCTGGGACCCCAAAATATCGAATTTTCGGGTGTTTAGGGCCAGAATTTGAGATATAAACGGGTACAGAAGATGCATGCACATATCGACTTTTGGGCACCTAAAAGATCGATTTTCAGTATGTTTTTGACCAGTATTTTGAAAATACTCTAACACAGAGTAGGCATGTACAGATACCATCTGGGACCTCTAAATATAGAATTTTCGGGTGTTTTGGGACTGAATTTGAGATATCGATTTTTTGACACCTAAAATGTCGATTTTTAGCATGTTTTTAGCCTATATTTTGAAAATATTCTAGCACTGTGTAGGCATGTACAGATTGCTTCTGGGACCCCAAAATATTGAATTTTCGGGTGTTTTGAGCCTGAATTTGAGATATAAACGGGTACTGAAGATGCATGCAAATATCGACTTTTGTGCACCTAAAGGATCGATTTTCAGTATGTTTTGAGCATGTATTTTGAAAATACTCTAACACGGAGTAGGCATGTACAGATCGCTTCTGGGACCCCTAAATATCGAATTTTCGGGTGTTTTGGGACTGAATTTGAGATATCGACTTTTTTTCACCTAAAAGATCGATTTTTAGCATGTTTTTAGCGTATAATTTGAAAATATTCTAGCACTGTACAGATTGCTTCTGGGACCCCAAAATATTGAATTTTCGGGTGTTTTGAGCCTGAATTTGAGATATAAACGGGTACAGAAGATACATGCACATATTGACTTTGGGCACCAAAAATATCGATTTTCAGCATGTTTTGGGCCTGAATTTTGAAAATACTCTAACACGGAGTAGGCATATACAGATCGCTTCTGGGACCCCAAAATATCGAATTTTCGGGTGTTTAGGGCCAGAATTTGAGATATAAACGGGTACAGAAGATGCTTGCACATATCGACTTTTGGGCACCTAAAAGATCGATTTTCAGTATGTTTTTGGCCTGTATTTTGAAAATACTCTAACACGGAGTAGGCATGTACAGATCGCTTCTGGGACCCCTAAATATCGAATTTTCGGGTGTTTTGGGACTGAATTTGAGATATCGACTTTTTGGCACTTAAAAGATCGATTTTTAGCATGTTTTTAGCCTATATTTTGAAAATATTCTAGCACTGTACAGATTGCTTCTGGGATCCCAAAATATTGAATTTTCGGGTGTTTTGAGCCTGAATTTGAGATATAAACAGGTACAGAAGATTCATGCACATATTGACTTTGGGCATCTAAAATACCGATTTTCAGCATGTTTTGGGCCTGTATTTTGAAAATACTCTAACACTGAGTAGGCATGTACAGATTGCTTCTGGGACCCCAAAATATTGAATTTTCGGGTGTTTTGAGCCTGAATTTGAGATATAAACGGGTACTGAAGATACATGCACATATCGACTTTTGTGCACCTAAAAGATCGATTTTCAGTATGTTTTGAGCATGTATTTTGAAAATACTCTAACACGGAGTAGGCATGTACAGATCGCTTCTGGGACCCCTAAATATCGAATTTTCGGGTGTTTTGGGACGGAATTTGAGATATCGACTTTTGGCACCTAAAAGATCGATTTTTAGCATGTTTTTAGCCTTTATTTTGAAAATATTCTAGCACTGAGTAGGCATGTACAGATTGCTTCTGGGACCCCAAAATATTGAATTTTCGGGTGTTTTGAGCCTGAATTTGAGATATAAACGGGTACAGAAGATAAATGCACATATTAACTTTGGGCACCAAAAATATCGATTTTCAGCATGTTTTGGGCCTGAATTTTCAAAATACTCTAACACGGAGTATGCATTTACAGATCGCTTCTGGGACCCCAAAATATCGAATTTTCGGGTGTTTAGGGCCAGAATTTGAGATATAAACGGGTACAGAAGATGCATGCACATATCGACTTTTGGGCACCTAAAAGATCGAATTTCAGTATGTTTTTGGCCTGTATTTTGAAAATACTCTAACACGGAGTAGGCATGTACAGATCGCTTCTGGGGCCCCTAAATATCGAATTTTCGGGTGTTTTGGGACTGAATTTGAGATATCGATTTTTTGGCACCTAAAATGTCGATTTTTAGCATGTTTTTAGCCTATATTTTGAAAATATTCTAGCACTGCGTAGGCATGTACAGATTGCTTCTGGGACCCCAAAATATTGAATTTTCGGGTGTTTTGAACCTGAATTTGAGATATAAACGGGTACTGAAGATGCATGCAAATATCGACTTTTGTGCACCTAAAAGATCGATTTTCAGTATGTTTTGAGCATGTATTTTGAAAATACTCTAACACGGAGTAGGCATGTACAGATCGCTTCTGGGACCCCTAAATATCGAATTTTCGGGTGTTTTGGGACGGAATTTGAGATATCGACTTTTGGCACCTAAAAGATCGATTTTTAGCATGTTTTTAGCCTTTATTTTGAAAATATTCTAGCACTGAGTAGGCATGTACAGATTGCTTCTGGGACCCCAAAATATTGAATTTTCGGGTGTTTTGAGCCTGAATTTGAGATATAAACGGGTACAGAAGATAAATGCACATATTAACTTTGGGCACCAAAAATATCGATTTTCAGCATGTTTTGGGCCTGAATTTTCAAAATACTCTAACACGGAGTATGCATTTACAGATCGCTTCTGGGACCCCAAAATATCGAATTTTCGGGTGTTTAGGGCCAGAATTTGAGATATAAACGGGTACAGAAGATGCATGCACATATCGACTTTTGGGCACCTAAAAGATCGAATTTCAGTATGTTTTTGGCCTGTATTTTGAAAATACTCTAACACGGAGTAGGCATGTACAGATCGCTTCTGGGGCCCCTAAATATCGAATTTTCGGGTGTTTTGGGACTGAATTTGAGATATCGATTTTTTGGCACCTAAAATGTCGATTTTTAGCATGTTTTTAGCCTATATTTTGAAAATATTCTAGCACTGCGTAGGCATGTACAGATTGCTTCTGGGACCCCAAAATATTGAATTTTCGGGTGTTTTGAACCTGAATTTGAGATATAAACGGGTACTGAAGATGCATGCAAATATCGACTTTTGTGCACCTAAAAGATCGATTTTCAGTATGTTTTGAGCATGTATTTTGAAAATACTCTAACACGGAGTAGGCATGTACAGATCGCTTCTGGGACCCCTAAATATCGAATTTTCGGGTGTTTTGGGACTGAATTTGAGATATCGACTTTTTGGCACCTAAAAGATCGATTTTTAGCATGTTTTTAGCCTATATTGTGAGAATATTCTAGCACTGTACAGATTGCTTGTGGGACCCCAAAATATTGAATTTTCGGGTGTTTTGAGCCTGAATTTGAGATATAAACGGGTACAGAAGATACATGCACATATTGACTTTGGGCACCAAAAATATCGATTTTCAGCATGTTTTGGGCCTGAATTTTGAAGATACTCTAACACGGAGTAGGCATGTACAGATCGCTTCTGGGACCCCAAAATATCGAATTTTCGGGTGTTTAGGGCCAGAATTTGAGATATAAACGGGTACAGAAGATGCATGCACATATCGACTTTTGGGCACCTAAAAGATCGATTTTCAGTATGTTTTTGGCCTGTATTTTGAAAATACTCTAACACGGAGTAGGCATGTACAGATACCTTCTGGGACCTCTAAATATCGAATTTTCTGGTGTTTTGGGACTGAATTTGATATATCGATTTTTTGGCACCTAAAATGTCGATTTTTAGCATGTTTTTAGCCTATATTTTGAAAATATTCTAGCACTGTGTAGGCATGTACAGATTGCTTCTGGGACCCCAAAATATTGAATTTTCGGGTGTTTTGAGCCTGAATTTGAGATATAAACGTGTACAGAAGATACATGCACATATTGACTTTGGGCATCTAAAATATCGATTTTCAGCATGTTTTCGGCCTGTATTTTGAAAATACTCTAACACTGAGTAGGCATGTACAGATTGCTTCTGGGACCCCAAAATATTGAATTTTCGGGTGTTTTGAGCCGGAATTTGAGATATAAACGGGTACTGAAGATGCATGCACATATCGACTTTTGTGCACCTAAAAGATCGATTTTCAGTATGTTTTGAGCATGTATTTTGAAAATACTCTAACACGGAGTAGGCATGTACAGATCGCTTCTGGGACCCCTAAATATCGAATTTTCGGGTGTTTTGGGACTGAATTTGAGATATCGACTTTTTGGCACCTAAAAGATCGATTTTTAGCATGTTTTTAGCCTATATTTTGAAAATATTCTAGCACTGAGTAGGCATGTACAGATTGCTTCTGGGACCCCAAAATATTGAATTTTCGGGTGTTTTGAGCCTGAATTTGAGATATAAACGGGTACAGAAGATACATGCACATATTGACTTTGGGCACCAAAAATATCGATTTTCAGCATGTTTTGGGCCTGAATTTTGAAAATACTCTAACACGGAGTAGGCATGTACAGATCGCTTCTGGGACCCCAAAATATCGAATTTTCGGGTGTTTAGGGCCAGAATTTGAGATATAAACGGGTACAGAAGATGCATGCACATATCGACTTTTGTGCACCTAAAAGATCGATTTTCAGTATGTTTTTGGCCTGTATTTTGAAAATACTCTAACACGGAGTAGGCATGTACAGATACCTTCTGGGACCTCTAAATATCGAATTTTCGGGTGTTTTGGGACTGAATTTGAGATATCGACTTTTTGGCACCTAAAATGTCGATTTTTAGCATGTTTTTAGCCTATATTTTGAAAATATTCTAGCACTGTGTAGGCATGTACAGATTGCTTCTGGGACCCCAAAATATTGAATTTTCGGGTGTTTTGAGCCTGAATTTGAGATATAAACGGGTACAGAAGATACATGCACATATTGACTTTGGGCATCTAAAATATCGATTTTCAGCATGTTTTGGGCCTGTATTTTGAAAATACTCTAACACTGAGTAGGCATGTACAGATTGCTTCTGGGACCCCAAAATATTGAATTTTCGGGTGTTTTGAGCCTGAATTTGAGATATAAAAGGGTACTGAAGATGCATGCACATATCGACTTTTGTGCACCTAAAAGATCGATTTTCAGTATGTTTTGAGCATGTATTTTGAAAAAACTCTAACACGGAGTAGGCATGTACAGATCGCTTCTGGGACCCCTAAATATCGAATTTTCGGGTGTTTTGGGACTGAATTTGAGATATCGAGTTTTTGGCACCTAAAAGATCTATTTTTAGCATGTTTTTAGCCTATATTTTGAAAATATTCTAGCACTGTACAGATTGCTTCTGGGACCCCAAAATATTGAATTTTCGGGTGTTTTGAGCCTGAATTTGAGATATAAACGGGTACAGAAGATACATGCACATATTGACTTTGAGCATCTAAAATATCGATTTTCAGCATGTTTTGGGCCTGTATTTTGAAAATACTCTAACACTGAGTAGGCATGTACAGATTGCTTCTGGGACCCTAAAATATTGAATTTTCGGGTGTTTTGAGCCTGAATTTGAGATATAAACGGGTACAGAAGATGCATGCACATATCGACTTTTGGGCACCTAAAAGATTGATTTTCAGTATGTTTTTGGCCTGTATTTTGAAAATACTCTAACACGGAGTAGGCATGTACAGATACCTTCTGGGACCTCTAAATATCGAATTTTCGGGTGTTATGGGACTGAATTTGAGATATCGATTTTTCGGCACCTATAATATCGATTTTTAGCATGTTTTTAGCCTATATTTTGAAAATATTCTAGCACTGTGTAGGCATGTACAGATTGCTTCTGGGACCCCAAAATATTGAATTTTCGGGTGTTTTGAGCCTAAATTTGAGATATAAACGGGTACAGAAGATACATGCACATATTGACTTTTGTGCATCTAAAAGATCGATTTTCAGTATGTTTTTGGCCTGTATTCTGAAAATACTCTAACACGGAGTAGGAATGTACAGATCGCTTCTGGGACCCCTAAATATCGAATTTTCGGGTGTTTTGGGACTGAATTTGAGATATCGACTTTTTGGCACCTAAAAGATCGATTTTTAGCATGTTTTTAGCGTATAATTTGAAAATATTCTAGCACTGTACAGATTGCTTCTGGGACCCCAAAATATTGAATTTTCGGGTGTTTTGAGCCTGAATTTGAGATATAAACGGGTACAGAAGATACATGCACATATTGACTTTGGGCACCAAAAATATCGATTTTCAGCATGTTTTGGGCCTGAATTTTGAAAATACTCTAACACGGAGTAGGCATATACAGATCGCTTCTGGGACCCCAAAATATCGAATTTTCGGGTGTTTAGGGCCAGAATTTGAGATATAAACGGGTACAGAAGATGCTTGCACATATCGACTTTTGGGCACCTAAAAGATCGATTTTCAGTATGTTTTTGGCCTGTATTTTGAAAATACTCTAACACGGAGTAGGCATGTACAGATCGCTTCTGGGACCCCTAAATATCGAATTTTCGGGTGTTTTGGGACTGAATTTGAGATATCGACTTTTTGGCACTTAAAAGATCGATTTTTAGCATGTTTTTAGCCTATATTTTGAAAATATTCTAGCACTGTACAGATTGCTTCTGGGATCCCAAAATATTGAATTTTCGGGTGTTTTGAGCCTGAATTTGAGATATAAACAGGTACAGAAGATTCATGCACATATTGACTTTGGGCATCTAAAATACCGATTTTCAGCATGTTTTGGGCCTGTATTTTGAAAATACTCTAACACTGAGTAGGCATGTACAGATTGCTTCTGGGACCCCAAAATATTGAATTTTCGGGTGTTTTGAGCCTGAATTTGAGATATAAACGGGTACTGAAGATACATGCACATATCGACTTTTGTGCACCTAAAAGATCGATTTTAAGTATGTTTTGAGCATGTATTTTGAAAATACTCTAACACGGAGTAGGCATGTACAGATCGCTTCTGGGACCCCTAAATATCGAATTTTCGGGTGTTTTGGGACGGAATTTGAGATATCGACTTTTGGCACCTAAAAGATCGATTTTTAGCATGTTTTTAGCCTTTATTTTGAAAATATTCTAGCACTGAGTAGGCATGTACAGATTGCTTCTGGGACCCCAAAATATTGAATTTTCGGGTGTTTTGAGCCTGAATTTGAGATATAAACGGGTACAGAAGATAAATGCACATATTAACTTTGGGCACCAAAAATATCGATTTTCAGCATGTTTTGGGCCTGAATTTTCAAAATACTCTAACACGGAGTATGCATTTACAGATCGCTTCTGGGACCCCAAAATATCGAATTTTCGGGTGTTTAGGGCCAGAATTTGAGATATAAACGGGTACAGAAGATGCATGCACATATCGACTTTTGGGCACCTAAAAGATCGAATTTCAGTATGTTTTTGGCCTGTATTTTGAAAATACTCTAACACGGAGTAGGCATGTACAGATCGCTTCTGGGGCCCCTAAATATCGAATTTTCGGGTGTTTTGGGACTGAATTTGAGATATCGATTTTTTGGCACCTAAAATGTCGATTTTTAGCATGTTTTTAGCCTATATTTTGAAAATATTCTAGCACTGCGTAGGCATGTACAGATTGCTTCTGGGACCCCAAAATATTGAATTTTCGGGTGTTTTGAACCTGAATTTGAGATATAAACGGGTACTGAAGATGCATGCAAATATCGACTTTTGTGCACCTAAAAGATCGATTTTCAGTATGTTTTGAGCATGTATTTTGAAAATACTCTAACACGGAGTAGGCATGTACAGATCGCTTCTGGGACCCCTAAATATCGAATTTTCGGGTGTTTTGGGACTGAATTTGAGATATCGACTTTTTGGCACCTAAAAGATCGATTTTTAGCATGTTTTTAGCCTATATTGTGAGAATATTCTAGCACTGTACAGATTGCTTGTGGGACCCCAAAATATTGAATTTTCGGGTGTTTTGAGCCTGAATTTGAGATATAAACGGGTACAGAAGATACATGCACATATTGACTTTGGGCACCAAAAATATCGATTTTCAGCATGTTTTGGGCCTGAATTTTGAAGATACTCTAACACGGAGTAGGCATGTACAGATCGCTTCTGGGACCCCAAAATATCGAATTTTCGGGTGTTTAGGGCCAGAATTTGAGATATAAACGGGTACAGAAGATGCATGCACATATCGACTTTTGGGCACCTAAAAGATCGATTTTCAGTATGTTTTTGGCCTGTATTTTGAAAATACTCTAACACGGAGTAGGCATGTACAGATACCTTCTGGGACCTCTAAATATCGAATTTTCTGGTGTTTTGGGACTGAATTTGATATATCGATTTTTTGGCACCTAAAATGTCGATTTTTAGCATGTTTTTAGCCTATATTTTGAAAATATTCTAGCACTGTGTAGGCATGTACAGATTGCTTCTGGGACCCCAAAATATTGAATTTTCGGGTGTTTTGAGCCTGAATTTGAGATATAAACGTGTACAGAAGATACATGCACATATTGACTTTGGGCATCTAAAATATCGATTTTCAGCATGTTTTCGGCCTGTATTTTGAAAATACTCTAACACTGAGTAGGCATGTACAGATTGCTTCTGGGACCCCAAAATATTGAATTTTCGGGTGTTTTGAGCCGGAATTTGAGATATAAACGGGTACTGAAGATGCATGCACATATCGACTTTTGTGCACCTAAAAGATCGATTTTCAGTATGTTTTGAGCATGTATTTTGAAAATACTCTAACACGGAGTAGGCATGTACAGATCGCTTCTGGGACCCCTAAATATCGAATTTTCGGGTGTTTTGGGACTGAATTTGAGATATCGACTTTTTGGCACCTAAAAGATCGATTTTTAGCATGTTTTTAGCCTATATTTTGAAAATATTCTAGCACTGAGTAGGCATGTACAGATTGCTTCTGGGACCCCAAAATATTGAATTTTCGGGTGTTTTGAGCCTGAATTTGAGATATAAACGGGTACAGAAGATACATGCACATATTGACTTTGGGCACCAAAAATATCGATTTTCAGCATGTTTTGGGCCTGAATTTTGAAAATACTCTAACACGGAGTAGGCATGTACAGATCGCTTCTGGGACCCCAAAATATCGAATTTTCGGGTGTTTAGGGCCAGAATTTGAGATATAAACGGGTACAGAAGATGCATGCACATATCGACTTTTGGGCACCTAAAAGATCGATTTACAGTATGTTTTTGGCCTGTATTTTGAAAATACTCTAACACGGAGTAGGCATGTACAGATCGCTTCTGGGAACCCTAAATATCGAATTTTCGGGTGTTTTGGGACTGAATTTGAGATATCGACTTTTTGGCACTTAAAAGATCGATTTTTAGCATGTTTTTAGCCTATATTTTGAAAATATTCTAGCACTGTACAGATTGCTTCTGGGACCCCAAAATATTGAATTTTCGGGTGTTTTGAGCCTGAATTTGAGATATAAACGGGTACAGAAGATACATGCACATATTGACTTTGGGCATCTAAAATATCGATTTTCAGCATGTTTTGGGCCTGTATTTTGAAAATACTCTAACACTGAGTAGGCATGTACAGATTGCTTCTGGGACCCCAAAATATTGAATTTTCGGGTGTTTTGAGCCTGAATTTGAGATATAAACGGGTACTGAAGATGCATGCACATATCGACTTTTGTGCACCTAAAAGATTGATTTTCAGTATGTTTTGAGCATGTATTTTGAAAATACTCTAACACGGAGTAGGCATGTACAGATCGCTTCTGGGACCCCTAAATATCGAATTTTCGGGTGTTTTGGGACTGAATTTGAGATATCGACTTTTTGGCACCTAAAAGATCGATTTTTAGCATGTTTTTAGCCTATATTTTGAAAATATTCTAGCACTAAGTAGGCATGTACAGATTGCTTCTGGGACCCCAAAATATTGAATTTTCGGGTGTTTTGAGCCTGAATTTGAGATATAAACGGGTACAGAAGATAAATGCACATATTAACTTTGGGCACCAAAAATATCGATTTTCAGCATGTTTTGGGCCTGAATTTTCAAAATACTCTAACACGGAGTATGCATTTACAGATCGCTTCTGGGACCCCAAAATATCGAATTTTCGGGTGTTTAGGGCCAGAATTTGAGATATAAACGGGTACAGAAGATGCATGCACATATCGACTTTTGGGCACCTAAAAGATCGATTTTCAGTATGTTTTTGGCCTGTATTTTGAAAATACTCTAACACGGAGTAGGCATGTACAGATACCATCTGGGACCTCTAAATATCGAATTTTCGGGTGCTTTGGGACTGAATTTGAGATATCGATTTTTTGGCACCTAAAATGTCGATTTTTAGCATGTTTTTAGCCTATATTTTGAAAATATTCTAGCACTGTGTAGGCATGTACAGATTGCTTTTGGGACTCCAAAATATTGAATTTTCGGGTGTTTTGAGCCTGAATTTGAGATATAAACGGGTACTGAAGATGCATGCAAATATCGACTTTTGTGCACCTAAAAGATCGATTTTCAATATGTTTTGAGCATGTATTTTGAAAATACTCTAACACGGAGTAGGCATGTACAGATCGCTTCTGGGACCCCTAAATATCGAATTTTCGGGTGTTTTGGGACTGAATTTGAGATATCGACTTTTTGGCACCTAAAAGATCGATTTTTAGCATGTTTTTAGCCTATATTTTGAGAATATTCTAGCACTGTACAGATTGCTTCTGGGACCCCAAAATATTGAATTTTCGGGTGTTTTGAGCCTGAATTTGAGATATAAACGGGTACAGAAGATACATGCACATATTGACTTTGGGCACCAAAAATATCGTTTTTCAGCATGTTTTGGGCCTGAATTTTGAAAATACTCTAACACGGAGTAGGTATGTACAGATCGCTTCTGGGACCCCAAAATATCGAATTTTCGGGTGTTTAGGGCCAGAATTTGAGATATAAACGGGTACAGAAGATGCATGCACATATCGACTTTTGGGCACCTAAAAGATCGATTTTCAGTATGTTTTTGGCCTGTATTTTGAAAATACTCTAACACGGAGTAGGCATGTACAGATACCTTCTGGGACCTCTAAATATCGAATTTTCGGGTGTTTTGGGACTGAATTTGAGATATCGATTTTTTGGACCTAAAATGTCGATTTTTAGCATGTTTTTAGCCTATTTTTTGAAAATATTCTAGCACTGTGTAGGCATGTACAGATTGCTTCTGGGACCCCAAAATATTGAATTTTCGGGTGTTTTGAGCATGAATTTGAGATATAAACGTGTACAGAAGATACATGCACATATTGACTTTGGGCATCTAAAATATCGATTTTCAGCATGTTTTGGGCCTGTATTTTGAAAATACTCTAACACTGAGTAGGCATGTACAGATTGCTTCTGGGACCCCAAAATATTGAATTTTCGGGTGTTTTTGAGCCGGAATTTGAGATATAAACGGGTACGGAAGATGCATGCACATATCGACTTTTGTGCACCTAAAAGATCGATTTTCAGTATGTTTTGAGCATGTATTTTGAAAATACCCTAACACGGAGTAGGCATGTACAGATCGCTTCTGGGACCCCTAAATATCGAATTTTCGGGTGTTTTGGGACTGAATTTGAGATATCGACTTTTTGGCACCTAAAAGATCGATTTTTAGCATGTTTTTAGCATATATTTTGAAAATATTCTAGCACTGAGTAGGCATGTACAGATTGCTTCTGGGACCCCAAAATATTGAATTTTCGGGTGTTTTCAGCCTGAATTTGAGATATAAACGGGTACAGAAGATACATGCACATATTGACTTTGGGCACCAAAAATATCGATTTTCAGCATGTTTTGGGCCTGAATTTTGAAAATACTCTAACACGGAGTAGGCATGTACAGATCGCTTCTGGGACCCCAAAATATCGAATTTTCGGGTGTTTAGGGCCAGAATTTGAGATATAAACGGGTACAGAAGATGCATGCACATATCGACTTTTGGGCACCTAAAAGATCGATTTTCAGTATGTTTTTGACCAGTATTTTGAAAATACTCTAACACAGAGTAGGCATGTACAGATACCATCTGGGACCTCTAAATATAGAATTTTCGGGTGTTTTGGGACTGAATTTGAGATATCGATTTTTTGACACCTAAAATGTCGATTTTTAGCATGTTTTTAGCCTATATTTTGAAAATATTCTAGCACTGTGTAGGCATGTACAGATTGCTTCTGGGACCCCAAAATATTGAATTTTCGGGTGTTTTGAGCCTGAATTTGAGATATAAACGGGTACTGAAGATGCATGCAAATATCGACTTTTGTGCACCTAAAGGATCGATTTTCAGTATGTTTTGAGCATGTATTTTGAAAATACTCTAACACGGAGTAGGCATGTACAGATCGCTTCTGGGACCCCTAAATATCGAATTTTCGGGTGTTTTGGGACTGAATTTGAGATATCGACTTTTTTTCACCTAAAAGATCGATTTTTAGCATGTTTTTAGCGTATAATTTGAAAATATTCTAGCACTGTACAGATTGCTTCTGGGACCCCAAAATATTGAATTTTCGGGTGTTTTGAGCCTGAATTTGAGATATAAACGGGTACAGAAGATACATGCACATATTGACTTTGGGCACCAAAAATATCGATTTTCAGCATGTTTTGGGCCTGAATTTTGAAAATACTCTAACACGGAGTAGGCATATACAGATCGCTTCTGGGACCCCAAAATATCGAATTTTCGGGTGTTTAGGGCCAGAATTTGAGATATAAACGGGTACAGAAGATGCTTGCACATATCGACTTTTGGGCACCTAAAAGATCGATTTTCAGTATGTTTTTGGCCTGTATTTTGAAAATACTCTAACACGGAGTAGGCATTTACAGATCGCTTCTGGGACCCCTAAATATCGAATTTTCGGGTGTTTTGGGACTGAATTTGAGATATCGACTTTTTGGCACTTAAAAGATCGATTTTTAGCATGTTTTTAGCCTATATTTTGAAAATATTCTAGCACTGTACAGATTGCTTCTGGGATCCCAAAATATTGAATTTTCGGGTGTTTTGAGCCTGAATTTGAGATATAAACAGGTACAGAAGATTCATGCACATATTGACTTTGGGCATCTAAAATACCGATTTTCAGCATGTTTTGGGCCTGTATTTTGAAAATACTCTAACACTGAGTAGGCATGTACAGATTGCTTCTGGGACCCCAAAATATTGAATTTTCGGGTGTTTTGAGCCTGAATTTGAGATATAAACGGGTACTGAAGATACATGCACATATCGACTTTTGTGCACCTAAAAGATCGATTTTCAGTATGTTTTGAGCATGTATTTTGAAAATACTCTAACACGGAGTAGGCATGTACAGATCGCTTCTGGGACCCCTAAATATCGAATTTTCGGGTGTTTTGGGACGGAATTTGAGATATCGACTTTTGGCACCTAAAAGATCGATTTTTAGCATGTTTTTAGCCTTTATTTTGAAAATATTCTAGCACTGAGTAGGCATGTACAGATTGCTTCTGGGACCCCAAAATATTGAATTTTCGGGTGTTTTGAGCCTGAATTTGAGATATAAACGGGTACAGAAGATAAATGCACATATTAACTTTGGGCACCAAAAATATCGATTTTCAGCATGTTTTGGGCCTGAATTTTCAAAATACTCTAACACGGAGTATGCATTTACAGATCGCTTCTGGGACCCCAAAATATCGAATTTTCGGGTGTTTAGGGCCAGAATTTGAGATATAAACGGGTACAGAAGATGCATGCACATATCGACTTTTGGGCACCTAAAAGATCGAATTTCAGTATGTTTTTGGCCTGTATTTTGAAAATACTCTAACACGGAGTAGGCATGTACAGATCGCTTCTGGGGCCCCTAAATATCGAATTTTCGGGTGTTTTGGGACTGAATTTGAGATATCGATTTTTTGGCACCTAAAATGTCGATTTTTAGCATGTTTTTAGCCTATATTTTGAAAATATTCTAGCACTGTGTAGGCATGTACAGATTGCTTCTGGGACCCCAAAATATTGAATTTTCGGGTGTTTTGAACCTGAATTTGAGATATAAACGGGTACTGAAGATGCATGCAAATATCGACTTTTGTGCACCTAAAAGATCGATTTTCAGTATGTTTTGAGCATGTATTTTGAAAATACTCTAACACGGAGTAGGCATGTACAGATCGCTTCTGGGACCCCTAAATATCGAATTTTCGGGTGTTTTGGGACTGAATTTGAGATATCGACTTTTTGGCACCTAAAAGATCGATTTTTAGCATGTTTTTAGCCTATATTGTGAGAATATTCTAGCACTGTACAGATTGCTTGTGGGACCCCAAAATATTGAATTTTCGGGTGTTTTGAGCCTGAATTTGAGATATAAACGGGTACAGAAGATACATGCACATATTGACTTTGGGCACCAAAAATATCGATTTTCAGCATGTTTTGGGCCTGAATTTTGAAGATACTCTAACACGGAGTAGGCATGTACAGATCGCTTCTGGGACCCCAAAATATCGAATTTTCGGGTGTTTAGGGCCAGAATTTGAGATATAAACGGGTACAGAAGATGCATGCACATATCGACTTTTGGGCACCTAAAAGATCGATTTTCAGTATGTTTTTGGCCTGTATTTTGAAAATACTCTAACACGGAGTAGGCATGTACAGATACCTTCTGGGACCTCTAAATATCGAATTTTCTGGTGTTTTGGGACTGAATTTGATATATCGATTTTTTGGCACCTAAAATGTCGATTTTTAGCATGTTTTTAGCCTATATTTTGAAAATATTCTAGCACTGTGTAGGCATGTACAGATTGCTTCTGGGACCCCAAAATATTGAATTTTCGGGTGTTTTGAGCCTGAATTTGAGATATAAACGTGTACAGAAGATACATGCACATATTGACTTTGGGCATCTAAAATATCGATTTTCAGCATGTTTTCGGCCTGTATTTTGAAAATACTCTAACACTGAGTAGGCATGTACAGATTGCTTCTGGGACCCCAAAATATTGAATTTTCGGGTGTTTTGAGCCGGAATTTGAGATATAAACGGGTACTGAAGATGCATGCACATATCGACTTTTGTGCACCTAAAAGATCGATTTTCAGTATGTTTTGAGCATGTATTTTGAAAATACTCTAACACGGAGTAGGCATGTACAGATCGCTTCTGGGACCCCTAAATATCGAATTTTCGGGTGTTTTGGGACTGAATTTGAGATATCGACTTTTTGGCACCTAAAAGATCGATTTTTAGCATGTTTTTAGCCTATATTTTGAAAATATTCTAGCACTGAGTAGGCATGTACAGATTGCTTCTGGGACCCCAAAATATTGAATTTTCGGGTGTTTTGAGCCTGAATTTGAGATATAAACGGGTACAGAAGATACATGCACATATTGACTTTGGGCACCAAAAATATCGATTTTCAGCATGTTTTGGGCCTGAATTTTGAAAATACTCTAACACGGAGTAGGCATGTACAGATCGCTTCTGGGACCCCAAAATATCGAATTTTCGGGTGTTTAGGGCCAGAATTTGAGATATAAACGGGTACAGAAGATGCATGCACATATCGACTTTTGTGCACCTAAAAGATCGATTTTCAGTATGTTTTTGGCCTGTATTTTGAAAATACTCTAACACGGAGTAGGCATGTACAGATACCTTCTGGGACCTCTAAATATCGAATTTTCGGGTGTTTTGGGACTGAATTTGAGATATCGACTTTTTGGCACCTAAAATGTCGATTTTTAGCATGTTTTTAGCCTATATTTTGAAAATATTCTAGCACTGTGTAGGCATGTACAGATTGCTTCTGGGACCCCAAAATATTGAATTTTCGGGTGTTTTGAGCCTGAATTTGAGATATAAACGGGTACAGAAGATACATGCACATATTGACTTTGGGCATCTAAAATATCGATTTTCAGCATGTTTTGGGCCTGTATTTTGAAAATACTCTAACACTGAGTAGGCATGTACAGATTGCTTCTGGGACCCCAAAATATTGAATTTTCGGGTGTTTTGAGCCTGAATTTGAGATATAAAAGGGTACTGAAGATGCATGCACATATCGACTTTTGTGCACCTAAAAGATCGATTTTCAGTATGTTTTGAGCATGTATTTTGAAAAAACTCTAACACGGAGTAGGCATGTACAGATCGCTTCTGGGACCCCTAAATATCGAATTTTCGGGTGTTTTGGGACTGAATTTGAGATATCGAGTTTTTGGCACCTAAAAGATCGATTTTTAGCATGTTTTTAGCCTATATTTTGAAAATATTCTAGCACTGTACAGATTGCTTCTGGGACCCCAAAATATTGAATTTTCGGGTGTTTTGAGCCTGAATTTGAGATATAAACGGGTACAGAAGATACATGCACATATTGACTTTGAGCATCTAAAATATCGATTTTCAGCATGTTTTGGGCCTGTATTTTGAAAATACTCTAACACTGAGTAGGCATGTACAGATTGCTTCTGGGACCCTAAAATATTGAATTTTCGGGTGTTTTGAGCCTGAATTTGAGATATAAACGGGTACAGAAGATGCATGCACATATCGACTTTTGGGCACCTAAAAGATTGATTTTCAGTATGTTTTTGGCCTGTATTTTGAAAATACTCTAACACGGAGTAGGCATGTACAGATACCTTCTGGGACCTCTAAATATCGAATTTTCGGGTGTTATGGGACTGAATTTGAGATATCGATTTTTCGGCACCTATAATATCGATTTTTAGCATGTTTTTAGCCTATATTTTGAAAATATTCTAGCACTGTGTAGGCATGTACAGATTGCTTCTGGGACCCCAAAATATTGAATTTTCGGGTGTTTTGAGCCTGAATTTGAGATATAAACGGGTACAGAAGATACATGCACATATTGACTTTTGTGCATCTAAAAGATCGATTTTCAGTATGTTTTTGGCCTGTATTTTGAAAATACTCTAACACGGAGTAGGCATGTACAGATCGCTTCTGGGTTCCCTAAATATCGAATTTTCGGGTGTTTTGGGACTGAATTTGAGATATCGACTTTTTGGCACCTAAAAGATCGATTTTTAGCATGTTTTTAGCCTATATTTTGAAAATATTCTAGCACTGTACAGATTGCTTCTGGGACCCCAAAATATTGAATTTTCGGGTGTTTTGAGCCTGAATTTGAGATATAAACGGGTACAGAAGATACATGCACGTATTGACTTTGGGCACCAAAAATATCGATTTTCAGCATGTTTTGGGCCTGAATTTTGAAAATACTTTAACACGGAGTAGGCATGTACAGATCGCTTCTGGGACCCCAAAATATCGTATTTTCGGGTGTTTAGGGCCAGAATTTGAGATATAAACGTGTACAGAAGATGCATGCACATATCGACTTTTGGGCACCTAAAAGATCGATTTTCAGTATGTTTTTGGCCTGTATTCTGAAAATACTCTAACACGGAGTAGGCATGTACAGATACCTTCTGGGACCTCTAAATATCGAATTTTCGGGTGTTATGGGACTGAATTTGTGATATCGATTTTTTGGCACCTATAATATCGATTTTTAGCATGTTTTTAGCCTATATTTTGAAAATATTCTAGCACTGTGTAGGCATGTACAGATTGCTTCTGGGACCCCAAAATATTGAATTTTCGGGTGTTTTGAGCCTGAATTTGAGATATAA
The DNA here is from genome assembly GCA_033782935.1 of Petrolisthes cinctipes. Taxonomy (NCBI): domain Eukaryota; kingdom Metazoa; phylum Arthropoda; class Malacostraca; order Decapoda; family Porcellanidae; genus Petrolisthes; species Petrolisthes cinctipes. Next base: position 973,271 of record JAWQEG010000369.1, read on the forward strand.
ACGGGTACAGAAGATGCATGCACATATTGACTTTGGGCATCTAAAATATCGATTTTCAGCATGTTTTGGGCCTGTATTTTGAAAATACTCTAACACGGAGTAGGCATGTACAGATTGCTTCTGGGACCCCAAAATATTGAATTTTCGGGTGTTTTGAGCCTGAATTTGAGATATAAACGGGTACTGAAGATGCATGCACATATCGACTTTTGTGCACCTAAAAGATCGATTTTCAGTATGTTTTGAGCATGTATTTTGAAAATACTCTAACACGGAGTAGGCATGTACAGATCGCTTCTGGGACCCCAAAATATCGAATTTTCGGGTGTTTTGGGCCAGAATTTGAGATATAAACGGATACAGAAGATGCATGCACATGACTTTTGGGCACCTAAAAGATCGATTTTCAGTATGTTTTTGCCTGTATTTTGAAAATACTCTAACACGGAGTAGGCATGTACAGATACCTTCTGGGACCTCTAAATATCGAATTTTCGGGTGTTTTGGGACTGAATTTGATATATCGATTTTTTGACACCTAAAATGTCGATTTTTAGCATGTTTTTAGCCTATATTTTGAATATATTCTAGCACTGAGTAGGCATGTACAGATTGCTTCTGGGACCCCAAAATATTGAATTTTCGGGTGTTTTGAGCATGAATTTGAGATATAAACAGGTACAGAAGATACATGCATATATTGACTTTTGTGCACCTAAAAGATCGATTTTCAGTATGTTTTTGGCCTGTATTTTGAAAATACTCTAACACGGAGTAGGCATGTACAGATCGCTTCTGGGACCCCTAAATATCGAATTTTCGGGTGTTTTGGGACTGAATTTGAGATATCGACTTTTTGGCACCTAAAAGATCGATTTTTAGCATGTTTTTAGCCTATATTTTGAAAATATTCTAGCACTGTACAGATTGCTTCTGGGACCCCAAAATATTGAATTTTCGGGTGTTTTGAGCCTGAATTTGAGATATATACGGGTACAGAAGATACATGCACATATTGACTTTGGGCACCAAAAATATCGATTTTCAGCATGTTTTGGGCCTGAATTTTGAAAATACTTTAACACGGAGTAGGCATGTACAGATCGCTTCTGGGACCCCAAAATATCGTATTTTCGGGTGTTTAGGGCCAGAATTTGAGATATAAACGGGTACAGAAGATGCATGCACATATCGACTTTTGGGCACCTAAAAGATCGAATTTCAGTATGTTTTTGGCCTGTATTTTGAAAATACTCTAACACGGAGTAGGCATGTACAGATACCTTCTGGGACCTCTAAATATCGAATTTTCGGGTGTTATGGGACTGAATTTGAGATATCGATTTTTTGGCACCTATAATATCGATTTTTAGCATGTTTTTAGCCTATATTTTGAAAATATTCTAGCACTGTGTAGACATGTACAGATTGCTTCTGGGACCCCAAAATATTGAATTTTCGGGTGTTTTGAGCCAGAATTTGAGATATAAACGGGTACAGAAGATACATGCACATATTGACTTTGGGCATCTAAAATATCGATTTTCAGCATGTTTTGGGCCAGTATTTTGAAAATACTCTAACACTGAGTAGGCATGTACAGATTGCTTCTGGGACCCCAAAATATTGAATTTTCGGGTGTTTTGAGCCTGAATTTGAGATATAAACGGGTACTGAAGATGCATGCACATATCGACTTTTGTGCACCTAAAAGATCGATTTTCAGTATGTTTTGAGCATGTATTTTGAAAACACTCTAACACGGAGTAGGCATGTACAGATCGCTTCTGGGACCTCTAAATATCGAATTTTCGGGTGTTTTGGGACTGAATTTGAGATATCGATTTTTGGCACCTAAAATGTCGATTTTTAGCATGTTTTTAGCCTATATTTTGAAAATATTCTAGCACTGTGTAGGCATGTACAGATTGCTTCTGGGACCCCAAAATATTGAATTTTCGGGTGTTTTGAGCCTGAATTTGAGATATAAACGGGTACAGAAGATACATGCACATATTGACTTTGGGCATCTAAAATATCGATTTTCAGCATGTTTTGGGCCTGTATTTTGAAAATACTCTAACACGGAATAGGCATGTACAGATTGCTTCTGGGACCCCAAATTATTGAATTTTCGGGTGTTTTGAGCCTGAATTTGAGATATAAACGGGTACTGAAGATGCATGCACATATCGACTTTTGTGCACCTAAAAGATCGATTTTCAGTATGTTTTGAGCATGTATTTTGAAAATACTCTAACACGGAGTAGTCATGTACAGATCGCTTCTGGGACGCCAAAATATCGAATTTTCGGGTGTTTTGGGACTGAATTTGAGATATCGACTTTTTGGCTCCTAAAAGATCGATTTTTAGCATGTTTTTAGCCTATATTTTGAAAATATTCTAGCACTGAGTAGGCATGTACAGATTGCTTCTAGGACCCCAAAATATTGAATTTTCGTGTGTTTTGAGCCTGAATTTGAGATATAAACGGGTACAGAAGATACATGCACATATTGACTTTGGGCACCAAAAATATCGATTTTCAGCATGTTTTGGGCCTGAATTTTGAAAATACTCTAACACGGAGTAGGCATGTACAGATCGCTTCTGGGACCCCAAAATATCGAATTTTCGGGTGTTTTGGGCCAGAATTTGAGATATAAACGGATACAGAAGATGCATGCACATGACTTTTGGGCACCTAAAAGATCGATTTTCAGTATGTTTTTGCCTGTATTTTGAAAATACTCTAACACGGAGTAGGCATGTACAGATACCTTCTGGGACCTCTAAATATCGAATTTTCGGGTGTTTTGGGACTGAATTTGAGATATCAATTTTTTGACACCTAAAATGTCGATTTTTAGCATGTTTTTAGCCTATATTTTGAATATATTCTAGCACTGAGTAGGCATGTACAGATTGCTTCTGGGACCCCAAAATATTGAATTTTCGGGTGTTTTGAGCCTGAATTTGAGATATAAACGTGTACAGAAGATACGCATATGCACATATTGACTTTGGGCACCAAAAATATCGATTTTCAGCATGTTTTGGGCCTGAATTTTGAAAATACTTTAACACGGAGTAGGCATGTACAGATCGCTTCTGGGACCACAAAATATCGAATTTTCTGGTGTTTAGGGTCTGAATTTGAGATATAAACGGGTACAGAAGATGCATGCACATATCGACTTTTGGGCACCTAAAAGATCGATTTTCAGTATGTTTTTGGCCTGTATTTTGAAAATACTCTAACACGGAGTAGGCATGTACAGATACCTTCTGGGACCTCTAAATATCGAATTTTCGGGTGTTATGAGACTGAATTTGAGATATCGATTTTTTGGCACCTATAATATCGATTTTTAGCATGTTTTTAGCCTATATTTTGAAAATATTCTAGCACTGTGTAGGCATGTACAGATTGCTTCTGGGACCCCAAAATATTGAATTTTCGGGTGTTTTGAGCCAGAATTTGAGATATAAACGGGTACAGAAGATACATGCACATATTGACTTTGGGCATCTAAAATATCGATTTTCAGCATGTTTTGGGCCTGTATTTTGAAAATACTCTAACACTGAGTAGGCACGTACAGATTGCTTCTAGGACCCCAAAATATTGAATTTTCGGGTGTTTTGAGCCTGAATTTGAGATATAAACGGGTACAGAAGATGCATGCACATATCGACTTTTGGGCACCTAAAAGATCGATTTTCAGTATGTTTTTGGCCGGTATTTTGAAAATACTCTAACACGGAGTAGGCATGTACAGATACCTTCTGGGACCTCTAAATATCGAATTTTCGGGTGTTATGTGACTGAATTTGAGATATCGATTTTTTGGCACCTACAATATCGATTTTTAGCATGTTTTTAGCCTATATTTTGAAAATATTCTAGCACTGTGTAGGCATGTACAGATTGCTTCTGGGACCCCAAAATATTGAATTTTCTCGTGTTTTGAGCATGAATTTGAGATATAAACGGGTACAGAAGATACATGCACATATTGACTTTTGTGCAACTAAAAGATAGATTTTCAGTATGTTTTTGGCCTGTATTTTGAAAATAATCTAACACGGAGTAGGCATGTACAGATCGCTTCTGGGACCCCTAAATATCGAATTTTCGGGTGTTTTGGGACTGAGTTAGAGATATCGACTTTTTGGCACCTAAAAGATCGATTTTTTGCATGTTTTTAGCCTATATTTTTGAAAATATTCTAGCACTGTACAGATTGCTTCTGGGACCCCAAAATATTGAATTTTCGGGTGTTTTGAGCCTGAATTTGAGATATAAACGGGTACAGAAGATACATGCACATATTGACTTTGGGCACCAAAAATATCGATTTTCAGCATGTTTTGGGCCTGAATTTTGAAAATACTTTAACACGGAGTAGGCATGTACAGATCGCTTCTGGGACCCCAAAATATCGTATTTTCGGGTTTTTATACCAGAATTTGAGATATAAACGGGTACAGAAGATGCATGCACATATCGACTTTTGGGCACCTAAAAGATCGATTTTCAGTATGTTTTTGGCCTGTATTTTGAAAATACTCTAACACGGAGTAGGCATGTACAGATACCTTCTGGGACCTCTAAATATCGAATTTTCGGGTGTTTTGGGACTGAATTTGAGATATCGATTTATTGGCACCTAAAATGTCGATTTTTAGCATGTTTTTAGCCTATATTTTGAAAATATTCTAGCACTGTGTAGGCATGTACAGATTGCTTCTGGGACCCCAAAATATTGAATTTTCGGGGGTTTTGAGCCTGAATTTGAGATATAAACGGGTATAGAAGATAAATGCACATATTGACTTTGGGCATCTAAAATATCGATTTTCAGCATGTTTTGGGCCTGTAATTTGAAAATACTCTAACACTGAGTAGGCATGTACAGATTACTTCTGGGACCCCAAAATATTGAATTTTCGGGTGTTTTGAGCCTGAATTTGAGATATAAACGGGTACTGAAGATGCATGCACATATCGACTTTTGTGCACCTAACAGATCGATTTTCAGTATGTTTTGAGCATGTATTTTGAAAATACTCTAACACGGAGTAGGCATGTACAGATCGCTTCTGGGACCCCTAAATATCGAATTTTCGGGTGTTTTGGGACTGAATTTGAGATATCGACTTTTTGGCACCTAAAAGATCGATTTTTTGCATGTTTTTAGCCTATATTTTGAAAATATTCTAGCACTGTACAGATTGCTTCTGGGACCCCAAAATATTGAATTTTCGGGTGTTTTGAGCCTGAATTTGAGATATAAACGGGTACAGAAGATACATGCACATATTGACTTTGGGCACCAAAAATATCGATTTTCAGCATGTTTTGGGCCTGAATTTTGAAAATACTTTAACACGGAGTAGGCATGTACAGATCGCTTCTGGGACCCCAAAATATCGTATTTTCGGGTGTTTATACCAGAATTTGAGATATAAACGGGTACAGAAGATGCATGCACATATCGACTTTTGGGCACCTAAAGGATCGATTTTCAGTATGTTTTTGGCCTGTATTTTGAAAATACTCTAACACGGAGTAGGCATGTACAGATACCTTCTGGGACCTCTAAATATCGAATTTTCGGGTGTTTTGGGACTGAATTTGAGATATCGATTTATTGGCACCTAAAATGTCGATTTTTATCATGTTTTTAGCCTATATTTTGAAAATATTCTAGCACTGAGTAGGCATGTACAGATTGCTTCTGGGACCCCAAAATATTGAATTTTCGGGTGTTTTGAGCCTGAATTTGAGATATAAACGGGTACAGAAGATAAATGCACATATTGACTTTGGGCATCTAAAATATCGATTTTCAGCATGTTTTGGGCCTGTAATTTGAAAATACTCTAACACTGAGTAGGCATGTACAGATTACTTCTGGGACCCCAAAATATTGAATTTTCGGGTGTTTTGAGCCTAAATTTGAGATATAAACGGGTACTGAAGATGCATGCACATATCGACTTTTGTGCACCTAACAGATCGATTTTCAGTATGTTTTGAGCATGTATTTTGAAAATACTCTAACACGGAGTAGGCATGTACAGATCGCTTCTGGGACCCCTAAATATCGAATTTTCGGGTGTTTTGGGACTGAATTTGAGATATCGACTTTTTGGCACCTAAAAGATCGATTTTTTGCATGTTTTTAGCCTATATTTTGAAAATATTCTAGCACTGAGTAGGCATGTACAGATTGCTTCTGGGACCCCAAAATATTGAATTTTCGGGTGTTTTGAGCCTGAATTTGAGATATAAACGGGTTCAGAAGATACATGCACATATTGACTTTGGGCACCAAAAATATCGATTTTCAGTATGTTTTGGGCCTGAATTTTGAAAATACTCTAACACGGAGTAGGCATGTACAGATCGCTTCTGGGACCCCAAAATATCGAATTTTCGGGTGTTTAGGGCCAGAATTTGAGATATAAACGGGTACAGAAGATGCATGCACATATCGACTTTTGGGCACCTAAAAGATCGATTTTCAGTATGTTTTTGGCCTGTATTTTGAAAATACTCTAACACGGAGTAGGCATGTACAGATACCTTCTGGGACCTCTAAATATCGAATTTTCGGGTGTTTTGGGACTGAATTTGAGATATCGATTTTTTGCACCTAAAATGTCGATTTTTAGCATGTTTTTAACCTATATTTTGAAAATATTCTAGCACTGTGTAGGCATGTACAGATTGCTTCTGGGACCCCAAAATATTGAATTTTCGGGTGTTTTGAGCCTGAATTTGAGATATAAACGGGTACAGAAGATACATGCACATATTGACTTTGGGCATCTAAAATATCGATTTTCAGCATGTTTTGGGCCTGTAATTTGAAAATACTCTAACACTGAGTAGGCATGTACAGATTGCTTCTGGGACCCCAAAATATTGAATTTTCGGGTGTTTTGAGCCTCAATTTGAGATATAAACGGGTACTGAAGATGCATGCACATATCGACTTTTGTGCACCTAAAAGATCGGTTTTCAGTATGTTTTGAGCATGTATTTTGAAAATACTCTAACACGGATTAATCATGTAAAGATCGCTTCTGGGACCCCTAAATATCGAATTTTCGGGTGTTTTGGGACTGAATTTGAGATATCGACTTTTTGGCACCTAAAAGATCGATTTTTATCATGTTTTTAGCCTATATTTTGAAAATATTCTAGCACTGTACAGATTGCTTCTGGGACCCCAAAATATTGAATTTTCGGGTGTTTTGAGCCTGAATTTGAGATATAAACGGGTACAGAAGATACATGCACATATTGACTTTGGGCACCAAAAATATCGATTTTCAGCATGTTTTGGGCCTGAATTTTGAAAATACTCTAACACGGAGTAGGCATGTACAGATCGCTTCTGGGACCCCAAAATATCGAATTTTCGGGTGTTTAGGGCCAGAATTTGAGATATAAACGGGTACAGAAGATGCATGCACATATCGACTTTTGGGCACCTAAAAGATCGATTTTCAGTATGTTTTTGGCCTGTATTTTGAAAATACTCTAACACGGAGTAGGCATGTACAGATACCTTCTGGGACCTCTAAATATCGAATTTTCGGGTGTTTTGGGACTGAATATGAGATATCGATTTTTTGGCACCTAAAATGTCGATTTTTAGCATGTTTTTAGCCTATATTTTGAAAATATTCTAGCACTGAGTAGGCATGTACAGATTGCTTCTGGGACCCCAAAATATTGAATTTTCGGGTGTTTTGAGCCTGAATTTGAGATATAAACGGGTACAGAAGATACATGCACATACTTAATTTGGGCACCAAAAATATCGATTTTCAGCATGTTTTAGGCCTGAATTTTGAAAATACTCTAACACGGAGTAGGCATGTACAGATCGCTTCTGGGACCCCAAAATATCGAATTTTCGGGTGTTTAGGGCCAGAATTTGAGATATAAACGGGTACAGAAGATGCATGCACATATCGACTTTTGAGCACCTAAAAGATCGATTTTCAGTATGTTTTTGGCCTGTATTTTGAAAATACTCTAACACGGAGTAGGCATGTACAGATACCTTCTGGGACCTCTAAATATCGAATTTTCGGGTGTTTTGGGACTGAATTTGAGATATCGATTTTTTGGCACCTAAAATGTCGATTTTTAGCATGTTTTTAGCCTATATTTTGAAAATATTCTAGCACTGTGTAGGCATGTACAGATTGCTTCTGGGACCCCAAAATATTGAATTTTCGGGTGTTTTGAGCCTGAATTTGAGATATAAACGGATACAGAAGATACATGCACATATTGACTTTGGGCATCTAAAATATCGATTTTCAGCATGTTTTGGGCCTGTATTTTGAAAATACTCTAACACTGAGTAGGCATGTACAGATTGCTTCTGTGACCCCAAAATATTGAATTTTCGGGTGTTTTGAGCCTGAATTTGAGATATAAACGGGTACTGAAGATGCATGCACATATCGACTTTTGTGCACCTAAAAGATCGATTTTCAGTATGTTTTGAGCATGTATTTTGAAAATACTTTAACACGGATTAGGCATGTACAGATCGCTTCTGGGACCCCTAAATATCGAATTTTCGGGTGTTTTGGGACTGAATTTGAGATATCGACTTTTTGGCACCTAAAAGATCGATTTTTAGCATGTTTTTAGCCTATATTTTGAAAATATTCTAGCACTGTGTAGGCATGTACAGATTCCTTCTGGGACCCCAAAATATTGAATTTTCGGGTGTTTTGAGCCTGAATTTGAGATATAAACGGGTATAGAAGATAAATGCACATATTGACTTTGGGCATCTAAAATATCGATTTTCAGCATGTTTTGGGCCTGTAATTTGAAAATACTCTAACACTGAGTAGGCATGTACAGATTACTTCTGGGACCCCAAAATATTGAATTTTCGGGTGTTTTGAGCCTGAATTTGAGATATAAACGGGTACTGAAGATGCATGCACATATCGACTTTTGTGCACCTAACAGATCGATTTTCAGTATGTTTTGAGCATGTATTTTGAAAATACTCTAACACGGAGTAGGCATGTACAGATCGCTTCTGGGACCCCTAAATATCGAATTTTCGGGTGTTTTGGGACTGAATTTGAGATATCGACTTTTTGGCACCTAAAAGATCGATTTTTTGCATGTTTTTAGCCTATATTTTGAAAATATTCTAGCACTGAGTAGGCATGTACAGATTGCTTCTGGGACCCCAAAATATTGAATTTTCGGGTGTTTTGAGCCTGAATTTGAGATATAAACGGGTTCAGAAGATACATGCACTTATTGACTTTGGGCACCAAAAATATCGATTTTCAGTATGTTTTGGGCCTGAATTTTGAAAATACTCTAACACGGAGTAGGCATGTACAGATCGCTTCTGGGACCCCAAAATATCGAATTTTCGGGTGTTTAGAGCCAGAATTTGAGATATAAACGGGTACAGAAGATGCATGCACATATCGACTTTTGGGCACCTAAAAGATCGATTTTCAGTATGTTTTTGGCCTGTATTTTGAAAATACTCTAACACGGAGTAGGCATGTACAGATACCTTCTGGGACCTCTAAATATCGAATTTTCGGGTGTTTTGGGACTGAATTTGAGATATCGATTTTTTGGCACCTAAAATGTCGATTTTTAGCATGTTTTTAGCCTATATTTTGAAAATAATCTAGCACTGTGTAGGCATGTACAGATTGCTTCTGGGACCCCAAAATATTGAATTTTCGGGTGTTTTGAGCCTGAATTTGAGATATAAACGGGTACAGAAGATACATGCACATATTGACTTTGGGCATCTAAAATATCGATTTTCAGCATGTTTTGGGCCTGTATTTTGAAAATACTCTAACACTGAGTAGGCATGTACAGATTGCTTCTGGGACCCCAAAATATTGAATTTTCGGGTGTTTTGAGCCTGAATTTGAGATATAAACGGGTTCAGAAGATACATGCACATATTGACTTTGGGCACCAAAAATATCGATTTTCAGTATGTTTTGGGCCTGAATTTTGAAAATACTCTAACACGGAGTAGGCATGTACAGATCGCTTCTGGGACCCCAAAATATCGAATTTTCGGGTGTTTAGGGCCAGAATTTGAGATATAAACGGGTACAGAAGATGCATGCACATATCGACTTTTGGGCACCTAAAAGATCGATTTTCAGTATGTTTTTGGCCTGTATTTTGAAAATACTCTAACACGGAGTAGGCATGTACAGATACCTTCTGGGACCTCTAAATATCGAATTTTCGGGTGTTTTGGGACTGAATTTGAGATATCGATTTTTTGCACCTAAAATGTCGATTTTTAGCATGTTTTTAGCCTATATTTTGAAAATATTCTAGCACTGTGTAGGCATGTACAGATTGCTTCTGGGACCCCAAAATATTGAATTTTCGGGTGTTTTGAGCCTGAATTTGAGATATAAACGGGTACAGAAGATACATGCACATATTGACTTTGGGCATCTAAAATATCGATTTTCAGCATGTTTTGGGCCTGTAATTTGAAAATACTCTAACACTGATTAGGCATGTACAGATTGCTTCTGGGACCCCAAAATATTGAATTTTCGGGTGTTTTGAGCCTCAATTTGAGATATAAACGGGTACTGAAGATGCATGCACATATCGACTTTTGTGCACCTAAAAGATCGATTTTCAGTATGTTTTGAGCATGTATTTTGAAAATACTCTAACACGGATTAATCATGTAAAGATCGCTTCTGGGACCCCTAAATATCGAATTTTCGGGTGTTTTGGGACTGAATTTGAGATATCGACTTTTTGGCACCTAAAAGATCGATTTTTATCATGTTTTTAGCCTATATTTTGAAAATATTCTAGCACTGTACAGATTGCTTCTGGGACCCCAAAATATTGAATTTTCGGGTGTTTTGAGCCTGAATTTGAGATATAAACGGGTACAGAAGATACATGCACATATTGACTTTGGGCACCAAAAATATCGATTTTCAGCATGTTTTGGGCCTGAATTTTGAAAATACTCTAACACGGAGTAGGCATGTACAGATCGCTTCTGGGACCCCAAAATATCGAATTTTCGGGTGTTTAGGGCCAGAATTTGAGATATAAACGGGTACAGAAGATGCATGCACATATCGACTTTTGGGCACCTAAAAGATCGATTTTCAGTATGTTTTTGGCCTGTATTTTGAAAATACTCTAACACGGAGTAGGCATGTACAGATACCTTCTGGGACCTCTAAATATCGAATTTTCGGGTGTTTTGGGACTGAATATGAGATATCGATTTTTTGGCACCTAAAATGTCGATTTTTAGCATGTTTTTAGCCTATATTTTGAAAATATTCTAGCACTGAGTAGGCATGTACAGATTGCTTCTGGGACCCCAAAATATTGAATTTTCGGGTGTTTTGAGCCTGAATTTGAGATATAAACGGGTACAGAAGATACATGCACATACTGAATTTGGGCACCAAAAATATCGATTTTCAGCATGTTTTAGGCCTGAATTTTGAAAATACTCTAACACGGAGTAGGCATGTACAGATCGCTTCTGGGACCCCAAAATATCGAATTTTCGGGTGTTTAGGGCCAGAATTTGAGATATAAACGGGTACAGAAGATGCATGCACATATCGACTTTTGAGCACCTAAAAGATCGATTTTCAGTATGTTTTTGGCCTGTATTTTGAAAATACTCTAACACGGAGTAGGCATGTACAGATACCTTCTGGGACCTCTAAATATCGAATTTTCGGGTGTTTTGGGACTGAATTTGAGATATCGATTTTTTGGCACCTAAAATGTCGATTTTTAGCATGTTTTTAGCCTATATTTTGAAAATATTCTAGCACTGTGTAGGCATGTACAGATTGCTTCTGGGACCCCAAAATATTGAATTTTCGGGTGTTTTGAGCCTGAATTTGAGATATAAACGGATACAGAAGATACATGCACATATTGACTTTGGGCATCTAAAATATCGATTTTCAGCATGTTTTGGGCCTGTATTTTGAAAATACTCTAACACTGAGTAGGCATGTACAGATTGCTTCTGTGACCCCAAAATATTGAATTTTCGGGTGTTTTGAGCCTGAATTTGAGATATAAACGGGTACTGAAGATGCATGCACATATCGACTTTTGTGCACCTAAAAGATCGATTTTCAGTATGTTTTGAGCATGTATTTTGAAAATACTTTAACACGGATTAGGCATGTACAGATCGCTTCTGGGACCCCTAAATATCGAATTTTCGGGTGTTTTGGGACTGAATTTGAGATATCGACTTTTTGGCACCTAAAAGATCGATTTTTAGCATGTTTTTAGCCTATATTTTGAAAATATTCTAGCACTGTGTAGGCATGTACAGATTCCTTCTGGGACCCCAAAATATTGAATTTTCGGGTGTTTTGAGCCTGAATTTGAGATATAAACGGGTATAGAAGATAAATGCACATATTGACTTTGGGCATCTAAAATATCGATTTTCAGCATGTTTTGGGCCTGTAATTTGAAAATACTCTAACACTGAGTAGGCATGTACAGATTACTTCTGGGACCCCAAAATATTGAATTTTCGGGTGTTTTGAGCCTGAATTTGAGATATAAACGGGTACTGAAGATGCATGCACATATCGACTTTTGTGCACCTAACAGATCGATTTTCAGTATGTTTTGAGCATGTATTTTGAAAATACTCTAACACGGAGTAGGCATGTACAGATCGCTTCTGGGACCCCTAAATATCGAATTTTCGGGTGTTTTGGGACTGAATTTGAGATATCGACTTTTTGGCACCTAAAAGATCGATTTTTTGCATGTTTTTAGCCTATATTTTGAAAATATTCTAGCACTGAGTAGGCATGTACAGATTGCTTCTGGGACCCCAAAATATTGAATTTTCGGGTGTTTTGAGCCTGAATTTGAGATATAAACGGGTTCAGAAGATACATGCACTTATTGACTTTGGGCACCAAAAATATCGATTTTCAGTATGTTTTGGGCCTGAATTTTGAAAATACTCTAACACGGAGTAGGCATGTACAGATCGCTTCTGGGACCCCAAAATATCGAATTTTCGGGTGTTTAGAGCCAGAATTTGAGATATAAACGGGTACAGAAGATGCATGCACATATCGACTTTTGGGCACCTAAAAGATCGATTTTCAGTATGTTTTTGGCCTGTATTTTGAAAATACTCTAACACGGAGTAGGCATGTACAGATACCTTCTGGGACCTCTAAATATCGAATTTTCGGGTGTTTTGGGACTGAATTTGAGATACCGATTTTTTGGCACCTAAAATGTCGATTTTTAGCATGTTTTTAGCCTATATTTTGAAAATAATCTAGCACTGTGTAGGCATGTACAGATTGCTTCTGGGACCCCAAAATATTGAATTTTCGGGTGTTTTGAGCCTGAATTTGAGATATAAACGGGTACAGAAGATACATGCACATATTGACTTTGGGCATCTAAAATATCGATTTTCAGCATGTTTTGGGCCTGTATTTTGAAAATACTCTAACACTGAGTAGGCATGTACAGATTGCTTCTGGGACCCCAAAATATTGAATTTTCGGGTGTTTTGAGCCTGAATTTGAGATATAAACGGGTTCAGAAGATACATGCACATATTGACTTTGGGCACCAAAAATATCGATTTTCAGTATGTTTTGGGCCTGAATTTTGAAAATACTCTAACACGGAGTAGGCATGTACAGATCGCTTCTGGGACCCCAAAATATCGAATTTTCGGGTGTTTAGGGCCAGAATTTGAGATATAAACGGGTACAGAAGATGCATGCACATATCGACTTTTGGGCACCTAAAAGATCGATTTTCAGTATGTTTTTGGCCTGTATTTTGAAAATACTCTAACACGGAGTAGGCATGTACAGATACCTTCTGGGACCTCTAAATATCGAATTTTCGGGTGTTTTGGGACTGAATTTGAGATATCGATTTTTTGCACCTAAAATGTCGATTTTTAGCATGTTTTTAGCCTATATTTTGAAAATATTCTAGCACTGTGTAGGCATGTACAGATTGCTTCTGGGACCCCAAAATATTGAATTTTCGGGTGTTTTGAGCCTGAATTTGAGATATAAACGGGTACAGAAGATACATGCACATATTGACTTTGGGCATCTAAAATATCGATTTTCAGCATGTTTTGGGCCTGTAATTTGAAAATACTCTAACACTGATTAGGCATGTACAGATTGCTTCTGGGACCCCAAAATATTGAATTTTCGGGTGTTTTGAGCCTCAATTTGAGATATAAACGGGTACTGAAGATGCATGCACATATCGACTTTTGTGCACCTAAAAGATCGATTTTCAGTATGTTTTGAGCATGTATTTTGAAAATACTCTAACACGGATTAATCATGTAAAGATCGCTTCTGGGACCCCTAAATATCGAATTTTCGGGTGTTTTGGGACTGAATTTGAGATATCGACTTTTTGGCACCTAAAAGATCGATTTTTATCATGTTTTTAGCCTATATTTTGAAAATATTCTAGCACTGTACAGATTGCTTCTGGGACCCCAAAATATTGAATTTTCGGGTGTTTTGAGCCTGAATTTGAGATATAAACGGGTACAGAAGATACATGCACATATTGACTTTGGGCACCAAAAATATCGATTTTCAGCATGTTTTGGGCCTGAATTTTGAAAATACTCTAACACGGAGTAGGCATGTACAGATCGCTTCTGGGACCCCAAAATATCGAATTTTCGGGTGTTTAGGGCCAGAATTTGAGATATAAACGGGTACAGAAGATGCATGCACATATCGACTTTTGGGCACCTAAAAGATCGATTTTCAGTATGTTTTTGGCCTGTATTTTGAAAATACTCTAACACGGAGTAGGCATGTACAGATACCTTCTGGGACCTCTAAATATCGAATTTTCGGGTGTTTTGGGACTGAATATGAGATATCGATTTTTTGGCACCTAAAATGTCGATTTTTAGCATGTTTTTAGCCTATATTTTGAAAATATTCTAGCACTGAGTAGGCATGTACAGATTGCTTCTGGGACCCCAAAATATTGAATTTTCGGGTGTTTTGAGCCTGAATTTGAGATATAAACGGGTACAGAAGATACATGCACATACTGAATTTGGGCACCAAAAATATCGATTTTCAGCATGTTTTAGGCCTGAATTTTGAAAATACTCTAACACGGAGTAGGCATGTACAGATCGCTTCTGGGACCCCAAAATATCGAATTTTCGGGTGTTTAGGGCCAGAATTTGAGATATAAACGGGTACAGAAGATGCATGCACATATCGACTTTTGAGCACCTAAAAGATCGATTTTCAGTATGTTTTTGGCCTGTATTTTGAAAATACTCTAACACGGAGTAGGCATGTACAGATACCTTCTGGGACCTCTAAATATCGAATTTTCGGGTGTTTTGGGACTGAATTTGAGATATCGATTTTTTGGCACCTAAAATGTCGATTTTTAGCATGTTTTTAGCCTATATTTTGAAAATATTCTAGCACTGTGTAGGCATGTACAGATTGCTTCTGGGACCCCAAAATATTGAATTTTCGGGTGTTTTGAGCCTGAATTTGAGATATAAACGGATACAGAAGATACATGCACATATTGACTTTGGGCATCTAAAATATCGATTTTCAGCATGTTTTGGGCCTGTATTTTGAAAATACTCTAACACTGAGTAGGCATGTACAGATTGCTTCTGTGACCAAAAAATATTGAATTTTCGGGTGTTTTGAGCCTGAATTTGAGATATAAACGGGTACTGAAGATGCATGCACATATCGACTTTTGTTCACCTAAAAGATCGATTTTCATTATGTTTTGAGCATGTATTTTGAAAATACTTTAACACGGATTAGGCATGTACAGATCGCTTCTGGGACCCCTAAATATCGAATTTTCGGGTGTTTTGGGACTGAATTTGAGATATCGACTTTTTGGCACCTAAAAGATCGATTTTTAGCATGTTTTTAGCCTATATTTTGAAAATATTCTAGCACTGTGTAGGCATGTACAGATTGCTTCTGGGACCCCAAAATATTGAATTTTCGGGTGTTTTGAGCCTGAATTTGAGATATAAACGGGTATAGAAGATAAATGCACATATTGACTTTGGGCATCTAAAATATCGATTTTCAGCATGTTTTGGGCCTGTAATTTGAAAATACTCTAACACTGAGTAGGCATGTACAGATTACTTCTGGGACCCCAAAATATTGAATTTTCGGGTGTTTTGAGCCTGAATTTGAGATATAAACGGGTACTGAAGATGCATGCACATATCGACTTTTGTGCACCTAACAGATCGATTTTCAGTATGTTTTGAGCATGTATTTTGAAAATACTCTAACACGGAGTAGGCATGTACAGATCGCTTCTGGGACCCCTAAATATCGAATTTTCGGGTGTTTTGGGACTGAATTTGAGATATCGACTTTTTGGCACCTAAAAGATCGATTTTTTGCATGTTTTTAGCCTATATTTTGAAAATATTCTAGCACTGAGTAGGCATGTACAGATTGCTTCTGGGACCCCAAAATATTTAATTTTCGGGTGTTTTGAGCCTGAATTTGAGATATAAACGGGTTCAGAAGATACATGCACATATTGACTTTGGGCACCAAAAATATCGATTTTCAGTATGTTTTGGGCCTGAATTTTGAAAATACTCTAACACGGAGTAGGCATGTACAGATCGCTTCTGGGACCCCAAAATATCGAATTTTCGGGTGTTTAGAGCCAGAATTTGAGATATAAACGGGTACAGAAGATGCATGCACATATCGACTTTTGGGCACCTAAAAGATCGATTTTCAGTATGTTTTTGGCCTGTATTTTGAAAATACTCTAACACGGAGTAGGCATGTACAGATACCTTCTGGGACCTCTAAATATCGAATTTTCGGGTGTTTTGGGACTGAATTTGAGATATCGATTTTTTGGCACCTAAAATGTCGATTTTTAGCATGTTTTTAGCCTATATTTTGAAAATAATCTAGCACTGTGTAGGCATGTACAGATTGCTTCTGGGACCCCAAAATATTGAATTTTCGGGTGTTTTGAGCCTGAATTTGAGATATAAACGGGTACAGAAGATACATGCACATATTGACTTTGGGCATCTAAAATATCGATTTTCAGCATGTTTTGGGCCTGTATTTTGAAAATACTCTAACACTGAGTAGGCATGTACAGATTGCTTCTGGGACCCCAAAATATTGAATTTTCGGGTGTTTTGAGCCTCAATTTGAGATATAAACGGGTACTGAAGATGCATGCACATATCGACTTTTGTGCACCTAAAAGATCGATTTTCAGTATGTTTTGAGCATGTATTTTGAAAATACTCTAACACGGAGTAGGCATGTACAGATAGCTTCTGGGACCCCTAAATATCGAATTTTCGGGTGTTTTGGGACTGAATTTGAGATATCGACTTTTTGGCACCTAAAAGATCGATTTTTAGCATGTTTTTAGCCTATATTTTGAAAATATTCTAGCACTGTACAGATTGCTTCTGGGACCCCAAAATATTGAATTTTCAGGTGTTTTGAGCCTGAATTTGAGATATAAACGGGTACAGAAGATACATGCACATATTGACTTTGGGCACCAAAAATATCGATTTTCAGCATGTTTTGGGCCTGAATTTTGAAAATACTTTAACACGGATTGGCATGTACAGATCGCTTCTGGGACCCCAAAATATCGTATTTTCGGGTGTTTAGGGCCAGAATTTGAGATATAAACGGGTACAGAAGATGCATGCACATATCGACTTTTGGGCACCTAAAAGATCGATTTTCAGTATGTTTTTGGCCTGTATTTTGAAAATACTCTAACACGGAGTAGGCATGTACAGATACCTTCTGGGACCTCTAAATATCGAATTTTCGGGTGTTATGGGACTGAATTTGAGATATCGATTTTTTGGCACCTATAATATCGATTTTTAGCATGTTTTTAGCCTATATTTTGAAAATATTCTAGCACTGTGTAGACATGTACAGATTGCTTCTGGGACCCCAAAATATTGAATTTTCGGGTGTTTTGAGCCAGAATTTGAGATATAAACGGGTACAGAAGATACATGCACATATTGACTTTGGGCATCTAAAATATCGATTTTCAGCATGTTTTGGGCCAGTATTTTGAAAATACTGTAACACTGAGTAGGCATGTACAGATTGCTTCTGGGACCCCAAAATATCGAATTTTCGGGTGTTTTGAGCCTGAAGTTGAGATATAAACGGGTACTGAAGATGCATGCACATATCGACTTTTGTGCACCTAAAAGATCGATTTTCAGTATGTTTTGAGCATGTATTTTGAAAATACTCTAACACGGAGTAGGCATGTACAGATCGCTTCTGGGACCCCAAAATATCGAATTTTCGGGTGTTTTGGGACTGAATTTGAGATATCGACTTTTTGGCACCTAAAAGATCGATTTTTAGCATGTTTTTAGCCTATATTTTGAAAATATTCTAGCACTGAGTAGGCATGTACAGATTGCTTCTGGGAACCCAAAATATTGAATTTTCGGGTGTTTTGAGCCTGAATTTGAGATATAAACGGGTACAGAAGATACATGCACATATTGACTTTGGGCACCAAAAATATCGATTTTCAGCATGTTTTGGGCCTGAATTTTGAAAATACTCTAACACTGAGTCGGCATGTACAGATCGCTTCTGGGACCCCAAAATATCGAATTTTCGGGTGTTTTGGGCCAGAATTTGAGATATAAACGGATACAGAAGATGCATGCACATGACTTTTGGGCACCTAAAACATCGATTTTCAGTATGTTTTTGCCTGTATTTTGAAAATACTCTAACACGGAGTAGGCATGTACAGATACCTTCTGGGACCTCTAAATATCGAATTTTCGGGTGTTTTGGGACTGAATTTGAGATATCGATTTATTGGCACCTAAAATGTCGATTTTTAGCATGTTTTTAGCCTATATTTTGAAAATATTCTAGCGCTGTGTAGGCATGTACAGATTGCTTCTGGGACCCAAAAATATTGAATTTTCGGGTGTTTTGAGCCTGAATTTGAGATATAAACGGGTACAGAAGATAAATGCACATATTGACTTTGGGCATCTAAAATATCGATTTTCAGCATGTTTTGGGCCTGTAATTTGAAAATACTCTAACACTGAGTAGGCATGTACAGATTACTTCTGGGACCCCAAAATATTGAATTTTCGGGTGTTTTGAGCCTGAATTTGAGATATAAACGGGTACTGAAGATGCATGCACATATCGACTTTGGGCACCAAAAATATCGATTTTCAGTATGTTTTTGGCCTGTATTTTGAAAATACTCTAACACGGAGTAGGCATGTACAGATACCTTCTGGGACCTCTAAATATCGAATTTTCGGGTGTTTTGGGACTGAATTTGAGATATCGATTTTTTGCACCTAAAATGTCGATTTTTAGCATGTTTTGAGCCTATATTTTGAAAATATTCTAGCACTGTGTAGGCATGTACAGATTGCTTCTGGGACCCCAAAATATTGAATTTTCGGGTGTTTTGAGCCTGAATTTGAGATATAAACGGGTACAGAAGATACATGCACATATTGACTTTGGGCACCAAAAATATCGATTTTCAGCATGTTTTGGGCCTGAATTTTGAAAATACTCTAACACGGAGTAGGCATGTACAGATCGCTTCTGGGACCCCAAAATATCGAATTTTCGGGTGTTTAGGGCCAGAATTTGAGATATAAACGGGTACAGAAGATGCATGCACATATCGACTTTTGGGCACCTAAAAGATCGATTTTCAGTATGTTTTTGGCCTGTATTTTGAAAATACTCTAACACGGAGTAGGCATGTACAGATACCTTCTGGGACCTCTAAATATCGAATTTTCGGGTGTTTTGGGACTGAATATGAGATATCGATTTTTTGGCACCTAAAATGTCGATTTTTAGCATGTTTTTAGCCTATATTTTGAAAATATTCTAGCACTGAGTAGGCATGTACAGATTGCTTCTGGGACCCCAAAATATTGAATTTTCGGGTGTTTTGAGCCTGAATTTGAGATATAAACGGGTACAGAAGATACATGCACATACTGAATTTGGGCACCAAAAATATCGATTTTCAGCATGTTTTAGGCCTGAATTTTGAAAATACTCTAACACGGAGTAGGCATGTACAGATCGCTTCTGGGACCCCAAAATATCGAATTTTCGGGTGTTTAGGGCCAGAATTTGAGATATAAACGGGTACAGAAGATGCATGCACATATCGACTTTTGAGCACCTAAAAGATCGATTTTCAGTATGTTTTTGGCCTGTATTTTGAAAATACTCTAACACGGAGTAGGCATGTACAGATACCTTCTGGGACCTCTAAATATCGAATTTTCGGGTGTTTTGGGACTGAATTTGAGATATCGATTTTTTGGCACCTAAAATGTCGATTTTTAGCATGTTTTTAGCCTATATTTTGAAAATATTCTAGCACTGTGTAGGCATGTACAGATTGCTTCTGGGACCCCAAAATATTGAATTTTCGGGTGTTTTGAGCCTGAATTTGAGATATAAACGGATACAGAAGATACATGCACATATTGACTTTGGGCATCTAAAATATCGATTTTCAGCATGTTTTGGGCCTGTATTTTGAAAATACTCTAACACTGAGTAGGCATGTACAGATTGCTTCTGTGACCCCAAAATATTGAATTTTCGGGTGTTTTGAGCCTGAATTTGAGATATAAACGGGTACTGAAGATGCATGCACATATCGACTTTTGTGCACCTAAAAGATCGATTTTCAGTATGTTTTGAGCATGTATTTTGAAAATACTTTAACACGGATTAGGCATGTACAGATCGCTTCTGGGACCCCTAAATATCGAATTTTCGGGTGTTTTGGGACTGAATTTGAGATATCGACTTTTTGGCACCTAAAAGATCGATTTTTAGCATGTTTTTAGCCTATATTTTGAAAATATTCTAGCACTGTACAGATCGCTTCTGGGACCCCAAAATATTGAATATTCGGGTGTTTTGAGCCTGAATTTGAGATATAAACGGGTACAGAAGATACATGCACATATTGACTTTGGGCACCAAAAATATCGATTTTCAGCATGTTTTGGGCCTGAATTTTGAAAATACTCTAACACGGAGTAGGCATGTACAGATCGCTTCTGGGACCCCAAAATATCGAATTTTCGGGTGTTTAGGGCCAGAATTTGAGATATAAACGGGTACAGAAGATGCATGCACATATCGACTTTTGTGCACCTAAAAGATCGATTTTCAGTATGTTTTGAGCATGTATTTTGAAAATACTCTAACACGGAGTAGGCATGTACAGATCGCTTCTGGGACCCCTAAATATCGAATTTTCGGGTGTTTTGGGACTGAATGTGAGATATCGACTTTTTGGCACCTAAAAGATCGATTTTTTGCATGTTTTTAGCCTATATTTTGAAAATATTCTAGCACTGAGTAGGCATGTACAGATTGCTTCTGGGACCCCAAAATATTGAATTTTCGGGTGTTTTGAGCCTGAATTTGAGATATAAACGGGTACAGAAGATACATGCACATATTGACTTTGGGCACCAAAAATATCGATTTTCAGCATGTTTTGGGCCTGAATTTTGAAAATACTCTAACACGGAGTAGGCATGTACAGATCGCTTCTGGGACCCCAAAATATCGAATTTTCGGGTGTTTAGGGCCAGAATTTGAGATATAAACGGGTACAGAAGATGCATGCACATATCGACTTTTGGGCACCTAAAAGATCGATTTTCAGTATGTTTTTGGCCTGTATTTTGAAAATACTCTAACACGGAGTAGGCATGTACAGATACCTTCTGGGACCTCTAAATATCGAATTTTCGGGTGTTTTGGGACTGAATTTGAGATATCGATTTTTTGGCACCTAAAATGTCGACTTTTAGCATGTTTTTAGCCTATATTTTGAAAATATTCTAGCACTGTGTAGGCATGTACAGATTGCTTCTGGGACCCCAAAATATTGAATTTTCGGTTGTTTTGAGCCTGAATTTGAGATATAAACGGGTACAGAAGATACATGCACATATTGACTTTGGGCATCTAAAATATCGATTTTCAGCATGTTTTGGGCCTGTATTTTGAAAATACTCTAACACTGAGTAGGCATGTACAGATTGCTTCTGGGACCCCAAAATATTGAATTTTCGGGTGTTTTGAGCCTCAATTTGAGATACAAACGGGTACTGAAGATGCATGCACATATCGACTTTTGTGCACCTAAAAGATCGATTTTCAGTATGTTTTGAGCATGTATTTTGAAAATACTCTAACACGGATTAGGCATGTAAAGATCGCTTCTGGGACCCCTAAATATCGAATTTTCGGGTGTTTTGGGACTGAATTTGAGATATCGACTTTTTGGCACCTAAAAGATCGATTTTTATCATGTTTTTAGCCTATATTTTGAAAATATTCTAGCACTGTACAGATTGCTTCTGGGACCCCAAAATATTGAATTTTCGGGTGTTTTGAGCCTGAATTTGAGATATAAACGGGTACAGAAGATACATGCACATATTGACTTTGGGCACCAAAAATATCGATTTTCAGCATGTTTTGGGCCTGAATTTTGAAAATACTCTAACACGGAGTAGGCATGTACAGATCGCTTCTGGGACCCCAAAATATCGAATTTTCGGGTGTTTAGGGCCAGAATTTGAGATATAAACGGGTACAGAAGATGCATGCACATATCGACTTTTGGGCACCTAAAAGATCGATTTTCAGTATGTTTTTGGCCTGTATTTTGAAAATACTCTAACACGGAGTAGGCATGTACAGATACCTTCTGGGACCTCTAAATATCGAATTTTCGGGTGTTTTGGGACTGAATTTGAGATATCGATTTTTTGGCACCTAAAATGTCGATTTTTAGCATGTTTTTAGCCTATATTTTGAAAATATTCTAGCACTGAGTAGGCATGTACAGATTGCTTCTGGGACCCCAAAATATTGAATTTTCGGGTGTTTTGAGCCTGAATTTGAGATATAAACGGGTACAGAAGATACATGTACATATTGAATTTGGGCACCAAAAATATCGATTTTCAGCATGTTTTAGGCCTGAATTTTGAAAATACTCTAACACGGAGTAGGCATGTACAGATCGCTTCTGGGACCCCAAAATATCGAATTTTCGGGTGTTTAGGGCCAGAATTTGAGATATAAACGGGTACAGAAGATGCATGCACATATCGACTTTTGAGCACCTAAAAGATCGATTTTCAGTATGTTTTTGGCCTGTATTTTGAAAATACTCTAACACGGAGTAGGCATGTACAGATACCTTCTGGGACCTCTAAATATCGAATTTTCGGGTGTTTTGGGACTGAATTTGAGATATCGATTTTTTGGCACCTAAAATGTCGATTTTTAGCATGTTTTTAGCCTATATTTTGAAAATATTCTAGCACTGTGTAGGCATGTACAGATTGCTTCTGGGACCCCAAAATATTGAATTTTCGGGTGTTTTGAGCCTGAATTTGAGATATAAACGGATACAGAAGATACATGCACATATTGACTTTGGGCATCTAAAATATCGATTTTCAGCATGTTTTGGGCCTGTATTTTGAAAATACTCTAACACTGAGTAGGCATGTACAGATTGCTTCTGTGACCCCAAAATATTGAATTTTCGGGTGTTTTGAGCCTGAATTTGAGATATAAACGGGTACTGAAGATGCATGCACATATCGACTTTTGTGCACCTAAAAGATCGATTTTCAGTATGTTTTGAGCATGTATTTTGAAAATACTTTAACACGGATTAGGCATGTACAGATCGCTTCTGGGACCCCTAAATATCGAATTTTCGGGTGTTTTGGGACTGAATTTGAGATATCGACTTTTTGGCACCTAAAAGATCGATTTTTAGCATGTTTTTAGCCTATATTTTGAAAATATTCTAGCACTGTACAGATCGCTTCTGGGACTCCAAAATATTGAATTTTCGGGTGTTTTGAGCCTGAATTTGAGATATAAACGGGTACAGAAGATACATGCACATATTGACTTTGGGCACCAAAAATATCGATTTTCAGCATGTTTTGGGCCTGAATTTTGAAAATACTCTAACACGGAGTAGGCATGTACAGATCGCTTCTGGGACCCCAAAATATCGAATTTTCGGGTGTTTAGGGCCAGAATTTGAGATATAAACGGGTACAGAAGATGCATGCACATATCGACTTTTGTGCACCTAAAAGATCGATTTTCAATATGTTTTGAGCATGTATTTTGAAAATACTCTAACACGGAGTAGGCATGTACAGATCACTTCTGGGGCCCCTAAATATCGAATTTTCGGGTGTTTTGGGACTGAATTTGAGATATCGACTTTTTGGCACCTAAAATGTCGATTTTTAGCATGTTTTTAGCCTATATTTTGAAAATATTCTAGCACTGTGTAGGCATGTACAGATTGCTTCTGGGAACCCAAAATATTGAATTTTCGGGTGCTTTGAGCATGAATTTGAGATATAAACGGGTACAGAAGATACATGCACATATTGACTTTGGGCATCTAAAATATAGATTTTCAGCATGTTTTGGGCCTGTATTTTGAAAATACTCTAACACGGAGTAGGCATGTACAGATTGCTTCTGGGACCCCAAAATATTGAATTTTCGGGTGTTTTGAGCCTGAATTTGAGATATAAACGGGTACTGAAGATGCATGCACATATCGACTTTTGTGCACCTAAAAGATCGATTTTCAGTATGTTTTGAGCATGTATTTTGAAAATACTCTAACACGGAGTAGGCATGTACAGATCGCTTCTAGGACCCCAAAATAACGAATTTTCGGGTCTTTAGGGCCAGAATTTGAGATATAAACGGGTACAGAAGATGCATGCACATATCGACTTTTGGGCACCTAATAGATCGATTTTCAGTATGTTTTTGGCCTGTATTTTGAAAATACTCTAACACGGAGTAGGCATGTACAGATACCTTCTGGGACCTCTAAATATCGAATTTTCGGGTGTTTTAGGACTGAATTTGAGATATCGATTTTTTGGCACCTAAAATGTCTATTTTTAGCATGTTTTTAGCCTATATTTTGAAAATATTCTAGCACTGTGTAGGCATGTACAGATTGCTTCTGGGACCCCAAAATATTGAATTTTCGGGTGTTTTGAGCCTGAATTTGAGATATAAACGGGTACAGAAGATACATGCACATATTGACTTTGGGCATCTAAAATATCGATTTTCAGCATGTTTTGGGCCTGTATTTTGAAAATACTCTAACACTGAGTAGGCATGTACAGATTGCTTCTGGGACCCCAAAATATTGAATTTTCGGGTGTTTTGAGCCTGAATTTGAGATATAAACGGGTACTGAAGATGCATGCACATATCAACTTTTGTGCACCTAAAAGATCGATTTTCAGTATGTTTTGAGCATGTATTTTGAAAATACTCTAACACATATTAGGCATGTACAGATCGCTTCTGTTACCCCTAAATATCGAATTTTTGGGTGTTTTGGGACTGAATTTGAGATATCGACTTTTTGGCACCTAAAAGATCGATTTTTAGCATGTTTTTAGCCTATATTTTGAAAATATTCTAGCACTGAGTAGGCATGTACATATTGCTTCTGGGACCCCAAAATATTGAATTTTCGGGTGTTTTGAGCCTGAATTTGAGATATAAACGGGTACAGAAGATACATGCACATATTGACTTTGGGCACCAAAAATATCGATTTTCAGCATGTTTTGGGCCTGTATTTTGAAAATACTCTAACACTGAGTAGGCATGTACAGATCGCTTCTGGGACCCCAAAATATCGAATTTTCGGGTGTTTAGGGCCAGAATTTGAGATATAAACGGGTACAGAAGATGCATGCACATATCGACTTTTGGGCACCTAAAAGATCGATTTTCAGTATGTTTTTGGCCTGTATTTTGAAAATACTCTAACAAGAATTAGGCATGTACAGATTGCTTCTGGGACCCCAAAATATTCAATTTTCGGGTGTTTTGAGCCTGAATTTGAGATATAAACGGGTACAGAAGATACATGCACATATTGACTTTGGGCATCTAAAATATCGATTTTCAGCATGTTTTGGGTCTGTAATTTGAAAATACTCTAACACTGAGTAGGCATGTACAGATTACTTCTGGGACCCCAAAATATTGAATTTTCGGGTGTTTTGAGCCTGAATTTGAGATATAAACGGGTACTGAAGATGCATGCACATATCGACTTTTGTGCACCTAACAGATCGATTTTCAGTATGTTTTGAGCATGTATTTTGAAAATACTCTAACACGGAGTAGGCATGTACAGATCGCTTCTGGGACCCCTAAATATCGAATTTTCGGGTGTTTTGGGACTGAATTTGAGATATCGACTTTTTGGCACCTAAAAGATCGATTTTTTGCATGTTTTTAGCCTATATTTTGAAAATATTCTAGCACTGAGTAGGCATGTACAGATTGCTTCTGGGACCCCAAAATATTGAATTTTCGGGTGTTTTGAGCCTTAATTTGAGATATAAACGGGTACAGAAGATACATGCACATATTGACTTTGGGCACCAAAAATATCGATTTTCAGCATGTTTTGGGCCTGAATTTTGAAAATACTCTAACACGGAGTAGGCATGTACAGATCGCTTCTGGGACCCCAAAATATCGAATTTTCGGGTGTTTAGGGCCAGAATTTGAGATATAAACGGGTACAGAAGATGCATGCACATATCGACTTTTGTGCACCTAAAAGATCGATTTTCAGTTTGTTTTTGGCCTGTATTTTGAAAATACTTTAACACGGAGTAGGCATGTACAGATACCTTCTGGGACCTCTAAATATCGAATTTTCGGGTGTTTTGAGACTGAATTTGAGATATCGATTTTTTGGCACCTAAAATGTCGATTTTTAGCATGTTTTTAACCTATATTTTGAAAATATTCTAGCACTGTGTAGGCATGTACAGATTGCTTCTGGGACCCCAAAATATTGAATTTTCGGGTGTTTTGAGCCTGAATTTGAGATATAAACGGGTACAGAATATATATGCACATATTGACTTTGGGCATCTAAAATATCGATTTTCAGCATGTTTTGGGCCTGTATTTTGAAAATACTCTAACACTGAGTAGGCATGTACAGATTGCTTCTGGGACCCCAAAATATTGAATTTTCGGGTGTTTTGAGCCTGAATTTGAGATATAAACGGGTACTGAAGATGCATGCACATATCGACTTTTGTGCACCTAAAAGATCGATTTTCAGTATGTTTTGAGCATGTATTTTGTAAATACTCTAACACGGATTAGGCATGTAAAGATTGCTTCTGGGACCCCTAAATATCGAATTTTCGGGTGTTTTGGGACTGAATTTGAGATATCGACTTTTTGGCACCTAAAAGATCGATTTTTATCATGTTTTTAGCCTATATTTTGAAAATATTTTAGCACTGTACAGATTGCTTCTGGGACCTCAAAATATTGAATTTTCGGGTGTTTTGAGCCTGAATTTGTTATATAAACGGGTACAGAAGATACATGCACATATTGACTTTGGGCACCAAAAATATCGATTTTCAGCATGTTTTGGGCCTGAATTTTGAAAATACTCTAACACGGAGTAGGCATGTACAGATCGCTTCTGGGACCCCAAAATATCGAATTTTCGGGTGTTTACGGCCAGAATTTGAGATATAAACGGGTACAGAAGATGCATGCACATATCGACTTTTGAGCACCTAAAAGATCGATTTTCAGTATGTTTTTGGCCTGTATTTTGAAAATACTCTAACACGGAGTAGGCATGTACAGATACCTTCTGGGACCTCTAAATATCGAATTTTCGGGTGTTATGGGACTGAATTTGAGATATAGATTTTTTGGCACCTATAATATCGATTTTTAGCATGTTTTGAGCCTATATTTTGAAAATATTCTAGCACTGTGTAGGCATGTACAGATTGCTTCTGGGACCCCAAAATATTGAATTTTCGGGTGTTTTGAGCCTGAATTTGAGATATAAACGGGTACAGAAGATACATGCACATATTGACTTTGGGCACCAAAAATATCGATTTTCAGCATGTTTTGGGCCTGAATTTTGAAAATACTCTAACACGGAGTAGGCATGTACAGATCGCTTCTGGGACCCCAAAATATCGAATTTTCGGGTGTTTAGGGCCAGAATTTGAGATATAAACGGGTACAGAAGATGCATGCACATATCGACTTTTGGGCACCTAAAAGATCGATTTTCAGTATGTTTTTGGCCTGTATTTTGAAAATACTCTAACACGGAGTAGGCATGTACAGATACCTTCTGGGACCTCTAAATATCGAATTTTCGGGTGTTTTGGGACTGAATTTGAGATATCGATTTTTTGGCACCTAAAATGTCGATTTTTAGCATGTTTTTAGCCTATATTTTGAAAATATTCTAGCACTGTGTAGGCATGTACAGATTGCTTCTGGGACCCCAAAATATTGAATTTTCGGGTGTTTTGAGCCTGAATTTGAGATATAAACGGATACAGAAGATACATGCACATATTGACTTTGGGCATCTAAAATATCGATTTTCAGCATGTTTTGGGCCTGTATTTTGAAAATACTCTAACACTGAGTAGGCATGTACAGATTGCTTCTGGGATCCCAAAATATTGAATTTTCGGGTGTTTTGAGCCTGAATTTGAGATATAAACGGGTACTGAAGATGCATGCACATATCGACTTTTGTGCACCTAAAAGATCGATTTTCAGTATGTTTTGAGCATGTATTTAGAAAATACTTTAACACGGATTAGGCATGTACAGATCGCTTCTGGGACCCCTAAATATCGAATTTTCGGGTGTTTTGGGACTGAATTTGAGATATCTACTTTTTGGCACCTAAAAGATCGATTTTTAGCATGTTTTTAGCCTATATTTTGAAAATATTCTTGCACTGTACAGATCGCTTCTGAGACCCCAAAATATTGAATTTTCGGGTGTTTTGAGCCTGAATTTGAGATATAAACGGGTACAGAAGATACATGCACATATTGACTTTGGGCACCAAAAATATCGATTTTCAGCATGTTTTTGGCCTGTATTTTGAAAATACTCTAACACGGAGTAGGCATGTACAGATCGCTTTTGGGACCCCAAAATATCGAATTTTCGGGTGTTTAGGGCCAGAATTTGAGATATAAACGGGTACAGAAGATGCATGCACATATCGACTTTTGTGCACCTAAAAGATCGATTTTCAGTATGTTTTGAGCATGTATTTTGAAAATACTCTAACACGGAGTAGGCATGTACAGATCGCTTCTGGGGCCCCTAAATATCGAATTTTCGGGTGTTTTGGGACTGAATTTGAGATATCGATTTTTTGGCACCTAAAATGTCGATTTTTAGCATGTTTTTCGCCTATATTTTGAAAATATTCTAGCACTGTGTAGGCATGTACAGATTGCTTCTGGGACCCCAAAATATTGAATTTTCGGGTGTTTTGAGCCTGAATTTGAGATATAAACGGGTACAGAAGATACATGCACATATTGACTTTTGGCATCTAAAATATAGATTTTCAGCATGTTTTGGGCCTGTATTTTGAAAATACTCTAACACTGAGTAGGCATGTACAGATTGGTTTTGGGACCCCAAAATATTGAATTTTCGGGTGTTTTGAGCCTGAATTTGAGATATAAACGGGTACTGAAGATGCATGCACATATCGACTTTTGTGCACCTAAAAGATCGATTTTCAGTATGTTTTGAGCATGTATTTTGAAAATACTCTAACACGGAGTAGGCATGTACAGATCGCTTCTAGGACCCCAAAATATCGAATTTTCGGGTCTTTAGGGCCAGAATTTGAGATATAAACGGGTACAGAAGATGCATGCACATATCGACTTTTGGGCACCTAAAAGATCGATTTTCAGTATGTTTTTGACCTGTATTTTGAAAATACTCTAACACGGAGTAGGCATGTACAGATACCTTCTGGAACCTCTAAATATCGAATTTTCGGGTGTTTTGGGACTGAATTTGAGATATCGATTTTTTGGCACCTAAAATGTCGATTTTTAGCATGTTTTTAGCCTATATTTTGAAAATATTCTAGCACTGTGTAGGCATGTACAGATTGCTTCTGGGACCCCAAAATATTGAATTTTCGGGTGTTTTGAGCCTGAATTTGAGATATAAACGGGTACAGAAGATACATGCACATATTGACTTTGGGCATCTAAAATATCGATTTTCAGCATGTTTTGGGCCTGTATTTTGAAAATACTCTAACACTGAGTAGGCATGTACAGATTGCTTCTGGGACCCCAAAATATTGAATTTTCGGGTGATTTGAGCCTAAATTTGAGATATAAACGGGTACTGAAGATGCATGCACATATCGACTTTTGTGCACCTAAAAGATCGATTTTCAGTATGTTTTGAGCATGTATTTTGAAAATACTCTAACACGGAGTAGGCATGTACAGATCGCTTCTGGGGCCCCTAAATATCGAATTTTCGGGTGTTTTGGGACTGAATTTGAGATATCGACTTTTTGGCACCTAAAAGATCGATTTTTAGCATGTTTTTAGCCTATATTTTGAAAATATTCTAGCACTGTGTAGGCATGTACAGATTGCTTCTGGGACCCCAAAATATTGAATTTTCGGGTGTTTTGAGCCTGAATTTGAGATATAAACGGGTACAGAAGATACATGCACATATTGACTTTTGGCATCTAAAATATAGATTTTCAGCATGTTTTGGGCCTGTATTTTGAAAATACTCTAACACTGAGTAGGCATGTACAGATTGGTTTTGGGACCCCAAAATATTGAATTTTCGGGTGTTTTGAGCCTGAATTTGAGATATAAACGGGTACTGAAGATGCATGCACATATCGACTTTTGTGCACCTAAAAGATCGATTTTCAGTATGTTTTGAGCATGTATTTTGAAAATACTCTAACACGGAGTAGGCATGTACAGATCGCTTCTAGGACCCCAAAATATCGAATTTTCGGGTCTTTAGGGCCAGAATTTGAGATATAAACGGGTACAGAAGATGCATGCACATATCGACTTTTGGGCACCTAAAAGATCGATTTTCAGTATGTTTTTGACCTGTATTTTGAAAATACTCTAACACGGAGTAGGCATGTACAGATACCTTCTGGGACCTCTAAATATCGAATTTTCGGGTGTTTTGGGACTGAATTTGAGATATCGATTTTTTGGCACCTAAAATGTCGATTTTTAGCATGTTTTTAGCCTATATTTTGAAAATATTCTAGCACTGTGTAGGCATGTACAGATTGCTTCTGGGACCCCAAAATATTGAATTTTCGGGTGTT
This sequence comes from Petrolisthes cinctipes, assembly GCA_033782935.1. Classification (NCBI taxonomy): domain Eukaryota; kingdom Metazoa; phylum Arthropoda; class Malacostraca; order Decapoda; family Porcellanidae; genus Petrolisthes; species Petrolisthes cinctipes. The sequence goes on from JAWQEG010000369.1 coordinate 1,004,734, forward strand.
TTGAGCCTGAATTTGAGATATAAACGGGTACAGAAGATACATGCACATATTGACTTTGGGCATCTAAAATATCGATTTTCAGCATGTTTTGGGCCTGTATTTTGAAAATACTCTAACACTGAGTAGGCATGTACAGATTGCTTCTGGGACCCCAAAATATTGAATTTTCGGGTGATTTGAGCCTGAATTTGAGATATAAACGGGTACTGAAGATGCATGCACATATCGACTTTTGTGCACCTAAAAGATCGATTTTCAGTATGTTTTGAGCATGTATTTTGAAAATACTCTAACACGGATTAGGCATGTACAGATCGCTTCTGGGACCCCTAAATATCGAATTTTCTGGTGTTTTGGGACTGAATTTGAGATATCGACTTTTTGGCACCTAAAAGATCGATTTTTAGCATGTTTTTAGCCTATATTTTGAAAATATTCTAGCACTGAGTAGGCATGTACAGATTGCTTCTGGGACCCCAAAATATTGAATTTTCGGGTGTTTTTAGCCAGAATTTGAGATATAAACGGGTACAGAAGATACATGCACATATTGACTTTGGGCACCAAAAATATCGATTTTCAGCATATTTTGGGCCTGAATTTTGAAAATACTCTAACACGGAGTAGGCATGTACAGATCGCTTCAGGGACCCCAAAATATCGAATTTTTGGGTGTTTAGGGCCAGAATTTGAGATATAAACGGGTACAGAAGATGCATGCACATATCGACTTATGGGCACCTGAAAGATCGATTTTCAGTTTGTTTTTGGCCTGTATTTTGAAAATACTCTAACACGGAGTAGGCATGTACAGATACCTTCTGGGACCTCTAAATATCGAATTTTCGGGTGTTTTGGGACTGAATTTGAGATATCGATTTATTGGCACCTAAAATGTCGATTTTTAGCATGTTTTTAGCCTATATTTTGAAAATATTCTAGCACTGTGTAGGCATGTACAGATTGCTTCTGGGACCCCAAAATGTTGAATTTTCGGGTGTTTTGAGCCTGAATTTGAGATATAAACGGGTACAGAAGATACATGCACATATTGACTTTTGGCATCTAAAATATCGATTTTCAGCATGTTTTGCCCTGTATTTTGAAAATACTCTAACACTGAGTAGGCATGTACAGATTGCTTCTGGGACCCCAAAATATTGAATTTTCGGGTGTTTTGAGCCTGAATTTGAGATATAAACGGGTACTGAAGATGCATGCACATATCGACTTTTGTGCACCTAAAAGATCGATTTTCAGTATGTTTTGAGCATGTATTTTGAAAATACTCTAACACGGAGTAGGCATGTACAGATCGCTTCTAGGACCCCAAAATATCGAATTTTCGGGTCTTTAGGGCCAGAATTTGAGATATAAACGGGTACTGAAGATGCATGCACATATCGACTTTTGTGCACCTAAAAGATCGATTTTCAGAATGTTTTGAGCATGTATTTTGAAAATACTCTAACACGGAGAAGGCATGTACAGATCGCTTCTGGGACCCCTAAGTATCGAATTTTCGGGTGTTTTGGGAATGAATTTGAGATATCGACTTTTTGGCACATAAAAGATCGATTTTTAGCATGTTTTTAGCCTATATTTTGAAAATATTCTAGCACTGAGTAGGCATGTACAGATTGCTTCTGTGACCCCAAAATATTGAATTTTCGGGTGTTTTGAGCCTGAATTTGAGATATAAACGGGTACAGAAGATACATGCACATATTGACTTTGGGCATCTAAAATATCGATTTTCAGCATGTTTTGGGCCTGTATTTTGAAAATACTCTAACACTGAGTAGGCATGTACAGATTGCTTCTGGGACCCCAATATATTGAATTTTCGAGTGTTTTGAGCCTGAATTTGAGATATAAACGGGTACTGAAGATGCATTCACATATTGACTTTTGTGCACCTAAAAGATCGATTTTCAGTATGTTTTGAGCATGTATTTTGAAAATACTCTAACACGGAGTAGGCATGTACAGATCGCCTCTGGGACCCCTAAATATCGAATTTTCGGGTGTTTTGGGACTGAATTTGAGATATCGACTTTTTGGCACCTAAAAGATCGATTTTTAGCATGTTTTTAGCCTATATTTTGAAAATATTCTAGCACTGAGTAGGCATGTACAGATTGCTTCTGGGACCCCAAAATATTGATTTTTCGGGTGTTTTGAGCCTGAATTTGAGATATAAACGGGTACAGAAGATACATGCACATATTGACTTTGGGCACCAAAAATATCGATTTTCAGCATGCTTTTGGCCTGAATTTTGAAAATACTCTAACACGGAGTAGGCATGTACAGATCGCTTCTGGGACCCCAAAATATCGAATTTTCGGGTGTTTAGGGCCAGAATTTGAGATATAAACGGGTACAGAAGATGCATGCACATGTCGACTTTTGGGCACCTAAAAGATCGATTTTCAGTATGTTTTTGGCCTGTACTTTGAAAATACTCTAACAAGGAGTAGGCATGTACAGATACCTTCTGGAACCTCTAAATATCGAATTTTCGGGTGTTTTGGGACTGAATTTGATATATCGATTTTTTGGCACCTAAAATGTCGATTTTTAGCATGTTTTTAGCCTATATTTTGAAAATATTCTAGCACTGTGTAGGCATGTACAAATTGCTTCTGGGACCCCAAAATATTGAATTTTCGGGTGTTTTGAGCCTGAATTTGAGATATAAACGGGTACAGAAGATACATGCACATATTGACTTTGGACATCTAAAATATCGATTTTCAGTATGTTTTGGGCCTGTATTTTGAAAATACTCTAACACTGTACAGATTGCTTCTGGGACCCCAAAATTTTGAATTTTCGGGTGTTTTGAGCCTGAATTTGAGATATAAACGGGTACTGACGATGCATGCACATATCGACTTTTGTGCACCTAAAAGATCGATTTTCAGTATGTTTTAAGCATGTATTTTGAAAATACTCTAACACGGAGTAGGCATGTACAGATCGCTTCTGGGACCCCTAAGTATCGAATTTTCGGGTGTTTTGGGACTGAATTTGAGATATCGACTTTTTGGCACCTAAAAGATCGATTTTTAGCATGTTTTTAGCCTATATTTTGAAAATATTCTAAAACTGAGTAGGCATGTACAGATTGCTTCTGGGTCCCCAAAATATTGAATTTTCGGGTGTTTTGAGCCTGAATTTGAGATATAAACGGGTACAGAAGATACATGCACATATTGACTTTGGGCACTAAAAATATCGATTTTCAGCATGTTTTGGGCCTGAATTTTGAAAATACTCTAACACCGAGTAGGCATGTACAGATCGCTTCTGGGACCCCAAAATATCGAATTTTCGGGTGTTTAGGGCCAGAATTTGAGATATAAACGGGTACAGAAGATGCATGCACATATCGACTTTTGGGCACCTAAAAGATCGATTTTCAGTATGTTTTTGGCCTGTATTTTGAAAATACTCTAACACGGAGTAGGCATGTACAGATACCTTCTGGGACCTCTAAATATCGAATTTTCGGGTGTTTTGGGACTGAATTTGAGATATCGATTTTTTGGCACCTAAAATGTCGATTTTCAGCATGTTTTGTTCCTGTATTTTGAAAATACTCTAGCACTGTGTAGGCATGTACAGATTGCTTCTGGGACCCCAAAATATTGAATTTTCGGGTGTTTTGAGCCTGAATTTGAGATATAAACGGGTACAGAACATACATGCACATATTGACTTTGGGCACCAAAAATATCGATTTTCAGCATGTTTTTTGCCTGAATTTTGAAAATACTCTAAAACCGAGTAGGCATGTACAGATCGCTTCTGGGACCCCAAAATATCGAATTTTCGGGTGTTTAGGGCCAGAATTTGAGATATAAACGGGTACAGAAGATGCATGCACATATCGACTTTTGTGCACCTAAAAGATCGATTTTCAGTATGTTTTTGGCCTGTATTTTAAAAATACTCTAACACGGAGTAGGCATGTACAGATACCTCCTGGGACCTCTAAATATCGAATTTTCGGGTGTTTTGGGACTGAATTTGAGATATCAATTTTTTGGCACCTAAAATGTCGATTTTCAGCATGTTTTGGGCCTGTATTTTGAAAATACTCTAGCACTGTGTAGGCATGTACAGATTGCTTCTGGGACCCCAAAATATTGAATTTTCGGGTGTTTTGAGCCTGAATTTGAGATATAAACGGGTACAGAAGATACATGCACATATTGACTTTGGGCATCTAAAATATCGATTTTCAGCATGTTTTGGGCCTGTATTTTGAAAATACTCTAACACTGAGTAGGCATGTACAAATTGCTTCTGGGACCCCAAAATATTGAATTTTCGGGTGTTTTGAGCCTGAATTTGAGATATAAACGGGTACTGAAGATGCATGCACATATCGACTTTTGTGCACCTAAAAGATCAATTTTCAGTATGTTTTGAGCATGTATTTTGAAAATACTCTAACACGGAGTAGGCATGTACAGATCGCTTCTGGGACCCCTAAATATCGAATTTTCGGGTGTTTTGGGACTGAATTTGAGATATCGACTTTTTGGCACCTAAAAGATCGATTTTTAGCATGTTTTTAGCCTATATTTTGAAAATATTCTAGCACTGTACAGATTGCTTCTGGGACCCCAAAATATTGAATTTTCGGGTGTTTTGAGCCTGAATTTGAGATATAAACGGGTACAGAAGATACATGCACATATTGACTTTGGGCACCAAAAATATCGATTTTCAGCATGTTTTGGGCCTGAATTTTGAAAATACTCTAACACGGAGTAGGCATGTACAGATCGCTTCTGGGACCCCAAAATATCGAATTATCGGGTGTTTAGGGCCAGAATTTGAGATATAAACGGGTACAGAAGATGCATGCACATATCGACTTTTGTGCACCTAAAAGATCGATTTTCAGTATGTTTTGAGCATGTATTTTGAAAATACTCTAACACGGAGTAGGCATGTACAGATCGCTTCTGGGACCTCTAAATATCGAATTTTCGGGTGTTTTGGGACTGAATTTGAGATATCGATTTTTTGGCACCTAAAATGTCGATTTTTAGCAAGTTTTTAGCCTATATTTTGAAAATATTCTAGCACTGAGTAGGCATGTACAGATTGCTTCTGGGACCCCAAAATATTGAATTTTCGGGTGTTTTGAGCCTGAATTTGAGATATAAACGGGTACAGAAGATACATGCACATATTGACTTTGGGCACCAAAAATATCGATTTTCAGCATGTTTTGGGCCTGAATTTTGAAAATACTCTAACACTGAGCAGGCATGTACAGATTGCTTCTGGGACCCAAAAATATTGAATTTTCGGGTGTTTTGAGCCTAAATTTGAGATATAAACGGGCACTGAAGATACATGCACATATCGACTTTTGTGCACCTAAAAGATCGATTTTCAGTATGTTTTGAGCATGTATTTTGAAAATACTCTAACACGGAGTAGGCATGTACAGATCGCTTCTGGGACCCCTAAATATCGAATTTTCGGGTGTTTTGGGACTGAATTTGAGATATCGACTTTTTGGCACCTAAAAGATCGATTTTTAGCATGTTTTTTGCCTATATTTTGAAAATATTCTAGCACTGAGTAGGCATGTACAGATTGCTTCTGGGACCCCAAAATATTGAATTTTCGGGTGTTTTGAGCCTGAATTTGAGATATAAACGGGTACAGAAGATACATGCACATATTGACTTTGGGCACCAAAAATATCGATTTTCAGCATGTTTTGGGCCTGAATTTTGAAAATACTCTAACACCGAGTAGGCATGTACAGATCGCTTCTGGGACCCCAAAATATCGAATTTTCGGGTGTTTAGGGCCAGAATTTGAGATATAAACGGGTACAGAAGATGCATGCACATATCGACTTTTGGGCACCTAAAAGATCGATTTTCAGTATGTTTTTGGCCTGTATTTTGAAAATACTCTAACACGGAGTAGGCATGTACAGATACCTTATGGGACCTCTAAATATCGAATTTTCGGGTGTTTTGGGACTGAATTTGAGATATCGATTTTTTGGCACCTAAAATGTCGATTTTCAGCATGTTTTGGGCCTGTATTTTGAAAATACTCTAGCACTGTGTAGGCATGTACAGATTGCTTCTGGGACCCCAAAATATTGAATTTTCGGGTGTTTTGAGCCTGAATTTGAGATATAAACGGGTACTGAAGATGCATGCACATATCGACTTTTGTGCACCTAAAAGATCGATTTTCAGTATGTTTTGAGCATGTATTTTGAAAATACTCTAACACGGAGTAGGCATGTACAGATCGCTTCTGGGACCCCAAAATATCGAATTTTCGGGTGTTTTGGGACTGAATTTGAGATATTGACTTTTTGGCACTTAAAAGATCGATTTTTAGCATGTTTTTAGCCTATATTTTGAAAATATTCTAGCACTGAGTAGGCATGTACAGATTGCTTCTGGGACCCCAAAATATTGAATTTTCGGGTGTTTTGAGCCTGAATTTGAGATATAAACGGGTACAGAAGATACATGCACATATTGACTTTGGGCACCAAAAATATCGATTTTCAGCATGTTTTGGGCCTGAATTTTGAAAATACTCTAACACGGAGTAGGCATGTACAGATCGCTTCTGGGACCCCAAAATATCGAATTTTCGGGTGTTTAGGGCCAGAATTTGAGATATAAACGGGTACAGAAGATGCATGCACATATCGACTTTTGGGCACCTAAAAGATCGATTTTCAGTATGTTTTTGGCCTGTATTTTGAAAATACTCTAACACGGAGTAGGCATGTACAGATCGCTTCTGGGACCCCTACATATCGAATTTTCGGGTGTTTTGGGACTGAATTTGAGATATCGACTTTTTGGCACCTAAAAGATCGATTTTTAGCATGTTTTTAGCCTATATTTTGAAAATATTCTAGCACTGAGTAGGCATGTACAGATTGCTTCTGGGACCCCAAAATATTGAATTTTCGGGTGTTTTGAGCCTGAATTTGAGATATAAACGGGTACAGAAGATACATGCACATATTGACTTTGGGCACCAAAAATATCGATTTTCAGCATGTTTTATGCCTGAATTTTGAAAATACTCTAACACCGAGTAGGCATGTACAGATCGCTTCTGGGACCCCAAAATATCGAATTTTCGGGTGTTTAGGGCCAGAATTTGAGATATAAACGGGTACAGAAGATGCATGCACATATCGACTTTTGGGCACCTAAAAGATCGATTTTCAGTATGTTTTTGGCCTGTATTTTGAAAATACTCTAACACGGAGTAGGCATGTACAGATACCTCCTGGGACCTCTAAATATCGAATTTTCGGGTGTTTTGGGACTGAATTTGAGATATCGATTTTTTGGCACCTAAAATGTCGATTTTCAGCATGTTTTGGGCCTGTATTTTGAAAATACTCTAGCACTGTGTAGGCATGTACAGATTGCTTCTGGGACCCCAAAATATTGAATTTTCAAGTGTTTTGAGCCTGAATTTGAGATATAAACGGGTACTGAAGATGCATGCACATATCGACTTTTGTGCACCTAAAAGATCGATTTTCAGTATGTTTTAAGCATGTATTTTGAAAATACTCTAACACGGAGTAGGCATGTACAGATTGCTTCTGGGACCCCAAAATATCGAATTTTCGGGTGTTTTGGGACTGAATTTGAGATATTAACTTTTTGGCACTTAAAAGATCGATTTTTAGCATGTTTTTAGCCTATATTTTGAAAATATTCTTGCACTGAGTAGGCATGTACAGATTGCTTCTGGGACCCCAAAATATTGAATTTTCGGGAGTTTTGAGCCAGAATTTGAGATATAAACGGGTACAGAAGATACATGCACATATTGACTTTGGGCACCAAAAATATCGATTTTCAGCATGTTTTGGGCCTGAATTTTGAAAATACTCTAACACGGAGTAGGGATGTATAGATCGCTTCTGGGACCCCAAAATATCGAATTTTCGGGGGTTTAGGGCCAGAATTTGAGATATAAACGGGTACAGAAGATGCATGCACATATCGACTTTTGGGCACCTAAAAGATCGATTTTCAGTATGTTTTTGGCCTGTATTTTGAAAATACTCTAACACGGAGTAGGCATGTACAGATACCTTCTGGGACCTCTAAATATCGAATTTTCGGGTGTTTTGGGACTGAATTTGAGATATCGATTTTTTGGCACCTAAAATGTCGATTTTTAGCATGTTTTTAGCCTATATTTTGAAAATATTCTAGCACTGAGTAGGCATGTACAGATTGCTTCTGGGACCCCAAAATATTGAATTTTCGGGTGTTTTGAGCCTGAATTTGAGATATAAACGGGTACAGAAGATACATGCACATATTGACTTTGGGCATCTAAAATATCGATTTTCAGCATGTTTTGGGCCTGTATTTTGAAAATACTCTAACACTGAGTAGGCATGTACAGATTGCTTCTGGGACCCCAAAATATTGAATTTTCGGGTGTTTTGAGCCTGAATTTGAGATATAAACGGGTACAGAAGATACATGCACATATTGACTTTGGGCATCTAAAATATCGATTTTCAGCATGTTTTGGGCCTGTATTTTGAAAATACTCTAACACTGAGTAGGCATGTACAAATTGCTTCTGGGACCCCAAAATATTGAATTTTCGGGTGTTTTGAGCCTGAATTTGAGATATAAACGGGTACTGAAGATGCATGCACATATCGACTTTTGTGCACCTAAAAGATCAATTTTCAGTATGTTTTGAGCATGTATTTTGAAAATACTCTAACACGGAGTAGGCATGTACAGATCGCTTCTGGGACCCCTAAATATCGAATTTTCGGGTGTTTTGGGACTGAATTTGAGATATCGACTTTTTGGCACCTAAAAGATCGATTTTTAGCATGTTTTTAGCCTATATTTTGAAAATATTCTAGCACTGTACAGATTGCTTCTGGGACCCCAAAATATTGAATTTTCGGGTGTTTTGAGCCTGAATTTGAGATATAAACGGGTACAGAAGATACATGCACATATTGACTTTGGGCACCAAAAATATCGATTTTCAGCATGTTTTGGGCCTGAATTTTGAAAATACTCTAACACGGAGTAGGCATGTACAGATCGCTTCTGGGACCCCCAAAATATCGAATTATCGGGTGTTTAGGGCCAGAATTTGAGATATAAACGGGTACAGAAGATGCATGCACATATCGACTTTTGTGCACCTAAAAGATCGATTTTCAGTATGTTTTGAGCATGTATTTTGAAAATACTCTAACACGGAGTAGGCATGTACAGATCGCTTCTGGGACCTCTAAATATCGAATTTTCGGGTGTTTTGGGACTGAATTTGAGATATCGATTTTTTGGCACCTAAAATGTCGATTTTTAGCAAGTTTTTAGCCTATATTTTGAAAATATTCTAGCACTGAGTAGGCATGTACAGATTGCTTCTGGGACCCCAAAATATTGAATTTTCGGGTGTTTTGAGCCTGAATTTGAGATATAAACGGGTACAGAAGATACATGCACATATTGACTTTGGGCACCAAAAATATCGATTTTCAGCATGTTTTGGGCCTGAATTTTGAAAATACTCTAACACTGAGCAGGCATGTACAGATTGCTTCTGGGACCCAAAAATATTGAATTTTCGGGTGTTTTGAGCCTAAATTTGAGATATAAACGGGCACTGAAGATACATGCACATATCGACTTTTGTGCACCTAAAAGATCGATTTTCAGTATGTTTTGAGCATGTATTTTGAAAATACTCTAACACGGAGTAGGCATGTACAGATCGCTTCTGGGACCCCTAAATATCGAATTTTCGGGTGTTTTGGGACTGAATTTGAGATATCGACTTTTTGGCACCTAAAAGATCGATTTTTAGCATGTTTTTTGCCTATATTTTGAAAATATTCTAGCACTGAGTAGGCATGTACAGATTGCTTCTGGGACCCCAAAATATTGAATTTTCGGGTGTTTTGAGCCTGAATTTGAGATATAAACGGGTACAGAAGATACATGCACATATTGACTTTGGGCACCAAAAATATCGATTTTCAGCATGTTTTGGGCCTGAATTTTGAAAATACTCTAACACCGAGTAGGCATGTACAGATCGCTTCTGGGACCCCAAAATATCGAATTTTCGGGTGTTTAGGGCCAGAATTTGAGATATAAACGGGTACAGAAGATGCATGCACATATCGACTTTTGGGCACCTAAAAGATCGATTTTCAGTATGTTTTTGGCCTGTATTTTGAAAATACTCTAACACGGAGTAGGCATGTACAGATACCTTATGGGACCTCTAAATATCGAATTTTCGGGTGTTTTGGGACTGAATTTGAGATATCGATTTTTTGGCACCTAAAATGTCGATTTTCAGCATGTTTTGGGCCTGTATTTTGAAAATACTCTAGCACTGTGTAGGCATGTACAGATTGCTTCTGGGACCCCAAAATATTGAATTTTCGGGTGTTTTGAGCCTGAATTTGAGATATAAACGGGTACTGAAGATGCATGCACATATCGACTTTTGTGCACCTAAAAGATCGATTTTCAGTATGTTTTGAGCATGTATTTTGAAAATACTCTAACACGGAGTAGGCATGTACAGATCGCTTCTGGGACCCCAAAATATCGAATTTTCGGGTGTTTTGGGACTGAATTTGAGATATTGACTTTTTGGCACTTAAAAGATCGATTTTTAGCATGTTTTTAGCCTATATTTTGAAAATATTCTAGCACTGAGTAGGCATGTACAGATTGCTTCTGGGACCCCAAAATATTGAATTTTCGGGTGTTTTGAGCCTGAATTTGAGATATAAACGGGTACAGAAGATACATGCACATATTGACTTTGGGCACCAAAAATATCGATTTTCAGCATGTTTTGGGCCTGAATTTTGAAAATACTCTAACACGGAGTAGGCATGTACAGATCGCTTCTGGGACCCCAAAATATCGAATTTTCGGGTGTTTAGGGCCAGAATTTGAGATATAAACGGGTACAGAAGATGCATGCACATATCGACTTTTGGGCACCTAAAAGATCGATTTTCAGTATGTTTTTGGCCTGTATTTTGAAAATACTCTAACACGGAGTAGGCATGTACAGATCGCTTCTGGGACCCCTACATATCGAATTTTCGGGTGTTTTGGGACTGAATTTGAGATATCGACTTTTTGGCACCTAAAAGATCGATTTTTAGCATGTTTTTAGCCTATATTTTGAAAATATTCTAGCACTGAGTAGGCATGTACAGATTGCTTCTGGGACCCCAAAATATTGAATTTTCGGGTGTTTTGAGCCTGAATTTGAGATATAAACGGGTACAGAAGATACATGCACATATTGACTTTGGGCACCAAAAATATCGATTTTCAGCATGTTTTATGCCTGAATTTTGAAAATACTCTAACACCGAGTAGGCATGTACAGATCGCTTCTGGGACCCCAAAATATCGAATTTTCGGGTGTTTAGGGCCAGAATTTGAGATATAAACGGGTACAGAAGATGCATGCACATATCGACTTTTGGGCACCTAAAAGATCGATTTTCAGTATGTTTTTGGCCTGTATTTTGAAAATACTCTAACACGGAGTAGGCATGTACAGATACCTCCTGGGACCTCTAAATATCGAATTTTCGGGTGTTTTGGGACTGAATTTGAGATATCGATTTTTTGGCACCTAAAATGTCGATTTTCAGCATGTTTTGGGCCTGTATTTTGAAAATACTCTAGCACTGTGTAGGCATGTACAGATTGCTTCTGGGACCCCAAAATATTGAATTTTCAAGTGTTTTGAGCCTGAATTTGAGATATAAACGGGTACTGAAGATGCATGCACATATCGACTTTTGTGCACCTAAAAGATCGATTTTCAGTATGTTTTAAGCATGTATTTTGAAAATACTCTAACACGGAGTAGGCATGTACAGATTGCTTCTGGGACCCCAAAATATCGAATTTTCGGGTGTTTTGGGACTGAATTTGAGATATTAACTTTTTGGCACTTAAAAGATCGATTTTTAGCATGTTTTTAGCCTATATTTTGAAAATATTCTTGCACTGAGTAGGCATGTACAGATTGCTTCTGGGACCCCAAAATATTGAATTTTCGGGAGTTTTGAGCCAGAATTTGAGATATAAACGGGTACAGAAGATACATGCACATATTGACTTTGGGCACCAAAAATATCGATTTTCAGCATGTTTTGGGCCTGAATTTTGAAAATACTCTAACACGGAGTAGGGATGTATAGATCGCTTCTGGGACCCCAAAATATCGAATTTTCGGGGGTTTAGGGCCAGAATTTGAGATATAAACGGGTACAGAAGATGCATGCACATATCGACTTTTGGGCACCTAAAAGATCGATTTTCAGTATGTTTTTGGCCTGTATTTTGAAAATACTCTAACACGGAGTAGGCATGTACAGATACCTTCTGGGACCTCTAAATATCGAATTTTCGGGTGTTTTGGGACTGAATTTGAGATATCGATTTTTTGGCACCTAAAATGTCGATTTTTAGCATGTTTTTAGCCTATATTTTGAAAATATTCTAGCACTGAGTAGGCATGTACAGATTGCTTCTGGGACCCCAAAATATTGAATTTTCGGGTGTTTTGAGCCTGAATTTGAGATATAAACGGGTACAGAAGATACATGCACATATTGACTTTGGGCATCTAAAATATCGATTTTCAGCATGTTTTGGGCCTGTATTTTGAAAATACTCTAACACTGAGTAGGCATGTACAGATTGCTTCTGGGACCCCAAAATATTGAATTTTCGGGTGTTTTGAGCCTGAATTTGAGATATAAACGGATACTGAAGATGCATGCACATATCGACTTTTGTGCACCTAAAAGATCAATTTTCAGTATGTTTTGAGCATGTATTTTGAAAATACTCTAACACGGAGTAGGCATGTACAGATCGCTTCTGGGACCCCTAAATATCGAATTTTCGGGTGTTTTGGGACTGAATTTGAGATATCGACTTTTTGGCACCTAAAAGATCGATTTTTAGCATGTTTTTAGCCTATATTTTGAAAATATTCTAGCACTGTACAGATTGCTTCTGGGACCCCAAAATATTGAATTTTCGGGTGTTTTGAGCCTGAATTTGAGATATAAACGGGTACAGAAGATACATGCACATATTGACTTTGGGCACCAAAAATATCGATTTTCAGCATGTTTTGGGCCTGAATTTTGAAAATACTCTAACACGGAGTAGGCATGTACAGATCGCTTCTGGGACCCCAAAATATCGAATTTTCGGGTGTTTAGGGCCAGAATTTGAGATATAAACGGGTACAGAAGATGCATGCACATATCGACTTTTGGGCACCTAAAAGATCGATTTTCAGTATGTTTTTGGCCTGTATTTTGAAAATACTCTAACACGGAGTAGGCATGTACAGATCGCTTCTGGGACCCCTACATATCGAATTTTCGGGTGTTTTGGGACTGAATTTGAGATATCGACTTTTTGGCACCTAAAAGATCGATTTTTAGCATGTTTTTAGCCTATATTTTGAAAATATTCTAGCACTGAGTAGGCATGTACAGATTGCTTCTGGGACCCCAAAATATTGAATTTTCGGGTGTTTTGAGCCTGAATTTGAGATATAAACGGGTACAGAAGATACATGCACATATTGACTTTGGGCACCAAAAATATCGATTTTCAGCATGTTTTATGCCTGAATTTTGAAAATACTCTAACACCGAGTAGGCATGTACAGATCGCTTCTGGGACCCCAAAATATCGAATTTTCGGGTGTTTAGGGCCAGAATTTGAGATATAAACGGGTACAGAAGATGCATGCACATATCGACTTTTGGGCACCTAAAAGATCGATTTTCAGTATGTTTTTGGCCTGTATTTTGAAAATACTCTAACACGGAGTAGGCATGTACAGATACCTCCTGGGACCTCTAAATATCGAATTTTCGGGTGTTTTGGGACTGAATTTGAGATATCGATTTTTTGGCACCTAAAATGTCGATTTTCAGCATGTTTTGGGCCTGTATTTTGAAAATACTCTAGCACTGTGTAGGCATGTACAGATTGCTTCTGGGACCCCAAAATATTGAATTTTCAAGTGTTTTGAGCCTGAATTTGAGATATAAACGGGTACTGAAGATGCATGCACATATCGACTTTTGTGCACCTAAAAGATCGATTTTCAGTATGTTTTAAGCATGTATTTTGAAAATACTCTAACACGGAGTAGGCATGTACAGATTGCTTCTGGGACCCCAAAATATCGAATTTTCGGGTGTTTTGGGACTGAATTTGAGATATTAACTTTTTGGCACTTAAAAGATCGATTTTTAGCATGTTTTTAGCCTATATTTTGAAAATATTCTTGCACTGAGTAGGCATGTACAGATTGCTTCTGGGACCCCAAAATATTGAATTTTCGGGTGTTTTGAGCCAGAATTTGAGATATAAACGGGTACAGAAGATACATGCACATATTGACTTTGGGCACCAAAAATATCGATTTTCAGCATGTTTTGGGCCTGAATTTTGAAAATACTCTAACACGGAGTAGGGATGTATAGATCGCTTCTGGGACCCCAAAATATCGAATTTTCGGGGGTTTAGGGCCAGAATTTGAGATATAAACGGGTACAGAAGATGCATGCACATATCGACTTTTGGGCACCTAAAAGATCGATTTTCAGTATGTTTTTGGCCTGTATTTTGAAAATACTCTAACACGGAGTAGGCATGTACAGATACCTTCTGGGACCTCTAAATATCGAATTTTCGGGTGTTTTGGGACTGAATTTGAGATATCGATTTTTTGGCACCTAAAATGTCGATTTTTAGCATGTTTTTAGCCTATATTTTGAAAATATTCTAGCACTGAGTAGGCATGTACAGATTGCTTCTGGGACCCCAAAATATTGAATTTTCGGGTGTTTTGAGCCTGAATTTGAGATATAAACGGGTACAGAAGATACATGCACATATTGACTTTGGGCATCTAAAATATCGATTTTCAGCATGTTTTGGGCCTGTATTTTGAAAATACTCTAACACTGAGTAGCCATGTACAGATTGCTTCTGGGACCCCAAAATATTGAATTTTCGGGTGTTTTGAGCCTGAATTTGAGATATAAACGGATACTGAAGATGCATGCACATATCGACTTTTGTGCACCTAAAAGATCAATTTTCAGTATGTTTTGAGCATGTATTTTGAAAATACTCTAACACGGAGTAGGCATGTACAGATCGCTTCTGGGACCCCTAAATATCGAATTTTCGGGTGTTTTGGGACTGAATTTGAGATATCGACTTTTTGGCACCTAAAAGATCGATTTTTAGCATGTTTTTAGCCTATATTTTGAAAATATTCTAGCACTGTACAGATTGCTTCTGGGACCCCAAAATATTGAATTTTCGGGTGTTTTGAGCCTGAATTTGAGATATAAACGGGTACAGAAGATACATGCACATATTGACTTTGGGCACCAAAAATATCGATTTTCAGCATGTTTTGGGCCTGAATTTTGAAAATACTCTAACACGGAGTAGGCATG
Organism: Petrolisthes cinctipes; assembly: GCA_033782935.1. Taxonomy (NCBI): domain Eukaryota; kingdom Metazoa; phylum Arthropoda; class Malacostraca; order Decapoda; family Porcellanidae; genus Petrolisthes; species Petrolisthes cinctipes. Next base: position 1,020,320 of record JAWQEG010000369.1, read on the forward strand.
TACAGATCGCTTCTGGGACCCCAAAATATCGAATTATCGGGTGTTTAGGGCCAGAATTTGAGATATAAACGGGTACAGAAGATGCATGCACATATCGACTTTTGTGCACCTAAAAGATCGATTTTCAGTATGTTTTGAGCATGTATTTTGAAAATACTCTAACACGGAGTAGGCATGTACAGATCGCTTCTGGGACCTCTAAATATCGAATTTTCGGGTGTTTTGGGACTGAATTTGAGATATCGATTTTTTGGCACCTAAAATGTCGATTTTTAGCAAGTTTTTAGCCTATATTTTGAAAATATTCTAGCACTGAGTAGGCATGTACAGATTGCTTCTGGGACCCCAAAATATTGAATTTTCGGGTGTTTTGAGCCAGAATTTGAGATATAAACGGGTACAGAAGATACATGCACATATTGACTTTGGGCACCAAAAATATCGATTTTCAGCATGTTTTGGGCCTGAATTTTGAAAATACTCTAACACGGAGTAGGCATGTACAGATCGCTTCTGGGACCCCAAAATATCGAATTTTCGGGTGTTTAGGGCCAGAATTTGAGATATAAACGGGTACAGAAGATTCATGCACATATCGACTTTTGGGCACCTAAAAGATCGATTTTCAGTATGTTTTTGGCCTGTATTTTGAAAATACTCTAACACGGAGTAGGCATGTACAGATCGCTTCTGGGACCCCTACATATCGAATTTTCGGGTGTTTTGGGACTGAATTTGAGATATCGACTTTTTGGCACCTAAAAGATCGATTTTTAGCATGTTTTTAGCCTATATTTTGAAAATATTCTAGCACTGAGTAGGCATGTACAGATTGCTTCTGGGACCCCAAAATATTGAATTTTCGGGTGTTTTGAGCCTGAATTTGAGATATAAACGGGTACAGAAGATACATGCACATATTGACTTTGGGCACCAAAAATATCGATTTTCAGCATGTTTTGGGCCTGAATTTTGAAAATACTCTAACACCGAGTAGGCATGTACAGATCGCTTCTGGGACCCCAAAATATCGAATTTTCGGGTGTTTAGGGCCAGAATTTGAGATATAAACGGGTACAGAAGATGCATGCACATATCGACTTTTGGGCACCTAAAAGATCGATTTTCAGTATGTTTTTGGCCTGTATTTTGAAAATACTCTAACACGGAGTAGGCATGTACAGATACCTCCTGGGACCTCTAAATATCGAATTTTCGGGTGTTTTGGGACTGAATTTGAGATATCGATTTTTTGGCACCTAAAATATCGATTTTCAGCATGTTTTGGGCCTGTATTTTGAAAATACTCTAGCACTGTGTAGGCATGTACAGATTGCTTCTGGGACCCCAAAATATTGAATTTTCAAGTGTTTTGAGCCTGAATTTGAGATATAAACGGGTACTGAAGATGCATGCACATATCGACTTTTGTGCACCTAAAAGATCGATTTTCAGTATGTTTTAAGCATGTATTTTGAAAATACTCTAACACGGAGTAGGCATGTACAGATTGCTTCTGGGACCCCAAAATATCGAATTTTCGGGTGTTTTGGGACTGAATTTGAGATATTAACTTTTTGGCACTTAAAAGATCGATTTTTAGCATGTTTTTAGCCTATATTTTGAAAATATTCTAGCACTGAGTAGGCATGTACAGATTGCTTCTGGGACCCCAAAATATTGAATTTTCGGGTGTTTTGAGCCAGAATTTGAGATATAAACGGGTACAGAAGATACATGCACATATTGACTTTGGGCACCAAAAATATCGATTTTCAGCATGTTTTGGGCCTGAATTTTGAAAATACTCTAACACGGAGTAGGCATGTACAGATCGCTTCTGGGACCCCAAAATATCGAATTTTCGGGTGTTTAGGGCCAGAATTTGAGATATAAACGGGTACAGAAGATTCATGCACATATCGACTTTTGGGCACCTAAAAGATCGATTTTCAGTATGTTTTTGGCCTGTATTTTGAAAATACTCTAACACGGAGTAGGCATGTACAGATCGCTTCTGGGACCCCTACATATCGAATTTTCGGGTGTTTTGGGACTGAATTTGAGATATCGACTTTTTGGCACCTAAAAGATCGATTTTTAGCATGTTTTTAGCCTATATTTTGAAAATATTCTAGCACTGACTAGGCATGTACAGATTGCTTCTGGGACCCCAAAATATTGAATTTTCGGGTGTTTTGAGCCTGAATTTGAGATATAAACGGGTACAGAAGATACATGCACATATTGACTTTGGGCACCAAAAATATCGATTTTCAGCATGTTTTGGGCCTGAATTTTGAAAATACTCTAACACGGAGTAGGGATGTATAGATCGCTTCTGGGACCCCAAAATATCGAATTTTCGGGGGTTTAGGGCCAGAATTTGAGATATAAACGGGTACAGAAGATGCATGCACATATCGACTTTTGGGCACCTAAAAGATCGATTTTCAGTATGTTTTTGGCCTGTATTTTGAAAATACTCTAACACGGAGTAGGCATGTACAGATACCTTCTGGGACCTCTAAATATCGAATTTTCGGGTGTTTTGGGACTGAATTTGAGATATCGATTTTTTGGCACCTAAAATGTCGATTTTTAGCATGTTTTTAGCCTATATTTTGAAAATATTCTAGCACTGTGTAGGCATGTACAGATTGCTTCTGGGACCCCAAAATATTGAATTTTCGGGTGTTTTGAGCCTGAATTTGAGATATAAACGGGTACAGAAGATACATGCACATATTGACTTTGGGCATCTAAAATATCGATTTTCAGCATGTTTTGGGCCTGTATTTTGAAAATACTCTAACACTGAGTAGGCATGTACAGATTGCTTCTGGGACCCCAAAATATTGAATTTTCGGGTGTTTTGAGCCTGAATTTGAGATATAAACGGGTACTGAAGATGCATGCACATATCGACTTTTGTGCACCTAAAAGATCGATTTTCAGTATGTTTTGAGCATGTATTTTGAAAATACTCTAACACGGAGTAGGCATGTACAGATCGCTTCTGGGACCCCTAAATATCGAATTTTCGGGTGTTTTGGGACTGAATTTGAGATATCGACTTTTTGGCACCTAAAAGATCGATTTTTAGCATGTTTTTAGCCTATATTTTGAAAATATTCTAGCACTGTACAGATTGCTTCTGGGACCCCAAAATATTGAATTTTCGGGTGTTTTGAGCCTGAATTTGAGATATAAACGGGTACAGAAGATACATGCACATATTGACTTTGGGCACCAAAAATATCGATTTTCAGCATGTTTTGGGCCTGAATTTTGAAAATACTCTAACACAGAGTAGGCATGTACAGATCGCTTCTGGGACCCCAAAATATCGAATTATCGGGTGTTTAGGGCCAGAATTTGAGATATAAACGGGTACAGAAGATGCATGCACATATCGACTTTTGTGCACCTAAAAGATCGATTTTCAGTATGTTTTGAGCATGTATTTTGAAAATACTCTAACACGGAGTAGGCATGTACAGATCGCTTCTGGGACCTCTAAATATCGAATTTTCGGGTGTTTTGGGACTGAATTTGAGATATCGATTTTTTGGCACCTAAAATGTCGATTTTTAGCAAGTTTTTAGCCTATATTTTGAAAATATTCTAGCACTGTGTAGGCATGTACAGATTGCTTCTGGGACCCCAAAATATTGAATTTTCGGGTGTTTTGAGCCTGAATTTGAGATATAAACGGGTACAGAAGATACATGCACATATTGACTTTGGGCATCTAAAATATCGATTTTCAGCATGTTTTGGGCCTGTATTTTGAAAATACTCTAACACTGAGTAGGCATGTACAGATTGCTTCTGGGACCCCAAAATATTGCATTTTCGGGTGTTTTGAGCCTGAATTTGAAATATAAACGGGTACTGAAGATGAATGCACATATCGACTTTTGTGCACCTAAAAGATCGATTTTCAGTATGTTTTGAGCATGTATTTTGAAAATACTCTAACACGGAGTAGGCATGTACAGATCGCTTCTGGAACCCCTAAATATCGAATTTTCGGGTGTTTTGGGACTGAATTTGAGATATCGACTTTTTGGCACCTAAAAGATCGATTTTTAGCATGTTTTTAGCCTATATTTTGAAAATATTCTAGCACTGAGTAGGCATGTACAGATTGCTTCTGGGACCCCAAAATATTGAATTTTCGGGTGTTTTGAGCCTGAATTTGAGATATAAACGGGTACAGAAGATACATGCACATATTGACTTTGAGCATCTAAAATATCGATTTTCAGCATGTTTTGGGCCTGCATTTTGAAAATACTCTAACACTGAGTAAGCATGTACAGATTGCTTCTAGGACCCCATAATATTGAATTTTCGGGTGTTTTGAGCCAGAATTTGAGATATAAACGGGTACTGAAGATGCATGCACATATCGACTTTTGTGCACCTAAAAGATCGATTTTCAGTATGTTTTTGGCCTGTATTTTGAAAATACTCTAACACGGAGTAAGCATGTACAGATACCTTCTGGGACCTCTAAATATCGAATTTTCGGGTGTTTTGGGACTGAATTTGAGATATCGATTTTTTGGCACCTAAAATGTCGATTTTTAGCATGTTTTTAACCTATATTTTGAAAATATTCTAGCACTGAGTAGGCATGTACAGATTGCTTCTGGGACCCCAAAATATTGAATTTTCGGGTGTTTTGAGCCTGAATTTGAGATATAAACGGGTACTGAATATGCATGCACATATCGACTTTTGTGCATCTAATAGATCGATTTTCAGTATGTTTTGAGCATGTATTTTGAAAATACTCTAACACGGAGTAGGCATGTACAGATCGCTTCTGGGACCCCTAAATATCGAATTTTCGGGTGTTTTGGGACTGAATTTGAGATATCGACTTTTTGGCACCTAAAAGATCGATTTTTAGCATGTTTTTAGCATATATTTTGAAAATATTCTAGCACTGAGTAGGCATGTACAGATTGCTTCTGGGACCCCAAAATATTGAATTTTCGGGTGTTTTGAGCCTGAATTTGAGATATAAACGGGTACAGAAGATACATGCACATATTGACTTTGGGTACCAAAAATATAGATTTTCAGCATGTTTTGGGCCTGAATTTTGAAAATACTCTAACACTGAGCAGGCATGTACAGATTGCTTCTGGGACCCCAAAATATTGAATTTTCGGGTGTTTTGAGCCTGAATTTGAGATATAAACGGGTACTGAAGATGCATGCACATATCGACTTTTGTGCACCTAAAAGATCGATTTTCAGTATGTTTTGAGCATGTATTTTCAAAATACTCTAACACGGAGTAGGCATGTACAGATCGCTTCTGGGATCCCTAAATATCGAATTTTCGGGTGTTTTGGGACTGAATTTGAGATATCGACTTTTTGGCACCTAAAAGATCGATTTTTAGCATGTTTTTAGCCTATATTTTGAAAATATTCTAGCACTGTACAGATTGCTTCTGGGACCCCAAAATATTGAATTTTCGGGTGTTTTGAGCCTGAATTTGAGATATAAACGGGTACAGAAGATACATGCACATATTGACTTTGGGCACCAAAAATATCGATTTTCAGCATGATTTGGGCCTGAATTTTGAAAATACTCTAACACGGAGTAGGCATGTACAGATCGCTTCTGGGACACCAAAATATCGAATTTTCGGGTGTTTAGGGCCAGAATTTGAGATATCGATTTTTTGGCACCTAAAATGTCGATTTTTAGCAAGTTTTTAGCCTATATTTTGAAAATATTCTAGCACTGTGTAGGCATGTACAGATTGCTTCTGGGACCCCAAAATATTGAATTTTCGGGTGTTTTGAGCCTGAATTTGAGATATAAACGGGTACAGAAGATACATGCACTTATTGACTTTGGGCATCTAAAATATCGATTTTCAGCATGTTTTGGGCCTGTATTTTGAAAATACTCTAACACTGAGTAGGCATGTACAGATTGCTTCTGGGACCCCAAAATATTGAATTTTCGGGTGTTTTGAGCCTGAATTTGAGATATAAACGGGTACTGAAGATGAATGCACATATCGACTTTTGTGCACCTAAAAGATCGATTTTCAGTATGTTTTGAGCATGTATTTTGAAAATACTCTAACACGGAGTAGGCATGTACAGATCGCTTCTGGGAACCCTAAATATCGAATTTTCGGGTGTTTTGGGACTGAATTTGAGATATCGACTTTTTGGCACCTAAAAGATCGATTTTTAGCATGTTTTTAGCCTATATTTTTAAAATATTCTAGCACTGAGTAGGCATGTACAGATTGCTTCTGGGACCCCAAAATATTGAATTTTCGGGTGTTTTGAGCCTGAATTTGAGATATAAACGGGTACAGAAAATACATGCACATATTGACTTTGGGCATCTAAAATATCGATTTTCAGCATGTTTTGGGCCTGCATTTTGAAAATACTCTAACACTGAGTAAGCATGTACAGATTGCTTCTAGGACCCAAAAATATTGAATTTTCGGGTGTTTTGAGCCTGAATTTGAGATATAAACGGGTAATGAAGATGAATGCACATATCGACTTTTGTGCACCTAAAAGATCGATTTTCAGTATGTTTTGAGCATGTATTTTGAAAATACTCTAACATGAGGTAGGCATGTACAGATCGCTTCTGGGACCCCTAAATATCGAATTTTCGGGTGTTTTGGGACTGAATTTGAGATATCGACTTTTTGGCACCTAAAAGATCGATTTTTAGCATGTTTTTAGCCTATATTTTTAAAATATTCTAGCACTGAGTAGGCATGTACAGATTGCTTCTGGGACCCCAAAATATTGAATTTTCGGGTGTTTTGAGCCTGAATTTGAGATATAAACGGGTACAGAAAATACATGCACATATTGACTTTGGGCATCTAAAATATCGATTTTCAGCATGTTTTGGGCCTGCATTTTGAAAATACTCTAACACTGAGTAAGCATGTACAGATTGCTTCTAGGACCCCAAAATATTGAATTTTCGGGTGTTTTGAGCCAGAATTTGAGATATAAACGGGTACTGAAGATGCATGCACATATCGACTTTTGTGCACCTAAAAGATCGATTTTCAGTATGTTTTTGGCCTGTATTTTGAAAATACTCTAACACGGAGTAAGCATGTACAGATACCTTCTGGGACCTCTAAATATCGAATTTTCGGGTGTTTTGGGACTGAATTTGAGATATCGATTTTTTGGCACCTAAAATGTCGATTTTTAGCATGTTTTTAACCTATATTTTGAAAATATTCTAGCACTGAGTAGGCATGTACAGATTGCTTCTGGGACCCCAAAATATTGAATTTTCGGGTGTTTTGAGCCTGAATTTCAGATATAAACGGGTACTGAATATGCATGCACATATCGACTTTTGTGCATCTAAAAGATCGATTTTCAGTATGTTTTGAGCATGTATTTTGAAAATACTCTAACACGGAGTAGGCATGTACAGATCGCTTCTGGGACCCCTAAATATCGAATTTTCGGGTGTTTTGGGACTGAATTTGAGATATCGACTTTTTGGCACCTAAAAGATCGATTTTTAGCATGTTTTTTGCCTATATTTTGAAAATATTCTAGCACTGAGTAGGCATGTACAGATTGCTTCTGGGACTTCAAAATATTGAATTTTCGGGTGTTTTGAGCCTGAATTTGAGATATAAACGGGTACAGAAGATACATGCACATATTGACTTTGGGCACCAAAAATATCGATTTTCAGCATGTTATGGGCCTGAATTTTGAAAATACTCTAACACGGAGTAGGCATGTACAGATCGCTTCTGGGACCCCAAAATATCGAATTTTCGGGTGTTTAGGGCCAGAATTTTAGATATAAACGGGTACAGAAGATGCATGCACATATCGACTTTTGGGCACCTAAAAGATCGATTTTCAGTATGTTTTTGGCCTGTAATTTGAAAATACTCTAACACGGAGTAGGCATGTACAGATACCTTCTGGGACCTCTAAATATCGAATTTTCGGGTGTTTTGGGACTAAATTTGAGATATCGATTTTTTGGCACCTAAAATGTCGATTTTCAGCATGTTTTGGGCCTGTATTTTGAAAATACTTTAGCACTGTGTAGGCATGTACAGATTGCTTCTGGGACCCCAAAATATTGAATTTTCGGGTGTTTTGAGCCTGAATTTGAGATATAAACGGGTACTGAAGATGCATGCACATATCGACTTTTGTGCACCTAAAAGATCGATTTTCAGTATGTTTTGAGCATGTATTTTGAAAATACTCTAACACGGAGTAGGCATGTACAGATCGCTTCTGGGACCCCTAAATATCGAATTTTCGGGTGTTTTGGGACTGAATTTGAGATATCGACTTTTTGGCACCTAAAAGATCGATTTTTAGCATGTTTTTAGCCTATATTTTGAAAATATTCTAGCACTGAGTAGGCATGTACAGATTGCTTCTGGGACCCCAAAATATTGAATTTTCGGGTGTTTTGAGCCAGAATTTGAGATATAAACGGGTACAGAAGATACATGCACATATTGACTTTGGGCACCAAAAATATCGATTTTCAGCATGTTTTGGGCCTGAATTTTGAAAATACTCTAATACGGAGTAGGGATATATAGATCGCTTCTGGGACCCCAAAATATCGAATTTTCGGGGGTTTAGGGCCAGAATTTGAGATATAAACGGGTACAGAAGATGCATGCACATATCGACTTTTGGGCACCTAAAAGATCGATTTTCAGTATGTTTTTGGCCTGTATTTTGAAAATACTCTAACACGGAGTAGGCATGTACAGATACCTTCTGGGTCCTCTAAATATCGAATTTTCGGGTGTTTTGGGACTGAATTTGAGATATCGATTTTTTGGCACCTAAAATGTCGATTTTTAGCATGTTTTTAGCCTATATTTTGAAAATATTCTAGCACTGTGTAGGCATGTACAGATTGCTTCTGGGACCCCAAAATATTGAATTTTCGGGTGTTTTGAGCCAGAATTTGAGATATAAACGGGTACAGAAGATACATGCACATATTGACTTTTGGCATCTAAAATATCGATTTTCAGCATGTTTTGGGCCTGTATTTTGAAAATACTCTAACACTGAGTAGGCATGTACAGATTGCTTCTGGGACCCCAAAATATTGAATTTTCGGGTGTTTTGAGCCTGAATTTGAGATATAAACGGGTACTGAAGATGCATGCACATATCGACTTTTGTGCACCTAAAAGATCGATTTTCAGTATGTTTTGAGCATGTATTTTGAAAATACTCTAACACGGAGTAGGCATGTACAGATCGCTTCTGGGACCCCTAAATATCGAATTTTCGGGTGTTTTGGGACAGAATATCAGATATCGACTTTTTGGCACCTAAAAGATCGATTTTTAGCATGTTTTTAGCCTATATTTTGAAAATTTTCTAGCACTGAGTACAGATTGCTTCTGGGACCCCAAAATATTGAATTTTCGGGTGTTTTGAGCCTGAATTTGAGATATAAACGGGTACAGAAGATACTTGCACATATTGACTTTGTGCACCAAAAATATCGATTTTCAGCATGTTTTGGGCCTGAATTTTGAAAATACTCTAACACGGAGTAGGCATGTACAGATCGCTTCTGGGACCCCAAAATATCGAATTTTCGGGTGTTTAGGGCCAGAATTTGAGATATAAACGGGTACAGAAGATGCATGCACATATCGACTTTTGTGCACCTAAAAGATCGATTTTCAGTATGTTTTGAGCATGTATTTTGAAAATACTCTAACACGGAGTAGGCATGTACAGATCGCTTCTGGGACCTCTAAATATCGAATTTTCGGGTGTTTTGGGACTGAATTTGAGATATCGATTTTTTGGCACCTAAAATGTCGATTTTTAGCAAGTTTTTAGCCTATATTTTGAAAATATTCTAGCACTGTGTAGGCATGTACAGATTGCTTCTGGGACCCCAAAATATTGAATTTTCGGGTGTTTTGAGCCTGAATTTGAGATATAAACGGGTACAGAAGATACATGCACATATTGACTTTGGGCATCTAAAATATCGTTTTTCAGCATGTTTTGGGCCTGTATTTTGAAAATACTCTAACACTGAGTAAGCATGTACAGATTGCTTCTAGGACCCCAAAATATTGAATTTTCGGGTGTTTTGAGCCTGAATTTGAGATATAAACGGGTACTGAAGATGCATGCACATATCGACTTTTGTGCACCTAAAAGATCGATTTTCAGTATGTTTTTGGCCTGTATTTTGAAAATACTCTAACACGGAGTAAGCATGTACAGATACCTTCTGGGACCTCTAAATATCGAATTTTCGGGTGTTTTGGGACTGAATTTGAGATATCGATTTTTTGGCACCTAAAATGTCGATTTTTAGCATGTTTTTAACCTATATTTTGAAAATATTCTAGCACTGAGTAGGCATGTACAGATTGCTTCTGGGACCCCAAAATATTGAATTTTCGGGTGTTTTGAGCCTGAATTTGAGATATAAACGGGTACTGAATATGCATGCACATATCGACTTTTGTGCATCTAAAAGATCGATTTTCAGTATGTTTTGAGCATGTATTTTGAAAATACTCTAACACGGAGTAGGCATGTACAGATCGCTTCTGGGACCCCTAAATATCGAATTTTCGGGTGTTTTGGGACTGAATTTGAGATATCGACTTTTTGGCACCTAAAAGTTCGATTTTTAGCATGTTTTTAGCCTATATTTTGAAAATATTCTAGCACTAAGTAGGCATGTACAGATTGCTTCTGGGACCCCAAAATATTGAATTTTCGGGTGTTTTGAGCCTGAATTTGAGATATAAACGGGTACAGAAGATACATGCATATATTGACTTTGGGCACCAAAAATATCGATTTTCAGCATGTTTTGGGCCTGAATTTTGAAAATACTCTAACACTGAGCAGGCATGTACAGATTGCTTCTGGGACCCCAAAATATTGAATTTTCGGGTGTTTTGAGCCTGAATTTGAGATATAAACGGGTACTGAAGATACATGCACATATCGACTTTTGTGCACCTAAAAGATCGATTTTCAGTATGTTTTGAGCATGTTTTTTGAAAATACTCTAACACGGAGTAGGCATGTACAGATCGCTTCTGGGACCTCTAAATATCGAATTTTCGGGTGTTTTGGGACTGAATTTGAGATATCGATTTTTTGGCACCTAAAATGTCGATTTTTAGCAAGTTTTTAGCCTATATTTTGAAAATATTCTAGCACTGTGTAGGCATGTACAGATTGCTTCTGGGACCCCAAAATATTGAATTTTCGGGTGTTTTGAGCCTGAATTTGAGATATAAACGGGTACAGAAGATACATGCACATATTGACTTTGGGCATCTAAAATATCGTTTTTCAGCATGTTTTGGGCCTGTATTTTGAAAATACTCTAACACTGAGTAAGCATGTACAGATTGCTTCTAGGACCCCAAAATATTGAATTTTCGGGTGTTTTGAGCCTGAATTTGAGATATAAACGGGTACTGAAGATGCATGCACATATCGACTTTTGTGCACCTAAAAGATCGATTTTCAGTATGTTTTTGGCCTGTATTTTGAAAATACTCTAACACGGAGTAAGCATGTACAGATACCTTCTGGGACCTCTAAATATCGAATTTTCGGGTGTTTTGGGACTGAATTTGAGATATCGATTTTTTGGCACCTAAAATGTCGATTTTTAGCATGTTTTTAACCTATATTTTGAAAATATTCTAGCACTGAGTAGGCATGTACAGATTGCTTCTGGGACCCCAAAATATTGAATTTTCGGGTGTTTTGAGCCTGAATTTGAGATATAAACGGGTACTGAATATGCATGCACATATCGACTTTTGTGCATCTAAAAGATCGATTTTCAGTATGTTTTGAGCATGTATTTTGAAAATACTCTAACACGGAGTAGGCATGTACAGATCGCTTCTGGGACCCCTAAATATCGAATTTTCGGGTGTTTTGGGACTGAATTTGAGATATCGACTTTTTGGCACCTAAAAGTTCGATTTTTAGCATGTTTTTAGCCTATATTTTGAAAATATTCTAGCACTAAGTAGGCATGTACAGATTGCTTCTGGGACCCCAAAATATTGAATTTTCGGGTGTTTTGAGCCTGAATTTGAGATATAAACGGGTACAGAAGATACATGCATATATTGAATTTGGGCACCAAAAATATCGATTTTCAGCATGTTTTGGGCCTGAATTTTGAAAATACTCTAACACTGAGCAGGCATGTACAGATTGCTTCTGGGACCCCAAAATATTGAATTTTCGGGTGTTTTGAGCCTGAATTTGAGATATAAACGGGTACTGAAGATACATGCACATATCGACTTTTGTGCACCTAAAAGATCGATTTTCAGTATGTTTTGAGCATGTTTTTTGAAAATACTCTAACACGGAGTAGGCATGTACAGATCGCTTCTGGGACCCCTAAATATCGAATTTTCGGGTGTTTTGGGACTGAATTTGAGATATCGACTTTTTGGCACCTAAAAGATCGATTTTTAGCATGTTTTTAGCCTATATTTTGAAAATATTCTAGAACTCAGTAGGCATGTACAGATTGCTTCTGGGACCCCAAAATATTGAATTTTCGGGTGTTTTGAGCCTGAATTTGAGATATAAACGGGTACAGAAGATACATGCACATATTGACTTTGGGCACCAAAAATATCGATTTTCAGCATGTTTTGGGCCTGAATTTTGAAAATACTCTAACACTGAGCAGGCATGTACAGATTGCTTCTGGGACCCAAAAATATTGAATTTTCGGGTGTTTTGAGCCTAAATTTGAGATATAAACGGGTACTGAAGATACATGCACATATCGACTTTTGTGCACCTAAAAGATCGATTTTCAGTATGTTTTGAGCATGTATTTTGAAAATACTCTAACACGGAGTAGGCATGTACAGATCGCTTCTGGGACCCCTAAATATCGAATTTTCGGGTGTTTTGGGACTGAATTTGAGATATCGACTTTTTGGCACCTAAAAGATCGATTTTTAGCATGTTTTTTGCCTATATTTTGAAAATATTCTAGCACTGAGTAGGCATGTACAGATTGCTTCTGGGACCCCAAAATATTGAATTTTCGGGTGTTTTGAGCCTGAATTTGAGATATAAACGGGTACAGAAGATACATGCACATATTGACTTTGGGCACCAAAAATATCGATTTTCAGCATGTTTTGGGCCTGAATTTTGAAAATACTCTAACACCGAGTAGGCATGTACAGATCGCTTCTGGGACCCCAAAATATCGAATTTTCGGGTGTTTAGGGCCAGAATTTGAGATATAAACGGGTACAGAAGATGCATGCACATATCGACTTTTGGGCACCTAAAAGATCGATTTTCAGTATGTTTTTGGCCTGTATTTTGAAAATACTCTAACACGGAGTAGGCATGTACAGATACCTTCTGGGACCTCTAAATATCGAATTTTCGGGTGTTTTGGGACTGAATTTGAGATATCGATTTTTTGGCACCTAAAATGTCGATTTTCAGCATGTTTTGGGCCTGTATTTTGAAAATACTCTAGCACTGTGTAGGCATGTACAGATTGCTTCTGGGACCCCAAAATATTGAATTTTCGGGTGCTTTGAGCCTGAATTTGAGATATAAACGGGTACTGAAGATGCATGCACATATCGACTTTTGTGCACCTAAAAGATCGATTTTCAGTATGTTTTGAACATGTATTTTGAAAATACTCTAACACGGAGTAGGCATGTACAGATCGCTTCTGGGACCCCTAAATATCGAATTTTCGGGTGTTTTGGGACTGAATTTGAGATATCGACTTTTTGGCACCTAAAAGATCGATTTTTAGCATGTTTTTTGCCTATATTTTGAAAATATTCTAGCACTGTGTAGGCATGTACAGATTGCTTCTGGGACCCCAAAATATTGAATTTTCGGGTGTTTTGAGCCTGAATTTGAGATATAAACGGGTACAGAAGATACATGCACATATTGACTTTGATCATCTAAAATATCGATTTTCAGCATGTTTTGGGCCTGTATTTTGAAAATACTCTAACACTGAGTAGGCATGTACAGATTGCTTCTGGGACCCCAAAATATGGAATTTTCGGGTGTTTTGATCCTGAATTTGAGATATAAACGGGTACTGAAGATGCATGCACATATCGACTTTTGTGCACCTAAAAGATCGATTTTCAGTATGTTTTGAGCATGTATTTTGAAAATACTCTAACACGGAGTAGGCATGTACAGATCGCTTTTGGGACCCCTAAATATCGAATTTTCGGGTGTTTTGGGACTGAATTTGAGATATCGACTTTTTGGCACCTAAAAGATCGATTTTTAGCATGTTTTTAGCCTATATTTTGAAAATATTCTAGAACTGAGTAGGCATGTACAGATTGCTTCTGGGACCCCAAAATATTGAATTTTCAGGTGTTTTGAGCCTGAATTTGAGATATAAACGGGTACAGAAGATACATGCACATATTGACTTTGGGCACCAAAAATATCGATTTTCAGCATGTTTTGGGCCTGAATTTTGAAAATACTCTAACACGGAGTAGGCATGTACAGATCGCTTCTGGGACCCCAAAATATCGAATTTTCGGGTGTTTAGGGCCAGAATTTGAGATATAAACGGGTACTGAAGATGCATGCACATATCGACTTTTGTGCACCTTAAAGATCGATTTTCAGTATGTTTTGAGCATGTATTTTGAAAATACTCTAACACGGAGTAGGCATGTACAGATCGCTTCTGGGACCTCTAAATATCGAATTTTCGGGTGTTTTGGGACTGAATTTGAGATATCGATTTTTTGGCACCTAAAATGTCGATTTTTAGCATGTTTTTAGCCTATATTTTGAAAATATTCTAGCACTATGTAGGCATGTACAGATTGCTTCTGGGACCCCAAAATATTGAATTTTCGGGTGTTTTGAGCCAGAATTTGAGATATAAACGGGTACAGAAGATACATGTACATATTGACTTTGGGCATCTAAAATATCGATTTTCAGCATGTTTTGGGCCTGTATTTTGAAAATACTCTAACACGGAGTAGGCATGTACAGATTGCTTCTGGGACCCCAAAATATTGAATTTTCGGGTGTTTTGAGCCTGAATTTGAGATATAAACGGGTACTGAAGATGCATGCACATATCGACTTTTGTGCACCTAAAAGATCGATTTTCAGTATGTTTTGAGCAAGTATTTTCAAAATACTCTAACACGGAGTAGGCATGTACAGATCGCTTCTGGGACCCCTAAATATCGAATTTTCGGGTGTTTTGGGACTGAATTTGAGATATCGACTTTTTGGCACCTAAAAGATCGATTTTTAGCATGTTTTTAGCCTATATTTTGAAAATTTTCTAGCACTGTACAGATTGCTTCTGGGACCCCAAAATATTGAATTTTCGGGTGTTTTGAGCCTGAATTTGAGATATAAACGGGTACAGAAGATACTTGCACATATTGACTTTGGGCACCAAAAATATCGATTTTCAGCATGTTTTGGGCCTGAATTTTGAAAATACTCTAACACGGAGTAGGCATGTACAGATCGCTTCTGGGACCCCAAAATATCGAATTTTCGGGTGTTTAGGGCCAGAATTTGAGATATAAACGGGTACAGAAGATGCATGCACATATCGACTTTTGTGCACCTAAAAGATCAATTTTCAGTATGTTTTGAGCATGTATTTTGAAAATACTCTAACACGGAGTAGGCATGTATAGATCGCTTCTGGAACCTCTAAATATCGAATTTTCGGGTGTTTTGGGACTGAATTTGAGATATCGATTTTTTGGCACCTAAAATGTCGATTTTTAGCAAGTTTTTAACCTATATTTTGAAAATATTCTAGCACTGTGTAGGCATGTACAGATTGCTTCTGGGACCCCAAAATATTGAATTTTCGGGTGTTTTGAGCCTGAATTTGAGATATAAACGGGTACTGAATATGCATGCACATATCGACTTTTGTGCATCTAAAAGATCGATTTTCAGTATGTTTTGAGCATGTATTTTGAAAATACTCTAACACGGAGTAGGCATGTACAGATCGCTTCTGGGACCCCTAAATATAGAATTTTCGGGTGTTTTGGGACTGAATTTGAGATATCGACTTTTTGGCACCTAAAAGATCGATTTTTAGCATGTTTTTAGCCTATATTTTGAAAATATTCTAGCACTGAGTAGGCATGTACAGATTGCTTCTGGGACCCCAAAATATTGAATTTTCGGGTGTTTTGAGCCTGAATTTGAGATATAAACGGGTACAGAAGATACATGCACATATTGACTTTGGGCACCAAAAATATCGATTTTCAGCATGTTTTGGGCCTGAATTTTGAAAATACTCTAACACTGAGCAGGCATGTACAGATTGCTTCTGGGACCCCAAAATATTGAATTTTCGGGTGTTTTGAGCCTGAATTTGAGATATAAACGGGTACTGAAGATACATGCACATATCGACTTTTGTGCACCTAAAAGATCGATTTTCAGTATGTTTTGAGCATGTATTTTGAAAATACTCTAACACGGAGTAGGCATGTACAGATCGCTTCTGGGACCCCTAAATATCGAATTTTCGGGTGTTTTGGGACTGAATTTGAGATATCGACTTTTTGGCACCTAAAAGATCGATTTTTAGCATGTTTTTTGCCTATATTTTGAAAATTTTCTAGCACTGTACAGATTGCTTCTGGGACCCCAAAATATTGAATTTTCGGGTGTTTTGAGCCTGAATTTGAGATATAAACGGGTACAGAAGATACTTGCACATATTGACTTTGGGCACCAAAAATATCGATTTTCAGCATGTTTTGGGCCTGAATTTTGAAAATACTCTAACACGGAGTAGGCATGTACAGATCGCTTCTGGGACCCCAAAATATCGAATTTTCGGGTGTTTAGGGCCAGAATTTGAGATATAAACGGGTACAGAAGATGCATGCACATATCGACTTTTGTGCACCTAAAAGATCGATTTTCAGTATGTTTTGAGCATGTATTTTGAAAATACTCTAACACGGAGTAGGCATGTGTAGATCGCTTCTGGGACCTCTAAATATCGAATTTTCGGGTGTTTTGGGACTGAATTTGAGATATCGATTTTTTGGCACCTAAAATGTCGATTTTTAGCAAGTTTTTAGCCTATATTTTGAAAATATTCTAGCACTGTGTAGGCATGTACAGATTGCTTCTGGGACCCCAAAATATTGAATTTTCGGGTGTTTTGAGCCTGAATTTGAGATATAAACGGGTACTGAATATGCATGCACATATCGACTTTTGTGCATCTAAAAGATCGATTTTCAGTATGTTTTGAGCATGTATTTTGAAAATACTCTAACACGGAGTAGGCATGTACAGATCGCTTCTGGGACCCCTAAATATCGAATTTTCGGGTGTTTTGGGACTGAATTTGAGATATCGACTTTTTGGCACCTAAAAGATCGATTTTTAGCATGTTTTTAGCCTATATTTTGAAAATATTCTAGCACTGAGTAGGCATGTACAGATTGCTTCTGGGACCCCAAAATATTGAATTTTCGGGTGTTTTTGAGCCTGAATTTGAGATATAAACGGGTACAGAAGATACATGCACATATTGACTTTGGGCACCAAAAATATCGATTTTCAGCATGTTTTGGGCCTGAATTTTGAAAATACTCTAACACTGAGCAGGCATGTACAGATTGCTTCTGGGACCCCAAAATATTGAATTTTCGGGTGTTTTGAGACTGAATTTGAGATATAAACGGGTACTGAAGATACATGCACATATCGACTTTTGTGCACCTAAAAGATCGATTTTCAGTATGTTTTGAGCATGTATTTTGAAAATACTCTAACACGGAGTAGGCATGTACAGATCGCTTCTGGGACCCCTAAATATCGAATTTTCGGGTGTTTTGGGACTGAATTTGAGATATCGACTTTTTGGCACCTAAAAGATCGATTTTTAGCATGTTTTTTGCCTATATTTTGAAAATATTCTAGAACTGAGTAGGCATGTACAGATTGCTTCTGGGACCCCAAAATATTGAATTTTCTGGTGTTTTGAGCCTGAATTTGAGATATAAACGGGTACAGAAGATACATGCACATATTGACTTTGAGCACCAAAAATATCGATTTTCAGCATGTTTTGGGCCTGAATTTTGAAAATACTCTAACACTGAGCAGGCATGTACAGATTGCTTCTGGGACCCCAAAATATTGAATTTTCGGGTGTTTTGAGCCTAAATTTGAGATATAAACGGGTACTGAAGATACATGCACATATCGACTTTTGTGCACCTAAAAGATCGATTTTCAGTATGTTTTGAGCATGTATTTTGAAAATACTCTAACACGGAGTAGGCATGTACAGATCGCTTCTGGGACCCCTAAATATCGAATTTTCGGGTGTTTTGGGACTGAATTTGAGATATCGACTTTTTGGCACCTAAAAGATCGATTTTTAGCATGTTTTTTGCCTATATTTTGAAAATATTCTAGCACTGAGTAGGCATGTACAGATTGCTTCTGGGACCCCAAAATATTGAATTTTCGGGTGTTTTGAGCCTGAATTTGAGATATAAACGGGTACAGAAGATACATGCACATATTGACTTTGGGCACCAAAAATATCGATTTTCAGCATGTTTTGGGCCTGAATTTTGAAAATACTCTAACACCGAGTAGGCATGTACAGATCGCTTCTGGGACCCCAAAATATCGAATTTTCGGGTGTTTAGGGCCAGAATTTGAGATATAAACGGGTACAGAAGATGCATGCACATATCGACTTTTGGGCACCTAAAAGATCGATTTTCAGTATGTTTTTGGCCTGTATTTTGAAAATACTCTAACACGGAGTAGGCATGTACAGATACCTTCTGGGACCTCTAAATATCGAATTTTCGGGTGTTTTGGGACTGAATTTGAGATATCGATTTTTTGGCACCTAAAATGTCGATTTTCAGCATGTTTTGGGCCTGTATTTTGAAAATACTCTAGCACTGTGTAGGCATGTACAGATTGCTTCTGGGACCCCAAAATATTGAATTTTCGGGTGTTTTGAGCCTGAATTTGAGATATAAACGGGTACTAAAGATGCATGCACATATCGACTTTTGTGCACCTAAAAGATCGATTTTCAGTATGTTTTGAACATGTATTTTGAAAATACTCTAACACGGAGTAGGCATGTACAGATCGCTTCTGGGACCCCTAAATATCGAATTTTCGGGTGTTTTGAGACTGAATTTGAGATATCGACTTTTTGGCACCTAAAAGATCGATTTTTAGCATGTTTTTAGCCTATATTTTGAAAATATTCTAGCACTGTGTAGGCATGTACAGATTGCTTCTGGGACCCCAAAATATTGAATTTTCGGGTGTTTTGAGCCTGAATGTGAGATATAAACGGGTACAGAAGATACATGCACATATTGACTTTGGGCACCAAAAATATCGATTTTCAGCATGTTTTGGGCCTGAATTTTGAAAATACTCTAACACTGAGCCGGCATGTACAGATTGCTTCTGGGACCCCAAAATATTGAATTTTCGGGTGTTTTGAGCCTAAATTTGAGATATAAACGGGTACTGAAGATACATGCACATATCGACTTTTGTGCACCTAAAAGATCGATTTTCAGTATGTTTTGAGCATGTATTTTGAAAATACTCTAACACGGAGTAGGCATGTACAGATCGCTTCTGGGACCCCTAAATATCGAATTTTCGGGTGTTTTGGGACTGAATTTGAGATATCGACTTTTTGGCACCTAAAAGATCGATTTTTAGCATGTTTTTTGCCTATATTTTGAAAATATTCTAGCACTGAGTAGGCATGTACAGATTGCTTCTGGGACCCCAAAATATTGAATTTTCGGGTGTTTTGAGCCTGAATTTGAGATATAAACGGGTACAGAAGATACATGCACATATTGACTTTGGGCACCAAAAATATCGATTTTCAGCATGTTTTGGGCCTGAATTTTGAAAATACTCTAACACCGAGTAGGCATGTACAGATCGCTTCTGGGACCCCAAAATATCGAATTTTCGGGTGTTTAGGGCCAGAATTTGAGATATAAACGGGTACAGAAGATGCATGCACATATCGACTTTTGGGCACCTAAAAGATCGATTTTCAGTATGTTTTTGGCCTGTATTTTGAAAATACTCTAACACGGAGTAGGCATGTACAGATACCTTCTGGGACCTCTAAATATCGAATTTTCGGGTGTTTTGGGACTGAATTTGAGATATCGATTTTTTGGCACCTAAAATGTCGATTTTCAGCATGTTTTGGGCCTGTATTTTGAAAATACTCTAGCACTGTGTAGGCATGTACAGATTGCTTCTGGGACCCCAAAATATTGAATTTTCGGGTGTTTTGAGCCTGAATTTGAGATATAAACGGGTACTAAAGATGCATGCACATATCGACTTTTGTGCACCTAAAAGATCGATTTTCAGTATGTTTTGAACATGTATTTTGAAAATACTCTAACACGGAGTAGGCATGTACAGATCGCTTCTGGGACCCCTAAATATCGAATTTTCGGGTGTTTTGAGACTGAATTTGAGATATCGACTTTTTGGCACCTAAAAGATCGATTTTTAGCATGTTTTTAGCCTATATTTTGAAAATATTCTAGCACTGTGTAGGCATGTACAGATTGCTTCTGGGACCCCAAAATATTGAATTTTCGGGTGTTTTGAGCCTGAATTTGAGATATAAACGGGTACAGAAGATACATGCACATATTGACTTTGGGCATCTAAAATATCGATTTTCAGCATGTTTTGGGCCTGAATTTTGAAAATACTCTAACACTGAGCAGGCATGTACAGATTGCTTCTGGGACCCCAAAATATGGAATTTTCGGGTGTTTTGAGCCTGAATTTGAGATATAAACGGGTACTGAAGATGCATGCACATATCGACTTTTGTGCACCTAAAAGATCGATTTTCAGTATGTTTTGAGCATGTATTTTGAAAATACTCTAACACGGAGTAGGCATGTACAGATCGCTTCTGGGACCCCTAAATATCGAATTTTCGGGTGTTTTGGGACTGAATTTGAGATATCGACTTTTTGGCACCTAAAAGATCGATTTTTAGCATGTTTTTAGCCTATATTTTGAAAATATTCTAGAACTGAGTAGGCATGTACAGATTGCTTCTGGGACCCCAAAATATTGAATTTTCGGGTGTTTTGAGCCTGAATGTGAGATATAAACGGGTACAGAAGATACATGCACATATTGACTTTGGGCACCAAAAATATCGATTTTCAGCATGTTTTGGGCCTGAATTTTGAAAATACTCTAATACTGAGCAGGCATGTACAGATTGCTTCTGGGACCCCAAAATATTGAATTTTCGGGTGTTTTGAGCCTAAATTTGAGATATAAACGGGTACTGAAGATACATGCACATATCGACTTTTGTGCACCTAAAAGATCGATTTTCAGTATGTTTTTAGCATGTATTTTGAAAATACTCTAACACGGAGTAGGCATGTACAGATCGCTTCTGGGACCCCTAAATATCGAATTTTCGGGTGTTTTGGGACTGAATTTGAGATATCGACTTTTTGGCACCTAAAAGATCGATTTTTAGCATGTTTTTTGCCTATATTTTGAAAATATTCTAGCACTGAGTAGGCATGTACAGATTGCTTCTGGGACCCCAAAATATTGAATTTTCGGGTGTTTTGAGCCTGAATTTGAGATATAAACGGGTACAGAAGATACATGCACATATTGACTTTGGGCACCAAAAATATCGATTTTCAGCATGTTTTGGGCCTGAATTTTGAAAATACTCTAACACCGAGTAGGCATGTACAGATCGCTTCTGGGACCCCAAAATATCGAATTTTCGGGTGTTTAGGGCCAGAATTTGAGATATAAACGGGTACAGAAGATGCATGCACATATCGACTTTTGGGCACCTAAAAGATCGATTTTCAGTATGTTTTTGGCCTGTATTTTGAAAATACTCTAACACGGAGTAGGCATGTACAGATACCTTCTGGGACCTCTAAATATCGAATTTTCGGGTGTTTTGGGACTGAATTTGAGATATCGATTTTTTGGCACCTAAAATGTCGATTTTCAGCATGTTTTGGGCCTGTATTTTGAAAATACTCTAGCACTGTGTAGGCATGTACAGATTGCTTCTGGGACCCCAAAATATTGAATTTTCGGTTGTTTTGAGCCTGAATTTGAGATATAAACGGGTACTGAAGATGCATGCACATATCGACTTTTGTGCACCTAAAAGATCGATTTTCAGTATGTTTTGAACATGTATTTTGAAAATACTCTAACACGGAGTAGGCATGTACAGATCGCTTCTGGGACCCCTAAATATCGAATTTTCGGGTGTTTTGGGACTGAATTTGAGATATCGACTTTTTGGCACCTAAAAGATCGATTTTTAGCATGTTTTTTGCCTATATTTTGAAAATATTCTAGCACTGTGTAGGCATGTACAGATTGCTTCTGGGACCCCAAAATATTGAATTTTCGGGTGTTTTGAGCCTGAATTTGAGATATAAACGGGTACAGAAGATACATGCACATATTGACTTTGGGCATCTAAAATATCGATTTTCAGCATGTTTTGGGCCTGTATTTTGAAAATACTCTAACACTGAGTAGGCATGTACAGATTGCTTCTGGGACCCCAAAATATGGAATTTTCGGGTGTTTTGAGCCTGAATTTGAGATATAAACGGGTACTGAAGATGCATGCACATATCGACTTTTGTGTACCTAAAAGATCGATATTCAGTATGTTTTGAGCATGTATTTTGAAAATACTCTAACACGGAGTAGGCATGTACAGATCGCTTCTGGGACCCCTAAATATAGAATTTTCGGGTGTTTTGGGACTGAATTTGAGATATCGACTTTTTGGCACCTAAAAGATCGATTTTTAGCATGTTTTTAGCCTATATTTTGAAAATATTCTAGAACTGAGTAGGCATGTACAGATTGCTTCTGGGACCCCAAAATATTGAATTTTCGGGTGTTTTGAGCCTGAATGTGAGATATAAACGGGTACAGAAGATACATGCACATATTGACTTTGGGCACCAAAAATATCGATTTTCAGCATGTTTTGGGCCTGAATTTTGAAAATACTCTAATACTGAGCAGGCATGTACAGATTGCTTCTGGGACCCCAAAATATTGAATTTTCGGGTGTTTTGAGCCTAAATTTGAGATATAAACGGGTACTGAAGATACATGCACATATCGACTTTTGTGCACCTAAAAGATCGATTTTCAGTATGTTTTTAGCATGTATTTTGAAAATACTCTAACACGGAGTAGGCATGTACAGATCGCTTCTGGGACCCCTAAATATCGAATTTTCGGGTGTTTTGGGACTGAATTTGAGATATCGACTTTTTGGCACCTAAAAGATCGATTTTTAGCATGTTTTTTGCCTATATTTTGAAAATATTCTAGCACTGAGTAGGCATGTACAGATTGCTTCTGGGACCCCAAAATATTGAATTTTCGGGTGTTTTGAGCCTGAATTTGAGATATAAACGGGTACAGAAGATACATGCACATATTGACTTTGGGCACCAAAAATATCGATTTTCAGCATGTTTTGGGCCTGAATTTTGAAAATACTCTAACACCGAGTAGGCATGTACAGATCGCTTCTGGGACCCCAAAATATCGAATTTTCGGGTGTTTAGGGCCAGAATTTGAGATATAAACGGGTACAGAAGATGCATGCACATATCGACTTTTGGGCACCTAAAAGATCGATTTTCAGTATGTTTTTGGCCTGTATTTTGAAAATACTCTAACACGGAGTAGGCATGTACAGATACCTTCTGGGACCTCTAAATATCGAATTTTCGGGTGTTTTGGGACTGAATTTGAGATATCGATTTTTTGGCACCTAAAATGTCGATTTTCAGCATGTTTTGGGCCTGTATTTTGAAAATACTCTAGCACTGTGTAGGCATGTACAGATTGCTTCTGGGACCCCAAAATATTGAATTTTCGGTTGTTTTGAGCCTGAATTTGAGATATAAACGGGTACTGAAGATGCATGCACATATCGACTTTTGTGCACCTAAAAGATCGATTTTCAGTATGTTTTGAACATGTATTTTGAAAATACTCTAACACGGAGTAGGCATGCACAGATCGCTTCTGGGACCCCTAAATATCGAATTTTCGGGTGTTTTGGGACTGAATTTGAGATATCGACTTTTTGGCACCTAAAAGATCGATTTTTAGCATGTTTTTTGCCTATATTTTGAAAATATTCTAGCACTGTGTAGGCATGTACAGATTGCTTCTGGGACCCCAAAATATTGAATTTTCGGGTGTTTTGAGCCTGAATTTGAGATATAAACGGGTACAGAAGATACATGCACATATTGACTTTGGGCATCTAAAATATCGATTTTCAGCATGTTTTGGGCCTGTATTTTGAAAATACTCTAACACTGAGTAGGCATGTACAGATTGCTTCTGGGACCCCAAAATATGGAATTTTCGGGTGTTTTGAGCCTGAATTTGAGATATAAACGGGTACTGAAGATGCATGCACATATCGACTTTTGTGTACCTAAAAGATCGATATTCAGTATGTTTTGAGCATGTATTTTGAAAATACTCTAACACGGAGTAGGCATGTACAGATCGCTTCTGGGACCCCTAAATATAGAATTTTCGGGTGTTTTGGGACTGAATTTGAGATATCGACTTTTTGGCACCTAAAAGATCGATTTTTAGCATGTTTTTAGCCTATATTTTGAAAATATTCTGGAACTGAGTAGGCATGTACAGATTGCTTCTGGGACCCCAAAATATTGAATTTTCGGGTGTTTTGAGCCTGAATTTGAGATATAAACGGGTACAGAAGATACATGCACATATTGACTTTGGGCACCAAAAATATCGATTTTCAGCATGTTTTGGGCCTGAATTTTGAAAATACTCTAATACTGAGCAGGCATGTACAGATTGCTTCTGGGACCCAAAAATATTGAATTTTCGGGTGTTTTGAGCCTAAATTTGAGATATAAACGGGTACTGAAGATACATGCACATATCGACTTTTGTGCACCTAAAAGATCGATTTTCAGTATGTTTTGAGCATGTATTTTGAAAATACTCTAACACGGAGTAGGCATGTACAGATCGCTTCTGGGACCCCTAAATATCGAATTTTCGGGTGTTTTGGGACTGAATTTGAGATATCGACTTTTTGGCACCTAAAAGATCGATTTTTAGCATGTTTTTTGCCTATATTTCGAAAATATTCTAGCACTGAGTAGGCATGTACAGATTGCTTCTGGGACCCCAAAATATTGAATTTTCGGGTGTTTTGAGCCTGAATTTGAGATATAAACGGGTACAGAAGATATATGCACATATTGACTTTGGGCACCAAAAATATCGATTTTCAGCATGTTTTGGGCCTGAATTTTGAAAATACTCTAACACCGAGTAGGCATGTACAGATCGCTTCTGGGACCCCAAAATATCGAATTTTCGGGTGTTTAGGGCCAGAATTTGAGATATAAACGGGTACAGAAGATGCATGCACATATCGACTTTTGGGCACCTAAAAGATCGATTTTCAGTATGTTTTTGGCCTGTATTTTGAAAATACTCTAACACGGAGTAGGCATGTACAGATACCTTCTGGGACCTCTAAATATCGAATTTTCGGGTGTTTTGGGACTGAATTTGAGATATCGATTTTTTGGCACCTAAAATGTCGATTTTCAGCATGTTTTGGGCCTGTACTTTGAAAATACTCTAGCACTGTGTAGGCATGTACAGATTGCTTCTGGGACCCCAAAATATTGAATTTTCGGGTGTTTTGAGCCTGAATTTGAGATATAAACGGGTACTGAAGATGCATGCACATATCGACTTTTGTGCACCTAAAAGATCGATTTTCAGTATGTTTTGAACATGTATTTTGAAAATACTCTAACACGGAGTAGGCATGTACAGATCGCTTCTGGGACCCCTAAATATCGAATTTTCGGGTGTTTTGGGACTGAATTTGAGATATCGACTTTTTGGCACCTAAAAGATCGATTTTTAGCATGTTTTTTGCCTATATTTTGAAAATATTCTAGCACTGTGTAGGCATGTACAGATTGCTTCTGGGACCCCAAAATATTGAATTTTCGGGTGTTTTGAGCCTGAATTTGAGATATAAACGGGTACAGAAGATACATGCACATATTGACTTTGGGCATCTAAATATCGATTTTCAGCATGTTTTGGGCCTGTATTTTGAAAATACTCTAACACTGAGTAGGCATGTACAGATTGCTTCTGGGACCCCAAAATATGGAATTTTAGGGTGTTTTGAGCCTGAATTTGAGATATAAACGGGTACTGAAGATGCATGCACATATCGACTTTTGTGCACCTAAAAGATCGATTTTCAGTATGTTTTGAGCATGTATTTTGAAAATACTCTAACACGGAGTAGGCATGTACAGATCGCTTCTGGGACCCCTAAATATCTAATTTTCGGGTGTTTTGGGACTGAATATGAGATATCGACTTTTTGGCACCTAAAAGATCGATTTTTAGCATGTTTTTAGCCTATATTTTGAAAATATTCTAGCACTGAGTACAGATTGCTTCTGGGACCCCAAAATATTGAATTTTCGGGTGTTTTGAGCCTGAATTTGAGATATAAACGGGCACAGAAGATACATGCACATATTGACTTTGGGCACCAAAAATATCGATTTTCAGCATGTTTTGGGCCTGAATTTTGAAAATACTCTAACACGGAGTAGGCATGTACAGATCGCTTCTGGGACCCCAAAATATCGAATTTTCGGGTGTTTAGGGCCAGAATTTGAGATATAAACGGGTACAGAAGATGCATGCACATATCGACTTTTGGGCACCTAAAAGATCGATTTTCAGTATGTTTTTGGCCTGTATTTTGAAAATACTCTAACACGGAGTAGGCATGTACAGATACCTTCTGGGACCTCTAAATATCGATTTTTCGGGTGTTTTGGGACTGAATTTGAGATATCGATTTTTTGGCACCTAAAATGTCGATTTTTAGCATGTTTTTAGCCTATATTTTGAAAATATTCTAGCACTGTGTAGGCATGTACAGATTGCTTCTGGGACCCCAAAATATTGAATTTTCGGGTGTTTTGAGCCTGAATTTGAGATATAAACGGGTACAGAAGATACACACATATTGACTTTGGGCATCTAAAATATCGATTTTTAGCATGTTTTGGGCCTGAATTTTGAAAATACTCTAACACGGAGTAGGCATGTACAGATCGCTTCTGTGACCCCAAAATATCGAATTTTCGGGTGTTTAGGGCCAGAATTTGAGATATAAACGGGTACAGAAGATGCATGCACATATCGACTTTTGGGCACCTAAAATATCGATTTTCAGTATGTTTTTGGCCTGCATTTTGAAAATACTCTAACACGGAGTAGGCATGTACAGATACCTTCTGTGACCTCTAAATATCGAATTTTCGGGTGTTTTGGGACTGAATTTGAGATATCGATTTTTTGGCACCTAAAATGTCGATTTTTAGCATGTTTTTAGCCTATATTTTGAAAATATTCTAGCACTGTGTAGGCATGTACAGATTTCTTCTGGGACCCCAAAATATTGAATTTTCGGGTGTTTATTGCCAGAATTTGAGATATAAACGGGTACAGAAGATGCATGCACATATCGACTTTTGGGCACCTAAAAGATCGATTTTCAGTATGTTTTTGGCCTGTATTTTGAAAATACTCTAACACGGAGTAGGCATGTACAGATACCTTCTGCGACCTCTAAATATCGAATTTTCGGGTGTTTTGGGACTGAATTTGAGATACCGATTTTTTGGCACCTAAAATGTCGATTTTTAGCATGTTTTTAGCCTATATTTTGAAAATATTCTAGCACTGTGTAGGCATGTACAGATTGCTTCTGGGACCCCAAAATATTGAATTTTCGGGTGTTTTGAGCCTGAATTTGAGATATAAACGGGTACAGAAGATACATGCACATATTGACTTTGGGCATCTAAAATATCGATTTTCAGCATGTTTTGGGCCTGTATTTTGAAAATACTCTAACACTGAGTAGGCATGTACAGATTGCTTCTGGGACCCCAAAATATTGAATTTTCGGGTGTTTTGAGCCTGAATTTGAGATATAAACGGGTACTGAAGATGCATGCACATATCGACTTTTGTGCACCTAACAGATCGATTTTCAGTATGTTTTGAGCATGTATTTTGAAAATACTCTAACACGGAGTAGGCATGTACAGATCGCTTCTGGGACCCCTAAATATCGAATTTTCGGGTGTTTTGGGACTGAATTTGAGATATCGACTTTTTGGCACCTAAAAGATCGATTTTTAGCATGTTTTTAGCCTATATTTTGAAAATATTCTAGCACTGAGTAGGCATGTACAGATTGCTTCTGGGACCCCAAAATATTGAATTTTCGGGTGTTTTGAGCCAGAATTTGAGATATAAACGGGTACAGAAGATACATGCACATATTGACTTTGGGCACCAAAAATATCGATTTTCAGCATGTTTTGGGCCTGAATTTTGAAAATACTCTAATACGGAGTAGGGATATATAGATCGCTTCTGGGACCCCAAAATATCGAATTTTCGGGGGTTTAGGGCCAGAATTTGAGATATAAACGGGTACAGAAGATGCATGCACATATCGACTTTTGGGCACCTAAAAGATCGATTTTCAGTATGTTTTTGGCCTGTATTTTGAAAATATTCTAACACGGAGAAGGCATGTACAGATACCTTCTGGGACCTCTAAATATCGAATTTTCGGGTGTTTTGGGACTGAATTTGAGATATCGATATTTTGGCACCTAAAATGTCGATTTTTACCATGTTTTTAGCCTATATTTTGAAAATATTCTAGCACTGTGTAGGCATGTACAGATTGCTTCTGGGACCCCAAAATATTGAATTTTCGGGTGTTTTGAGCCTGAATTTGAGATATAAACGGGTACAGAAGATACATGCACATATTGACTTTGGGCATCTAAAATATCGATTTTCAGCATGTTTTGGGCCTGTATTTTGAAAATACTCTAACACTGAGTAGGCATGTACAGATTGCTTCTGGGACCCCAAAATATTGAATTTTCGGGTGTTTTGAGCCTGAATTTGAGATATAAACGGGTATTGAAGATGCATGCACATATCGACTTTTGTGCACCTAAAAGATCGATTTTCAGTATGTTTTGAGCATGTATTTTGAAAATACTCTAACACGGAGTAGGCATGTACAGATCGCTTCTGGGACCCCTAAATATCGAATTTTCGGGTGTTTTGGGACTGAATTTGAGATATCGACTTTTTGGCACCTAAAATGTCGATTTTTAGCATGTTTTTAGCCTATATTTTGAAAATATTCTAGCACTGTGTAGGCATGTACAGATTGCTTCTGGGACCCCAAAATATTGAATTTTCGGGTGTTTTGAGCCTGAATTTGAGATATAAACGGGTACAGAAGATACATGCACATATTGACTTTGGGCACCAAAAATATCGATTTTCAGCATGTTTTGGGCCTGAATTTTGAAAATACTCTAACACGGAGTAGGCATGTACAGATCGCTTCTGGGACCCCAAAACATCGAATTTTCGGGTGTTTAGGGCCAGAATTCAAAATATATAAACGGGTACAGAAGATGCATGCACATATCGACTTTTGTGCACCTAAAAGATCGATTTTCAGTATGTTTTGAGCATGTATTTTGAAAATACTCTAACACGGAGTAGGCATGTACAGATGGCTTCTGGGACCCCTAAATATCGAATTTTCGGGTGTTTTGGGACTGAATTTGAGATATTGACTTTTTGGCACCTAAAAGATCGATTTTTAGCATGTTTTTAGCCTATATTTTGAAAATATTCTAGCACTGAGTAGGCATGTACAGATTGCTTCTGGGACCCCAAAATATTGAATTTTCGGGTGTTTTGAGCCTGAATTTGAGATATAAACGGGTACAAAAGATAAATGCACATATGGACTTTTGGCACCAAAAATTTCGATTTTCAGCATGTTTTGGGCCTGTATTTTGAAAATACTCTAACACGGAGTAGGCATGTACAGATCGCTTCTGGGACCCCTAAATATCGAATTTTCGGGTGTTTAGGTCCAGAATTTGAGATATAAACGGGTACAGAAGATGCATGCACATATCGACTTTTGGGCACCTAAAAGATCGATTTTCAGTATGTTTTTGGCCTGTATTTTGAAAATACTCTAACACGGAGAAGGCATGTACAGATACCTTCTGGGACCTCTAAATATCGAATTTTCGGGTGTTTTGGGACTGAATTTGAGATATCGATATTTTGGCACCTAAAATGTCGATTTTTAGCATGTTTTTAGCCTATATTTTGAAAATATTCTAGCACTGTGTAGGCATGTACAGATTGCTTCTGGGACCCCAAAATATTGAATTTTCGGGTGTTTTGAGCCTGAATTTGAGATATAAACGGGTACAGAAGATACATGCACATATTGACTTTGGGCATCTAAAATATCGATTTTCAGCATGTTTTGGGCCTGTATTTTGAAAATACTCTAACACTGAGTAGGCATGTACAGATTGCTTCTGGGACCCCAAAATATTGAATTTTCGGGTGTTTTGAGCCTGAATTTGAGATATAAACGGGTATTGAAGATGCATGCACATATCGACTTTTGTGCACCTAAAAGATCGATTTTCAGTATGTTTTGAGCATGTATTTTGAAAATACTCTAACACGGAGTAGGCATGTACAGATCGCTTCTGGGACCCCTAAATATCGAATTTTCGGGTGTTTTGGGACTGAATTTGAGATATCGACTTTTTGGCACCTAAAATGTCGATTTTTAGCATGTTTTTAGCCTATATTTTGAAAATATTCTAGCACTGTGTAGGCATGTACAGATTGCTTCTGGGACCCCAAAATATTGAATTTTCGGGTGTTTTGAGCCTGAATTTGAGATATAAACGGGTACAGAAGATACATGCACATATTGACTTTGGGCACCAAAAATATCGATTTTCAGCATGTTTTGGGCCTGAATTTTGAAAATACTCTAACACCGAGTAGGCATGTACAGATCGCTTCTGGGACCCCAAAACATCGAATTTTCGGGTGTTTAGGGCCAGAATTCGAGATATAAACGGGTACAGAAGATGCATGCACATATCGACTTTTGGGCACCTAAAAGATCGATTTTCAGTATGTTTTTGGCCTGTATTTTGAAAATACTCTAACACGGAGTAGGCATGTACAGATACCTTCTGGGACCTCTAAATATCGAATTTTCGGGTGTTTTGGGACTGAATTTGAGATATCGATTTTTTGGCACCTAAAATGTCGATTGTTAGCATGTCTTTAGCCTATATTTTGAAAATATTCTAGCACTGTGTAGGCATGTACAGATTGCTTCTGGGACCCCAAAATATTGAATTTTCGGGTGTTTTGAGCCTGAATTTGAGATATAAACGGGTACAGAAGATACATGCACATATTGACTTTGGGCATCTAAAATATCGATTTTCAGCATGTTTTGGGCCTGTATTTTGAAAATACTCTAACACTGAGTAGGCATGTTCAGATCGCTTCTGGGACCCCAAAATATCGAATTTTCGGGTGTTTAGGGCCAGAATTTGAGATATAAACGGGTACAGAAGATGCATGCACATATCGACTTTTGGGCACCTAAAAGATCGATTTTCAGTATGTTTTTGGCCTGTATTTTGAAAATACTCTAACACGGAGTAGGCATGTACAGATACCTTCTGGGACCTCTAAATATCGAATTTTCGGGTGTTTTGGGACTGAATTTGAGATATCGATTTTTTAGCACCTAAAATGTCGATTTTCAGCATGTTTTGGGCCTGTATTTTGAAAATACTCTAGCACTGTGTAGGCATGTACAGATTGCTTCTGGGACCCCAAAATATTGAATTTTCGGGTGTTTTGAGCCTGAATTTGAGATATAAACGGGTACTGAAGATGCATGCACATATCGACTTTTGTGCACCTAAAAGATCGATTTTCAGTATGATTTGAGCATGTATTTTGAAAATACTCTAACACGGAGTAGGCATGTACAGATCGCTTCTGGGACCCCTAAATATCGAATTTTCGGGTGTTTTGGGGCTGAATTTGAGATATCGACTTTTTGGCACCTAAAAGATCGATTTTTAGCATGTTTTTTGCCTATATTTTGAAAATATTCTAGCACTGAGTAGGCATGTACAGATTGCTTCTGGGACCCCAAAATATTGAATTTTCGGGTGTTTTGAGCCTGAATTTGAGATATAAACGGGTACAGAAGATACATGCACATATTGACTTTGGGCACCAAAAATATCGATTTTCAGCATGTTTTGGGCCTGAATTTTGAAAATACTCTAACACCAAGTATATTTTGAAAATATTCTAGCACTGAGTAGGCATGTACAGATCGCTTCTGGGACCCCAAAATATCGAATTTTCGGGTGTTTAGGTCCAGAATTTGAGATATAAACGGGTACAGAAGATGCATGCACATATCGACTTTTGGGCACCTAAAAGATCGATTTTCAGTATGTTTTTGGCCTGTATTTTGAAAATACTCTAACACGGAGTAGGCATGTACAGATACCTTCTGGGACTTCTAAATATCGAATTTTCGGGTGTTTTGGGACTGAATTTGAGATATCGATTTTTTGGCACCTAAAATGTCGATTTTCAGCATGTTTTGGGCCTGTATTTTGAAAATACTCTAGCACTGTGTAGGCATGTACAGATTGCTTCTGGGACCCCAAAATATTGAATTTTCGGGTGTTTTGAGCCTGAATTTGAGATATAAACGGGTACAGAAGATGCATGCACATATCGACTTTTGTGCACCTAAAAGATCGATTTTCAGTATGTTTTTAGCATGTATTTTGAAAATACTCTAACACGGGGTAGGCATGTACAGATCGCTTCTGGGACCCCTAAATATCGAATTTTCGGGTGTTTTGGGACTGAATTTGAGATATCGACTTTTTGGCACCTAAAAGATCGATTTTTAGCATGTTTTTTGCCTATATTTTGAAAATATTCTAGCACTGTGTAGGCATGTACAGATTGCTTCTGGGACCCCAAAATATTGAATTTTCGGGTGTTTTGAGCCTGAATTTGAGATATAAACGGGTACAGAAGATACATGCACATATTGACTTTGGGCATCTAAAATATCGATTTTCAGCATGTTTTGGGCCTGTATTTTGAAAATACTCTAACACTGAGTAGGGATGTACAGATTGCTTCTGGGACCCCAAAATATTGAATTTTCGGGTGTTTTGAGCCTGAATTTGAGATATAAACGGGTACTGAAGATGCATGCACATATCGACTTTTGTGCACCTAAAAGATCGATTTTCAGTATGTTTTGAGCATGTATTTTGAAAATACTCTAACACGTAGTAGGCATGTACAGATCGCTTCTGGGACCCCTAAATATCGAATTTTCGGGTGTTTTGGGACTGAATTTGAGATATCGACTTTTTGGCACCTAAAAGATCGATTTTTAGCATGTTTTTAGCCTATATTTTGAAAATATTCTAGGACTGTACAGATTGCTTCTGGGACCCCAAAATATTGAATTTTCGGGTGTTTTGAGCCTGAATTTGAGATATAAACGGGTACAGAAGATACATGCACATATTTACTTTGGGCACCAAAAATATCGATTTTCAGCATGTTTTGGGCCTGAATTTTGAAAATACTCTAACACAGAGTAGGCATGTACAGATCGCTTCTGGGACCCTGAAATATCGAATTTTCGGGTGTTTAGGGCCAGAATTTGAGATATAAACGGGTACTGAAGATGCATGCACATATCGACTTTTGGGCACCTAAAAGATCGATTTTCAGTATGTTTTTGGCCTGTATTTTGAAAATACTCTAACACGGAGTAGGCATGTACAGATACCTTCTGGGACCTCTAAATATCGAATTTTCGGTTGTTTTGGGACTGAATTTGAGATATCGATTTTTTGGCACCTAAAATGTCGATTTTTAGCATGTTTTTAGCCTATATTTTGAAAATATTCTAGCACTGAGTAGGCATGTACAGATTGCTTCTGGGACCCCAAAATATTGAATTTTCTGGTGTTTTGAGCCTGAATTTGAGATATAAACGGGTACAGAAGATACATGCACATATTGACTTTGGGCATCTAAAATATCGATTTTCAGCATGTTTTGGGCCTGTATTTTGAAAATACTCTAACACTGAGTAGGCATGTACAGATTGCTTCTGGGACCCCAAAATATTGAATTTTCGGGTGTTTTGAGCCTGAATTTGAGATATAAACGGGTACTGAAGATGCATGCACATATCGACTTTTGTGCACCTAAAAGATCGATTTTCAGTATGTTTTGAGCATGTATTTTGAAAATACTCTACCACGGAGTAGGCATGTACAGATGGCTTCTGGGACCCCTAAATATCGAATTTTCGGGTGTTCTGGGACTGAATTTGATATATCGACTTTTTGGCACCTAAAAGATCGATTTTTAGCATGTTTTTAGCCTATATTTTGAAAATATTCTAGCACTGAGTAGGCATGTACAGATTGCTTCTGGGACCCCAGAATATTGAATTTTCGGGTGTTTTGAGCCTGAATTTGAGATATAAACGGGTACAGAAGATACATGCACATATTGACTTTGGTCACCAAAAATATCGATTTTCAGCATGTTTTGGTCCTGAATTTTGAAAATACTCTAACACGGAGTAGGCATGTACAGATCGCTTCTGGGACCCCAAAATATCGAATTTTCGGGTGTTTAGGGCCAGAATTTGAGATATAAACGGGTACTGAAGATGCATGCACATATCGACTTTTGGGCACCTAAAAGATCGATTTTCAGTATGTTTTTGGCCTGTATTTTGAAAATACTCTAACACGGAGTAGGCATGTACAGATACCTTCTGGGACCTCTAAATATCGAATTTTCGGGTGTTTTGGGACTGAATTTGAGATATCGATTTTTTGGCACCTAAAATGTCGATTTTTAGCATGTTTTTAGCCTATATTTTGAAAATATTCTAGCACTGTGTAGGCATGTACAGATTGCTTCTGGGACCCCAAAATATTGAATATTCGGGTGTTTTGAGCCTGAATTTGAGATATAAACGGGTACAGAAGATACATGCACATATTGACTTTGGGCATCTAAAAGATCGATTTTCAGTATGTTTTGAGCATGTATTTTGAAAATACTCTAACACGGAGTAGGCATGTACATATCGCTTCTGGGACCCCTAAATATCGAATTTTCGGGTGTTTTGGGACTGAATTTGAGATATCGACTTTTTGGCACCTAAAAGATCGATTTTTAGCATGTTTTTAGCCTATATTTTGAAAATATTCTAGCACGGTACAGATTGCTTCTGGGACCCCAAAATATTGAATTTTCGGGTGTTTTGAGCCTGAATTTGAGATATAAACGGGTACAGAAGATACATGCACATATTGACTTTGGGCACCAAAAATATCGATTTTCAGCATGTTTTGGGCCTGAATTTTGAAAATACTCTAACACGGAATAGGCATGTACAGATCGCTTCTGGGACCCTAAAATATCGAATTTTCGGGTGTTTAGGGCCTGAATTTGAGATATAAACGGGTAAAGAAGATGCATGCACATATCGACTTTTGGGCACCTAAAAGATCGATTTTCAGTATGTTTTTGGCCTGTATTTTGAAAATACTCTAACACGGAGTAGGCATGTACAGATACCTTCTGGGACCTCTAAATATCGAATTTTCGGGTGTTTTGGGACTGAATTTGAGATATCGATTTTTTGGCACCTAAAATGTCGATTTTTAGCATGTTTTTAGCCTATATTTTGAAAATATTCTAGCACTGAGTAGGCATGTACAGATTGCTTCTGGGACCCCAAAATATTGAATTTTCGGGTGTTTTGAGCCTGAATTTGAGATATAAACGGGTACTGAAGATGCATGCACATATC
Source organism: Petrolisthes cinctipes (assembly GCA_033782935.1). Taxonomy (NCBI): domain Eukaryota; kingdom Metazoa; phylum Arthropoda; class Malacostraca; order Decapoda; family Porcellanidae; genus Petrolisthes; species Petrolisthes cinctipes. The sequence goes on from JAWQEG010000369.1 coordinate 1,056,425, forward strand.
GACTTTTGTGCACCTAAAAGATCGATTTTCAGTAGGTTTTTGGCCTGTATTTTGAAAATACTCTAACACGGAGTAGGCATGTACAGATCGCTTCTGGGACCCCTAAATATCGAATTTTCGGGTGTTTTGGGACTGAATTTGAGATATCGACTTTTTGGCACCTAAAAGATCGATTTTTAGCATGTTTTTAGCCTATATTTTGAAAATATTCTAGCACTGTACAGATTGCTTCTGGGACCCCAAAATATTGAATTTTCGGGTGTTTTGAGCCTGAATTTGAGATATAAACGGGTACAGAAGATACATGCACATATTGACTTTGGGCACCAAAAATATCGATTTTCAGCATGTTTTGGGCCTGAATTTTGAAAATACTCTAACACGGAGTAGGCATGTACAGATCGTTTCTGGGACCCCAAAATATTGAATTTTCTGGTGTTTTGAGCCTGAATTTGAGATATAAACGGGTACAGAAGATACATGCACATACTGACTTTGGGCATCTAAAATATCGATTTTCAGCATGTTTTGGGCCTGTATTTTGAAAATACTCTAACACTGAGTAGGCATGTACAGATTGCTTCTGGGACCCCAAAATATTGAATTTTCGGGTGTTTTGAGCCTGAATTTGAGATATAAACGGGTACTGAAGATGCATGCACATATCGACTTTTGTGCACCTAAAAGATCGATTTTCAGTATGTTTTGAGCATGTATTTTGAAAATACTCTAACACGGAGTAGGCATGTACAGATCGCTTCTGGGAACCCTAAATATCGAATTTTTGGGTGTTTTGGGACTGAATTTGAGATATCGACTTTTTGGCACCTAAAAGATCGATTTTTAGCATGTTTTTAGCCTATATTTTGAAAATTTTCTAGCACTGAGTACAGATTGCTTCTAGGACCCCAAAATATTGAATTTTCGGGTGTTTTGAGCCTGAATTTGAGATATAAACGGGTACAGAAGATACATGCACATATTGACTTTGGGCATCTAAAATATCGATTTTCAGCATGTTTTGGGCCTGTAATTTGAAAATACTCTAACACTGAGTAGGCATGTACAGATTGCTTCTGGGACCCCAAAATATTGAATTTTCGGGTGTTTTGAGCCTGAATTTGAGATATAAACGGGTACTGAAGATGCATGCACATATCGACTTTTGTGCACCTAAAAGATCGATTTTCAGTATGTTTTGAGCATGTATTTTGAAAATACTCTAACACGGAGTAGGCATGTACAGATCGCTTCTGGGACCCCTAAATATCGAATTTTCGGGTGTTTTGGGACTGAATTTGAGATATCGACTTTTTGGCACCTAAAAGATCGATTTTTAGCATGTTTTTAGCCTATATTTTGAAAATATTCTAGCACTGAGTAGGCATGTACAGATTGCTTCTGGGACCCCAAAATATTGAATTTTCGGGTGTTTTGAGCCTGAATTTGAGATATAAACGGGTACAGAAGATACATGCACATATTGACTTTGGGCACCAAAAATATCGATTTTCAGCATGTTTTGGGCCTGAATTTTGAAAATACTCTAACACGGAGTAGGCATGTACAGATCGCTTCTGGGACCCCAAAATATCGAATTTTCGGGTGTTTAGGGCCAGAATTTGAGATATAAACAGGTACAGAAGATGCATGCACATATCGACTTTTGGGCACCTAAAAGATCGATTTTCAGTATGTTTTTGGCCTGTATTTTGAAAATACTCTAACACGGAGTAGGCATGTACAGATACCTTCTGGGACCTCTAAATATCGAATTTTCGGGTGTTTTGGGACTGAATTTGAGATATCGATTTTTTGGCACCTAAAATGTCGACTTTTAGCATGTTTTTAGCCTATATTTTGAAAATATTCTAGCACTGTGTAGGCATGTACAGATTGCTTCTGGGACCCCAAAATATTGAATTTTCGGGTGTTTTGAGCCTGAATTTGAGATATAAACGGGTACAGAAGATACATGCACATATTGACTTTGGGCATCTAAAATATCGATTTTCAGCATGTTTTGCGCCTGTATTTTGAAAATACTCTAACACTGAGTAGGCATGTACAGATTGCTTCTGGGACCCCAAAATATTGAATTTTCGGGTGTTTTGAGCCTGAATTTGAGATATAAACGGGTACTGAAGATGCATGCACATATGGACTTTTGTGCACCTAAAAGATCGATTTTCAGTATGTTTTGAGCATGTATTTTGAAAATACTCTAACACGGAGTAGGCATGTACAGATCGCTTCTGGGACCCCTAAATATCGAATTTTCGGGTGTTTTGGGACTGAATTTGAGATATCGACTTTTTGGCACCTAAAAGATCGATTTTTAGCATGTTTTTTGCCTATATTTTGAAAATATTCTAGCACTGTACAGATTGCTTCTGGGACCCCAAAATATTGAATTTTCGGGTGTTTTGAGCCTGATTTTGAGATATAAACGGGTACAGAAGATACATGCACATATTGACTTTGGGCACCAAAAATATCGATTTTCAGCATGTTTTGGGCCTGAATTTTGAAAATACTCTAACACGGAGTAGGCATGTACAGATCGCTTCTGGGACCCCAAAATATCGAATTTTCGGGTGTTTAGGGCCAGAATTTGAGATATAAACGGGTACAGAAGATGCATGCACATATCGACTTTTGGGCACCTAAAAGATCGATTTTCAGTATGTTTTTGGCCTGTATTTTGAAAATACTCTAACACGGAGTAGGCATGTACAGATACCTTCTGGGACCTCTAAATATCGAATTTTCGGGTGTTTTGGGACTGAATTTGAGATATCGATTTTTTGGCACCTAAAATGTCGATTTTTAGCATGTTTTTAGCCTATATTTTGAAAATATTCTAGCACTGTGTAGGCATGTACAGATTGCTTCTGGGACCCCAAAATATTGAATTTTCGGGTGTTTTGAGCCAGAATTTGAGATATAAACGGGTACAGAAGATACATGCACATATTGACTTTGGGCATCTAAAATATCGATTTTCAGCATGTTTTGGGCCTGTATTTTGAAAATACTCTAACACGGAGTAGGCATGTACAGATCGCTTCTGGGACCCCAAAATATCGAATTTTCGGGTGTTTAGGGCCAGAATTTGAGATATAAACGGGTACAGAAGATGCATGCACATATCGACTTTTGGGCACCTAAAAGATCGATTTTCAGTATGTTTTTGGCCTGTATTTTGAAAGTACTCTAACACGGAGTAGGCATGTACAGATACCTTCAGGAACCTCTAAATATCGAATTTTCGGGTGTTTTGGGACTGAATTTGATATATCGATTTTTTGGCACCTAAAATGTCGATTTTTAGCATGTTTTTAGCCTATTTTTTGAAAATATTCTAGCACTGTGTAGGCATGTACAGATTGCTTCTGAGACCCCAAAATATTGAATTTTCGGGTGTTTTGAGCCTGAATTTGAGATATAAACGGGTACAGAAGATACATGCACATATCGACTTTTGTGCACCTAAAAGATCGATTTTCAGCATGTTTTGAGCATGTATTTTGAAAATACTCTAACACGGAGTAGGCATGTACAGATCGCTTCTGGGACCCCTAAATATCGAATTTTTGGGTGTTTTGGGACTGAATTTGAGATATCGACTTTTTGGCACCTAAAAGATCGATTTTTAGCATGTTTTTAGCCTATATTTTGAAAATATTCTAGCACTGAGTAGGCATGTACAGATTGCTTCTGGGACCCCAAAATATTGAATTTTCGGGTGTTTTGAGCCTGAATTTGAGATATAAACGGGTACAGAAGATACATGCACATATTGACTTTGGGCACCAAAAATATCGATTTTCAGCATGTTTTGGGCCTGAATTTTGAAAATACTCTAACACGGAGTAGGCATGTACAGATCGCTTCTGGGACTCCAAAATATCGAATTTTCGGGGGTTTAGGGCCAGAATTTGAGATATAAACGGGTACAGAAGATGCATGCACATATCGACTTATGGGCACCTAAAAGATCGATTTTCAGTATGTTTTTGGCCTGTATTTTGAAAATACTCTAACACGGAGTAGGCATGTACAGATACCTTCTGGGACCTCTTAATATCGAATTTTCGGGTGTTTTGGGACTGAATTTGAGATATCGATTTTTTGGCACCTAAAATGTCGATTTTTAGCATGTTTTTAGCCTATATTTTGAAAATATTCTAGCACTGTGTAGGCATGTACAGATTGCTTCTGGGACCCCAAAATATTGAATTTTCGGGTGTTTTGAGCCTGAATTTGAGATATAAACGGGTACAGAAGATACATGCACATATTGACTTTGGGCATCTAAAATATCGATTTTCAGCATGGTTTGGGCCTGTATTTTGAAAATAATCTAACACTGAGTAGGCATGTACAGATTGCTTCTGGGACCCAAAAATATTGAATTTTCGGGTGTTTTGAGCCTGAATTTAAGATATAAACGGGTACTGAAGATGCATGCACATATCGACTTTTGTGCACCTAAAAGATCGATTTTCAGTATGTTTTGAGCATGTATTTTGAAAATACTCTAACACGGAGTAGGCATGTACAGATCGCTTCTGGGACCCCTAAATATCGAATTTTCGGGTGTTTTGGGACTGAATTTGAGATATCGACTTTTTGGCACCTAAAAGATCGATTTTTAGCATGTTTTTAGCCTATATTTTGAAAATATTCTAGCACTGTACAGATTGCTTCTGGTACCCCAAAATATTGAATTTTCGGGTGTTTTGAGCCTGAATTTGAGATATAAACGGGTACAGAAGATACATGCACATATTGACTTTGGGCACCAAAAATATCGATTTTCAGCATGTTTTGGGCCTGAATTTTGAAAATACTCTAACACGGAGTAGGCATGTACAGATCGCTTCTGGGACCCTGAAATATCGAATTTTCGGGTGTTTAGGGCCAGAATTTGAGATATAAACGGGTACAGTAGATGCATGCACATATCGACTTTTGGGCACCTAAAAGATCGATTTTCAGTATGTTTTTGGCCTGTATTTTGAAAATACTCTAACACGGAGTAGGCATGTACAGATACCTTCTGGTACCTCTAAATATCGAATTTTCGGGTGTTTTGGGACTGAATTTGAGATATCGATTTTTTGGCACCTAAAATGTCGATTTTTATCATGTTTTTAGCCTATATTTTGAAAATATTCTAGCACTGTGTAGGCATGTACAGATTGCTTCTGGGACCCCAAAATATTGAATTTTCGGGTGTTTTCAGCCTGAATTTGAGATATAAACGGGTACAGAAGATACATGCACATATTGACTTTGGGCATCTAAAATATCGATTTTCAGCATGTTTTGGGCCTGTATTTTGAAAATACTCTAACACTGAGTAGGCATGTACAGATTGCTTCTGGGACCCCAAAATATGGAATTTTCGGGTGTTTTGAGCCTGAATTTGAGATATAAACGGGTACTGAAGATGCATGCACATATCGACTTTTGGGCACCTAAAAGATCGATTTTCAGTATGTTTTTAGCCTGTATTTTGAAAATACCCTAGCACTGTGTAGGCATGTACAGATCGCTTCTGGGACCCCTAAATATCGAATTTTCGGGTGTTTTGGGACTGAATTTGAGATATCGACTTTTTGGCACCTAAAAGATCGATTTTTAGCATGTTTTTAGCCTATATTTTGAAAATATTCTAGCACTGTACAGATTGCTCCTGGGACCCCAAAATATTGAATTTTCGGGTGTTTTGAGCCTGAATTTGAGATATAAACGGGTACTGAAGATGCATGCACATATCGACTTTTGTGCACCTAAAAGATCGATTTTCAGTATGTTTTGAGCATGTATTTTGAAAATACTCTAACACGGAGTAGGCATGTACAGATCGCTTCTGGGACCCCTAAATATCGAATTTTCGGGTGTTTTGGGACTGAATTTGAGATATCGACTTTTTGGCACCTAAAAGATCGATTTTTAGCATGTTTTTAGCCTTTATTTTGAAAATATTCTAGCACTGTACAGATTGCTTCTGGGACCCCAAAATATTGAATTTTCGGGTGTTTTGAGCCTGAATTTGAGATATAAACGGGTACAGAAGATACATGCACATATTGACTTTGGGCACCAAAAATATCGATTTTCAGCATGTTTTGGGCCTGAATTTTGAAAATACTCTAACACGGAGTAGGCATGTACAGATCGCTTCTGGGACCCCAAAATATTGAATTTTCGGGTGTTTTGAGCCTGAATTTGAGATATAAACGGGTACAGAAGATACATGCACATATTGACGTTTGGCATCTAAAATATCGATTTTCAGCATGTTTTGGGCCTGTATTTTGAAAATACTCTAACACTGAGTAGGCATGTACAGATTGCTTCTGGGACCCCAAAATATTGAATTTTCGGGTGTTTTGAGCCTGAATTTGAGATATAAACGGGTACTGAAGATGCATGCACATATCGACTTTTGTGCACCAAAAAGATCGATTTTCAGTATGTTTTGAGCATGTATTTTGAAAATACTCTAACACGGAGTAGGCCTGTACAGATCGCTTCTGGGACCCCTAAATATCGAATTTTCGGGTGTTTTGGGACTGAATTTGAGATATCGACATTTTGGCACCTAAAAGATCGATTTTTAGCATGTTTTTAGCCTATATTTTGAAAATATTCTAGCACTGAGTACAGATTGCTTCTGGGACCCCAAAATATTGAATTTTCGGGTGTTTTGAGCCTGAATTTGAGATATAAACGGGTACAGAAGATAATGCACATATTGACTTTGGGCACCAAAAATATCGATTATCAGCATGTTTTGGGCCTGAATTTTGAAAATACTCTAACACGGAGTAGGCATGTACAGATCGCTTCTGGGACCCCAAAATATCGAATTTTCGGGTGTTTAGGGCCAGAATTTGAGATATAAACGGGTACAGAAGATGCATGCACATATCGACTTTTGGGCACCTAAAAGATCGATTTTCAGTATGTTTTTGGCCTGTATTTTGAAAATACTCTAACACGGAGTAGGCATGTACAGATACCTTCTGGGACCTCTAAATATCGAATTTTCGGGTGTTTTGGGACTGAATTTGAGATATCGATTTTTTGGCACCTAAAATGTCGATTTTTAGCATGTTTTTAGCCTATATTTTGAAAATATTCTAGCACTGTGTAGGCATGTACAGATTGCTTCTGGGACCCCAAAATATTGAATTTTCGGGTGTTTTGAGCCTGAATTTGAGATATAAACGGGTACAGAAGATACATGCACATATTGACTTTGGGCACCAAAAATATCGATTTTCAGCATGTTTTGGGCCTGAATTTTGAAAATACTCTAACACGGAGTAGGCATGTACAGATCGCTTCTGGGACCCCAAAATATCGAATTTTCTGGTGTTTAGGGCCTGAATTTGAGATATAAACGGGTACAGAAGATGCATGCACATATCGACTTTTGGGCACCTAAAAGATCGATTTTCAGTATGTTTCTGGCCTGTATTTTGAAAATACTCTAACACGGAGTAGGCATGTACAGATACCTTCTGGGACCTCTAAATATCGAATTTTCGGGTGTTCTGGGACTGAATTTGAGATATCGATTTTTTGGCACCTAAAATGTCGATTTTTAGCATGTTTTTAGCCTATATTTTGAAAATATCCTAGCACTGTGTAGGCATGTACAGATTGCTTCTGGGACCCCAAAATATTGAATTTTCGGGTGCTTTGAGCCTGAATTTGAGATATAAACTGGTACAGAAGATACATGCACATATTGACTTTGGGCATCTAAAATATCGATTTTCAGCATGTTTTGGGCCTGTATTTTGAAAATACTCTAACACTGAGTAAGCATGTACAGATTGCTTCTGGGACCCCAAAATATTGAATTTTCGGGTGTTTTGAGCCTGAATTTGAGATATAAACGGGTACTGATGATGCATGCACATATCGACTTTTGTGCACCTAAAAGATCGATTTTCAGTATGTTTTGAGCATGTATTTTGAAAATACTCTAACACGGAGTAGGCATGTACAGATCGCTTCTGGGACCCCTAAATATCGAATTTTCGGGTGTTTTGGGACTGAATTTGAGATATCGACTTTTTGGCACCTAAAAGATCGATTTTTAGCATGTTTTTAACCTATATTTTGAAAATATTCTAGCACTGAGTAGGCATGTACAGATTGCTTCTGGAACCCCAAAATATTGAATTTTCGGGTGTTTTGAGCCTGAATTTGAGATATAAACGGGTACAGAAGATACATGCACATATTGACTTTCGGCATCTAAAATATCGATTTTCAGCATGTTTTGGGCCTGTATTTTGAAAATACTCTAACACGGAGTAGGCATGTACAGATACCTTCAGGGACCTCTAAATATCGAATTTTCGGGTGTTTTGGGACTGAATTTGAGATATCGATTTTTTGGCACCTAAAATGTCGATTTTTAGCATGTTTTTAGCCTATTTTTTGAAAATATTTTAGCCCTGTACAGATTGCTTCTGGGACCCCAAAATATTGAATTTTCAGGTGTTTTGAGCCTGAATTTGAGATATAAACGGGTACAGAAGATACATGCACATATTGACATTTGCACTAAAAATATCGATTTTCAGCATGTTTTGGACCTGAATTTTGAAAATACTCTAACACGGAGTAGGCATGTACAGATCGCTTCTGGGACCCCAAAATATCGAATTTTCGGGTGTTTAGGGTCAGAATTTGAGATATAAACGGGTACAGAAGATGCATGCACATATCGACTTTTGGGCACCTAAAAGATCGATTTTCAGTATGTTTTTGGCCTGTATTTTGAAAATACTCTAACACGGAGTAGGCATGTACAGATACCTTCTGGGACCTCTAAATATCGAATTTTCGGGTGTTTTGGGACTGAATTTGAGATATCGATTTTTTGGCACCTAAAATGTCGATTTTTAGCATGTTTTTAGCCTATATTTTGAAAATATTCTAGCACTGTGTAGGCATGTACAGATTGCTTCTGGGACCCCAAAATATTGAATTTTCGGGTGTTTTGAGCCTGAATTTGAGATATAAACGGGTACAGAAGATACATGCACATATTGACTTTCGGCATCTAAAATATCGATTTTCAGCATGTTTTGGGCCTGTATTTTGAAAATACTCTAACACTGAGTAGGCATGTACAGATTGCTTCTGTGACCCAAAAATATTGAATTTTCGGGTGTTTTGAGCCTGAATTTGATATATAAACGGGTACTGAAGATGCATGCACATATCGACTTTTGTGCACCTAAAAGATCGATTTTCAGTATGTTTTGAGCATGTATTTTGAAAATACTCTAACACGGAGTAGGCATGTACAGATCGCTTCTGGGACCCCTAAATATCGAAGTTTCGGGTGTTTTGGGACTGAATTTGAGATATCGACTTTTTGGCACCTAAAAGATCGATTTTTAGCATGTTTTTAGCCTATATTTTGAAAATATTCTAGCACTGAGTAGGCATGTACAGATTGCTTCTGGGACCCCAAAATATTGAATTTTCGGGTGTTTTGAGCCTGAATTTGAGATATAAACGGGTACAGAAGATACATGCACATATTGACTTTGGGCATCTAAAATATCGATTTTCAGCATGTTTTGGGCCTGTATTTTGAAAATACTCTAACACTGAGTAAGCATGTAGAGATTGCTTCTGGGACCCCAAAATATTGAATTTTCGGGTGTTTTGAGCCTGAATTTGAGATATAAACGGGTACTGAAGATCCATGCACATATCGACTTTTGTGCACCTAAAAGATCGATTTTCAGTATGTTTTGAGCATGTATTTTGAAAATACTCTAACACGGAGTAGGCATGTACAGATACCTTCTGGGACCTCTAAATATCGAATTTTCGGGTGTTTTGGGACTGAATTTGAGATATCGATTTTTTGGCACCTAAAATGTCGATTTTTAGCATGTTTTTAGCCTATATTTTGAAAATATTCTAGCACTGTGTAGGCATGTACAGATTGCTTCTGGGACCCCAAAATATTGAATTTTCGGGTGTTTTGAGCCGGAATTTGAGATATAAACGGGTACAGAAGATACATGCACATATTGACTTTGGGCACCAAAAATATCGATTTTCAGCATGTTTTGGGCCTGAATTTTGAAAATACTCTAACACGGAGTAGGCATGTACAGATCGCTTCTGGGACCCCAAAATATCGAATTTTCGGGTGTTTAGGGCCAGAATTTGAGATATAAACGGGTACAGAAGATGCATACACATATCGACTTTTGGGCACCTAAAAGATCGATTTTCAGTATGTTTTTGGCCTGTATTTTGAAAATACTCTAACACGGAGTAGGCATGTACAGATACCTTCTGGGACCTCTAAATATCGAATTTTCGGGTGTTTTGGGACTGAATTTGATATATCGATTTTTTGGCACCTAAAATGTCGATTTTTAGCATGTTTTTAGCCTATATTTTGAAAATATTCTAGCACTGTGTAGGCATGTACAGATTGCTTCTGGGACCCCAAAATATTGAATTTTCGGGTGTTTTGAGCCTGAATTTGAGATATAAACGGGTACAGAAGATACATGCACATATTGACTTTGGGCATCTAAAATATCGATTTTCAGCATGTTTTGGGCCTAAATTTTGAAAATACTCTAACACTGAGTAGGCATGTACAGATTGGTTCTGGGACCCCAAAATATTGAATTTTCGGGTGTTTTGAGCCTGAATTTGAGATATAAACGGGTACTGAAGATGCATGCACATATCGACTTTTGGGCACCTAAAAGATCGATTTTCAGTATGTTTTGAGCATGTATTTTGAAAATACTCTAACACGGAGTAGGCATGTACAGATCGCTTCTGGGACCCCTAAATATCGAATTTTCGGGTGTTTTGGGACTGAATTTGAGATATCGACTTTTTGGCACCTAAAAGATCGATTTTTAGCATGTTTTTAGCCTATATTTTGAAAATACTCTAACACGGAGTAGGCATGTACAGATACCTTCTGGGACCTCTAATTATCGAATTTTCGGGTGTTTTGGGACTGAATTTGAGATATCGATTTTTTGGCACCTAAAATGTCGATTTTTAGCATGTTTTTAGCCTATTTTTTGAAAATATTCTAGCACTGTGTAGGCATGTACAGATTGCTTCTGGGACCCCAAAATATTGAATTTTCGGGTGTTTTGAGCCTGAATTTGAGATATAAACGGGTACAGAAGATACATGCACATATTGACTTTGGGCACCAAAAATATCGATTTTCAGCATGTTTTGGGCCTGAATTTTGAAAATACTCTAACACGGAGTAGGCATGTACAGATCGCTTCTGGGACCCCAAAATATCGAATTTTCGGGTGTTTTGAGCCTGAATTTGAGATATAAACGGGTACTGAAAATGCATGCACATATCGACTTTTGTGCACCTAAAAGATCGATTTTCAGTATGTTTTGAGCATGTATTTTGAAAATACTCTAACACGGAGTAGGCATGTACAGATCGCTTCTGGGACCCCTAAATATCGAATTTTCGGGTGTTTTGGGACTGAATTTGAGATATCGACTTTTTGGCACCTAAAAGATCGATTTTTAGCATGTTTTTAGCCTATATTTTGAAAACATTCTAGCCCTGTACAGATTGCTTCTGGGACCCCAAAATATCGAATTTTTGGGTGTTTTGAGCCTGAATTTGAGATATAAACGGGTACAGAAGATACATGCACATATTGACTTTGGGCACCTAAAATATCGATTTTCAGTGTGTTTTTGGCCTGTATTTTGAAAATACTCTAACACGGAGTAGGCATGTACAGATACCTTCTGGGACCTCTAAATACCGAATTTTCGGGTGTTTTGGGACTGAATTTGAGATATCGATTTTTTGGCACCTAAAATGTCGATTTTTAGCATGTTTTTAGCCTATTTTTTGAAAATATTCTAGCACTGTGTAGGCATGTACAGATTGCTTCTGAGACCCCAAAATATTGAATTTTCGGGTGTTTTGAGCCTGAATTTGAGATATAAACGGGTACAGAAGATACATGCACATATTGACTTTGGGCATTTAAAATATCGATTTTCAGCATGTTTTGGGCCTGTATTTTGAAAATACTCTAACACTGAGTAAGCATGTACAGATTGCTTCTGGGACCCCAAAATATTGAATTTTCGGGTGTTTTGAGCCTGTATTTGAGATATAAACGGGTACTGAAGATGCATGCACATATCGACTTTTGTGCACCTAAAAGATCGATTTTCAGTATGTTTTGAGCATGTATTTTGAAAATACTCTAACACGGAGTAGGCATGTACAGATACCTTCTGGGACCTCTAAATATCGAATTTTCGGGTGTTTTGGGACTGAATTTGAGATATCGATTTTTTGGCACCTAAAATGTTGATTTTTAGCATGTTTTTAGCCTATATTTTGAAAATATTCTAGCACTGTGTAGGCATGTACAGATTGCTTCTGGGACCCCAAAATATTGAATTTTCGGGTGTTTTGAGCCTGAATTTGAGATATAAACGGGTACAGAAGATACATGCACATATTGACTTTGGGCACCAAAAATATCGATTTTCAGCATGTTTTGGGCATGAATTTTGAAAATACTCTAACACGGAGTAGGCATGTACAGATCGCTTCTGGGACCCCAAAATATCGAATTTTCGGGTGTTTAGGGCCAGAATTTGAGATATAAACGGGTACAGAAGATGCATACATATATCGACTTTTGGGCACCTAAAAGATCGATTTTCAGTATGTTTTTGGCCTGTATTTTGAAAATACTCTAACACGGAGTAGGCATGTACAGATACCTTCTGGGACCTCTAAATATCGAATTTTCGGGTGTTTTGGGACTGAATTTGAGATATCGATTTTTTGGCACCTAAAATGTCGATTTTTAGCATGTTTTTAGCCTATATTTTGAAAATATTCTAGCACTGTGTAGGCATGTACAGATTGCTTCTGGGACCCCAAAATATTGAATTTCCGGGTGTTTTGAGCCTGAATTTGAGATATAAACGGGTACAGAAGATACATGCACATATTGACTTTGGGCATCTAAAATATCGATTTTCAGCATGTTTTGGGCCTAAATTTTGAAAATACTCTAACACTGAGTAGGCATGTACAGATTGCTTCTGGGACCCCTAAATATCGAATTTTCGGGTGTTTTGGGACTGAATTTGAGATATCGACTTTTTGGCACCTAAAAGATCGATTTTTAGCATGTTTTTAGCCTATATTTTGAAAATACTCTAACACGGAGTAGGCATGTACAGATACCTTCTGGGACCTCTAATTATCGAATTTTCGGGTGTTTTGGGACTGAATTTGAGATATCGATTTTTTGGCACCTAAAATGTCGATTTTTAGCATGTTTTTAGCCTATTTTTTGAAAATATTCTAGCACTGTGTAGGCATGTACAGATTGCTTCTGGGACCCCAAAATATTGAATTTTCGGGTGTTTTGAGCCTGAATTTGAGATATAAACGGGTACAAAAGATACATGCACATATTGACTTTGGGCATCTAAAATATCGATTTTCAGCATGTTTTGGGCCTGTATTTTGAAAATACTCTAACACTGAGTAAGCATGTACAGATTGCTTCTGGGACCCCAAAATATTGAATTTTCGGGTGTTTTGAGCCTGAATTTGAGATATAAACGGGTACTGAAGATGCATGCACATATCGACTTTTGTGCACCTAAAAGATCGATTTTCAGTATGTTTTGAGCATGTATTTTGAAAATACTCTAACACGGAGTAGGCATGTACAGATCGCTTCTGGGACCCCTAAATATCGAATTTTCGGGTGTTTTGGGACTGAATTTGAGATATCGACTCTTTGGCACCTAAAAGATCGATTTTTAGCATGTTTTTAACCTATATTTTGAAAATTTTCTAGCACTGAGTAGGCATGTACAGATCGCTTCTGGGACCCCAAAATATCGAATTTTCGGGTGTTTTGATCCTGAATTTGAGATATAAACGGGTACTGAAGATGCATGCACATATCGACTTTTGTGAACCTAAAAGATCGATTTTCAGTATGTTTTGAGCATGTATTTTGAAAATACTCTAACACGGAGTAGGCATGTACAGATCGCTTCTGGGACCCCTAAATATCGAATTTTCGAGTGTTTTGGGACTGAATTTGAGATATCGACTTTTTGGCACCTAAAAGATCGATTTTTAGCATGTTTTTAGCCTATATTTTGAAACCATTCTAGCCCTGTACAGATTGCTTCTGGGACCCAAAAATATCGAATTTTCGGGTGTTTTGAGCCTGAATTTGAGATATAAACGGGTACAGAAGATACATGCACATATTGACTTTGGGCACCAAAAATATCGATTTTCAGCATGTTTTGGGCCTGAATTTTGAAAATACTCTAACACGGAGTAGGCATGTACAGATCGCTTCTGGGACCCCAAAATATCGAATTTTCGGGTGTTTAGGGCCAGAATTTGAGATATAAACGGGTACAGAAGATGCATGCACATATCGACTTTTGGGCACCTAAAAGATCGATTTTCAGTATGTTTTTGGCCTGTATTTTGAAAATACTCTAACACGGAGTAGGCATGTACAGATACCTTCTGGGACCTCTAAATATCGAATTTTCGGGTGTTTTGGGACTGAATTTGATATATCGATTTTTTGGCACCTAAAATGTCGATTTTTAGCATGTTTTTAGCCTATATTTTGAAAATATTCTAGCACTGTGTAGGCATGTACAGATTGCTTCTGGGACCCCAAAATATTGAATTTTTGGGTGTTTTGAGCCTGAATTTGAGATATAAACGGGTACAGAAGATACATGCACATATTGACTTTGGGCACCAAAAATATCGATTTTCAGCATGTTTTGGGCCTGAATTATGAAAATACTCTAACACGGAGTAGGCATGTACAGATCGCTTCTGGGACCCCAAAATATCGAATTTTCGGGTGTTTAGGGCCAGAATTTGAGATATAAACGGGTACAGAAGATGCATGCACATATCGACTTTTGGGCACCTAAAAGATCGATTTTCAGTATGTTTTTGGCCTGTATTTTGAAAATACTCTAACACGGAGTAGGCATGTACAGATACCTTCTGGGACCTCTAAATATCGAATTTTCGGGTGTTTTGTGACTGAATTTGAGATATCGATTTTTTGGCACCTAAAATGTCGATTTTTAGCATGTTTTTTAGCCTATATTTTGAAAATATTCTAGCACTGTGTAGGCATGTACAGATTGCATCTGGGACCCCAAAATATTGAATTTTCGGGTGTTTTGAGCCTGAATTTGAGATATAAACGGGTATTGAAGATGCATGCACATATCGACTTTTGTGCACCTAAAAGATCGATTTTCAGTATGTTTTGAGCATGTATTTTGAAAATACTCTAACACTGAGTAGGCATGTACAGATCGCTTCTGGGACCCCTAAATATCGAATTTTCGGGTGTTTTGGGACTGAATTTGAGATATCGACTTTTTGGCACCTAAAAGATCGATTTTTAGCATGTTTTTAGCCTATGTTTTGAAAATATTCTAGCACTGAGTAGGCATGTACAGATTGCTTCTGGGACCGCAAAATATTGAATTTTCGGGTGTTTTGAGCCTGAATTTGAGATATAAACGGGTACTGAAGATGCATGCACATATCGACTTTTGTGCACCTAAAAGATCGATTTTCAGTATGTTTTGAGCATGTATTTTGAAAATACTCTAACACGGAGTAGGCATGTACAGATCGCTTCTGGGACCCCTAAATATCGAATTTTCGGGTGTTTTGATCCTGAATTTGAGATATAAACGGGTACTGAAGATGCATGCACATATCGACTTTTGTGAACCTAAAAGATCGATTTTCAGTATGTTTTGAGCATGTATTTTGAAAATACTCTAACACGGAGTAGGCATGTACAGATCGCTTCTGGGACCCCTAAATATCGAATTTTCGAGTGTTTTGGGACTGAATTTGAGATATCGACTTTTTGGCACCTAAAAGATCGATTTTTAGCATGTTTTTAGACTATATTTTGAAACCATTCTAGCCCTGTACAGATTGCTTCTGGGACCCAAAAATATCGAATTTTCGGGTGTTTTGAGCCTGAATTTGAGATATAAACGGGTACAGAAGATACATGCACATATTGACTTTGGGCACCAAAAATATCGATTTTCAGCATGTTTTGGGCCTGAATTTTGAAAATACTCTAACACGGAGTAGGCATGTACAGATCGCTTCTGGGACCCCAAAATATCGAATTTTCGGGTGTTTAGGGCCAGAATTTGAGATATAAACGGGTACAGAAGATGCATGCACATATCGACTTTTGGGCACCTAAAAGATCGATTTTCAGTATGTTTTTGGCCTGTATTTTGAAAATACTCTAACACGGAGTAGGCATGTACAGATACCTTCTGGGACCTCTAAATATCGAATTTTCGGGTGTTTTGGGACTGAATTTGATATATCGATTTTTTGGCACCTAAAATGTCGATTTTTAGCATGTTTTTAGCCTATATTTTGAAAATATTCTAGCACTGTGTAGGCATGTACAGATTGCTTCTGGGACCCCAAAATATTGAATTTTTGGGTGTTTTGAGCCTGAATTTGAGATATAAACGGGTACAGAAGATACATGCACATATTGACTTTGGGCACCAAAAATATCGATTTTCAGCATGTTTTGGGCCTGAATTATGAAAATACTCTAACACGGAGTAGGCATGTACAGATCGCTTCTGGGACCCCAAAATATCGAATTTCCGGGTGTTTAGGGCCAGAATTTGAGATATAAACGGGTACAGAAGATGCATGCACATATCGACTTTTGGGCACCTAAAAGATCGATTTTCAGTATGTTTTTGGCCTGTATTTTGAAAATACTCTAACACGGAGTAGGCATGTACAGATACCTTCTGGGACCTCTAAATATCGAATTTTCGGGTGTTTTGTGACTGAATTTGAGATATCGATTTTTTGGCACCTAAAATGTCGATTTTTAGCATGTTTTTTAGCCTATATTTTGAAAATATTCTAGCACTGTGTAGGCATGTACAGATTGCATCTGGGACCCCAAAATATTGAATTTTCGGGTGTTTTGAGCCTGAATTTGAGATATAAACGGGTATTGAAGATGCATGCACATATCGACTTTTGTGCACCTAAAAGATCGATTTTCAGTATGTTTTGAGCATGTATTTTGAAAATACTCTAACACTGAGTAGGCATGTACAGATCGCTTCTGGGACCCCTAAATATCGAATTTTCGGGTGTTTTGGGACTGAATTTGAGATATCGACTTTTTGGCACCTAAAAGATCGATTTTTAGCATGTTTTTAGCCTATGTTTTGAAAATATTCTAGCACTGAGTAGGCATGTACAGATTGCTTCTGGGACCGCAAAATATTGAATTTTCGGGTGTTTTGAGCCTGAATTTGAGATATAAACGGGTACTGAAGATGCATGCACATATCGACTTTTGTGCACCTAAAAGATCGATTTTCAGTATGTTTTTGGCCTGTATTTTGAAAATACTCTAACACGGAGTAGGCATGTACAGATACCTTCTGGGACCTCTAAATATCGAATTTTCGGGTGTTTTGGGACTGAATTTGAGATATCGATTTTTTGGCACCTAAAATGTCGATTTTTAGCATGTTTTTAGCCTATATTTAGAAAATATTCTAGCACTGTGTAGGCATGTACAGATTGCTTCTGGGACCCCAAAATATTGAATTTTCGGGTGTTTTGAGCCTGAATTTGAGATATAAACGGGTACAGAAGATACATGCACATATTGACTTTGGGCATCTAAAAGATCGATTTTCAGCATGTTTTGGGCCTGTATTTTGAAAATACTCTAACACGGAGTAGGCATGTACAGATCGCTTCTGGGACCCCTAAATATCGAATTTTCGGGTGTTTTGGGACTGAATTTGAGATATCGACTTTTTGGCACCTAAAAGATCGATTTTTAGCATGTTTTTAGACTATATTTTGAAAATATTCTAGCCCTGTACAGATTGCTTCTGGGACCCCAAAATATTGAATTTTTGGGTGTTTTGAGCCTGAATTTGAGATATAAACGGGTACAGAAGATACATGCACATATTTACTTTGGGCACCAAAAATATCGATTTTCAGCATGTTTTGGGCCTGAATTTTGAAAATACTCTAACACGGAGTAGGCATGTACAGATCGCTTCTGGGACCCCAAAATATCGAATTTTCGGGTGTTTAGGGCCAGAATTTGAGATATAAACGGGTACAGAAGATGCATGCACATATCGACTTTTGGGCACCTAAAAGATCGATTTTCAGTATATTTTTGGCCTGTATTTTTGAAAATACTCTAACACGGAGTAGGCATGTACAGATACCTTCTGGGATCTCTAAATATCGAATTTTCGGGTGTTTTGGGACTGAATTTGAGATATCGATTTTTTGGCACCTAAAATGTCGATTTTTAGCATGTTTTTAGCCTATATTTTGAAAATATTCTAGCACTGTGTAGGCATGTACAGATTGCTTCTGGGACCCCAAAATATTGAATTTTCGGGTGTTTTGAGCCTGAATTTGAGATATAAACGGGTACAGAAGATACATGCACATATTGACTTTGGGCATCTAAAATATCGATTTTCAGCATGTTTTGGGCCTGTATTTTGAAAATACTCTAACACTGAGTAGGCATGTACAGATTGCTTCTGGGACCCCTAAATATCGAATTTTCGGGTGTTTTGAGCCTGAATTTGAGATATAAACGGGTACTGAAGATGCATGCACATATCGACTTTTGTGCACCTAAAAGATCGATTTTCAGTATGTTTTGAGCATGTATTTTGAAAATACTCTAACACGGAGTAGGCATGTACAGATCGCTTCTGGGACCCCTAAATATCGAATTTTCGGGTGTTTTGGGACTGAATTTGAGATATCGACTTTTTGGCACCTAAAAGATCGATTTTTAACATGTTTTTATCCTATATTTTGAAAATATTCTAGCACTGAGTAGGCATGTACAGATTGCTTCTGGGACATCAAAATATTGAATTTTCGGGTGTTTTGAGCCTGAATTTGAGATATAAACGGGTACAGAAGATACATGCACATATTGACTTTGGGCACCAAAAATATCGATTTTCAGCATGTTTTGGGCCTGAATTTTGAAAATACTCTAACACGGAGTAGGCATGTACAGATCGCTTCTGGGACCCCAAAATATCGAATTTTCGGGTGTTTAGGGCCAGAATTTGAGATATAAACGGGTACAGAAGATGCATGCACATATCGACTTTTGGGCACCTAAAAGATCGATTTTCAGTATGTTTTTGGCCTGTATTTTTGAAAATACTCTAACACGGAGTAGGCATGTACAGATACCTTCTGGGACCTCTAAATATCGAATTTTCGGGTGTTTTGGGACTGAATTTGAGATATCGATTTTTTGGCACCTAAAATGTCGATTTTTAGCATGTTTTTAGCCTATATTTTGAAAATATTCTAGCACTGTGTAGGCATGTACAGATTGCTTCTGGGACCCCAAAATATTGAATTTTCGGGTGTTTTGAGCCTGAATTTGAGATATAAACGGGTACAGAAGATACATGCACATATTGACTTTGGGCATCTAAAATATCGATTTTCAGTATGTTTTGAGCGTGTATTTTGAAAATACTCTAACACGGAGTAGGCATGTACAGATCGCTTCTGGGACCCCTAAATATCGAATTTTCGGGTGTTTTGGGACTGAATTTGAGATATCGACTTTTTGGCACCTAAAAGATCGATTTTTAGCATGTTTTTAGCCTATATTTTGAAAATACTCTAACACGGAGTAGGCATGTACAGATACCTTCTGGGACCTCTAATTATCGAATTTTCGGGTGTTTTGGGACTGAATTTGATATATCGATTTTTTGGCACCTAAAATGTCGATTTTTAGCATGTTTTAGCCTATTTTTTGAAAATATTCTAGCACTGTGTAGGCATGTACAGATTGCTTCTGGGACCCCAAAATATTGAATTTTAGGGTGTTTTGAGCCTGAATTTGAGATATAAACGGGTACAGAAGATACATGCACATATTGACTTTGGGCATCTAAAATATCGATTTTCAGCATGTTTTGGGCCTGTATTTTGAAAATACTCTAACACTGAGTAAGCATGTACAGATTGCTTCTGGGACCCCAAAATATTGAATTTTCGGGTGTTTTGAGCCTGAATTTGAGATATAAACGGGTACTGAAGATGCATGCACATATCGACTTTTGTGCACCTAAAAGATCGATTTTCAGTATGTTTTGAGCATGTATTTTGAAAATACTCTAACACGGAGTAGGCATGTACAGATCGCTTCTGGGACGCCTAAATATCGAATTTTCGGGTGTTTTGGGACTGAATTTGAGATATCGACTCTTTGGCAGCTAGAAGATCGATTTTTAGCATGTTTTTAACCTATATTTTGAAAATTTTCTAGCACTGAGTAGGCATGTACAGATTGCTTCTGGAACCCCAAAATATTGAATTTTCGGGTGTTTTGAGCCTGAATTTGAGATATAAACGGGTACAGAAGATACATGCACATATTGACTTTGGGCATCTAAAATATCGATTTTCAGCATGTTTTGGGCCTGTATTTTGAAAATACTCTAACACTGAGTAAGCATGTACAGATCGCTTCTGGGACCCCAAAATATCGAATTTTCGGGTGTTTTGAGCCTGAATTTGAGATATAAACGGGTACTGAAGATGCATGCACATATCGACTTTTGTGCACCTAAAAGATCGATTTTCAGTATGTTTTGAGCATGTATTTTGAAAATACTCTAACACGGAGTAGGCATGTACAGATCGCTTCTGGGACCCCTAAATATCGAATTTTCGGGTGTTTTGGGACTGAATTTGAGATATCGACTTTTTGGCACCTAAAAGATCGATTTTTAGCATGTTTTTAGCATATATTTTGAAAATATTCTAGCCCTGTACAGATTGCTTCTGGGACCCCAAAATATCGAATTTTCGGGTGTTTTGAGCCTGAATTTGAGATATAAACGGGTACAGAAGATACATGCACATATTGACTTTGGGCACCAAAAATATCGATTTTCAGCATGTTTAGGGCCTGAATTTTGAAAATACTCTAACACGGAGTAGGCATGTACAGATCGCTTCTGGGACCCCAAAATATCGAATTTTCGGGTGTTTTGAGCCTGAATTTGAGATATAAACGGGTACTGAAGATGCATGCACATATCGACTTTTGTGCACCTAAAAGATCGATTTTCAGTATGTTTTGAGCATGTATTTTGAAAATACTCTAACACGGAGTAGGCATGTACAGATCGCTTCTGGGACCCCTAAATATCGAATTTTCGGGTGTTTTGGGACTGAATTTGAGATATCGACTTTTTGGCACCTAAAAGATCGATTTTTAGCATGTTTTTAACCTATATTTTGAAAATATTCTAGCCCTGTACAGATTGCTTCTGGGACCCCAAAATATTGAATTTTTGGGTGTTTTGAGCCTGAATTTGAGATATAAACGGGTACAGAAGATACATGCACATATTGATTTGGGCACCAAAAATATCGATTTTCAGCATGTTTTGGACCTGAATTTTGAAAATACTCTAACACGGAGTAGGCATGTACAGATCGCTTCTGGGACCCCAAAATATCGAATTTTCGGGTGTTTAGGGCCAGAATTTGAGATATAAACGGATACAGAAGATGCATGCACATATCGACTTTTGGGCACCTAAAAGATCGATTTTCAGTATGTTTTTGGCCTGTATTTTGAAAATACTCTAACACGGAGTAGGCATGTACAGATACCTTCTGGGATCTCTAAATATCGAATTTTCTGGTGTTTTGGGACTGAATTTGAGATATCGATTTTTTGGTACGTAAAATGTCGATTTTTAGCATGTTTTTAGCCTATATTTTGAAAATTTTCTAGCACTGTGTAGGCATGTACAGATTGCTTCTGGGACCCCAAAATATTGAATTTTCGGGTGTTTTGAGCCTGAATTTGAGATATAAACGGGTACAGAAGATACATGCACATATTGACTTTGGGCATCTAAAATATCGATTTTCAGCATGTTTTGGGCCTGTATTTTGAAAATACTCTAACACTGAGTAGGCATGTACAGATTGCTTCTGGGACCCAAAAATATTGAATTTTCGGGTGTTTTGAGCCTGAATTTGAGATATAAACGGGTACTGAAGATGCATGCACATATCGACTTTTGTGCACCTAAAAGATCGATTTTCAGTATGTTTTGAGCATGTATTTTGAAAATACTCTAACACGGAGTAGGCATGTACAGATCGCTTCTGGTACCCCAAAATATTGAATTTTCGGGTGTTTTGAGCCTGAATTTGAGATATAAACGGGTACTGAAGATACATGCACATATCGACTTTTGTGCACCTAAAAGATCGATTTTCAGTATGTTTTGAGCATGTATTTTGAAAATACTCTAACACGGAGTAGGCATGCACAGATCGCTTCTGGGACCCCTAAATATCGAATTTTCGGGTGTTTTGGGACTGAATTTGAGATATCGACTTTTTGGCACCTAAAAGATCGATTTTTAACATGTTTTTATCCTATATTTTGAAAATATTCTAGCACTGAGTAGGCATGTACAGATTCCTTCTGGGACATCAAAATATTGAATTTTCGGGTGTTTTGAGCCTGAATTTGAGATATAAACGGGTACAGAAGATACATGCACATATTGACTTTGGGCACCAAAAATATCGATTTTCAGCATGTTTTGGGCCTGAATTTTGAAAATACTCTAACACGGAGTAGGCATGTACAGATCGCTTCTGGGACCCCAAAATATCGAATTTTCGGGTGTTTAGGGCCAGAATTTGAGATATAAACGGGTACAGAAGATGCATGCACATATCGACTTTTGGGCACCTAAAAGATCGATTTTCAGTATGTTTTTGGCCTGTATTTTGAAAATACTCTAACACGGAGTAGGCATGTACAGATACCTTCTGGGACCTCTAAATATCGAATTTTCGGGTGTTTTGGGACTGAATTTGAGATATCGATTTTTTGGCACCTAAAATGTCGATTTTTAGCATGTTTTTAGCCTATATTTTGAAAATATTCTAGCACTGTGTAGGCATGTACAGATTGCTTCTGGGACCCCAAAATATTGAATTTTCGGGTGTTTTGAGCCTGAATTTGAGATATAAACGGGTACAGAAGATACATGCACATATTGACTTTGGGCATCTAAAATATCGATTTTCAGCATGTTTTGGGCCTGTATTTTGAAAATACTCTAACACTGAGTAGGCATGTACAGATTGCTTCTGGGACCCCAAAATATTGAATTTTCGGGTGTTTTGAGCCTGAATTTGAGATATAAACGGGTACTGAAGATGCATGCACATATCGACTTTTGGGCACCTAAAAGATCGATTTTCAGTATGTTTTGAGCATGTATTTTGAAAATACTCTAACACGGAGTAGGCATGTACAGATCGCTTCTGGGACCCCTAAATATCGAATTTTCGGGTGTTTTGGGACTGAATTTGAGATATCGACTTTTTGGCACCTAAAAGATCGATTTTTAGCATGTTTTTAGCCTATATTTTGAAAATACTCTAACACGGAGTAGGCATGTACAGATACCTTCTGGGACCTCTAATTATCGAATTTTCGGGTGTTTTGGGACTGAATTTGATATATCGATTTTTTGGCACCTAAAATGTCGATTTTTAGCATGTTTTAGCCTATTTTTTGAAAATATTCTAGCACTGTGTAGGCATGTACAGATTGCTTCTGGGACCCCAAAATATTGAATTTTAGGGTGTTTTGAGCCTGAATTTGAGATATAAACGGGTACAGAAGATACATGCACATATTGACTTTGGGCATCTAAAATATCGATTTTCAGCATGTTTTGGGCCTGTATTTTGAAAATACTCTAACACTGAGTAAGCATGTACAGATTGCTTCTGGGACCCCAAAATATTGAATTTTCGGGTGTTTTGAGCCTGAATTTGAGATATAAACGGGTACTGAAGATGCATGCACATATCGACTTTTGTGCACCTAAAAGATCGATTTTCAGTATGTTTTGAGCATGTATTTTGAAAATACTCGAACACGGAGTAGGCATGTACAGATCGCTTCTGGGACCCCTAAATATCGAATTTTCGGGTGTTTTGGGACTGAATTTGAGATATCGACTCTTTGGCACCTAGAAGATCGATTTTTAGCATGTTTTTAACCTATATTTTGAAAATTTTCTAGCACTGAGTAGGCATGTACAGATTGCTTCTGGAACCCCAAAATATTGAATTTTCGGGTGTTTTGAGCCTGAATTTGAGATATAAACGGGTACAGAAGATACATGCACATATTGACTTTGGGCATCTAAAATATCGATTTTCAGCATGTTTTGGGCCTGTATTTTAAAAATACTCTAACACTGAGTAAGCATGTACAGATCGCTTCTGGGACCCCAAAATATAGAATTTTCGGGTGTTTTGAGCCTGAATTTGAGATATAAACGGGTACTGAAGATGCATGCACATATCGACTTTTGTGCACCTAAAAGATCGATTTTCAGTATGTTTTGAGCATGTATTTTGAAAATACTCTAACACGGAGTAGGCATGTACAGATCGCTTCTGGGACCCCTAAATATCGAATTTTCGGGTGTTTTGGGACTGAATTTGAGATATCGACTTTTTGGCACCTAAAAGATCGATTTTTAGCATGTTTTTAGCATATATTTTGAAAATATTCTAGCCCTGTACAGATTGCTTCTGGGACCCCAAAATATCGAATTTTCGGGTGTTTTGAGCCTGAATTTGAGATATAAACGGGTACAGAAGATACATGCACATATTGACTTTGGGCACCAAAAATATCGATTTTCAGCATGTTTTGGGCCTGAATTTTGAAAATACTCTAACACGGAGTAGGCATGTACAGATCGCTTCTGGGACCCCAAAATATCGAATTTTCGGGTGTTTTGAGCCTGAATTTGAGATATAAACGGGTACTGAAGATGCATGCACATATCGACTTTTGTGCACCTAAAAGATCGATTTTCAGTATGTTTTGAGCATGTATTTTGAAAATACTCTAACACGGAGTAGGCATGTACAGATCGCTTCTGGGACCCCTAAATATCGAATTTTCGGGTGTTTTGGGACTGAATTTGAGATATCGACTTTTTGGCACCTAAAAGATCGATTTTTAGCATGTTTTTAGCCTATATTTTGAAAATATTCTAGCCCTGTACAGATTGCTTCTGGGACCCCAAAATATTGAATTTTTGGGTGTTTTGAGCCTGAATTTGAGATATAAACGGGTACAGAAGATACATGCACATATTGACTTTGGGCACCAAAAATATCGATTTTCAGCATGTTTTGGACCTGAATTTTGAAAATACTCTAACACGGAGTAGGCATGTACAGATCGCTTCTGGGACCCCAAAATATCGAATTTTCGGGTGTTTAGGGCCAGAATTTGAGATATAAACGGGTACAGAAGATGCATGCACATATCGACTTTTGGGCACCTAAAAGATCGATTTTCAGTATGTTTTTGGCCTGTATTTCGAAAATACTCTAACACGGAGTAGGCATGTACAGATACCTTCTGGGACCTCTAAATATCGAATTTTCGGGTGTTTTGGGACTGAATTTGAGATATCGATTTTTTGGCACCTAAAATGTCGATTTTTAGCATGTTTTTAGCCTATATTTTGAAAATTTTCTAGCACTGTGTAGGCATGTACAGATTGCTTCTGGGACCCCAAAATATTGAATTTTCGGGTGTTTTGAGCCTGAATTTGAGATATAAACGGGTACAGAAGATACATGCACATATTGACTTTGGGCATCTAAAATATCGATTTTCAGCATGTTTTGGGCCTGTATTTTGAAAATACTCTAACACTGAGTAGGCATGTACAGATTGCTTCTGGGACCCAAAAATATTGAATTTTCGGGTGTTTTGAGCCTGAATTTGAGATATAAACGGGTACTGAAGATGCATGCACATATCGACTTTTGTGCACCTAAAAGATCGATTTTCAGTATGTTTTGAGCATGTATTTTGAAAATACTCTAACACGGAGTAGGCATGTACAGATCGCTTCTGGGACCCCTAAATATCGAATTTTCGGGTGTTTTGGGACTGAATTTGAGATATCGACTTTTTGGCACCTAAAAGATCGATTTTTAGCATGTTTTTAGCCTATATTTTGAAAATATTCTAGCACTGAGTAGGCATGTACAGATTGCTTCTGGGACCCCAAAATAATGAATTTTCGGGTGTTTTGAGCCTGAATTTGAGATATAAACGGGTACAGAAGATACATGCACATATTGACTTTGGGCACCAAAAATATCGATTTTCAGCATGTTTTGGGCCTGAATTTTGAAAATACTCTAACACGGAGTAGGCATGTACAGATCGCTTCTGGGACCCCAAAATATCGAATTTTCGGGTGTTTAGGGCCAGAATTTGAGATATAAACGGGTACAGAAGATGCATGCACATATCGACTTTTGGGCACATAAAAGATCGATTTTCAGTATGTTTTTGGCCTGTATTTTGAAAATACTCTAACACGGAGTAGGCATGTACAGATACCTTCTGGAACCTCTAAATATCGAATTTTCGGGTGTTTTGGGACTGAATTTGAGATATCGATTTTTTGGCACCTAAAATGTCGATTTTTAGCATGTTTTTAGCCTATTTTTTGAAAATATTCTAGCACTGTGTAGGCATGTACAGATTGCTTCTGAGACCCCAAAATATTGAATTTTCGGGTGTTTTGAGCCTGAATTTGAGATATAAACGGGTACAGAAGATACATGCACATATTGACTTTGGGCATCTAAAATATCGATTTTCAGCATGTTTTGGGCCTGTATTTTGAAAATACTCTAACACTGAGTAAGCATGTACAGATTGCTTCTGGGACCCCAAAATATTGAATTTTCGGGTGTTTTGAGCCTGAATTTGAGATATAAACGGGTACTGAAGATGCATGCACATATCGACTTTTGTGCACCTAAAAGATCGATTTTCAGTATGTTTTGAGCATGTATTTTGAAAATACTCTAACACGGAGTAGGCATGTACAGATTCCTTCTGGGACCTATAAATATCGAATTTTCGGGTGTTTTGGGACTGAATTTGAGATATCGATTTTTTGACACCTAAAATGTCGATTTTTAGCATGTTTTTAGCCTATATTTTGAAAATATTCTAGCACTGTGTAGGCATGTACAGATTGCTTCTGGGACCCCAAAATATTGAATTTTCGGGTGTTTTGAGCCTGAATTTGAGATATAAACGGGTACAGAAGATACATGCACATATTGACTTTGGGCACCAAAAATATCGATTTTCAGCATGTTTTGGGCCTGAATTTTGAAAATACTCTAACACGGAGTAGGCATGTACAGATCGCTTTTGGGACCCCAAAATATCGAATTTTCGGGTGTTTAGGGCCAGAATTTGAGATATAAACGGGTACAGAAGATGCATGCACATATCGACTTTTGGGCACCTAAAAGATCGATTTTCAGTATGTTTTTGGCCTGTATTTTGAAAATACTCTAACACGGAGTAGGCATGTACAGATACCTTCTGGGACCTCTAAATATCGAATTTTCGGGTGTTTTGGGACTGAATTTGATATATCGATTTTTTGGCACCTAAAATGTCGATTTTTAGCATGTTTTTAGCCTATATTTTGAAAATATTCTAGCACTGTGTAGGCATGTACAGATTGCTTCTGGGACCCCAAAATATTGAATTTTCGGGTGTTATGAGCCTGAATTTGAGATATAAACGGGTACAGAAGATACATGCACATATTGACTTTGGGCATCTAAAATATCGATTTTCAGCATGTTTTGGGCCTGTATTTTGAAAATACTCTAACACTGAGTAGGCATATACAGATTGCTTCTAGGACCCCAAAATATTGAATTTTCGGGTGTTTTGAGCCTGAATTTGAGATATAAACGGGTACTGAAGATGCATGCACATATCGACTTTTGGGCACCTAAAAGATCGATTTTCAGTATGTTTTGAGCATGTATTTTGAAAATACTCTAACACGGAGTTGGAATGTACAGATCGCTTCTGGGACCCCTAAATATCGAATTTTCGGGTGTTTTGGGACTGAATTTGAGATATCGACTTTTTGGCACCTAAAAGATCGATTTTTAGCATGTTTTTAGCCTATATTTTGAAAATATTCTAGCACTGAGTAGGCATGTACAGATTGCTTCTGGGACCCCAAAATATTGAATTTTCGGGTGTTTTGAGCCTGAATTTGAGATATAAACGGGTACAGAAGATACATGCACATATTGACTTTGGGCATCTAAAATATCGATTTTCAGCATGTTTTGGGCCTGTATTTTGAAAATACTCTAACACTGAGTAGGCATGTACAGATTGCTTCTGGGACCCCAAAATATGGAATTTTCGGGTGTTTTGAACCTGAATTTGAGATATAAACGGGTACTGAAGATGCATGCACATATCGACTTTTGTGCACCTAAAAGATCGATTTTCAGTATGTTTTGAGCATGTATTTTGAAAATACTCTAACACGGAGTAGGCATGTACAGATCGCTTCTGGGACCCCTAAATATCGAATTTTCGGGTGTTTTGGGACTGAATTTGAGATATCGACTTTTTGGCACTTAAAAGATCGATTTTTAGCATGTTTTTAGCCTATATTTTGAAAACATTCTAGCACTGAGTAGGCATGTACAGATTGCTTCTGGAACCCCAAAATATTTAATTTTCGGGTGTTTTGAGCCTGAATTTGAGATATAAACGGGTACAGAAGATACATGCACATATTGACTTTGGGCACCAAAAATATCGATTTTGAGCATGTTTTAGTCCTGAATTTTGAAAATAATCTAACACGGAGTAGGCATGTACAGATACCTTCTGGGACCTCTAAATATCGAATTTTCGGGTGTTTTGGGACTGAATTTGAGATATCGATTTTTTGGCACCTAAAATGTCGATTTTTAGCATGTTTTTAGCCTATATTTTGAAAATATTCTAGCACTGTGTAGGCATGTACAGATTGCTTCTGAGACCCCAAAATATTGAATTTTCGGGTGTTTTGAGCCTGAATTTGAGATATAAACGGGTACAGAAGATACATATATTGACTTTGGGCATCTAAAATATCGATTTTCAGCATGTTTTGGGCCTGTATTTTGAAAATACTCTAACACTGAGTAGGCATGTACAGATTGCTTCTGGGACCCCAAAATATTGAATTTTCGGGTGTTTTGAGCCTGAATTTGAGATATAAACGGGTACTGAAGATGCATGCACATATCGACTTTTGTGCACCTAAAAGATCGATTTTCAGTATGTTTTGAGCATGTATTTTGAAAAAACTCTAACATGGAGTAGGCATGTACAGATCGCTTCTGGGACCCCTAAATATCGAATTTTCGGGTGTTTTGGGACTGAATTTGAGATATCGACTTTTTGGCATCTAAAAGATCGATTTTTAGCATGTTTTTAGCCTATATTTTGAAAATATTCTAGCACTGAGTAGGCATGTACAGATTGCTTCTGGGACCCCAAAATATTGAATTTTCGGGTGTTTTGAGCCTGAATTTGAGATATAAATGGGTACAGAAGATACATGCACATATTGACTTTGGGCACCAGAAATATCGATTTTTAGCATGTTTTGGGCCTGAATTATGAAAATACTCCAACACGGAGTAGGCATGTACAGATCGCTTCTGGGACCCCAAAATAGCGAATTTTCGTGTGTTTAGGGCCAGAATTTGAGATATAAACGGGTACAGAAGATGCATGCACATATCGACTTTTGGGCACCAAAAAGATCGATTTTCAGTATGTTTTTGGCCTGTATTTTGAAAATACTCTAACACGGAGTAGGCATGTACAGATACCTTCTGGGACCTCTAAATATCGAATTTTCGGGTATTTTGTGACTGAATTTGAGATATCGATTTTTTGGCACCTAAAATGTCGATTTTTAGCATGTTTTTTAGCCTATATTTTGAAAATATTCTAGCACTGTGTAGGCATGTACAGATTGCTTCTGGGACCCCAAAATATTGAATTTTCGGGTGTTTTGAGCCTGAATTTGAGATATAAACGGGTATTGAAGATGCATGCACATATCGACTTTTGTGCACCTAAAAGATCGATTTTCAGTATGTTTTGAGCATGTATTTTGAAAATACTCTAACACTGAGTAGGCATGTACAGATCGCTTCTGGGACCCCTAAATATCGAATTTTCGGGTGTTTTGGGACTGAATTTGAGATATCGACTTTTTGGCACCTAAAAGATCGATTTTTAGCATGTTTTTAGCCTATATTTTGAAAATATTCTAGCACTGAGTAGGCATGTACAGATTGCTTCTGGGACCCCAAAATATTGAATTTTCGGGTGTTTTGAGCCTGAATTTGAGATATAAACGGGTACGGAAGATACATGCACATATTGACTTTGGGCACCAAAAATATCGATTTTCAGGATGTTTTGGGCCTGAAGTTTGAAAATACTCTAACACGGAGTAGGCATGTACAGATCGCTTCTGGGACCCCAAAATATCGAATTTTCGGGTGTTTAGGGCCAGAATTTGAGATATAAACGGGTACAGAAGATGCATGCACATATCGACTTTTGGGCACCTAAAATGTCGATTTTTAGCATATTTTTTAGCCTATATTTTGAAAATATTCTAGCACTGTGTAGGCATGTACAGATTGCTTCTGGAACCCCAAAATATTGAATTTTCGGGTGTTTTGAGCCTGAATTTGAGATATAAACGGGTATTGAAGATGCATGCACATATCGACTTTTGTGCACCTAAAAGATCGATTTTCAGTATGTTTTGAGCATGTATTTTGAAAATACTCTAACACGGAGTAGGCATGTACAGATCGCTTCTGGGACCCCTAAATATCGAATTTTCGGGTGTTTTGGGACTGAATTTGAGATATCGACTTTTTAGCACCTAAAAGATCGATTTTTAGCATGTTTTTAGCCTATATTTTGAAAATATTCTAGCACTGAGTAGGCATGTACAGATTGCTTCTGGGACCCCAAAATATTGAATTTTCGGGTGTTTTGAGCCTGAATTTGAGATATAAACGGGTACAGAAGATACATGCACATATTGACTTTGGCCACCAAAAATATCGATTTTCAGCATGTTTGTGGTCTGAATTTTGAAAATACTCTAACACGGAGTAGGCATGTACAGATTGTTTCTGGGACCCCAAAATATTGAATTTTCGGGTGTTTAGGGCCAGAATTTGAGATATAAACGGGTACAGAAGATGCATGCACATATCGACTTTTGGGCACCTAAAAGATCGATTTTCAGTATGTTTTTGGCCTGTATTTTGAAAATACTCTAACACGGAGTAGGCATGTACAGATATCTTCTGGGACCTCTAAATATCGAATTTTCGGGTGTTTTGGGACTGAATTTGAGATATCGATTTTTTGGCACCTAAAATGACGATTTTTAGCATGTTTTTAGCCTATATTTTGAAAATATTCTAGCACTGAGTAGGCATGTACAGATTGCTTCTGGGACCCCAAAATATTGAATTTTCGGGTGTTTTGTGCCTGAATTTGAGATATAAACGGGTACAAAAGATACATGCACATATTGACTTTGGGCATCTAAAATATCGATTTTTAGCATGTTTTGGGCCTGTATTTTGAAAATACTCTAACACTGAGTAGGCATGTACAGATTGCTTCTGGGACCCCAAAATATTGAATTTTCGGGTGTTTTGAGCCTGAATTTGAGATATAAACGGGTACTGAAGATACATGCACATATCGACTTTTGTGCACCTAAAAGATCGATTTTCAGTATGTTTTGAGCATGTATTTTGAAAATACTCTAACACGGAGTAGGCATGTACAGATACCTTCTGGGACCCCTAAATATCGAATTTTCGGGTGTTTTGGGACTGAATTTGAAATATCGACTTTTTGGCACCTAAAAGATCGATTTTTAGCATGTTTTTAGCCTATATTTTGAAAATATTCTAGCACTGAGTAGGCATGTACAGATTGCTTCTGGGACCCCAAAATATTGAAGTTTCGGGTGTTTTGAGCCTGAATTTGAGATATAAACGGGTACAGAAGATACATGCACATATTGACTTTGGGCATCTAAAATATCGATTTTCAGCATGTTTTGGGCCTGTATTTTGAAAATACTCTAACACGGAGTAGGCATGTACAGATCGCTTCTGGGACCCCAAAATATCGAATTTTCGGGTGTTTAGGGCCAGAATTTGAGATATAAACGGGTACAGAAGATGTATGCACATATCGACTTTTGGGCACCTAAAATGTCGATTTTTAGCATGTTTTTTAGCTTATATTTTGAAAATATTCTAGCACTGTGTAGGCATGTACAGATTGCTTCTGGAACCCCAAAATATTGAATTTTCGGGTGTTTTGAGCCTGAATTTGAGATATAAACGGGTATTGAAGATGCATGCACATATCGACTTTTGTGCACCTAAAAGATCGATTTTCAGTATGTTTTGAGCATGTATTTTGAAAATACTCTAACACGGAGTAGGCATGTACAGATCGCTTCTGGGACCCCTAAATATCGAATTTTCGGGTGTTTTGGGACTGAATTTGAGATATCGACTTTTTAGCACCTAAAAGATCGATTTTTAGCATGTTTTTAGCCTATATTTTGAAAATATTCTAGCACTGAGTAGGCATTTACAGATTGCTTCTGGGACCCCAAAATATTGAATTTTCGGGTGTTTTGAGCCTGAATTTGAGATATAAACGGGTACAGAAGATACATGCACATATTGACTTTGGCCACCAAAAATATCGATTTTCAGCATGTTTTGGGTCTGAATTTTGAAAATACTCTAACACGGAGTAGGCATGTACAGATTGCTTCTGGGACCCCAAAATATCGAATTTTCGGGTGTTTAGGGCCAGAATTTGAGATATAAACGGGTACAGAAGATGCATGCACATATCGACTTTTGGGCACCTAAAAGATCGATTTTCAGTATGTTTTTGGCCTGTATTTTGAAAATACTCTAACACGGAGTAGGCATGTACAGATGGCTTCTGGGACCTCTAAATATCGAATTTTCGGGTGTTTTGGGACTGAATTTGAGATATCGATTTTTTGGCACCTAAAATGACGATTTTTAGCATGTTTTTAGCCTATATTTTGAAAATATTCTAGCACTGAGTAGGCATGTACAGATTGCTTCTGGGACCCCAAAATATTGAATTTTCGGGTGTTTTGTGCCTGAATTTGAGATATAAACGGGTACAGAAGATACATGCACATATTGACTTTGGGCATCTAAAATATCGATTTTTAGCATGTTTTGGGCCTGTATTTTGAAAATACTCTAACACTGAGTAGGCATGTACAGATTGCTTCTGGGACCCCAAAATATTGAATTTTCGGGTGTTTTGAGCCTGAATTTGAGATATAAACGGGTACTGAAGATACATGCACTTATCGACTTTTGTTCACCTAAAAGATCGATTTTCAGTATGTTTTGAGCATGTATTTTGAAAATACTCTAACACGGAGTAGGCATGTACAGATACCTTCTGGGACACCTAAATATCGAATTTTCGGGTGTTTTGGGACTGAATTTGAAATATCGACTTTTTGGCACCTAAAAGATCGATTTTTAGCATGTTTTTAGCCTATATTTTGAAAATATTCTAGCACTGAGTAGGCATGTACAGATTGCTTCTGGGACCCCAAAATATTGAATTTTCGGGTGTTTTGAGCCTGAATTTGAGATATATACGGGTACAGAAGATACATGCACATATTGACTTTGGGCATCTAAAATATCGATTTTCAGCATGTTTTTAGCCTATATTTTGAAAATATTCTAGCACTGAGTAGGCATGTACAGATTGCTTCTGGGACCCCAAAATATTGAATTTTCGGGTGTTTTGAGCCTGAATTTGAGATATAAACGGGTACGGAAGATACATGCACATATTGACTTTGGGCACCAAAAATATCGATTTTCAGGATGTTTTGGGCCTGAAGTTTGAAAATACTCTAACACGGAGTAGGCATGTACAGATCGCTTCTGGGACCCCAAAATATCGAATTTTCGGGTGTTTAGGGCCAGAATTTGAGATATAAACGGGTACAGAAGATGCATGCACATATCGACTTTTGGGCACCTAAAATGTCGATTTTTAGCATGTTTTTTAGCCTATATTTTGAAAATATTCTAGCACTGTGTAGGCATGTACAGATTGCTTCTGGAACCCCAAAATATTGAATTTTCGGGTGTTTTGAGCCTGAATTTGAGATATAAACGGGTATTGAAGATGCATGCACATATCGACTTTTGTGCACCTAAAAGATCGATTTTCAGTATGTTTTGAGCATGTATTTTGAAAATACTCTAACACGGAGTAGGCATGTACAGATCGCTTCTGGGACCCCTAAATATCGAATTTTCGGGTGTTTTGGGACTGAATTTGAGATATCGACTTTTTAGCACCTAAAAGATCGATTTTTAGCATGTTTTTAGCCTATATTTTGAAAATATTCTAGCACTGAGTAGGCATGTACAGATTGCTTCTGGGACCCCAAAATATTGAATTTTCGGGTGTTTTGAGCCTGAATTTGAGATATAAACGGGTACAGAAGATACATGCACATATTGACTTTGGCCACCAAAAATATCGATTTTCAGCATGTTTGTGGTCTGAATTTTGAAAATACTCTAACACGGAGTAGGCATGTACAGATTGTTTCTGGGACCCCAAAATATTGAATTTTCGGGTGTTTAGGGCCAGAATTTGAGATATAAACGGGTACAGAAGATGCATGCACATATCGACTTTTGGGCACCTAAAAGATCGATTTTCAGTATGTTTTTGGCCTGTATTTTGAAAATACTCTAACACGGAGTAGGCATGTACAGATATCTTCTGGGACCTCTAAATATCGAATTTTCGGGTGTTTTGGGACTGAATTTGAGATATCGATTTTTTGGCACCTAAAATGACGATTTTTAGCATGTTTTTAGCCTATATTTTGAAAATATTCTAGCACTGAGTAGGCATGTACAGATTGCTTCTGGGACCCCAAAATATTGAATTTTCGGGTGTTTTGTGCCTGAATTTGAGATATAAACGGGTACAAAAGATACATGCACATATTGACTTTGGGCATCTAAAATATCGATTTTTAGCATGTTTTGGGCCTGTATTTTGAAAATACTCTAACACTGAGTAGGCATGTACAGATTGCTTCTGGGACCCCAAAATATTGAATTTTCGGGTGTTTTGAGCCTGAATTTGAGATATAAACGGGTACTGAAGATACATGCACATATCGACTTTTGTGCACCTAAAAGATCGATTTTCAGTATGTTTTGAGCATGTATTTTGAAAATACTCTAACACGGAGTAGGCATGTACAGATACCTTCTGGGACCCCTAAATATCGAATTTTCGGGTGTTTTGGGACTGAATTTGAAATATCGACTTTTTGGCACCTAAAAGATCGATTTTTAGCATGTTTTTAGCCTATATTTTGAAAATATTCTAGCACTGAGTAGGCATGTACAGATTGCTTCTGGGACCCCAAAATATTGAAGTTTCGGGTGTTTTGAGCCTGAATTTGAGATATAAACGGGTACAGAAGATACATGCACATATTGACTTTGGGCATCTAAAATATCGATTTTCAGCATGTTTTGGGCCTGTATTTTGAAAATACTCTAACACGGAGTAGGCATGTACAGATCGCTTCTGGGACCCCAAAATATCGAATTTTCGGGTGTTTAGGGCCAGAATTTGAGATATAAACGGGTACAGAAGATGTATGCACATATCGACTTTTGGGCACCTAAAATGTCGATTTTTAGCATGTTTTTTAGCTTATATTTTGAAAATATTCTAGCACTGTGTAGGCATGTACAGATTGCTTCTGGAACCCCAAAATATTGAATTTTCGGGTGTTTTGAGCCTGAATTTGAGATATAAACGGGTATTGAAGATGCATGCACATATCGACTTTTGTGCACCTAAAAGATCGATTTTCAGTATGTTTTGAGCATGTATTTTGAAAATACTCTAACACGGAGTAGGCATGTACAGATCGCTTCTGGGACCCCTAAATATCGAATTTTCGGGTGTTTTGGGACTGAATTTGAGATATCGACTTTTTAGCACCTAAAAGATCGATTTTTAGCATGTTTTTAGCCTATATTTTGAAAATATTCTAGCACTGAGTAGGCATTTACAGATTGCTTCTGGGACCCCAAAATATTGAATTTTCGGGTGTTTTGAGCCTGAATTTGAGATATAAACGGGTACAGAAGATACATGCACATATTGACTTTGGCCACCAAAAATATCGATTTTCAGCATGTTTTGGGTCTGAATTTTGAAAATACTCTAACACGGAGTAGGCATGTACAGATTGCTTCTGGGACCCCAAAATATCGAATTTTCGGGTGTTTAGGGCCAGAATTTGAGATATAAACGGGTACAGAAGATGCATGCACATATCGACTTTTGGGCACCTAAAAGATCGATTTTCAGTATGTTTTTGGCCTGTATTTTGAAAATACTCTAACACGGAGTAGGCATGTACAGATGGCTTCTGGGACCTCTAAATATCGAATTTTCGGGTGTTTTGGGACTGAATTTGAGATATCGATTTTTTGGCACCTAAAATGACGATTTTTAGCATGTTTTTAGCCTATATTTTGAAAATATTCTAGCACTGAGTAGGCATGTACAGATTGCTTCTGGGACCCCAAAATATTGAATTTTCGGGTGTTTTGTGCCTGAATTTGAGATATAAACGGGTACAGAAGATACATGCACATATTGACTTTGGGCATCTAAAATATCGATTTTTAGCATGTTTTGGGCCTGTATTTTGAAAATACTCTAACACTGAGTAGGCATGTACAGATTGCTTCTGGGACCCCAAAATATTGAATTTTCGGGTGTTTTGAGCCTGAATTTGAGATATAAACGGGTACTGAAGATACATGCACTTATCGACTTTTGTTCACCTAAAAGATCGATTTTCAGTATGTTTTGAGCATGTATTTTGAAAATACTCTAACACGGAGTAGGCATGTACAGATACCTTCTGGGACACCTAAATATCGAATTTTCGGGTGTTTTGGGACTGAATTTGAAATATCGACTTTTTGGCACCTAAAAGATCGATTTTTAGCATGTTTTTAGCCTATATTTTGAAAATATTCTAGCACTGAGTAGGCATGTACAGATTGCTTCTGGGACCCCAAAATATTGAATTTTCGGGTGTTTTGAGCCTGAATTTGAGATATATACGGGTACAGAAGATACATGCACATATTGACTTTGGGCATCTAAAATATCGATTTTCAGCATGTTTTGGGCCTGTATTTTGAAAATACTCTAACACTGAGTAGGCATGTACAGATTGCTTCTGGGACCCCAAAATATTGAATTTTCGGGTGTTTTGAGCCTGAATTTGAGATATAAACGGGTACTGAAGATGCATGCACATATCGACTTTTGTGCACCTAAAAGATCGATTTTCAGTATGTTTTGAGCATGTATTTTAAAAATACTCTAACACGGAGTAGGCATGTACAGATCGCTTCTGGGACCCCTAAATATCGAATTTTCGGGTGTTTTGGGACTGAATTTGAGATATCGACTATTTGGCACCTAAAAGATCGATTTTTAGCATGTTTTTAGCCTATATTTTGAAAATATTCTAGCACTGAGTAGGCATGTACAGATTGCTTCTGGGACCCCTTAATATTGAATTTTCGGGTGTTTTGAGCCTGAATTTGAGATATAAACGGGTACAGAAGATACATGCACATATTGACTTTGGGCACAAAAAATATCAAATTTTCAGCATGTTTTGGGCCTGAATTTTGAAAATACTCTAACACGGAGTAGGCATGTACAGATACCTTCTGGGACCCCTAAATATCGAATTTTCGGGTGTTTAGGGCCAGAATTTGAGATATAAACGTGTACAGAAGATGCATGCACATATCGACTTTTGGGCACCTAAAATGTCGATTTTTAGCATGTTTTTTAGCCTATATTTTTAAAATATTCTAGCACTGTGTAGGCATGTACAGATTGCTTCTGGAACCCCAAAATATTGAATTTTCGGGTGTTTTGAGCCTGAATTTGAGATATAAACGGGTATTGAAGATGCATGCACATATCGACTTTTGTGCACCTAAAAGATCGATTTTCAGTATGTTTTGAGCATGTATTTTGAAAATACTCTAACACGGAGTAGGCATGTACAGATCGCTTCTGGGACCCCTAAATATCGAATTTTCGGGTGTTTTGGGACTGAATTTGAGATATCGACTTTTTAGCACCTAAAAGATCGATTTTTAGCATGTTTTTAGCCTATATTTTGAAAATATTCTAGCACTGAGTAGGCATGTACAGATTGCTTCTGGGACCCCAAAATATTAAATTTTCGGGTGTTTTGAGCCTGAATTTGAGATATAAACGGGTACAGAAGATACATGCACATATTGACTTTGGCAACCAAAAATATCGATTTTCAGCATGTTTTGGGTCTGAATTTTGAAAATACTCTAACACGGAGTAGGCATGTACAGATTGCTTCTGGGACCCCAAAATATCGAATTTTCGGGTGTTTAGGGCCAGAATTTGAGATATAAACGGGTACAGAAGATGCATGCACATATCGACTTTTGGGCACCTAAAAGATCGATTTTCAGTATGTTTTTGGCCTGTATTTTGAAAATACTCTAACACGGAGTAGGCATGTACAGATGGCTTCTGGGACCTCTAAATATCGAATTTTCGGGTGTTTTGGGACTGAATTTGAAATATTGACTTTTTGGCACCTAAAAGATCGATTTTTAGCATGTTTTTAGCCTATATTTTGAAAATATTCTAGCACTGAGTAGGCATGTACAGATTGCTTCTGGGACCCCAAAATATTGAATTTTCGGGTGTTTTGAGCCTGAATTTGAGATATATACGGGTACAGAAGATACATGCACATATTGACTTTGGGCATCTAAAATATCGATTTTCAGCATGTTTTGTGCCTGTATTTTGAAAATACTCTAACACTGAGTAGGCATGTACAGATTGCTTCTGGGACCCCAAAATATTGAATTTTCGGGTGTTTTGAGCCTGAATTTGAGATATAAACGGGTACTGAAGATGCATGCACATATCGACTTTTGTGCACCTAAAAGATCGATTTTCAGTATGTTTTAAGCATGTATTTTAAAAATACTCTAACACGGAGTAGGCATGTACAGATCGCTTCTGGGACCCCTAAATATCGAATTTTCGGGTGTTTTGGGACTGAATTTGAGATATCGACTATTTGGCACCTAAAAGATCGATTTTTAGCATGTTTTTAGCCTATATTTTGAAAATATTCTAGCACTGAGTAGGCATGTACAGATTGCTTCTGGGACCCCTTAATATTGAATTTTCGGGTGTTTTGAGCCTGAATTTGAGATATAAACGGGTACAGAAGATACATGCACATATTGACTTTGGGCACCAAAAATATCAAATTTTCAGCATGTTTTGGGCCTGAATTTTGAAAATACTCTAACACGGAGTAGGCATGTACAGATACCTTCTGGGACCCCTAAATATCGAATTTTCGGGTGTTTAGGGCCAGAATTTGAGATATAAACGGGTACAGAAGATGCATGCACATATCGACTTTTGGGCACCTAAAATGTCGATTTTTAGCATGTTTTTTAGCCTATATTTTGAAAATATTCTAGCACTGTGTAGGCATGTACAGATTGCTTCTGGAACCCCAAAATATTGAATTTTCGGGTGTTTTGAGCCTGAATTTGAGATATAAACGGGTATTGAAGATGCATGCACATATCGACTTTTGTGCACCTAAAAGATCGATTTTCAGTATGTTTTGAGCATGTATTTTGAAAATACTCTAACACGGAGTAGGCATGTACAGATCGCTTCTGGGACCCCTAAATATCGAATTTTCGGGTGTTTTGGGACTGAATTTGAGATATCGACTTTTTAGCACCTAAAAGATCGATTTTTAGCATGTTTTTAGCCTATATTTTGAAAATATTCTAGCACTGAGTAGGCATGTACAGATTGCTTCTGGGACCCCAAAATATTAAATTTTCGGGTGTTTTGAGCCTGAATTTGAGATATAAACGGGTACAGAAGATACATGCACATATTGACTTTGGCCACCAAAAATATCGATTTTCAGCATGTTTTGGGTCTGAATTTTGAAAATACTCTAACACGGAGTAGGCATGTACAGATTGCTTCTGGGACCCCAAAATATCGAATTTTCGGGTGTTTAGGGCCAGAATTTGAGATATAAACGGGTACAGAAGATGCATGCACATATCGACTTTTGGGCACCTAAAAGATCGATTTTCAGTATGTTTTTGGCCTGTATTTTGAAAATACTCTAACACGGAGTAGGCATGTACAGATACCTTCTGGGACCTCTAAATATCGAATTTTCGGGTGTTTTGGGACTGAATTTGAGATATCGATTTTTTGGCACCTAAAATGACGATTTTTAGCATGTTTTTAGCCTATATTTTGAAAATATTCTAGCACTGAGTAGGCATGTACAGATTGCTTCTGGGACCCCAAAATATTGAATTTTCGGGTGTTTTGTGCCTGAATTTGAGATATAAACGGGTACAGAAGATACATGCACATATTGACTTTGGGCATCTAAAATATCGATTTTTAGCATGTTTTGGGCCTGTATTTTGAAAATACTCTAACACTGAGTAGGCATGTACAGATTGCTTCTGGGACCCCAAAATATTGAATTTTCGGGTGTTTTGAGCCTGAATTTGAGATATAAACGGGTACTGAAGATACATGCACATATCGACTTTTGTGCACCTAAAAGATCGATTTTCAGTATGTTTTGAGCATGTATTTTGAAAATACTCTAACACGGAGTAGGCATGTACAGATACCTTCTGGGACCCCTAAATATCGAATTTTCGGGTGTTTTGGGACTGAATTTGAAATATCGACTTTTTGGCACCTAAAAGATCGATTTTTAGCATGTTTTTAGCCTATATTTTGAAAATATTCTAGCACTGAGTAGGCATGTACAGATTGCTTCTGGGACCCCAAAATATTGAATTTTCGGGTGTTTTGAGCCTGAATTTGAGATATAAACGGGTACAGAAGATACATGCACATATTGACTTTGGGCATCTAAAATATCGATTTTCAGCATGTTTTGGGCCTGTATTTTGAAAATACTCTAACACTGAGTAGGCATGTACAGATTGCTTCTGGGACCCCAAAATATTGAATTTTCGGGTGTTTTGAGCCTGAATTTGAGATATAAACGGGTACTGAAGATGCATGCACATATCGACTTTTGTGCACCTAAAAGATCGATTTTCAGTATGTTTTGAGCATGTATTTTAAAAATACTCTAACACGGAGAAGGCATGTACAGATCGCTTCTGGGACCCCTAAATATCGAATTTTCGGGTGTTTTGGGACTGAATTTGAGATATCGACTATTTGGCACCTAAAAGATCGATTTTTAGCATGTTTTTAGCCTATATTTTGAAAATATTCTAGCACTGAGTAGGCATGTACAGATTGCTTCTGGGACCCCTTAATATTGAATTTTCGGGTGTTTTGAGCCTGAATTTGAGATATAAACGGGTACAGAAGATAGATGCACATATTGACTTTGGGCACCAAAAATATCAAATTTTCAGCATGTTTTGGGCCTGAATTTTGAAAATACTCTAACACGGAGTAGGCATGTACAGATACCTTCTGGGACCCCTAAATATCGAATTTTCGGGTGTTTTAGGACTGAATTTGAGATATCGATTTTTTGGAACCTAAAAGATCGATTTTTAGCATGTTTTTAGCCTATATTTTGAAAATATTCTAGCACTGAGTAGGCATGTACAGATTGCTTCTGGGCCCCCTAAATATTGAATTTTCGGGTGTTTTGAGCCTGAATTTGAGATATAAACGGGTACAGAAGATACATGCACATATTGACTTTGGGCATCTAAAATATCGATTTTCAGCATGTTTTGGGCCTGTATTTTGAAAATACTCTAACACTGAGTAGGCATGTACAGATTGCTTCTGGGACCCCAAAATATTGAATTTTCGGGTGTTTTGAGCCTGAATTTGAGATATAAACGGGTACTGAAGATGCATACACATATCGACTTTTGTGCACCTAAAAGATCGATTTTCAGTATGTTTTGAGCATGTATTTTGAAAATACTCTAACACGGAGTAGGCATGTACAGATCGCTTCTGGGACCCCTAAATATCGAATTTTCGGGTGTTTTGGGACTGAATTTGAGATATCGACTTTTTGGCACCTAAAAGATCGATTTTTAGCATGTTTTTAGCCTATATTTTGAAAATATTCTAGCACTGTACAGATTGCTTCTGGGACCCCAAAATATTGAATTTTCGGGTGTTTTGAGCCTGAATTTGAGATATAAACGGGTACTGAAGATGCATGCACATATCGACTTTTGTGCACCTAAAAGATCGATTTTCAGTATGTTTTGAGCATGTATTTTGAAAATACTCTAACACGGAGTAGGCATGTACAGATCGCTTCTGGGACCCTTAAATATCGAATTTTCGGGTGTTTTGGGACTGAATTTGAGATATCGACTTTTTGGCACCTAAAAGATCGATTTTTAGCATGTTTTTAGCCTATATTTTGAAAATATTCTAGCACTGAGTAGGCATGTACAGATTGCTTCTGGGACCCCAAAATATTGAATTTTCGGGTGTTTTGAGCCTGAATTTGAGATATAAACGGGTACAGAAGATACATGCACATATTGACTTTGGGCACCAAAAATATCGATTTTAAGCATGTTTTGGGCCTGAATTTTGAAAATACTCTAACACGAAGTAGGCATGTACAGATTGCTTCTGGGACCCCAAAATATTGAATTTTCGGGTGTTTTGAGCCTGAATTTGAGATATAAACGGGTACTGAAGATGCATGCACATATCGACTTTTGTGCACCTAAAAGATCGATTTTCAGTATGTTTTGAGCATGTATTTTGAAAATACTCTAACACGGAGTAGGCATGTACAGATCGCTTCTGGGACCCCTAAATATCGAATTTTCGGGTGTTTTGGGACTGAATTTGTGATATCGACTTTTTGGCACCTAAAAGATCGATTTTTAGCATGTTTTTAGCCTATATTTTGAAAATATTCTAGCACTGAGTAGGCATGTACAGATTGCTTCTGGGACCCCAAAATATTGAATTTTCGGGTGTTTTGAGCCTGAATTTGAGATATAAACGGGTACAGAAGATACATGCACATATTGACTTTGGGCACCAAAAATATCGATTTTCAGCATGTTTTGGGCCTGAATTTTGAAAATACTCTAACACGGAGTAGGCATGTACAGATCGCTTCTGGGACCCCTAAATATCGAATTTTCGGGTGTTTAGGGCCAGAATTTGAGATATAAACGGGTACAGAAGATGCATGCACATATCGACTTTTGGGCACCTAAAAGATCGATTTTCAGTATGTTTTGAGCATGTATTTTGAAAATACTCTAACACGGAGTAGGCATGTACAGATACCTTCTGGGACCTCTAAATATCGAATTTTCGGGTGTTTTGTGACTGAATTTGAGATATCGATTTTTTGGCACCTAAAATGTCGATTTTTAGCATGTTTTTAGCCTATATTTTGAAAATATTCTACAACTGTGTAGGCATGTACAGATTGCTTCTGGGACCCCAAAATATTGAATTTTAGGGTGTTTTGAGCCTGAATTTGAGATATAAACGGGTACAGAAGATACATGCACATATTGACTTTGGGCATCTAAAATATCGATTTTCAGCATGTTTTGGGCCTGAATATTGAAAATACTCTAACACGGAGTAGGCATGTACAGATCGCTTCTGGGACCCCAAAATATAGAATTTTCGGGTGTTTAGGGCCAGAATTTGAGATATAAACGGGTACAGAAGATGCATGCACATATCGACTTTTGGGCACCTAAAAGATCGATTTTCAGTATGTTTTTGGCCTGTATTTTGAAAATACTCTAACATGGAGTAGGCATGTACAGATCGCTTCTGGGACCCCTAAATATCGAATTTTCGGGTGTTTTGGGACTGAATTTGAGATATCGACTTTTTGGCACCTAAAAGATCGATTTTTAGCATGTTTTTAGCCTATATTTTGAA
Source organism: Petrolisthes cinctipes (assembly GCA_033782935.1). Classification (NCBI taxonomy): domain Eukaryota; kingdom Metazoa; phylum Arthropoda; class Malacostraca; order Decapoda; family Porcellanidae; genus Petrolisthes; species Petrolisthes cinctipes. The sequence goes on from JAWQEG010000369.1 coordinate 1,100,770, forward strand.
AATATTCTAGCACTGAGTAGGCATGTACAGATTGCTTCTGGGACCCCTTAATATTGACTTTTAGGGTGTTTTGAGCCTGAATTTGAGATATAAACGGGTACAGAAGATACATGCACATATTGAATTTGGGCACCAAAAATATCAAATTTTCTGCATGTTTTGGGCCTAAATTTTGAAAATACTCTAACACGGAGTAGGCATGTACAGATACCTTCTGGGACCTCTAAATATCGAATTTTCGGGTGTTTTGGGACTGAATTTGAGATATCGATTTTTTGGCACCTAAAATGTCGATTTTTAGCATGTTTTTAGCCTATATTTTGAAAATATTCTACAACTGTGTAGGCATGTACAGATTGCTTCTGGGACCCCAAAATATTGAATTTTCGGGTGTTTTGAGCCTGAATTTGAGATATAAACGGGTACAGAAGATACATGCACATATTGACTTTGGGCATCTAAAATATCGATTTTCAGCATGTTTTGGGCCTGAATTTTGAAAATACTCTAACACGGAGTAGGCATGTACAGATTGCTTCTGGGACCCCAAAATATCGAATTTTCGGGTGTTTAGGGCCAGAATTTGAGATATAAACGGGTACAGAAGATGCATGCACATATCGACTTTTGGGCACCTAAAAGATCGATTTTCAGTATGTTTTTGGCCTGTATTTTGAAAATACTCTAACATGGAGTAGGCATGTACAGATCGCTTCTGGGACCCCTAAATATCGAATTTTCAGGTGTTTTGGGACTGAATTTGAGATATCGACTTTTTGGCACCTAAAAGGTCGATTTTTAGCATGTTTTTAGCCTATATTTTGAAAATATTCTAGCACTGAGTAGGCATGTACAGATTGCTTCTGGGACCCCTTAATATTGACTTTTAGGGTGTTTTGAGCCTGAATTTGAGATATAAACGGGTACAGAAGATACATGCACATATTGAATTTGGGCACCAAAAATATCAAATTTTCTGCATGTTTTGGGCCTAAATTTTGAAAATACTCTAACACGGAGTAGGCATGTACAGATACCTTCTGGGACCTCTAAATATCGAATTTTCGGGTGTTTTGGGACTGAATTTGAGATATCGATTTTTTGGCACCTAAAATGTCGTTTTTTAGCATGTTTTTAGCCTATATTTTGAAAATATTCTAGCACTGTGTAGGCATGTACAGATTGCTTCTGGGACCCCAAAATATTGAATTTTCGGGTGTTTTGAGCCTGAATTTGAGATATAAACGGGTACAGAAGATACATGCACATATTGACTTTGGGCACCAAAAATATCGATTTTCAGCATGTTTTGGGCCTGAATTTTGAAAATACTCCAACACGGAGTAGGCATGTACAGATAGCTTTTGGGACCCCTAAATATCGAATTTTCGGGTGTTTAGGGCCAGAATTTGAGATATGAACGGGTACAGAAGATGCATGCACATATCGACTTTTGGGCACCTAAAAGATCGATTTTCAGTATGTTTTTGGCCTGTATTTTGAAAATACTCTAACACGGAGTAGGCATGTACAGATACCTTCTGGGACCTCTAAATATCGAATTTTCGGGTGTTTTGGGACTGAATTTGAGAGATCGATTTTTTGGCACCTAAAATATCGATTTTTAGCATGTTTTTAGCCTATATTTTGAAAATATTCTAGCACTGTGTAGGCATGTACAGATTGCTTCTGGGACCCCAAAATATTGAATTTTCGGGTGTTTTGAGCCTGAATTTGAGATATAAACGGGTACAGAAGATACATGCACATATTGACTTTGGGCATCTAAAATATCGATTTTCAGCATGTTTTGGGCCTGTATATTCAAAAATACTCTAACACTGAGTAGGCATGTACAGACTGCTTCTGGGACCCCAAAATATTGAATTTTCGGGTGTTTTGAGCCTGAATTTGAGATATAAACGGGTACTGAAGATGCATGCACATATCGACTTTTGTGCACCTAAAAGATCGATTTTCAGTATGTTTTGAGCATGTATTTTGAAAATACTCTAACACGGAGTAGGCATGTACAGATCGCTTCTGGGATCCCTAAATATCGAATTTTCGGGTGTTTTGGGACTGAATTTGAGATATCGACTTTTTGGCACCTAAAAGATCGATTTTTAGCATGTTTTTAGTCTATATTTTGAAAATATTCTAGCATTGTACAGATTGCTTCTGGGACCCCAAAATATTGAATTTTCGGGTGTTTTGAGCCTGAATTTGAGATATAAACGGGTACAGAAGATACATGCACATATTGACTTTGGGCACCAAAAATATCGATTTTCAGCATGTTTTGGGCCTGAATTTTGAAAATACTCTAACACGGAGTAGGCATGTACAGATCGCTTCTGGGACCCCTAAATATCGAATTTTCGGGTGTTTAGGGCCAGAATTTGAGATATAAACGGGTACAGAAGATGCATGCACATATCGACTTTTGGGCACCTAAAAGATCGATTTTCAGTATGTTTTGAGCATGTATTTTGAAAATACTCTAACACGGAGTAGGCATGTACAGATACCTTCTGGGACCTCTAAATATCGAATTTTCGGGTGTTTTGGGACTGAATTTGAGATATCGATTTTTTGGCACCTAAAATGTCGATTTTTAGCATGTTTTTAGCCTATATTTTGAAAATATTCTACAACTGTGTAGGCATGTACAGATTGCTTCTGGGACCCCAAAATATTGAATTTTCGGGTGTTTTGAGCCTGAATTTGAGATATAAACGGGTACAGAAGATACATGCACATATTGACTTTGGGCATCTAAAATATCGATTTTCAGCATGTTTTGGGCCTGAATTTTGAAAATACTCTAACACGGAGTAGGCATGAACAGATCGCTTCTGGGACCCCAAAATATCGAATTTTCGGGTGTTTAGGGCCAGAATTTGAGATATAAACGGGTACAGAAGATGCATGCACATATCGACTTTTGGGCACCTAAAAGATCGATTTTCAGTATGTTTTTGGCCTGCATTTTGAAAATACTCTAACACGGAGTAGGCATGTACAGATCGCTTCTGGGACCCCTAAATATCGAATTTTCGGGTGTTTTGGGACTGAATTTGAGATATCGACTTTTTGGCACCTAAAAGATCGATTTTTAGCATGTTTTTAGCCTATATTTTGAAAATATTCTAGCACTGAGTAGGCATGTACAGATTGCGTCTGGGACCCCTTAATATTGAATTTTCGGGTGTTTTGAGCCTGAATTTGAGATATAAACGGGTACAGAAGATACATGCACATATTGACTTTGGGCACCAAAAATATCAAATTTTAAGCATGTTTTGGGCCTGAATTTTGAAAATACTCTAACACGGAGTAGGCATGTACAAATACCTTCTGGGACCTCTAAATATCGAATTTTCGGGTGTTTTGGGACTGAATTTGAGATATCGATTTTTTGGCACCTAAAATGTCGTTTTTTAGCATGTTTTTAGCCTATATTTTGAAAATATTCTAGCACTGTGTAGGTATGTACAGATTGCTTCTGGGACCCCAAAATATTGAATTTTCGGGTGTTTTGAGCCTGAATTTGAGATATAAACGGGTACAGAAGATACATGCACATATTGACTTTGGGCACCAAAAATATCGATTTTCAGCATGTTTTGGGCCTGAATTTTGAAAATACTCTAACACGGAGTAGGCATGTACAGATCGCTTCTGGGACCCCAAAATATCGAATTTTCGGGTGTTTTGAGCCTGAATTTGAGATATAAACGGGTACTGAAGATGCATGCACATATCGACTTTTGTGCACCTAAAAGATCGATTTTCAGTATGTTTTCAGCATGTATTTTGAAAATACTCTAACACGGAGTAGGCATGTACAGATCGCTTCTGGGACCCCTAAATATCGAATTTTCGGGTGTTTTGGGACTGAATTTGAGTTATCGACTTTTTGGCACCTAAAAGATCGATTTTTAGCATGTTTTTAGTCTATATTTTGAAAATATTCTAGCATTGTACAGATTGCTTCTGGGACCCCAAAATATTGAATTTTCAGGTGTTTTGAGCCTGAATTTGAGATATAAACGGGTACAGAAGATACATGCACATATTGACTTTGGGCATCTAAAATATCGATTTTCAGCATGTTTTGGGCCTGAATTTTGAAAATACTCTAACACGGAGTAGGCATGTACAGATCGCTTCTGGGACCCCAAAATATCGAATTTTCGGGTGTTTAGGGCCAGAATTTGAGATATAAACGGGTACAGAAGATGCATGCACATATCGACTTTTGGGCACCTAAAAGATCGATTTTCAGTATGTTTTTGGCCTGTATTTTGAAAATACTCTAACATGGAGTAGGCATGTACAGATCGCTTCTGGGACCCCTAAATATCGAATTTTCGGGTGTTTTGGGACTGAATTTGAGATATCGACTTTTTGGCACCTAAAAGATCGATTTTTAGCATGTTTTTAGCCTATATTTTGAAAATATTCTAGCACTGAGTAGGCATGTACAGATTGCTTCTGGGACCCCTTAATATTGACTTTTAGGGTGTTTTGAGCCTGAATTTGAGATATAAACGGGTACAGAAGATACATGCACATATTGAATTTGGGCACCAAAAATATCAAATTTTCTGCATGTTTTGGGCCTAAATTTTGAAAATACTCTAACACGGAGTAGGCATGTACAGATACCTTCTGGGACCTCTAAATATCGAATTTTCGGGTGTTTTGGGACTGAATTTGAGATATCGATTTTTTGGCACCTAAAATGTCGTTTTTTAGCATGTTTTTAGCCTATATTTTGAAAATATTCTAGCACTGTGTAGGTATGTACAGATTACTTCTGGGACCCCAAAATATTGAATTTTCGGGTGTTTTGAGCCTGAATTTGAGATATAAACGGGTACAGAAGATACATGCACATATTGACTTTGGGCACCAAAAATATCGATTTTCAGCATGTTTTGGGACTGAATTTTGAAAATACTCTAACACGGAGTAGGCATGTATAGATCGCTTCTGGGACCCCAAAATATCGAATTTTCGGGTGTTTTGAGCCTGAATTTGAGATATAAACGGGTACTGAAGATGCATGCACATATCGACTTTTGTGCACCTAAAAGATCGATTTTCAGTATGTTTTGAGCATGTATTTTGAAAATACTCTAACACGGAGTAGGCATGTACAGATCGCTTCTGGGACCCTTAAATATCGAATTTTCGGGTGTTTTGGGACTGAATTTGAGATATCGACTTTTTGGCACCTAAAAGATCGATTTTTAGCATGTTTTTAGTCTATATTTTGAAAATATTCTAGCATTGTACAGATTGCTTCTGGGACCCAAAAATATTGAATTTTCGGGTGTTTTGAGCCTGAATTTGAGATATAAACGGGTACAGAAGATACATGCACATATTGACTTTGGGCACCAAAAATATCGATTTTCAGCATGTTTTGGGCCTGATATTTGAAAATACTCCAACACGGAGTAGGCATGTACAGATAGCTTTTGGGACCCCTAAATATCGAATTTTCGGGTGTTTAGGGCCAGAATTTGAGATATGAACGGGTACAGAAGATGCATGCACATATCGACTTTTGGGCACCTAAAAGATCGATTTTCAGTATGTTTTTGGCCTGTATTTTGAAAATACTCTAACACGGAGTAGGCATGTACAGATACCTTCTGGGACCTCTAAATATCGAATTTTCGGGTGTTTTGGGACTGAATTTGAGATATCGATTTTTTGGCACCTAAAATATCGATTTTTAGCATGTTTTTAGCCTATATTTTGAAAATATTCTAGCACTGTGTAGGCATGTACAGATTGCTTCTGGGACCCCAAAATATTGAATTTTCGGGTGTTTTGAGCCTGAATTTGAGATATAAACGGGTACAGAAGATACATGCACATATTGACTTTGGGCATCTAAAATATCGATTTTCAGCATGTTTTGGGCCTGTATATTCAAAAATACTCTAACACTGAGTAGGCATGTACAGATTGCTTCTGGGACCCCAAAATATTGAATTTTCGGGTGTTTTGAGCCTGAATTTGAGATATATACGGGTACTGAAGATGCATGCACATATCGACTTTTGTGCACCTAAAAGATCGATTTTCAGTATGTTTTGAGCATGTATTTTGAAAATACTCTAACACGGAGTAGGCATGTACAGATCGCTTCTGGGACCCCTAAATATCGAATTTTCGGGTGTTTTGGGACTGAATTTGAGATATCGACTTTTTGGCACCTAAAAGATCGATTTTTAGCATGTTTTTAGCCTATATTTTGAAAATATTCTAGCACTGAGTAGGCATGTACAGATTGCTTCTGGGACCCCTTAATATTGAATTTTCGGGTGTTTTGAGCCTGAATTTGAGATATAAACGGGTACAGAAGATACATGCACATATTGACTTTGGGCACCAAAAATATCAAATTTTAAGCATGTTTTGGGCCTGAATTTTGAAAATACTCTAACACGGAGTAGGCATGTACAAATACCTTCTGGGACCTCTAAATATCGAATTTTCGGGTGTTTTGGGACTGAATTTGAGATATCGATTTTTTGGCACCTAAAATGTCGTTTTTTAGCATGTTTTTAGCCTATATTTTGAAAATATTCTAGCACTGTGTAGGTATGTACAGATTGCTTCTGGGACCCCAAAATATTGAATTTTCGGGTGTTTTGAGCCTGAATTTGAGATATAAACGGGTACAGAAGATAACTGCACATATTAAAATAGACTTTGGGCACCAAAAATATCGATTTTCAGCATGTTTTGGGCCTGAATTTTGAAAATACTCTAACACGGAGTAGGCATGTACAGATCGCTTCTGGGACCCCAAAATATCGAATTTTCGGGTGTTTTGAGCCTGAATTTGAGATATAAACGGGTACTGAAGATGCATGCACATATCGACTTTTGTGCACCTAAAAGATCGATTTTCAGTATGTTTTGGGCCTGAATTTTGAAAATACTCTAACACGGAGTAGGCATGTACAGATCGCTTCTGGGACCCCTAAATATCGAATTTTCGGGTGTTTTGGGACTGAATTTGAGTTATCGACTTTTTGGCACCTAAAAGATCGATTTTTAGCATGTTTTTAGTCTATATTTTGAAAATATTCTAGCATTGTACAGATTGCTTCTGGGACCCAAAAATATTGAATTTTCGGGTGTTTTGAGCCTGAATTTGAGATATAAACGGGTACAGAAGATACATGCACATATTGACTTTGGGCACCAAAAATATCGATTTTCAGCATGTTTTGGGCCTGAATTTTGAAAATACTCCAACACGTAGTAGGCATGTACAGATCGCTTTTGGGACCCCTAAATATCGAATTTTCGGGTGTTTAGGGCCAGAATTTGAAATATGAACGGGTACAGAAGATGCATGCACATATCGACTTTTGGGCACCTAAAAGATCGATTTTCAGTATGTTTATGGCCTGTATTTTGAAAATACTCTAACACGGAGTAGGCATGTACAGATACCTTCTGGGACCTCTAAATATCGAATTTTCGGGTGTTTTGGGACTGAATTTGAGATATCGATTTTTTGGCACCTAAAATATCGATTTTTAGCATGTTTTTAGCCTATATTTTGAAAATATTCTAGCACTGTGTAGGCATGTACAGATTGCTTCTGGGACCCCAAAATATTGAATTTTCGGGTGTTTTGAGCCTGAATTTGAGATATAAACGGGTACAGAAGATACATGCACATATTGACTTTGGGCATCTAAAATATCGATTTTCAGCATGTTTTGGGCCTGTATATTCAAAAATACTCTAACACTGAGTAGGCATGTACAGATTGCTTCTGGGACCCCAAAATATTGAATTTTCGGGTGTTTTGAGCCTGAATTTGAGATATAAACGGGTACTGAAGATGCATGCACATATCGACTTTTGTGCACCTAAAAGATCGATTTTCAGTATGTTTTGAGCATGTATTTTGAAAATACTCTTACACGGAGTAGGCATGTACAGATCGCTTCTGGGACCCCTAAATATCGAATTTTCGGGTGTTTTGGGACTGAATTCGAGATATCGACTTTTTGGCACCTAAAAGATCGATTTTTAGCATGTTTTTAGCCTATATTTTGAAAATATTCTAGCACTGAGTAGGCATGTACAGATTGCTTCTGGGACCCCAAAATATTGAATTTCCGGGTGTTTTGAGCCTGAATTTGAGATATAAACTGGTACAGAAGATACATGCACATATTGACTTTGGGCACCAAAAATATCGATTTTAAGCATGTTTTGGGCCTGAATTTTGAAAATACTCTAACACGGAGTAGGCATGTACAGATTGCTTCTGGGACCCCAAAATATTGAATTTTCGGGTGTTTTGAGCCAGAATTTGAGATATAAACGGGTACTGAAGATGCATGGACATATCGACTTTTGTGCACCTAAAAGATCGATTTTCAGTATGTTTTGAGCATGTATTTTGAAAATACTCTAACACGGAGTAGGCATGTACAGATCGCTTCTGGGACCCCTAAATATAGAATTTTCGGGTGTTTTGGGACTGAATTTGAGATATCGATTTTTTGGCACCTAAAATGTCGATTTTTAGCATGTTTTTAGCCTATATTTTGAAAATATTCTACAACTGTGTAGGCATGTACAGATTGCTTCTGGGACCCCAAAATATTGAATTTTCGGGTGTTTTGAGCCTGAATTTGAGATATAAACGGGTACAGAAGATACATGCACATATTGACTTTGGGCATCTAAAATATCGATTTTCAGCATGTTTTGGGCCTGAATTTTGAAAATACTCTAACACGGAGTAGGCATGTACAGATCGCTTCTGGGACCCCAAAATATCGAATTTTCGGGTGTTTAGGGCCAGAATTTGAGATATAAACGGGTACAGAAGATGCATGCACATATCGACTTTTGGGCACCTAAAAGATCGATTTTCAGTATGTTTTTGGCCTGTATTTTGAAAATACTCTAACACGGAGTAGGCATGTACAGATCGCTTCTGGGACCCCTAAATATCGAATTTTCGGGTGTTTTGGGACTGAATTTGAGATATCGATTTTTTGGCACCTAAAATGTCGTTTTTTAGCATGTTTTTTGCCTATATTTTGAAAATATTCTAGCACTGTGTAGGTATGTACAGATTGCTTCTGGGACCCCAAAATATTGAATTTTCGGGTGTTTTGAGCCTGAATTTGAGATATAAACGGGTACAGAAGATACATGCACATATTGACTTTGGGCACCAAAAATATCGATTTTCAGCATGTTTTGGGCCTGAATTTTGAAAATACTCTAACACGGAGTAGGCATGTATAGATCGCTTCTGGGACCCCAAAATATCGAATTTTCGGGTGTTTTGAGCCTGAATTTGAGATATAAACGGGTACTGAAAATGCATGCACATATCGACTTTTGTGCACCTAAAAGATCGATTTTCAGTATGTTTTTGGCCTGTATTTTGAAAATACTCTAACACGGAGTAGGCATGTACAGATACCTTCTGGGACCTCTAAATATCGAATTTTCGGGTGTTTTGGGACTGAATTTGAGATATCGATTTTTTGGCACCTAAAATATCGATTTTTAGCATGTTTTTAGCCTATATTTTGAAAATATTCTAGCACTGTGTAGGCATGTACAGATTGCTTCTGGGACCCCAAAATATTAAATTTTCGGGTGTTTTGAGCCTGAATTTGAGATATAAACGGGTACAGAAGATACATGCACATATTGACTTTGGGCATCTAAAATATCGATTTTCAGCATGATTTGGGCCTGTATATTCAAAAATACTCTAACACTGAGTAGGCATGTACAGATTGCTTCTGGGACCCCAAAATATTGAATTTTCGGGTGTTTTGAGCCTGAATTTGAGATATAAACGGGTACTGAAGATGCATGCACATATCGACTTTTGTGCACCTAAAAGATCGATTTTCAGTATGTTTTAAGCATGTATTTTGAAAATACTCTAACACGGAGTAGGCATGTACAGATCGCTTCTGGGACCCCTAAATATCGAATTTACGGGTGTTTTGGGACTGAATTTGAGATATCGACTTTTTGGCACCTAAAAGATCGATTTTTAGCATGTTTTTAGTCTATATTTTGAAAATATTCTAGCATTGTACAGATTGCTTCTGGGACCCAAAAATATTGAATTTTCGGGTGTTTTGAGCCTGAATTTGAGATATAAACGGGTACAGAAGATACATGCACATATTGACTTTGGGCACCAAAAATATCGATTTTCAGCATGTTTTGGGCCTGAATTTTGAAAATACTCCAACACGGAGTAGGCATGTACAGATCGCTTTTGGGACCCCTAAATATCGAATTTTCGGGTGTTTAGGGCCAGAATTTGAGATATGAACGGGTACAGAAGATGCATGCACATATCGACTTTTGGGCACCTAAAAGATCGATTTTCAGTATGTTTTTAGCCTGTATTTTGAAAATACTCTAACACGGAGTAGGCATGTACAGATACCTTCTGGGACCTCTAAATATCGAATTTTCGGGTGTTTTGGGACTGAATTTGAGATATCGATTTTTTGGCACCTAAAATATCGATTTTTAGCATGTTTTTAGCCTATATTTTGAAAATATTCTAGCACTGAGTAGGCATGTACAGATTGCTTCTGGGACCCCAAAATATTGAATTTTCGGGTGTTTTGAGCCTGAATTTGAGATATAAACGGGTACAGAAGATACATGCACATATTGACTTTGGGCATCTAAAATATCGATTTTCAGCATGTTTTGGGCCTGTATATTCAAAAATACTCTAACACTGAGTAGGCATGTACAGATTGCTTCTGGGACCCCAAAATATTGAATTTTCGGGTGTTTTGAGCCTGAATTTGAGATATAAACGGGTACTGAAGATGCATGCACATATCGACTTTTGTGCACCTAAAAGATCGATTTTCAGTATGTTTTGAGCATGTATTTTGAAAATACTCTAACACGGAGTAGGCATGTACAGATACCTTCTGGGACCCCTAAATATCGAATTTTCGGGTGTTTTGGGACTGAATTTGTGATATCGACTTTTTGGCACCTAAAAGATCGATTTTTAGCATGTTTTTAGCCTATATTTTGAAAATATTCTAGCACTGAGTAGGCATGTACAGATTGCTTCCGGGACCCCAAAATATTGAATTTTCGGGTGTTTTGAGCCTGAATTTGAGATATAAACGGGTACAGAAGATACATGCACATATTGACTTTGGGCACCAAAAATATCGATTTTCAGCATGTTTTGGGCCTGAATTTTGAAAATACTCTAACACGGAGTAGGCATGTACAGATCGCTTCTGGGACCCCTAAATATCGAATTTTCGGGTGTTTAGGGCCAGAATTTGAGATATAAACGGGTCCAGAAGATGCATGCACATATCGACTTTTGGGCACCTAAAAGATCGATTTTCAGTATGTTTTGAGCATGTATTTTGAAAATACTCTAACACGGAGTAGGCATGTACAGATACCTTCTGGGACCTCTAAATATCGAATTTTCGGGTGTTTTGGGACTGAATTTGAGATATCGATTTTTTGGTACCTAAAATGTCGATTTTTAGCATGTTTTTAGCCTATATTTTGAAAATATTCTACAACTGTGTAGGCATGTACAGATTGCTTCTGGGACCCCAAAATCTTGAATTTTCGGGTGTTTTGAGCCTGAATTTGAGATATAAACGGGTACAGAAGATACATGCACATATTGACTTTGGGCATCTAAAATATCGATTTTCAGCATGTTTTGGGCCTGAATTTTGAAAATACTCTAACACGGAGTAGGCATGTACAGATCGCTTCTGGGACCCCAAAATATCGAATTTTCGGGTGTTTAGGGCCAGAATTTGAGATATAAACGGGTACAGAAGATGCATGCACATATCGACTTTTGGGCACCTAAAAGATCGATTTTCAGTATGTTTTTGGCCTGTATTTTGAAAATACTCTAACACGGAGTAGGCATGTACAGATCGCTTCTGGGACCCATAAATATCGAATTTTCGGGTGTTTTAGGACTGAATTTGAGATATCGACTTTTTGGCACCTAAAAGATCGATTTTTAGCATGTTTTTAGCCTATATTTTGAAAATATTCTAGCACTGAGTAGGCATGTACAGATTGCTTCTGGGACCCCTTAATATTGAATTTTCGGGTGTTTTTGAGCCTGAATTTGAGATATAAACGGGTACAGAAGATACATGCACATATTGACTTTGGGCACCAAAAATATCAAATTTTAAGCATGTTTTGGGCCTGAATTTTGAAAATACTCTAACACGGAGTAGGCATGTACAGATACCTTCTGGGACCTCTAAATATCGAATTTTCGGGTGTTTTGGGACTGAATTTGAGATATCGATTTTTTGGCACCTAAAATGTCGTTTTTTAGCATGTTTTTAGCCTATATTTTGAAAATATTCTAGCACTGTGTAGGTATGTACAGATTGCTTCTGGGACCCCAAAATATTGAATTTTCGGGTGTTTTGAGCCTGAATTTGAGATATAAACGGGTACAGAAGATACATGCACATATTGACTTTGGGCACCAAAAATATCGATTTTCAGCATGTTTTGGGCCTGAATTTTGAAAATACTCTAACACGGAGTAGGCATGTACAGATCGCTTCTGGGACCCCAAAATATCGAATTTTCGGGTGTTTTGAGCCTGAATTTGAGATATAAACGGGTACTGAAGATGCATGCACATATCGACTTTTGTGCACCTAAAAGATCGATTTTCAGTATGTTTTCAGCATGTATTTTGAAAATACTCTAACACGGAGTAGGCATGTACAGATCGCTTCTGGGACCCCTAAATATCGAATTTTCGGGTGTTTTGGGACTGAATTTGAGATATCGACTTTTTGGCACCTAAAAGATCGATTTTTAGCATGTTTTTAGTCTATATTTTGAAAATATTCTAGCATTGTACAGATTGCTTCTGGGACCCAAAAATATTGAATTTTCGGGTGTTTTGAGCCTGAATTTGAGATATAAACGGGTACAGAAGATACATGCACATATTGACTTTGGGCACCAAAAATATCGATTTTCTGCATGTTTTGGGCCTGTATTTTGAAAATACTCCAACACGGAGTAGGCATGTACAGATCGCTTTTGGGACCCCTAAATATCGAATTTTCGGGTGTTTAGGGCCATAATTTGAGATATGAACGGGTACAGAAGATGCATGCACATATCGACTTTTGGGCACCTAAAAGATCGATTTTCAGTATGTTTATGGCCTGTATTTTGAAAATACTCTAACACGGAGTAGGCATGTACAGATACCATCTGGGACCTCTAAATATCGAATTTTCGGGTGTTTTGGGACTGAATTTGAGATATCGATTTTTTGGCACCTAAAATATCGATTTTTAGCATGTTTTTAGCCTATATTTTGAAAATATTCTAGCACTGTGTAGGCATGTACAGATTGCTTCTGGGACCCCAAAATATTGAATTTTCGGGTGTTTTGAGCCTGAATTTGAGATATAAACGTGTACAGAAGATACATGCACATATTGACTTTGGGCATCTAAAATATCGATTTTCAGCATGTTTTGGGCCTGTATATTCAAAAACACTCTAACACTGAGTAGGCATGTACAGATTGCTTCTGGGACACCAAAATATTGAATTTTCGGGTGTTTTGAGCCTGAATTTGAGATATAAACGGGTACTGAAGATGCATGCACATATCGACTTTTGTGCACCTAAATGATCGATTTTCAGTATGTTTTGAGCATGTATTTTGAAAATACTCTAACACGGAGTAGGCATGTACAGATCGCTTCTGGGACCCCTAAATATCGAATTTTCGGGTGTTTTGGGACTGAATTTGTGATATCGACTTTTTGGCACCTAAAAGATCGATTTTTAGCATGTTTTTAGCCTATATTTTGAAAATATTCTAGCACTGAGTAGGCATGTACAGATTGCTTCTGGGACCCCAAAATCTTGAATTTTCGGGTGTTTTGAGCCTGAATTTGAGATATAAACGGGTACAGAAGATACATGCACATATTGACTTTGGGCATCTAAAATATCGATTTTCAGCATGTTTTGGGCCTGAATTTTGAAAATACTCTAACACGGAGTAGGCATGTACAGATCGCTTCTGGGACCCCAAAATATCGAATTTTCGGGTGTTTAGGGTAAGAATTTGAGATATAAACGGGTACAGAAGATGCATGCACATATCGACTTTTGTGCACCTAAAAGATCGATTTTCAGTATGTTTTTGGCCTGTATTTTGAAAATACTCTAACACGGAGTAGGCATGTACAGATCGCTTCTGGGACCCCTAAATATCGAATTTTCGGGTGTTTTGGGACTGAATTTGAGATATCGACTTTTTGGCACCTAAAAGATCGATTTTTAGCATGTTTTTAGCCTATATTTTGAAAATATTCTAGCACTGAGTAGGCATGTACAGATTGCTTCTGGGACCCCTTAATATTGAATTTTCGGGTGTTTTTGAGCCTGAATTTGAGATATAAACGGGTACAGAAGATACATGCACATATTGACTTTGGGCACCAAAAATATCAAATTTTAAGCATGTTTTGGGCCTGAATTTTGAAAATACTCTAACACGGAGTAGGCATGTACAGATACCTTCTGGGACCTCTAAATATCGAATTTTCGGGTATTTTGGGACTGAATTTGAGATATCGATTTTTTGGCACCTAAAATGTCGTTTTTTAGCATGTTTTTAGCCTATATTTTGAAAATATTCTAGCACTGAGTAGGTATGTACAGATTGCTTCTGGGACCCCAAAATATTGAATTTTCGGGTGTTTTGAGCCTGAATTTGAGATATAAACGGGTACAGAAGATACATGCACATATTGACTTTGGGCACCAAAAATATCGATTTTCAGCATGTTTTGGGCCTGAATTTTGAAAATACTCTAACACGGAGTAGGCATGTACAGATCGCTTCTGGGACCCCAAAATATCGAATTTTCGGGTGTTTTGAGCCTGAATTTGAGATATAAACGGGTACTGAAGATGCATGCACATATCGACTTTTGTGCACCTAAAAGATCGATTTTCAGTATGTTTTCAGCATGTATTTTGAAATTACTCTAACACGGAGTAGGCATGTACAGATCGCTTCTGGGACCCCTAAATATCGAATTTTCGGGTGTTTTGGGACTGAATTTGAGATATCGACTTTTTGGCACCTAAAAGATCGATTTTTAGCATGTTTTTAGTCTATATTTTGAAAATATTCTAGCATTGTACAGATTGCTTCTGGGACCCAAAAATATTGAATTTTCGGGTGTTTTGAGCCTGAATTTGAGATATAAACGGGTACAGAAGATACATGCACATATTGACTTTGGGCACCTAAAAGATCGATTTTCAGTATGTTTATGGCCTGTATTTTGAAAATACTCTAACACGGAGTAGGCATGTACAGATTGCTTCTGGGACCCCAAAATATTGAATTTTCAGGTGCTTTGAGCCTGAATTTGAGATATAAACGGGTACAGAAGATACATGCACATATTGACTTTGGGCATCTAAAATATCGATTTTCAGCATGTTTTGGGCCTGTATATTCAAAAATACTCTAACACTGAGTAGGCATGTACAGATTGCTTCTGGGACCCCTAAATATCGAATTTTCGGGTGTTTAGGGTCAGAATTTGAGATATAAACGGGTCCAGAAGATGCATGCACATATCGACTTTTGGGCACCTAAAAGATCGATTTTCAGTATGTTTTGAGCATGTATTTTGAAAATACTCTAACACGGAGTAGGCATGTACAGATACCTTCTGGGACCTCTAAATATCGAATTTTCGGGTGTTTTGGGACTGAATTTGAGATATCGATTTTTTGGCACCTAAAATATCGATTTTTAGCATGTTTTTAGCCTATATTTTGAAAATATTCTAGCACTGTGTAGGCATGTACAGATTGCTTCTGGGACCCCAAAATATTGAATTTTCAGGTGCTTTGAGCCTGAATTTGAGATATAAACGGGTACAGAAGATACATGCACATATTGACTTTGGGCATCTAAAATATCGATTTTCAGCATGTTTTGGGCCTGTATATTCAAAAATACTCTAACACTGAGTAGGCATGTACAGATTGCTTCTGGGACCCCAAAATATTGAATTTTCGGGTGTTTTGAGCCTGAATTTGAGATATAAACGGGTACTGAAGATGCATGCACATATCGACTTTTGTGCACCTAAAAGATCGATTTTCAGTATGTTTTGAGCATGTATTTTGAAAATACTCTTACACGGAGTAGGCATGTACAGATCGCTTCTGGGACCCCTAAATATCGAATTTTCGGGTGTTTTGGGACTGAATTTGAGATATCGACTTTTTGGCACCTAAAAGATCGATTTTTAGCATGTTTTTAGCCTATATTTTGAAAATATTCTAGCACTGAGTAGGCATGTACAGATTGCTTCTGGGACCCCAAAATATTGAATTTTCGGGTGTTTTGAGCCTGAATTTGAGATATAAACGGGTACAGAAGATACATGCACATATTGACTTTGGGCACCAAAAATATCGATTTTAAGCATGTTTTGGGCCTGAATTTTGAAAATACTCTAACACGGAGTAGGCATGTACAGATTGCTTCTGGGACCCCAAAATATTGAATTTTCGGGTGTTTTGAGCCTGAATTTGAGATATAAACGGGTACTGAAGATGCAAAGACATATCGACTTTTGTGCACCTAAAAGATCGATTTTCAGTATGTTTTGAGCATGTATTTTGAAAATACTCTAACACGGAGTAGGCATGTACAGATCGCTTCTGGGACCCCTAAATATCGAATTTTCGGGTGTTTTGGGACTGAATTTGAGATATCGACTTTTTGGCACCTAAAAGATCGATTTTTAGCATGTTTTTAGCCTATATTTTGAAAATATTCTAGCACTGAGTAGGCATGTACAGATTGCTTCTGGGACCCCAAAATATTGAATTTTCGGGTGTTTTGAGCCTGAATTTGAGATATAAACGGGTACAGAAGATACATGCACATATTGACTTTGGGCACCAAAAATATCGATTTTCAGCATGTTTTGGGCCTGAATTTTGAAAATACTCTAACACGGAGTAGGCATGTACAGATCGCTTCTGGGACCCCTAAATATCGAATTTTCGGGTGTTTAGGGCCAGAATTTGAGATATAAACGGGTACAGAAGATGCATGCACATATCGACTTTTGGGCACCTAAAAATCGATTTTCAGTATGTTTTTGGCCTGTATTTTGAAAATACTCTAACACGGAGTAGGCATGTACAGATACCTTCTGGGACCTCTAAATATCGAATTTTCGGGTGTTTTGGGACTGAATTTGAGATATCGACTTTTTGGCACCTAAAAGATCGATTTTTAGCATGTTTTTAGCCTATATTTTGAAAATATTCTAGCACTGAGTAGGCATGTACAGATTGCTTCTGGGACCCCAAAATATTGAATTTTCGGGTGTTTTGAGCCTGAATTTGAGATATAAACGGGTACAGAAGATACATGCACATATTGACTTTGGGCACCAAAAATATCGATTTTCAGCATGTTTTGGGCCTGAATTTTGAAAATACTCTAACACGGAGTAGGCATGTACAGATCGCTTCTGGGACCCCAAAATATCGAATTTTCGGGTGTTTAGGGCCAGAATTTGAGATATAAACGGGTACAGAAGATGCATGCACATATCGACTTTTGGGCACCTAAAAGATCGATTTTCAGTATGTTTTGAGCATGTATTTTGAAAATACTCTAACACGGAGTAGGCATGTACAGATCGCTTTTGGGACCCCTAAATATCGAATTTTCGGGTGTTTTGGGACTGAATTTGAGATATCGACTTTTTGGCACCTAAAAGATCGATTTTTAGCATGTTTTTAGCCTATATTTAGGAAATATTCTAGCACTGAGTAGGCATGTACAGATTGCTTCTGGGACCCCAAAATATTGAATTTTCGGGTGTTTTGAGCCTGAATTTGAGATATAAACGGGTACAGAAGATACATGCACATATTGACTTTGGGCACCAAAAATATCGATTTTCAGCATGTTTTGGGCCTGAATTTTGAAAATACTCTAACACTTAGTAGGCATGTACAGATTGCTTCGGGGACCCCAAAATATTGAATTTTCGGGTGTTTTGAGCCTGAATTTGAGATATAAACGGGTACTGAAGATGCATGCACATATCGACTTTTGTGCACCTAAAAGATCGATTTTCAGTATGTTTTGAGCATGTATTTTGAAAATACTCTAACACGGAGTAGGCATGTACAGATCGCTTCTGGGACCCCTAAATATCGAATTTTCGGGTGTTTTGGGACTGAATTTGAGATATCGACTTTTTGGCACCTAAAAGATCGATTTTTAGCATGTTTTTAGCCTATATTTTGAAAATATTCTAGCACTGAGTAGGCATGTACAGATTGCTTCTGGGACCCCAAAATATTAAATTTTCGGGTGTTTTGAGCCTGAATTTGAGATATAAACGGGTACAGAAGATACATGCACATATTGACTTTGGGCATCTAAAATATCGATTTTCTGCATGTTTTGGGCCTGTATTTTGAAAATTCTCTAACACTGAGTAGGCAAGTACAGATTGCTTCTGGGACCCCAAAATATTGAATTTTCGGGTGTTTTGAGCCTGAATTTGAGATATAAACGGGTACTGAAGATGCATGCACATATCGACTTTTGTGCACCTAAAAGATCGATTTTCAGTATGTTTTGAGCATGTATTTTGAAAATACTCTAACACGGAGTAGGCATGTACAGATCGCTTCTGGGACCACTAAATATCGAATTTTCGGGTGTTTTGGGACTGAATTTGAGATATCGACTTTTTGGCACCTAAAAGATCGATTTTTAGCATGTTTTTAGCCTATATTTTGAAAATATTCTAGCACTGAGTAGGCATGTACAGATTGCTTTTAGGACCCCAAAATATTGAATTTTCGGGTGTTTTGAGCCAGAATTTGAGATATAAACGGGTACAGAAGATGCATGCACATATCGACTTTTGGGCAACTAAAAGATCGATTTTCAGTATGTTTTTGGCCTGTATTTTGAAAATACTCTAACACGGAGTAGGCATGTACAGATACCTTCTGGGACCTCTAAATATCGAATTTTCGGGTGTTTTGGGTCTGAATTTAAGATATCGATTTTTTGGCACCTAAAATGTCGATTTTTAGCATGTTTTTAGCCTATATTTTGAAAATATTCTAGCACTGTGTAGGCATGTACAGATTGCTTCTGGGACCCCAAAATATTGAATTTTCGGGTGTTTTGAGCCTGAATTTGAGATATAAACGGGTACAGAAGATACATGCACATATTGACTTTGGGCATCTAAAATATCGATTTTCAGCATGTTTTGGGCCTGTATTTTGAAAATACTCTAACACGGAGTAGGCATGTACAGATCGCTTCTGGGACCCCAAAATATCGAATTTTCGGGTGTTTAGGGCCAGAATTTGAGATATAAACGGGTACAGAAGATACATGCACATATTGACTTTGGGCATCTAAAATATCGATTTTCAGCATGTTTTGGGCCTGTATTTTGAAAATACTCTAACACGGAGTAGGCATGTACAGATACCTTCTGGGACCTCTAAATATCGAATTTTCGGGTGTTTTGGGTCTGAATTTAAGATATCGATTTTTTGGCACCTAAAATGTCGATTTTTAGCATGTTTTTAGCCTATATTTTGAAAATATTCTAGCACTGTGTAGGCATGTACAGATTGCTTCTGGGACCCCAAAATATTGAATTTTCGGGTGTTTTGAGCCTGAATTTGAGATATAAACGGGTACAGAAGATACATGCACATATTGACTTTGGGCATCTAAAATATCGATTTTCAGCATGTTTTGGGCCTGTATTTTGAAAATACTCTAACACGGAGTAGGCATGTACAGATCGCTTCTGGGACCCCAAAATATCGAATTTTCGGGTGTTTAGGGCCAGAATTTGAGATATAAACGGGTACAGAAGATGCATGCACATATCGACTTTTGGGCACCTAAAAGATCGATTTTCAGTATGTTTTTGGCCTGTATTTTGAAAATACTCTAACACGGAGTAAGCATGTACAGATACCTTCTGGGACCTCTAAATATCGAATTTTCGGGTGTTTTGGGACTGAATTTGAGATATCGATTTTTTGGCACCTAAAATGTCGATTTTTAGCATGTTTTTAGCCTATATTTTGAAAATATTCTAGCACTGTCTAGGCATGTACAGATTGCTTCTGGGACCCCAAAATATTGAATTTTCGGGTGTTTTGAGCCTGAATTTGAGATATAAACGGGTACAGAAGATACATGCACATATTGACTTTGGGCATCTAAAATATCGATTTTCAGCATGTTTTGGGCCTGAATTTTGAAAAAAATCTAACACTGAGTAGGCATGTACAGATTGCTTCTGGGACCCCAAAAAATTGAATTTTCGTGTGTTTTGAGCCTGAATTTGAGATATAAACGGGTACTGAAGATGCATGCACATATCGACTTTTGTGCACCTAAAAGATCGATTTTCAGTATGTTTTGAGCATGTATTTTGAAAATACTCTAACACGGAGTAGGCATGTACAGATCGCTTCTGGGACCCCTAAATATCGAATTTTCGGATGTTTTGGGACTGAATTTGAGATATCGACTTTTTGGCACCTAAAATATCGATTTTCAGCATGTTTATAGCCTATATTTTGAAAATATTCTAGCACTGAGTAGGCATGTACAGATTGCTTCTGGGACCCCAAAATATTGAATTTTCGGGTGTTTTGAGCCTGAATTTGAGATATAAACGGGTACAGAAGATACATGCACATATTGACTTTGGGCGCCAAAAATATCGATTTTCAGCATGTTTTGGGCCTGAATTTTGAAAATACTCTAACACGGAGTAGGCATGTACAGATCGCTTCTGGGACCCCAAAATATCGAATTTTCGGGTGTTTAGGGCCAGAATTTGAGATATAAACGGGTACAGAAGATGCATGCACATATCGACTTTTGGGCACCTAAAAGATCGATTTTCAGTATGTTTTTGGCCTGTATTTTGAAAATACTTTAACACGGAGTAGGCATGTACAGATCGCTTCTGGGACCCCTAAATATCGAATTTTCGGGTGTTTTGGGACTGAATTTGAGATATCGACTTTTTGGCACTTAAAAGATCGATTTTTAGCATGTTTTTAGCCTTTATTTTGAAAATGTTCTAGCACTGTACAGATTGCTTCTGGGACCCCAAAATATTGAATTTACGGGTGTTTTGAGCCAGAATTTGAGATATATACGGGTACAGAAGATACATGCACATATTGACTTTGGGTACCAAAAATATCGATTTTCAGCATGTTTTGGGCCTGAATTTTGAAAATACTCTAACACGGAGTAGGCATGTACAGATCGCTTCTGGGACCCCAAAATATCGAATTTTCGGGTGTTTAGGGCCAGAATTTGAGATATAAACGGGTACAGAAGATGCATGCACATATCGACTTTTGGGCACCTAAAAGATCGATTTTCAGTATGTTTTTGGCCTGTATTTTGAAAATACTCTAACACGGAGTAAGCATGTACAGATACCTTCTGGGACCTCTAAATATCGAATTTTCGGGTGTTTTGGGACTGAATTTGAGATATCGATTTTTTGGCACCTAAAATGTCGATTTTTAGCATGTTTTTAGCCTATATTTTGAAAATATTCTAGCACTGTGTATGCATGTACAGATTGCTTCTGGGACCCCAAAATATTGAATTTTCGGGTGTTTTGAGCCTGAATTTGAGATATAAACGGGTACAGAAGATACATGCACATATTGACTTTGGGCATCTAAAATATCGATGTTCAGCATGTTTTGGGCCTGTATTTTGAAAATACTCTAACACTGAGTAGGCATGTACAGATTGCTTCTGGGACCCCAAAATATTGAATTTTCGGGTGTTTTGAGCCTGAATTTGAGATATAAACGGGTACAGAAGATACATGCACATATTGACTTTGGGCGCTAAAAATATCGATTTTCAGCATGTTTTGGGCCTGAATTTTGAAAATACTCTAACACGGAGTAGGCATGTACAGATCGCTTCTGGGACCCCAAAATATCGAATTTTCGGGTGTTTAGGGCCAGAATTTGAGATATAAACGGGTACAGAAGATGCATGCACATATCGACTTTTGGGCACCTAAAAGATCGATTTTTAGTATGTTTTTGGCCTGTATTTTGAAAATACTCTAACACTGAGTACGCATGTACAGATCGCTTCTGGGACCCCTAAATATCGAATTTTCGGGTGTTTTGGGACTGAATTTGAGATATCGACTTTTTGGCACCTAAAAGATCGATTTTTAGCATGTTTTTAGCCTATATTTTGAAAATATTCTAGCACTGAGTAGGCATGTACAGATTGCTTCTGGGACCCCAAAATATTAAATTTTCGGGTGTTTTGAGCCTGAATTTGAGATATAAACGGGTACAGAAGATACATGCACATATTGACTTTGGGCATCTAAAATATCGATTTTCTGCATGTTTTGGGCCTGTATTTTGAAAATTCTCTAACACTGAGTAGGCAAGTACAGATTGCTTCTGGGACCCCAAAATATTGAATTTTCGGGTGTTTTGAGCCTGAATTTGAGATATAAACGGGTACTGAAGATGCATGCACATATCGACTTTTGTGCACCTAAAAGATCGATTTTCAGTATGTTTTGAGCATGTATTTTGAAAATACTCTAACACGGAGTAGGCATGTACAGATCGCTTCTGGGACCACTAAATATCGAATTTTCGGGTGTTTTGGGACTGAATTTGAGATATCGACTTTTTGGCACCTAAAAGATCGATTTTTAGCATGTTTTTAGCCTATATTTTGAAAATATTCTAGCACTGAGTAGGCATGTACAGATTGCTTTTAGGACCCCAAAATATTGAATTTTCGGGTGTTTTGAGCCAGAATTTGAGATATAAACGGGTACAGAAGATGCATGCACATATCGACTTTTGGGCAACTAAAAGATCGATTTTCAGTATGTTTTTGGCATGTATTTTGAAAATACTCTAACACGGAGTAGGCATGTACAGATACCTTCTGGGACCTCTAAATATCGAATTTTCGGGTGTTTTGGGTCTGAATTTAAGATATCGATTTTTTGGCACCTAAAATGTCGATTTTTAGCATGTTTTTAGCCTATATTTTGAAAATATTCTAGCACTGTGTAGGCATGTACAGATTGCTTCTGGGACCCCAAAATATTGAATTTTCGGGTGTTTTGAGCCTGAATTTGAGATATAAACGGGTACAGAAGATACATGCACATATTGACTTTGGGCATCTAAAATATCGATTTTCAGCATGTTTTGGGCCTGTATTTTGAAAATACTCTAACACGGAGTAGGCATGTACAGATCGCTTCTGGGACCCCAAAATATCGAATTTTCGGGTGTTTAGGGCCAGAATTTGAGATATAAACGGGTACAGAAGATACATGCACATATTGACTTTGGGCATCTAAAATATCGATTTTCAGCATGTTTTCGGCCTGTATTTTGAAAATACTCTAACACGGAGTAGGCATGTACAGATACCTTCTGGGACCTCTAAATATCGAATTTTCGGGTGTTTTGGGTCTGAATTTAAGATATCGATTTTTTGGCACCTAAAATGTCGATTTTTAGCATGTTTTTAGCCTATATTTTGAAAATATTCTAGCACTGTGTAGGCATGTACAGATTGCTTCTGGGACCCCAAAATATTGAATTTTCGGGTGTTTTGAGCCTGAATTTGAGATATAAACGGGTACAGAAGATACATGCACATATTGACTTTGGGCATCTAAAATATCGATTTTCAGCATGTTTTGGGCCTGTATTTTGAAAATACTCTAACACGGAGTAGGCATGTACAGATCGCTTCTGGGACCCCAAAATATCGAATTTTCGGGTGTTTAGGGCCAGAATTTGGGATATAAACGGGTACAGAAGATGCATGCACATATCGACTTTTGGGCACCTAAAAGATCGATTTTCAGTATGTTTTTGGCCTGTATTTTGAAAATACTCTAACACGGAGTAAGCATGTACAGATACCTTCTGGGACCTCTAAATATCGAATTTTCGGGTGTTTTGGGACTGAATTTGAGATATCGATTTTTTGGCACCTAAAATGTCGATTTTTAGCATGTTTTTAGCCTATATTTTGAAAATATTCTAGCACTGTCTAGGCATGTACAGATTGCTTCTGGGACCCCAAAATATTGAATTTTCGGGTGTTTTGAGCCTGAATTTGAGATATAAACGGGTACAGAAGATACATGCACATATTGACTTTGGGCATCTAAAATATCGATTTTCAGCATGTTTTGGGCCTGAATTTTGAAAAAAATCTAACACTGAGTAGGCATGTACAGATTGCTTCTGGGACCCCAAAAAATTGAATTTTCGTGTGTTTTGAGCCTGAATTTGAGATATAAACGGGTACTGAAGATGCATGCACATATCGACTTTTGTGCACCTAAAAGATCGATTTTCAGTATGTTTTGAGCATGTATTTTGAAAATACTCTAACACGGAGTAGGCATGTACAGATCGCTTCTGGGACCCCTAAATATCGAATTTTCGGGTGTTTTGGGACTGAATTTGAGATATCGACTTTTTGGCACCTAAAATATCGATTTTCAGCATGTTTATAGCCTATATTTTGAAAATATTCTAGCACTGAGTAGGCATGTACAGATTGCTTCTGGGACCCCAAAATATTGAATTTTCGGGTGTTTTGAGCCTGAATTTGAGATATAAACGGGTACAGAAGATACATGCACATATTGACTTTGGGCGCCAAAAATATCGATTTTCAGCATGTTTTGGGCCTGAATTTTGAAAATACTCTAACACGGAGTAGGCATGTACAGATCGCTTCTGGGACCCCAAAATATCGAATTTTCGGGTGTTTAGGGCCAGAATTTGAGATATAAACGGGTACAGAAGATGCATGCACATATCGACTTTTGGGCACCTAAAAGATCGATTTTCAGTATGTTTTTGGCCTGTATTTTGAAAATACTTTAACACGGAGTAGGCATGTACAGATCGCTTCTGGGACCCCTAAATATCGAATTTTCGGGTGTTTTGGGACTGAATTTGAGATATCGACTTTTTGGCACTTAAAAGATCGATTTTTAGCATGTTTTTAGCCTTTATTTTGAAAATATTCTAGCACTGTACAGATTGCTTCTGGGACCCCAAAATATTGAATTTACGGGTGTTTTGAGCCAGAATTTGAGATATATACGGGTACAGAAGATACATGCACATATTGACTTTGGGTACCAAAAATATCGATTTTCAGCATGTTTTGGGCCTGAATTTTGAAAATACTCTAACACGGAGTAGGCATGTACAGATCGCTTCTGGGACCCCAAAATATCGAATTTTCGGGTGTTTAGGGCCAGAATTTGAGATATAAACGGGTACAGAAGATGCATGCACATATCGACTTTTGGGCACCTAAAAGATCGATTTTCAGTATGTTTTTGGCCTGTATTTTGAAAATACTCTAACACGGAGTAAGCATGTACAGATACCTTCTGGGACCTCTAAATATCGAATTTTCGGGTGTTTTGGGACTGAATTTGAGATATCGATTTTTTGGCACCTAAAATGTCGATTTTTAGCATGTTTTTAGCCTATATTTTGAAAATATTCTAGCACTGTGTATGCATGTACAGATTGCTTCTGGGACCCCAAAATATTGAATTTTCGGGTGTTTTGAGCCTGAATTTGAGATATAAACGGGTACAGAAGATACATGCACATATTGACTTTGGGCATCTAAAATATCGATGTTCAGCATGTTTTGGGCCTGTATTTTGAAAATACTCTAACACTGAGTAGGCATGTACAGATTGCTTCTGGGACCCCAAAATATTGAATTTTCGGGTGTTTTGAGCCTGAATTTGAGATATAAACGGGTACAGAAGATACATGCACATATTGACTTTGGGCGCTAAAAATATCGATTTTCAGCATGTTTTGGGCCTGAATTTTGAAAATACTCTAACACGGAGTAGGCATGTACAGATCGCTTCTGGGACCCCAAAATATCGAATTTTCGGGTGTTTAGGGCCAGAATTTGAGATATAAACGGGTACAGAAGATGCATGCACATATCGACTTTTGGGCACCTAAAAGATCGATTTTTAGTATGTTTTTGGCCTGTATTTTGAAAATACTCTAACACTGAGTACGCATGTACAGATCGCTTCTGGGAACCCTAAATATCGAATTTTCGGGTGTTTTGGGACTGAATTTGAGATATCGACTTTTTGGCACTTAAAAGATCGATTTTTAGCATGTTTTTAGCCTATATTTTTAAAATATTCTAGCACTGTACAGATTGCTTCTGAGACCCCAAAATATTGAATTTTCGGGTGTTTTGAGCCTGAATTTGAGATATAAACGGGTACAGAAGATACATGCACATATTGACTTTGGGCATCTAAAATATCGATTTTCAGCATGTTTTGGGCCTGTATTTTGAAAATACTCTAACACGGAGTAGGCATGTACAGATCGCTTCTGGGACCCCAAAATATCGAATTTTCGGGTGTTTAGGGCCAGAATTTGAGATATAAACGGGTACAGAAGATGCATGCACATATCGACTTTTGGGCACCTAAAAGATCGATTTTTAGTATGTTTTTGGCCTGTATTTTGAAAATACTCTAACACGGAGTACGCATGTACAGATCGCTTCTGGGACCCCTAAATATCGAATTTTCGGGTGTTTTGGGACTGAATTTGAGATATCGACTTTTTGGCACTTAAAAGATCGATTTTTAGCATGTTTTTAGCCTATATATTGAAAATATTCTAGCGCTGTACAGATTGCTTCTGGGACCCCAAAATATTGAATTTTCGGGTGTTTTGAGCCTGAATTTGAAATATAAACGGGTACAGAAGATACATGCACATATTGACTTTGGGCATCTAAAATATCGATTTTCAGCATTTTTTGGGCCTGTATTTTGAAAATACTCTAACACTGAGTAGGCATGTACAGATTGCTTCTGGGACCCCAAAATATTGAATTTTCGGGTGTTTTGAGCTTGAATTTGAGATATAAACGGGTACTGAAGATGCATGCACATATCGACTTTTGTGCACCTAAAAGATCGATTTTCAGTATGTTTTGAGCATGTATTTTGAAAATACTCTAACACGGAGTAGGCATGTACAGATTGCTTCTGGGACCCCTAAATATCGAATTTTCGGGTGTTTTGGGACTGAATTTGAGATATCGACTTTTTGGCACCTAAAAGATCGATTTTCAGCATGTTTTTAGCCTATATTTTGAAAATATTCTAGCACTGAGTAGGCATGTACAGATTGCTTCTGGGACCCCAAAATATTGAATTTTCGGGTGTTTTGAGCCTGAATTTGAGATATAAACGGGTACAGAAGATACATGCACATATTGACTTTGGGCACCAAAAATATCGATTTTCAGCATGTTTTGGGCCTGAATTTTGAAAATACTCTAACACGGAGTAGGCATGTACAGATCGCTTCTGGGACCCCAAAATATCGAATTTTCGGGTGTTTAGGGCCAGAATTTGAGATATAAACGGGTACAGAAGATGCATGCACATATCGACTTTTGGGCTCCTAAAAGATCGATTTTCAGTATGTTTTTGGCCTGTATTTTGAAAATACTCTAACACGGAGTAAGCATGTACAGATACCTTCTGGGACCTCTAAATATCGAATTTTCGGGTGTTTTGGGACTGAATTTGAGATATCGATTTTTTGGCACCTAAAATGTCGATTTACAGCATGTTTTTAGCCTATATTTTGAAAATATTCTAGCACTGTGTAGGCATGTACAGATTGCTTCTGGGACCCCAAAATATTGAATTTTCGGGTGTTTTGAGCCTGAATTTGAGATATAAACGGGTACAGAAGATACATGCACATACTGACTTTGGGCATCTAAAATATCGATTTTCAGTATGTTTTGAGCATGTAATTTGAAAATACTCTAACACGGATTAGGCATGTACAGATCGCTTCTGGGACCCCAAAATATTGAATTTTCGGGTGTTTAGGGCCAGAATTTGAGATATAAACGGGTACAGAAGATGCATGCACATATCGACTTTTGGGCACCTAAGAGATCGATTTTCAGTATGTTTTTGGCCTGTATTTTGAAAATACTCTAACACGGAGTAGGCATGTACAGATACCTTCTGGGACCTCTAAATATCGAATTTTCGGGTGTTTTGGGACTGAATTTGAGATATCGATTTTTTGGCACCTAAAATGTCGATTTTTAGCATGTTTTTAGCCTATATTTTGAAAATATTCTAGCACTGTGTAGGCATGTACAGATTGCTTCTGGGACCCCAAAATATTGAATTTTCGGGTGTTTTGAGCCTGAATTTGAGATATAAACGGGTACTGAAGATGCATGCACATATCGACTTTTGTGCACCTAAAAGATCGATTTTCAGTATGTTTTGATCATGTATTTTGAAAATACTCTAACACGGAGTAGGCATATACAGATCGATTCTGGGACCCCTAAATATCGAATTTTCGGGTGTTTTGGGACTGAATTTGAGATATCGACTTTTTGGCACCTAAAAGATCGATTTTCAGCATGTTTTTAGCCTATATTTTGAAAATATTCTAGCACTTAGTAAGCATGTACAGATTGCTTCTGGGACCCCAAAATATTGAATTTTCGGGTGTTTTGAGCCTGAATTTGAGATATAAACGGGTACAGAAGATACATGCACATATTGACTTTGGGCACCAAAAATATCGATTTTCAGCATGTTTTGGGCCTGAATTTTGAAAATACTCTAACACGGGGTAGGCATGTACAGATCGCTTCTGGGACCCCAAAATATCGAATTTTCGGGTGTTTAGGGCCAGAATTTGAGATATAAACGGGTACAGAAGATGCATGCACATATCGACTTTTGGCACCTAAAAGATCGATTTTCAGTATGTTTTTGGCCTGTATTTTGAAAATACTCTAACACGGAGTAAGCATGTACAGATACCTTCTGGGACCTCTAAATATCGAATTTTCGGGTGTTTTGGGACTGAATTTGAGATATCGATTTTTTGGCACCTAAAATGTCGATTTTTAGCATGTTTTTAGCCTATATTTTGAAAATATTCTAGCACTGTGTAGGCATGTACAGATTGCTTCTGGGACCCCAAAATATTGAATTTTCGGGTGTTTTGAGCCTGAATTTGAGATATAAACGGGTACAGAAGATACATGCACATACTGACTTTGGGCATCTAAAATATCGATTTTCAGTATGTTTTGAGCATGTATTTTGAAAATACTCTAACACGGAGTAGGCATGTACAGATCGCTTCTGGGACCCCTAAATATCGAATTTTCGGGTGTTTTGGGACTGAATTTGAGATATCGACTTTTTGGCACGTAAAATATTGATTTTTAGCATGTTTTTAGCCTATATTTTGAAAATATTCTAGCACTGAGTAGGCATGTACAGATTGCTTCTGGGACCCCAAAATATTGAATTTTCGGGTGTTTTGAGCCTGAATTTGAGATATAAACGGGTACAGAAGATACATGCACATATTGACTTTGGGCACCAAAAATATCGATTTTCAGCATGTTTTGGGCCTGAATTTTGAAAATACTCTAACACGGAGTAGGCATGTACAGATCGCTTTTGGGACCCCAAAATATCGAATTTTCGGGTGTTTAGGGCCAGAATTTGAGATATAAACGGGTACTGAAGATGCATGCACATATCGACTTTTGGGCACCTAAAAGATCGATTTTTAGTATGTTTTTGGCCTGTATTTTGAAAATACTCTAACACGGAGTAGGCATGTACAGATACCTTCTGGGACCTCTAAATATCGAATTTTCGGGTGTTTTGGGACTGAATTTGAGATATCGATTTTTTGGCACCTAAAATGTCGATTTTTAGCATGTTTTTAGCCTATATTTTGAAAATATTCTAGCACTGTGAAGGCATGTACAGATTGCTTCTGGGACCCCAAAATATTGAATTTTCGGGTGTTTTGAGCCTGAATTTGAGATATAAACGGGTACAGAAGATACATGCACATATTGACTTTGGGCATCTAAAATATCGATTTTCAGCATGTTTTGGGCCTGAATTATGAAAATACTCTAACACTGAGTAGGCATGTACAGATTGCTTCTGGGACCCAAAAATATTGAATTTTCGGGTGTTTTGATCCTGAATTTGAAATATAAACGGTTACTGAAGATGCATGCACATATCGACTTTTGGGCACCTAAAAGATCGATTTTCAGTATGTTTTGAGCCTGTATTTTGAAAATACTCTAACACGGAGTAGGCATGTACAGATCGCTTCTGGGACCCCTAAATATTGAATTTTCGGGTGTTTTGGGACTGAATTTGAGATATCGACTTTTTGGCACCTAAAAGATCGATTTTTAGCATGTTTTTAGCCTATATTTTGAAAATATTCTAGCACTGTGTAGGCATGTACAGATTGCTTCTGGGACCCCAAAATATCGAATTTTCGGGTGTTTTGAGCCTGAATTTGAGATATAAACGGGTACAGAAGATACATGCACATACTGACTTTGGGCATCTAAAATATTGGTTTTTTAATATGTTTTGAGCATGTATTTTGAAAATACTCTAACACGGAGTAGGCATGTACAGATCGCTTCTGGGACCCCTAAATATCGAATTTTCGGGTGTTTTGGGACTGAATTTGAGATATCGACTTTTTGGCACCTAAAAGATCGATTTTTAGCATGTTTTTAGCCTATATTTTGAAAATATTCTAGCCCTGAGTAGGCATGTACAGATTGCTTCTGGGACCCCAAAATATTGAATTTTCGGGTGTTTTGAGCCTGAATTTGAGATATAAACGGGTACAGAAGATACATGCACATATTGACTTTGGGCACCAAAAATACCGATTTTTAGCATGTTTTGGGCCTTAATTTTGAAAATACTCTAACACGGAGTAGGCATGTACAGATCGCTTCTGGGACCCCAAAATATCGAATTTTCGGGTGTTTAGGGCCAGAATTTGAGATATAAACGGGTACTGAAGATGCATGCACATATCGACTTTTGGTCACCTAAAAGATCGATTTTCAGTATGTTTTTGGCCTGTATTTTGAAAATACTCTAACACGGAGTAGGCTTGTACAGATACCTTCTGGGACCCCAAAATATTGAATTTTCGGGTGTTTTGGGACTGAATTTGAGATATCGATTTTTTGGCACCTAAAATGTCGATTTTTAGCATGTTTTTAACCTATATTTTGAAAATATTCTAGCACTGAGTAGGCATGTACAGATTGCTTCTGGGACCCCAAAATATTGAATTTTCGGGTGTTTTGAGCCTGAATTTGAGATATAAACGGGTACAGAAGATTCATGCACATATTGACTTTGGGCATCTAAAATATCGATTTTCAGCATGTTTTGGGCCTGAATTATGAAAATACTCTAACACTGAGTAGGCATGTACAGATTGCTTCTGGGGCCCCAAAATATTGAATTTTCGGGTGTTTTGATCCTGAATTTGAAATATAAACGGTTACTGAAGATGCATGCACATATCGACTTTTGTGCAACTAAAAGATCGATTTTCAGTATGTCTTGAGCATGTATTTTGAAAATACTCTAACACGGAGTAGGCATGTACAGATCGCTTCTGGGACCCCTAAATATCGAATTTTCGGGTGTTTTGTGACTGAATTTGAGATATCGACTTTTTGGCACCTAAAAGATCGATTTTTAGCATGTTTTTAGCCTATATTTTGAAAATATTCTAGCACTGTGTAGGCATGTACAGATTGCTTCTGGGACCTCAAAATATTGAATTTTCGGGTGTTTTGAGCCTGAATTTGAGATATAAACGGGTACAGAAGATACATGCACATACTGACTTTGGGCATCTATAATATCGATTTTCAATATGTTTTAAGCATGTATTTTGAAAATACTCTAACACGTAGTAGGCATGTACAGATTGCTTCTGGGACCCCTAAATATCGAATTTTCGGGTGTTTTGGGACTGAATTTGAGATATCGACTTTTTGGCACCTAAAAGATCGATTTTTAGCATGTTTTTAGCCTATATTTTGAAAATATTCTAGCACTGAGTAGGCATGTACAGATTGCTTCTGGGACCCCAAAATATTGAATTTTCGGGTGTTTTGAGCATGAATTTGAGATATAAACGGGTACAGAAGATACATGCACATATTGACTTTGGGCACCAAAAATACCGATTTTTAGCATGTTTTGGGCCTGAATTTTGAAAATACTCTAACACGGAGTAGGCATGTACAGATCGCTTCAGGGACCCCCAAATATCGAATTTTCGGGTGTTTAGGGCCAGAATTTGAAATATAAACGGGTACTGAAGATGCATGCACATATCGACTTTTGGGCACCTAAAAGATCGATTTTCAATATGTTTTTGGCCTGTATTTTGAAAATACTCTAACACGGAGTAGGCTTGTACAGATACCTTCTGTGACCCCAAAATATTGAATTTTCGGGTGTTTTGATCCTGAATCTGAAATATAAACGGGTACTGAAGATGCATGCACATATCGACTTTTGTGCACCTAAAAGATCGATTTTCAGTATGTTTTGAGCCTGTATTTTGAAAATACTCTAACACGGAGTAGGCATGTACAGATTGCTTCTGGGACCCCAAAATATTGAATTTTCGGGTGTTTTGAGCTTGAATTTGAGGTATAAACGGGTACAGAAGATACATGCACATATTGACTTTGGGCACCAAAAATATCGATTTTCAGCATGTTTTGGGCCTGAATTTTGAAAATACTCTAACACGGAGTAGGCATGTACAGATCGCTTCTGGGACCCCAAAATATCGAATTTTCGGGTGTTTAGGACCAGAATTTGAGATATAAACGGGTACTGAAGATGCATGCACATATCGACTTTTGGTCACCTAAAAGATCGATTTTCAGTATGTTTTTGGCCTGTATTTTGAAAATACTCTAACACGGAGTAGGCTTGTACAGATACCTTCTGGGACCCCAAAATATTGAATTTTCGGGTGTTTTGGGACAGAATTTGAGATATCGATTTTTTGGCACCTAAAATGTCGATTTTTAGCATGTTTTTAACCTATATTTTGAAAATATTCTAGCACTGAGTAGGCATGTACAGATTGCTTCTGGGACCCCAAAATATTGAATTTTCGGGTGTTTTGAGCCTGAATTTGAGATATAAACGGGTACAGAAGATTCATGCACATATTGACTTTGGGCATCTAAAATATCGATTTTCAGCATGTTTTGGGCCTGAATTATGAAAATACTCTAACACTGAGTAGGCATGTACAGATTGCTTCTGGGACCCCAAAATATTGAATTTTCGGGTGTTTTGATCCTGAATTTGAAATATAAACGGTTACTGAAGATGCATGCACATATCGACTTTTGTGCAACTAAAAGATCGATTTTCAGTATGTCTTGAGCATGTATTTTGAAAATACTCTAACACGGAGTAGGCATGTACAGATCGCTTCTGGGACCCCTAAATATCGAATTTTCGGGTGTTTTGTGACTGAATTTGAGATATCGACTTTTTGGCACCTAAAAGATCGATTTTTAGCATGTTTTTAGCCTATATTTTGAAAATATTCTAGCACTGTGTAGGCATGTACAGATTGCTTCTGGGACCTCAAAATATTGAATTTTCGGGTGTTTTGAGCCTGAATTTGAGATATAAACGGGTACAGAAGATACATGCACATACTGACTTTGGGCATCTATAATATCGATTTTCAATATGTTTTAAGCATGTATTTTGAAAATACTCTAACACGGAGTAGGCATGTACAGATTGCTTCTGGGACCCCTAAATATCGAATTTTCGGGTGTTTTGGGACTGAATTTGAGATATCGACTTTTTGGCACCTAAAAGATCGATTTTTAGCATGTTTTTAGCCTATATTTTGAAAATATTCTAGCACTGAGTAGGCATGTACAGATTGCTTCTGGGACCCCAAAATATTGAATTTTCGGGTGTTTTGAGCCTGAATTTGAGATATAAACGGGTACAGAAGATACATGCACATATTGACTTTGGGCACCAAAAATACCGATTTTTAGCATGTTATGGGCCTTAATTTTGAAAATACTCTAACACGGAGTAGGCATGTACAGATCGCTTCAGGGACCCCCAAATATCGAATTTTCGGGTGTTTAGGGCCAGAATTTGAAATATAAACGGGTACTGAAGATGCATGCACATATCGACTTTTGGGCACCTAAAAGATCGATTTTCAGTATGTTTTTGGCCTGTATTTTGAAAATACTCTAACACGGAGTAGGCTTGTACAGATACCTTCTGTGACCCCAAAATATTGAATTTTCGGGTGTTTTGATCCTGAATCTGAAATATAAACGGGTACTGAAGATGCATGCACATATCGACTTTTGTGCACCTAAAAGATCGATTTTCAGTATGTTTTGAGCCTGTATTTTGAAAATACTCTAACACGGAGTAGGCATGTACAGATTGCTTCTGGGACCCCAAAATATTGAATTTTCGGGTGTTTTGAGCTTGAATTTGAGGTATAAACGGGTACAGAAGATACATGCACATATTGACTTTGGGCACCAAAAATATCGATTTTCAGCATGTTTTGGGCCTGAATTTTGAAAATACTCTAACACGGAGTAGGCATGTACAGATCGCTTCTGGGACCCCAAAATATCGAATTTTCGGGTGTTTAGGACCAGAATTTGAGATATAAACGGGTACAGAAGATGCATGCACATATCGATTTTTGGGCACCTAAAAGATCGATTTTCAGTATGTTTTTGGCCTGTATTTTGAAAATACTCTAACATGGAGTAAGCATGTACAGATACCTTCTGGGACCTCTAAATATCGAATTTTCGGGTGTTTTGGGACTGAATTTGAGATATCGATTTTTTGGCACCTAAAATGTCGATTTTTAGCATGTTTTTAGCCTATATTTTGAAAATATTCTAGCACTATGTAGGCATGTACAGATTGCTTCTGGGACCCCAAAATATTGAATTTTCGGGTGTTTTGAGCCTGAATTTGAGATATAAACGGGTACAGAAGATACATGCACATATTGACTTTGGGCATCTAAAATATCGATTTTCAGCATGTTTTGGGCCTGTATTTTGAAAATACTCTAACACTGAGTAGGCATGTACAGATTGCTTCTGGGACCCCAAAATATTGAATTTTCGGGTGTTTTGAGCCTGATTTTGAGATATAAACGGGTACTGAAGATGCATGCACATATCGACTTTTGGGCACCTAAAAGATCGATTTTCAGTATGTTTTGAGCATGTATTTTGAAAATACTCTAACACGGAGTAGGCATGTACAGATCGCTTCTGGGACCCCTAAATATCGAATTTTCGGGTGTTTTGGGACTGAATTTGAGATATCGACTTTTAGGCACCTAAAAGATCTATTTTTAGCATGTTTTTAGCCTATATTTTGAAAATATTCTAGCACTGTACAGATTGCTTCTGGGACCCCAAAATATTGAATTTTCGGGTGTTTTGAGCCTGAATTTGAGATATAAAAGGGTACAGAAGATACTTTGAAAATACTCTAACACGGAGTAGGCATGTACAGATCGCTTCTGGGACCCCAAAATATCGAATTTTCGGGTGTTTTGAGCCTGAATTTGAGATATAAACGGGTACTGAAGATGCATGCACATATCGACTTTTGTGCTCCTAAAAGATCGATTTTCAGTATGTTTTGAGCATGTACTTTGAAAATACTCTAACACGGAGTAGGCATGTACAGATCGCTTCTGCGACCTCTAAATATCGAATTTTCGGGTGTTTAGGGACTGAATTTGAGATATCGACTTTTTGGCACCTAAAAGATCGATTTTTAGCATGTTTTTAGCCTATATTTTGAAAATATTCTAGCACTATACAGATTGCTTCTGGGAGCCCAAAATATTGAATTTTCGGGTGTTTTGAGCCTGAATTTGAGATATAAACGGGTACAGAAGATACATGCACATATTGACTTTGGGCACCAAAAATATTGATTTTCAGCATGTTTTGGGCCTGTATTTTGAAAATACTCTAACACTGAGTAGGCATGTACAGATTGCTTCTGGGACCCCAAAATATTGAATTTTCGGGTGTTTTGAGCCTGAATTTGAGATATAAACGGGTACTGAAGATGCATGCACATATCGACTTTTGTGCACCTAAAAGATCGATTTTCAGTATGTTTTGAGCATGTATTTTGAAAATACTCTAACACGGAGTAGGCATGTACAGATCGCTTCTGGGACCCCTAAATATCGAATTTTCGGGTGTTTTGGGACTGAATTTGAGATATCGACTTTTTGGCACCTAAAAGATCGATTTTTAGCATGTTTTTAGCCTATATTTTGAAAATATTCTAGCACTGAGTAGGCATGTACAGATTGCTTCTGGGACCGCAAAATATTGAATTTTCGGGCGTTTTGAGCCTGAATTTGAGATATAAACGGGTACAGAAGATACATGCACATATTGACTTTGGGCATCTAAAATATCGATTTTCAGCATGTTTTGGGCCTGTATTTTGAAAATACTCTAACACTGAGTAGGCATGTACAGATTGCTTCTGGGACCCCAAAATATTGAATTTTCGGGTGTTTTGAGCCTGAATTTGAGATATAAACGGGTACTGAAGATGCATTCACATATCGACTTTTGTGCACCTAAAAGATCGATTTTCAGTATGTTTTGAGCATGTATTTTGAAAATACTCTAACACGGAGTAGGCATGTACAGATCGCTTCTGGGACCCCTAAATATCGAATTTTCGGGTGTTTTGGGACTGAATTTGAGATATCGACTTTTTGGCACCTAAAAGATCGATTTTTAGCATGTTTTTAGCCTATATTTTGAAAATATTCTAGCACTGAGTAGGCATGTACAGATTGCTTCTGGGACCCCAAAATATTGAATTTTCGGGTGTTTTGAGCCTAAATTTGAGATATAAACGGGTACAGAAGATACATGCACATATTGACTTTGGGCACCAAAAATATCGATTTTCAGCATGTTTTGGGCCTGAATTTTGAAAATACTCTAACACGGAGTAGGCATGTACAGATCGCTTCTGGGACCCCAAAATATCGAATTTTCGGGTGTTTAGGGCCAGAATTTGATATATAAACGGGTACTGAAGATGCATGCACATATCGACTTTTGGGCACCTAAAAGATCGATTTTCAGTATGTTTTTGGCCTGTATTTTGAAAATACTCTAACACGGAGTAGGCATGTACAGATACCTTCTGGGACCTCTAAATATCGAATTTTCTGGTGTTTTGGGACTGAATTTGAGATATCGATTTTTTGGCACCTAAAATGTCGATTTTTAGCATGTTTTTAGCCTATATTTTGAAAATATTCTAGCACTGTGTAGGCATGTACAGATTGCTTCTGGGACCCCAAAATATTGAATTTTCGGGTGTTTTGAGCCTGAATTTGAGATATAAACGGGTACAGAAGATACATGCACATATTGACTTTGGGCATCTAAAATATCGATTTTCAGCAAGTTTTGGGCCTGAATTATGAAAATACTCTAACACTGAGTAGGCATGTACAGATTGCTTCTGGGACCACAAAATATTGAATTTTCGGGTGTTTTGATCCTGAATTTGAAATATAAACGGTTACTGAAGATGCATGCACATATCGACTTTTGGGCACCTAAAAGATCGATTTTCAGTATGTTTTGAGCCTGTATTTTGAAAATACTCTAACACGGAGTAGGCATGTACAGATTGCTTCTGGGACCCCTAAATATCGAATTTTCGGGTGTTTTGGGACTGAATTTGAGATATCGACTTTTTGGCACCTAAAAGATCGATTTTTAGCATGTTTTTAGCCTATATTTTGAAAATATTCTAGCACTGTGTAGGCATGTACAGATTGCTTCTGGGACCCCAAAATATTGAATTTTCGGGTGTTTTGAGCCTGAATTTGAGATATAAACGGGTACAGAAGATACATGCACATACTGACTTTGGGCACCTAAAAGATCGATTTTCAGTATGTTTTTGGCCTGTATTTTGAAAATACTCTAACACGGAGTAGGCATGTACAGATACCTTCTGGGACCCCAAAATATTGAATTTTCGGGTGTTTTGATCCTGAATTTGAAATATAAACGGGTACTGAAGATGCATGCACATATCGACTTTTGTGCACCTAAAAGATCGGTTTTCAATATGTTTTGAGCCTGTATTTTGAAAATACTCTAACATGGAGTAAGCATGTACAGATACCTTCTGGGACCTCTA
Source organism: Petrolisthes cinctipes (assembly GCA_033782935.1). Classification (NCBI taxonomy): domain Eukaryota; kingdom Metazoa; phylum Arthropoda; class Malacostraca; order Decapoda; family Porcellanidae; genus Petrolisthes; species Petrolisthes cinctipes. The sequence continues at coordinate 1,139,193 of JAWQEG010000369.1, forward strand.
AATATCGAATTTTCGGGTGGTTTGGGACTGAATTTGATATATCGATTTTTTGGCACCTAAAATGTCGATTTTTAGCATGTTTTTAGCCTATATTTTGAAAAGATTCTAGCACTGTGTAGGCATGTACAGATTGCTTCTGGGACCCCAAAATATTGAATTTTCGGGTGTTTTGAGCCTGAATTTGAGATATAAACGGGTACAGAAGATACATGCACATATTGACTTTGGGCATCTAAAATATCGATTTTCAGCATGTTTTGGGCCTGAATTATGAAAATACTCTAACACTGAGTAGGCATGTACAGATTGCTTCTGGGACCACAAAATATTGAATTTTCGGGTGTTTTGATCCTGAATTTGAAATATAAACGGTTACTGAAGATGCATGCACATATCGACTTTTGGGCACCTAAAAGATCGATTTTCAGTATGTTTTGAGCCTGTATTTTGAAAATACTCTAACACGGAGTAGGCATGTACAGATCGCTTCTGGGACCCCTAAATATCGAATTTTCGGGTGTTTTGGGACTGAATTTGAGATATCGACTTTTTGGCACCTAAAAGATCGATTTTTAGCATGTTTTTAGCCTATATTTTGAAAATATTCTAGCACTGTGTAGGCATGTACAGATTGCTTCTGGGACCCCAAAATATTGAATTTTCGGGGGTTTTGAGCCTGAATTTGAGATATAAACGGGTACAGAAGATACATGCACATACTGACTTTGGGCATCTAAAATATCGATTTTCAATATGTTTTGAGCATGTATTTTGAAAATACTCTAACACGGAGTAGGCATGTACAGATCGCTTCTGGGACCCCTAAATATCGAATTTTCGGGTGTTTTGGGACTGAATTTGAGATATCGACTTTTTGGCACCTAAAAGATCGATTTTTAGCATGTTTTTAGCCTATATTTTGAAAATATTCTAGCACTGAGTAGGCATGTACAGATTGCTTCTGGGACCCCAAAATATTGAATTTTCGGGTGTTTTGAGCCTGAATTTGAGATATAAACGGGTACAGAAGATACATGCACATATTGACTTTGGGCACCAAAAATACCGATTTTTAGCATGTTTTGGGCCTGAATTTTGAAAATACTCTAACACGGAGTAGGCATGTACAGATCGCTTCTGGGACCCCAAAATATCGAATTTTCGGGTGTTTAGGGCCAGAATTTGAGATATAAACGGGTACTGAAGATGCATGCACATATCGACTTTTGGGCACCTAAAAGATCGATTTTCAGTATGTTTTTGGCCTGTATTTTGAAAATACTCTAACACGGAGTAGGCATGTACAGATACCTTCTGGGACCCCAAAATATTGAATTTTCGGGTGTTTTGATCCTGAATTTGAAATATAAACGGGTACTGAAGATGCATGCACATATCGACTTTTGTGCACCTAAAAGATCGGTTTTCAGTATGTTTTGAGCCTGTATTTTGAAAATACTCTAACACGGAGTAGGCATGTACAGATCGCTTCTGGGACCCCTAAATATCGAATTTTCGGGTGTTTTGGGACTGAATTTGAGATATCGACTTTTTGGCACCTAAAAGATCGATTTTTAGCATGTTTTTAGCCTATATTTTGAAAATATTCTAGCACTGTGTAGGCATGTTCAGATTGCTTCTGGGACCCCAAAATATTGAATTTTCGGGGGTTTTGAGCCTGAATTTGAGATATAAACGGGTACAGAAGATACATGCACATACTGACTTTGGGCATCTAAAATATCGATTTTCAATATGTTTTGAGCATGTATTTTGAAAATACTCTAACACGGAGTAGGCATGTACAGATCGCTTCTGGGACCCCTAAATATCGAATTTTCGGGTGTTTTGGGACTGAATTTGAGATATCGACTTTTTGGCACCTAAAAGATCGATTTTTAGCATGTTTTTAGCCTATATTTTGAAAATATTCTAGCACTGAGTAGGCATATACAGATTGCTTCTGGGACCCCAAAATATTGAATTTTCGGGTGTTTTGAGCCTGAATTTGAGATATAAACGGGTACAGAAGATACATGCACATATTGACTTTGGGCACCAAAAATACCGATTTTTAGCATGTTTTGGGCCTGAATTTTGAAAATACTCTAACACGGAGTAGGCATGTACAGATCGCTTCTGGGACCCCAAAATATCGAATTTTCGGGTGTTTAGGGCCAGAATTTGAGATATAAACGGGTACTGAAGATGCATGCACATATCGACTTTTGGGCACCTAAAAGATCGATTTTCAGTATGTTTTTGGCCTGTATTTTGAAAATACTCTAACACGGAGTAGGCATGTACAGATACCTTCTGGGACCCCAAAATATTGAATTTTCGGGTGTTTTGATCCTGAATTTGAAATATAAACGGGTACTGAAGATGCATGCACATATCGACTTTTGTGCACCTAAAAGATCGGTTTTCAGTATGTTTTGAGCCTGTATTTTGAAAATACTCTAACATGGAGTAAGCATGTACAGATACCTTCTGGGACCTCTAAATATCGAATTTTCGGGTGGTTTGGGACTGAATTTGATATATCGATTTTTTGGCACCTAAAATGTCGATTTTTAGCATGTTTTTAGCCTATATTTTGAAAATATTCTAGCACTGTGTAGGCATGTACAGATTGCTTCTGGGACCCCAAAATATTGAATTTTCGGGTGTTTTGAGCCTGAATTTGAGATATAAACGGGTACAGAAGATACATGCACATATTAACTTTGGGCATCTAAAATATCGATTTTCAGCATGTTTTGGGCCTGTATTTTGAAAATACTCTAACACTGAGTAGGCATGTACAGATTGCTTCTGGGACCCCAAAATATTGAATTTTCGGGTGTTTTGAGCCTGATTTTGAGATATAAACGGGTACTGAAGATGCATGCACATATCGACTTTTGTGCACCTAAAAGATCAATTTTCAGTATGTTTTGAGCATGTATTTTGAAAATACTCTAACACGGAGTAGGCATGTACAGATCGCTTCTGGGACCCCTAAATATCGAATTTTCGGGTGTTTTGGGACTGAATTTGAGATATCGACTTTTAGGCACCTAAAAGATCTATTTTTAGCATGTTTTTAGCCTATATTTTGAAAATATTCTAGCACTGTACAGATTGCTTCTGGGACCCCAAAATATTGAATTTTCGGGTGTTTTGAGCCTTAATTTGAGATATAAACGGGTACAGAAGATACTTTGAAAATACTCTAACACGGAGTAGGCATGTACAGATCGCTTCTGGGACCCCAAAATATCGAATTTTCGGGTGTTTTGAGCCTGAATTTGAGATATAAACGGGTACTGAAGATGCATGCACATATCGACTTTTGTGCTCCTAAAAGATCGATTTTCAGTATGTTTTGAGCATGTACTTTGAAAATACTCTAACACGGAGTAGGCATGTACAGATCGCTTCTGCGACCTCTAAATATCGAATTTTCGGGTGTTTAGGGACTGAATTTGAGATATCGACTTTTTGGCACCTAAAAGATCGATTTTTAGCATGTTTTTAGCCTATATTTTGAAAATATTCTAGCACTGTACAGATTGCTTCTGGGACCCCAAAATATTGAATTTTCGGGTGTTTTGAGCCTGAATTTGAGATATAAACGGGTACAGAAGATACATGCACATATTGACTTTGGGCACCAAAAATATTGATTTTCAGCATGTTTTGGGCCTGTATTTTGAAAATACTCTAACACTGAGTAGGCATGTACAGATTGCTTCTGGGACCCCAAAATATTGAATTTTCGGGTGTTTTGAGCCTGAATTTGAGATATAAACGGGTACTGAAGATGCATGCACATATCGACTTTTGGGCACCTAAAAGATCGATTTTCAGTATGTTTTGAGCATGTATTTTGAAAATACTCTAACACGGAGTAGGCATGTACAGATCGCTTCTGGGACCCCTAAATATCGAATTTTCGGGTGTTTTGGGACTGAATTTGAGATATCGACTTTTTGGCACCTAAAAGATCGATTTTTAGCATGTTTTTAGCCTATATTTTGAAAATATTCTAGCACTGAGTAGGCATGTACAGATTGCTTCTGGGACCCCAAAATATTGAATTTTCGGGTGTTTTGAGCCTGAATTTGAGATATAAACGGGTACAGAAGATACATGCACATATTGACTTTGGGCATCTAAAATATCGATTTTCAGCATGTTTTGGACCTGTATTTTGAAAATACTCTAACACTGAGTAGGCATGTACAGATTGCTTCTGGGACCCCAAAATATTGAATTTTCGGGTGTTTTGAGCCTGAATTTGAGATATAAACGGGTACTGAAGATGCATTCACATATCGACTTTTGTGCACCTAAAAGATCGATTTTTAGTATGTTTTGAGCATGTATTTTGAAAATACTCTAACACGGAGTAGGCATGTACAGATCGCTTCTGGGACCCCTAAATATCGAATTTTCGGGTGTTTTGGGACTGAATTTGAGATATCGACTTTTTGGCACCTAAAAGATCGATTTTTAGCATGTTTCTAGCCTATATTTTGAAAATATTCTAGCACTGAGTAGGCATGTACAGATTGCTTCTGGTACCCCAAAATATTGAATTTTCAGGTGTTTTGAGCCTGAATTTGAGATATAAACGGGTACAGAAGATTCATGCACATATTGACTTTGGGCACCAAAAATATCGATTTTCAGCATGTTTTGGGCCTGAATTTTGAAAATACTCTAACACGGAGTAGGCATGTACAGATCGCTTCTGGGACCCCAAAATATCGAATTTTCGGGTGTTTAGGGCCAGAATTTGTGATATAAACGGGTACAGAAGATGCATGCACATATCGACTTTTGGGCACCTAAAAGATCGATTTTCAGTATGTTTTTGGCCTGTATTTTGAAAATACTCTAACACGGAGTAGGCATGTACAGATACCTTCTGGGACCTCTAAATATCGAATTTTCGGGTGTTTTGGGACTGAATTTGAGATATCGATATTTTGGCACCTAAAATATCGATTTTTAGCATGTTTTTAGCCTATATTTTGAAAATATTCTAGCACTGTGTAGGCATGTACAGATTGCTTCTGGGACCCCAAAATATTGAATTTTCGGGGGTTTTGAGCCTGAATTTGAGATATAAACGGGTACAGAAGATACATGCACATACTGACTTTGGGCATCTAAAATATCGATTTTCAATATGTTTTGAGCATGTATTTTGAAAATACTCTAACACGGAGTAGGCATGTACAGATCGCTTCTGGGACCCCTAAATATCGAATTTTCGGGTGTTTTGGGACTGAATTTGAGATATCGACTTTTTGGCACCTAAAAGATCGATTTTTAGCATGTTTTTAGCCTATATTTTGAAAATATTCTAGCACTGAGTAGGCATGTACAGATTGCTTCTGGGACCCCAAAATATTGAATTTTCGGGTGTTTTGAGCCTGAATTTGAGATATAAACGGGTACAGAAGATACATGCACATATTGACTTTGGGCACCAAAAATACCGATTTTTAGCATGTTTTGGGCCTGAATTTTGAAAATACTCTAACACGGAGTAGGCATGTACAGATCGCTTCTGGGACCCCAAAATATCGAATTTTCGGGTGTTTAGGGCCAGAATTTGAGATATAAACGGGTACTGAAGATGCATGCACATATCGACTTTTGGGCACCTAAAAGATCGATTTTCAATATGTTTTTGGCCTGTATTTTGAAAATACTCTAACACGGAGTAGGCATGTACAGATACCTTCTGGGACCCCAAAATATTGAATTTTCGGGTGTTTTGATCCTGAATTTGAAATATAAACGGGTACTGAAGATGCATGCACATATCGACTTTTGTGCACCTAAAAGATCGGTTTTCAGTATGTTTTGAGCCTGTATTTTGAAAATACTCTAACATGGAGTAAGCATGTACAGATACCTTCTGGGACCTCTAAATATCGAATTTTCGGGTGTTTTGGGACTGAATTTGATATATCGATTTTTTGGCACCTAAAATGTCGATTTTTAGCATGTTTTTAGCCTATATTTTGAAAATATTCTAGCACTGTGTAGGCATGTACAGATTGCTTCTGGGACCCCAAAATATTGAATTTTCGGGTGTTTTGAGCCTGAATTTGAGATATAAACGGGTACAGAAGATACATGCACATATTGACTTTGGGCATCTAAAATATCGATTTTCAGCATGTTTTGGGCCTGTATTTTGAAAATACTCTAACACTGAGTAGGCATGTACAGATTGCTTCTGGGACCCCAAAATATTGAATTTTCGGGTGTTTTGAGCCTGATTTTGAGATATAAACGGGTACTGAAGATGCATGCACATATCGACTTTTGTGCACCTAAAAGATCGATTTTCAGTATGTTTTGAGCATGTATTTTGAAAATACTCTAACACGGAGTAGGCATGTACAGATCGCTTCTGGGACCCCTAAATATCGAATTTTCGGGTGTTTTGGGACTGAATTTGAGATATCGACTTTTAGGCACCTAAAAGATCTATTTTTAGCATGTTTTTAGCCTATATTTTGAAAATATTCTAGCACTGTACAGATTGCTTCTGGGACCCCAAAATATTGAATTTTCGGGTGATTTGAGCCTGAATTTGAGATATAAACGGGTACAGAAGATACTTTGAAAATACTCTAACACGGAGTAGGCATGTACAGATCGCTTCTGGGACCCCAAAATATCGAATTTTCGGGTGTTTTGAGCCTGAATTTGAGATATAAACGGGTACTGAAGATGCATGCACATATCGACTTTTGTGCTCCTAAAAGATCGATTTTCAGTATGTTTTGAGCATGTACTTTGAAAATACTCTAACACGGAGTAGGCATGTACAGATCGCTTCTGCGACCTCTAAATATCGAATTTTCGGGTGTTTAGGGACTGAATTTGAGATATCGACTTTTTGGCACCTAAAAGATCGATTTTTAGCATGTTTTTAGCCTATATTTTGAAAATATTCTAGCACTGTACAGATTGCTTCTGGGACCCCAAAATATTGAATTTTCGGGTGTTTTGAGCCTGAATTTGAGATATAAACGGGTACAGAAGATACATGCACATATTGACTTTGGGCACCAAAAATATTGATTTTCAGCATGTTTTGGGCCTGTATTTTGAAAATACTCTAACACTGAGTAGGCATGTACAGATTGCTTCTGGGACCCCAAAATATTGAATTTTCGGGTTTTTTGAGCCTGAATTTGAGATATAAACGGGTACTGAAGATGCATGCACATATCGACTTTTGGGCACCTAAAAGATCGATTTTCAGTATGTTTTGAGCATGTATTTTGAAAATACTCTAACACGGAGTAGGCATGTACAGATCGCTTCTGGGACCCCTAAATATCGAATTTTCGGGTGTTTTGGGACTGAATTTGAGATATCGACTTTTTGGCACCTAAAAGATCGATTTTTAGCATGTTTTTAGCCTATATTTTGAAAATATTCTAGCACTGAGTAGGCATGTACAGATTGCTTCTGGGACCCCAAAATATTGAATTTTCGGGTGTTTTGAGCCTGAATTTGAGATATAAACGGGTACAGAAGATACATGCACATATTGACTTTGGGCATCTAAAATATCGATTTTCAGCATGTTTTGGGCCTGTATTTTGAAAATACTCTAACACTGAGTAGGCATGTACAGATTGCTTCTGGGACCCCAAAATATTGAATTTTCGGGTGTTTTGAGCCTGAATTTGAGATATAAACGGGTACTGAAGATGCATTCACATATCGACTTTTGTGCACCTAAAAGATCGATTTTTAGTATGTTTTGAGCATGTATTTTGAAAATACTCTAACACGGAGTAGGCATGTACAGATCGCTTCTGGGACCCCTAAATATCGAATTTTCGGGTGTTTTGGGACTGAATTTGAGATATCGACTTTTTGGCACCTAAAAGATCGATTTTTAGCATGTTTCTAGCCTATATTTTGAAAATATTCTAGCACTGAGTAGGCATGTACAGATTGCTTCTGGTACCCCAAAATATTGAATTTTCAGGTGTTTTGAGCCTGAATTTGAGATATAAACGGGTACAGAAGATTCATGCACATATTGACTTTGGGCACCAAAAATATCGATTTTCAGCATGTTTTCGGCCTGAATTTTGAAAATACTCTAACACGGAGTAGGCATGTACAGATCGCTTCTGGGACCCCAAAATATCGAATTTTCGGGTGTTTAGGGCCAGAATTTGTGATATAAACGGGTACAGAAGATGCATGCACATATCGACTTTTGGGCACCTAAAAGATCGATTTTCAGTATGTTTTTGGCCTGTATTTTGAAAATACTCTAACACGGAGTAGGCATGTACAGATACCTTCTGGGACCTCTAAATATCGAATTTTCGGGTGTTTTGGGACTGAATTTGAGATATCGATTTTTTGGCACCTAAAATATCGATTTTCAGCATGTTTTTAGCCTATATTTTGAAAATATTCTAGCACTGTGTAGGCATGTACAGATTGCTTCTGGGACCCCAAAATATTGAATTTTCGGGTGTTTTGAGCCTGAATTTGAGATATAAACGGGTACAGAAGATACATGCACATATTGACTTTGGGCACCAAAAATATCGATTTTCAGCATGTTTTGGGCCTGAATTTTGAAAGTACTCTAACACTGAGTAGGCATGTACAGATTGCTTCTGGGACCCCAAAATATCGAATTTTCGGGTGTTTTGAGCCTGAATTTGAGATATAAACGGGTACAGAAGATACATGCACATATTGACTTTGGGCACCAAAAATATCGATTTTCAGCATGTTTTGGGCCTGAATTTTGAAAATACTCTAACACGGAGTAGGCATGTACAGATCGCTTCTGAGAAACCAAAATATCGAATTTTCGGGTGTTTAGGGCCAGAATTTGAAATATAAACGGGTACAGAAGATGCATGCACATATCGACTTTTGGGCACCTAAAAGATCGATTTTCAGTATGTTTTTGGCTTGTATTTTGAAAATACTCTAACACGGAGTAGGCATGTACAGATACCTTCTGGGACCTCTAAATATCGAATTTTCGGGTGTTTTGGGACTGAATTTGAGATATCGATTTTTTGGCACCTAAAATGTCGATTTTTAGCATGTTTTTAGCCTATATTTTGAAAATATTCTAGCACTGTGTAGGCATGTACAGATTGCTTCTGGGACCCCAAAATATTGAATTTTTGGGTGTTTTGAGCCTGAATTTGAGATATAAACGGGTACAGAAGATACATGCACATATTGACTTTGGGCACCAAAAATATCGATTTTCAGCATGTTTTGGGCCTGAATTTTGAAAATACTCTAACACGGAGTAGGCATGTACAGATCGCTTCTGGGACCCCAAAATATCGAATTTTCGGGTGTTTAGGGCCAGAATTTGAGATATAAACGGGTACAGAAGATGCATGCACATATCGACTTTTGGGCACCTAAAAGATCGATTTTCAGTATGTTTTTGGCCTGTATTTTGAAAATACTCTAACACGGAGTAGGCATGTACAGATCGCTTCTGGGACCCCTAAATATCGAATTTTCGGGTGTTTTGGGACTGAATTTGAGATATCGACTTTTTGGCACCTAAAAGATCGATTTTTAGCATGTTTTTAGCCTATATTTTGAAAAAATTCTAGCACTGAGTAGGCATGTACAGATTGCTTCTGGGACCCCAAAATATTGAATTTTCGGGTGTTTTGAGCCTGAATTTGAGATATAAACGGGTACAGAAGATACATGCACATATTGACTTTGGGCACCAAAAATATCGATTTTCAGCATGTTTTGGGCCTGAATTTTGAAAATACTCTAAAGCGGCTATCACACGGTCGCTCTTTTCCTGCGACATCGTGTCCTACGACACCATTTTCGACGACATGTCGCGTGAAACAATAGCACACGGCAAATTCTCATTCAGACAACAACGACGACCGACGACACCACACGGGCGGCGGGACAACCAAAACACTCTGTTACAAAAGCCACACCACCAAGGATGGACGTCATTAACCGAACCGAACCTAACCTAACCTAACCATTTTAGCTGTTGGAGCATGTGCAATTGCTTTGGAAGAAGAAGAAAGAGGTTTGGACCAGGCGGCAGGCGAAAGCAGAAATGTAAACAAACCCCGAAATCAAATCAATGTTCCATGTTTATATTTAACAGTTGAATTCGGTGTATATAATATATAAGATCTAGGAATACAATTTCTATATTCAAATAATTATACCTAACACTACTTAAATCATAATATGCCATAATAATATATTCCATACGATATTATTCACTATAGACTTTCAACGACTTTCTCCCTGTCGCAGGAAATCGCCGACAGTTTTCGATAATTTCCGTCAACACCTCGTCGTCCGAAATCTCCCATTTCCCACGACATGTCGTCGAAAATCGTGTCGTACGACACGATGTCGTCGGAAAAAGTGCCCGCGTGATAGCCGCTTAACACGGAGTAGGCATGTACAGATCGCTTCTGGGACCCCAAAATATCGAATTTTCGGGTGTTTAGGGCCAGAATTTGAGATATAAACGGGTACAGAAGATGCATGCACATATCGACTTTTGGGCACCTAAAAGATCGATTTTCAGTATGTTTTTGGCCTGTATTTTGAAAATACTCTAACACGGAGTAGGCATGTACAGATACCTTCTGGGACCTCTAAATATCGAATTTTCGGGTGTTTTGGGACTGAATTTGATATATCGATTTATTGGCACCTAAAATATCGATTTTCAGCATGTTTTTAGCCTATATTTTGAAAATATTCTAGCACTGTGTAGGCATGTACAGATTGCTTCTGGGACCCCAAAATATTGAATTTTCGGGTGTTTTGAGCCTGAATTTGAGATATAAACGGGTACAGAAGATACATGCACATATTGACTTTGGGCACCAAAAATATCGATTTTCAGCATGTTTTGGGCCTGAATTTTGAAAATACTCTAACACGGAGTAGGCATGTACAGATCGCTTCTGGGACCCCAAAATATCGAATTTTCGGGTGTTTAGGGCCAGAATTTGAGATATAAACGGGTACAGAAGATACATGCACATATCGAGTTTGGGCATCTAAAATATCGATTTTCAGCATGTTTTTGGCCTGTATTTTGAAAATACTCTAACACTGAGTAGGCATGTACAGATTGCTTCTGGGACCCCAAAATATTGAATTTTCGGGTGTTTTGAGCCTGAATTTGAGATATAAACGGGTACTGAAGATGCATGCACATATCGACTTTTGGGCACCTAAAAGATCGATTTTCAGTATGTTTTGAGCATGTATTTTGAAAATACTCTAACACGGAGTAGGCATGTACAGATCGCTTCTGGGACCCCTAAATATCGAATTTTCGGGTGTTTTGGGACTGAATTTGAGATATCGACTTTTTGGCACCTAAAAGATCGATTTTTAGCATGTTTTTAGCATATATTTTGAAAATATTCTAGCACTGTACAGATTGGTTCTGGGACCCCAAAATATTGAATTTTCGGGTGTTTTGAGCCTGAATTTGAGATATAAACGGGTACAGAAGATACATGCACATATTGACTTTGGGCACCAAAAATATCGATTTTCAGCATGTTTTAGGCCTGAATTTTGAAAATACTCTAACACGGAGTAGGCATGTACAGATTGCTTCTGGGACCCCAAAATATCGAATTTTCGGGTGTTTAGGGCCAGAATTTGAGATATAAACGGGTACAGAAGATGCATGCACATATCGACTTTTGGGCACCTAAAAGATCAATTTTCAGTATGTTTTTGGCCTGTATTTTGAAAATACTCTAACACGGAGTAAGCATGTACAGATACCTTCTGGGACCTCTAAATATCGAATTTTCGGGTGTTTTGGGACTGAATTTGAGATATCGATTTTTTGGCTCCTAAAATGTCGATTTTTAGCATGTTTTTAGCCTATATTTTGAAAATATTCTAGCAGTGTGTAGGCATGTACAGATTGCTTCTGGGACCCCAAAATATTGAATTTTCGGGTGTTTTGAGCCTGAATTTGAGATATAAACGGGTACAGAAGATACATGCACATATTGACTTTGGGCATCTAAAATATCGATTTTCAGCATGTTTTGGGCCTGTATTTTGAAAATACTCTAACACTGAGTAGGCATGTACAGATTGCTTCTGGGACCCCAAAATATTGAATTTTCGGGTGTTTTGAGCCTGAATTTGAGATATAAACGGGTACTGAAGATGCATGCACATATCGACTTTTGGGCACATAAAAGATCGATTTTCAGTATGTTTTGAGCATGTATTTTGAAAATACTCTAACACGGAGTAGGCATGTACAGATCGCTTCTGGGACCCCTAAATATCGAATTTTCAGGTGTTTTGGGACTGAATTTGAGATATCGACTTTTTGGCACCTAAAAGATCGATTTTTAGCATGTTTTTAGCCTATATTTTGAAAATATTCTAGCACTGTACAGATTGCTTCTGGGACCCCAAAATATTGAATTTTCGGGTGTTTTGAGCCTGAATTTGAGATATAAACGGGTACAGAAGATCCATGCACATATTGACTTTGGGCACCAAAAATATCGATTTTCAGCATGTTTTGGGCCTGAATTTTGAAAATACTCTAACACGGAGTAGGCATGTACAGATCGCTTCTGGGACCCCAAAATATCGAATTTTCGGGTGTTTAGGGCCAGAATTTGAGATATAAACGGGTACAGAAGATGCATGCACATATCGACTTTTGGGCACCTAAAAGATCGATTTTCAGTATGTTTTTGGCCTGTATTTTGAAAATACTCTAACACGGAGTAGGCATGTACAGATCGCTTCTGGGACCCCTAAATATCGAATTTTCGGGTGTTTTGGGACTGAATTTGAGATATCGACTTTTTGGCACCTAAAAGATCGATTTTTAGCATGTTTTTAGCCTATATTTTGAAAAAATTCTAGCACTGAGTAGGCATGTACAGATTGCTTCTGGGACCCCAAAATATTGAATTTTCGGGTGTTTTGAGCCTGAATTTGAGATATAAACGGGTACAGAAGATACATTCACATATTGACTTTGGGCACCAAAAATATCGATTTTCAGCATGTTTTGGGCCTGAATTTTGAAAATACTCTAAAGCGGCTATCACACGGTCGCTCTTTTCCTGCGACATCGTGTCCTACGACACCATTTTCGAAGACATGTCGCGTGAAACAATAGCACACGGCAAATTCTCATTCAGACAACAACGACGACCGACGACACCACACGGGCGGCGGGACAACCAAAACACTCTGTTACAAAAGCCACACCACCAAGGATGGACGTCATTAACCGAACCGAACCTAACCTAACCTAACCATTTTAGCTGTTGGAGCATGTGCAATTGCTTTGGAAGAAGAAGAAAGAGGTTTGGACCAGGCGGCAGGCGAAAGCAGAAATGTAAACAAACCCCGAAATCAAATCAATGTTCCATGTTTATATTTAACAGTTGAATTCGGTGTATATAATATATAAGATCTAGGAATACAATTTCTATATTCAAATAATTATACCTAACACTACTTAAATCATAATATGCCATAATAATATATTCCATACGATATTATTCACTATAGACTTTCAACGACTTTCTCCCTGTCGCAGGAAATCGCCGACAGTTTTCGATAATTTCCGTCAACACCTCGTCGTCCGAAATCTCCCATTTCCCACGACATGTCGTCGAAAATCGTGTCGTACGACACGATGTCGTCGGAAAAAGTGCCCGCGTGATAGCCGCTTAACACGGAGTAGGCATGTACAGATCGCTTCTGGGACCCCAAAATATCGAATTTTCGGGTGTTTAGGGCCAGAATTTGAGATATAAACGGGTACAGAAGATGCATGCACATATCGACTTTTGGGCACCTAAAAGATCGATTTTCAGTATGTTTTTGGCCTGTATTTTGAAAATACTCTAACACGGAGTAGGCATGTACAGATACCTTCTGGGACCTCTAAATATCGAATTTTCGGGTGTTTTGGGACTGAATTTGATATATCGATTTATTGGCACCTAAAATATCGATTTTCAGCATGTTTTTAGCCTATATTTTGAAAATATTCTAGCACTGTGTAGGCATGTACAGATTGCTTCTGGGACCCCAAAATATTGAATTTTCGGGTGTTTTGAGCCTGAATTTGAGATATAAACGGGTACAGAAGATACATGCACATATTGACTTTGGGCATCTAAAATATCGATTTTCAGCATGTTTTTGGCCTGTATTTTGAAAATACTCTAACACTGAGTAGGCATGTACAGATTGCTTCTGGGACCCCAAAATATTGAATTTTCGGGTGTTTTGAGCCTGAATTTGAGATATAAACGGGTACTGAAGATGCATGCACATATCGACTTTTGTGCACCTAAAAGATCGATTTTCAGTATGTTTTGAGCATGTATTTTGAAAATACTCTAACACGGAGTAGGCATGTACAGATCGCTTCTGGGACCCCTAAATATCGAATTTTCGGGTGTTTTGGGACTGAATTTGAGATATCGACTTTTTGGCACCTAAAAGATCGATTTTTAGCATGTTTTTAGCATATATTTTGAAAATATTCTAGCACTGTACAGATTGCTTCTGGGACCCCAAAATATTGAATTTTCGGGTGTTTTGAGCCTGAATTTGAGATATAAACGGGTACAGAAGATACATGCACATATTGACTTTGGGCACCAAAAATATCGATTTTCAGCATGTTTTGGGCCTGAATTTTGAAAATACTCTAACACGGAGTAGGCATGTACAGATCGCTTCTGGGACCCCAAAATATCGAATTTTCGGGTGTTTAGGGCCAGAATTTGAGATATAAACGGGTACAGAAGATACATGCACATATCGAGTTTGGGCATCTAAAATATCGATTTTCAGCATGTTTTTGGCCTGTATTTTGAAAATACTCTAACACTGAGTAGGCATGTACAGATTGCTTCTGGGACCCCAAAATATTGAATTTTCGGGTGTTTTGAGCCTGAATTTGAGATATAAACGGGTACTGAAGATGCATGCACATATCGACTTTTGTGCACCTAAAAGATCGATTTTCAGTATGTTTTGAGCATGTATTTTGAAAATACTCTAACACGGAGTAGGCATGTACAGATCGCTTCTGGGACCCCTAAAAACCGAATTTTCGGGTGTTTTGGGACTGAATTTGAGATATCGACTTTTTGGCACCTAAAAGATCGATTTTTAGCATGTTTTTAGCATATATTTTGAAAATATTCTAGCACTGTACAGATTGGTTCTGGGACCCCAAAATATTGAATTTTCGGGTGTTTTGAGCCTGAATTTGAGATATAAACGGGTACAGAAGATACATGCACATATTGACTTTGGGCACCAAAAATATCGATTTTCAGCATGTTTTAGGCCTGAATTTTGAAAATACTCTAACACGGAGTAGGCATGTACAGATCGCTTCTGGGACCCCAAAATATCGAATTTTCGGGTGTTTAGGGCCAGAATTTGAGATATAAACGGGTACAGAAGATGCATGCACATATCGACTTTTGGGCACCTAAAAGATCAATTTTCAGTATGTTTTTGGCCTGTATTTTGAAAATACTCTAACACGGAGTAAGCATGTACAGATACCTTCTGGGACCTCTAAATATCGAATTTTCGGGTGTTTTGGGACTGAATTTGAGATATCGATTTTTTGGCACCTAAAATGTCGATTTTTAGCATGTTTTTAGCCTATATTTTGAAAATATTCTAGCAGTGTGTAGGCATGTACAGATTGCTTCTGGGACCCCAAAATATTGAATTTTCGGGTGTTTTGAGCCTGAATTTGAGATATAAACGGGTACAGAAGATACATGCACATATTGACTTTGGGCATCTAAAATATCGATTTTCAGCATGTTTTGGGCCTGTATTTTGAAAATACTCTAACACTGAGTAGGCATGTACAGATTGCTTCTGGGACCCCAAAATATTGAATTTTCGGGTGTTTTGAGCCTGAATTTGAGATATAAACGGGTACTGAAGATGCATGCACATATCGACTTTTGGGCACCTAAAAGATCGATTTTCAGTATGTTTTGAGCATGTATTTTGAAAATACTCTAACACGGAGTAGGCATGTACAGATCGCTTCTGGGACCCCTAAATATCGAATTTTCAGGTGTTTTGGGACTGAATTTGAGATATCGACTTTTTGGCACCTAAAAGATCGATTTTTAGCATGTTTTTAGCCTATATTTTGAAAATATTCTAGCACTGTACAGATTGCTTCTGGGACCCCAAAATATTGAATTTTCGGGTGTTTTGAGCCTGAATTTGAGATATAAACGGGTACAGAAGATCCATGCACATATTGACTTTGGGCACCAAAAATATCGATTTTCAGCATGTTTTGGGCCTGAATTTTGAAAATACTCTAACACGGAGTAGGCATGTACAGATCGCTTCTGGGACCCCAAAATATCGAATTTTCGGGTGTTTAGTACCAGAATTTGAGATATAAACGGGTACAGAAGATGCATGCACATATCGACTTTTGGGCACCTAAAAGATCGATTTTCAGTATGTTTTTGGCCTGTATTTTGAAAATACTCTAACACGGAGTAGGCATGTACAGATACCTTCTGGGACCTCTAAATATCGAATTTTCGGGTGTTTTTGGACTGAATTTGAGATATCGATTTTTTGGCACCTAAAATATCGATTCTCAGCATGTTTTTAGCCTATATTTTGAAAATATTCTAGCACTGTGTAGGCATGTACAGATTGCTTCTGGGACCCCAAAATATTGAATTTTCGGGTGTTTTGAGCCTGAATTTGAGATATAAACGGGTACAGAAGATACATGCACATATTGACTTTGGGCATCTAAAATATCGATTTTCAGCATGTTTTGGGCCTGTATTTTGAAAATACTCTAACACTGAGTAGGCATGTACAGATCGCTTCTGGGACCCCAAAATATCGAATTTTCGGGTGTTTAGGGCCAGAATTTAAAATATAAACGGGTACAGAAGATGCATGCACATATCGACTTTTGGGCACCTAAAAGATCGATTTTCAGTATGTTTTTGGCCTGTATTTTGAAAATACTCTAACACGGAGTAAGCATGTACAGATACCTTCTGGGACCTCTAAATATCGAATTTTCGGGTGTTTTGGGACTGAATTTGAGATATCGATTTTTTGGCACCTAAAATGTCGATTTTTAGCATGTTTTTAGCCTATATTTTGAAAATATTCTAGCACTGTGTAGGCATGTACAGATTGCTTCTGGGACCCCAAAATATTGAATTTTCGGGTGTTTTGAGCCTGAATTTAAGATATAAACGGGTACAGAAGATGCATGCACATATCGACTTTTGGGCACCTAAAAGATCGATTTTCAGTATGTTTTTGGCCTGTATTTTGAAAATACTCTAACACGGAGTAAGCATGTACAGATACCTTCTGGGACCTCTAAATATCGAATTTTCGGGTGTTTTGGGACTGAATTTGAGATATCGATTTTTTGGCACCTAAAATGTCGATTTTTAGCATGTTTTTAGCCTATATTTTGAAAATATTCTAGCACTGTGTAGGCATGTACAGATTGCTTCTGGGACCCCAAAATATTGAATTTTCGGGTGTTTTGAGCCTGAATTTGAGATATAAACGGGTACAGAAGATACATGCACATATTGACTTTGGGCATCTAAAATATCGATTTTCAGTATGTTTTGAGCATGTATTTTGAAAATACTCTAACACGGAGTAGGCATGTACAGATAGCTTCTGGGACCCCTAAATATCGAATTTTCGGGTGTTTTGGGACTGAATTTGAGATATCGACTTTTTGGCACCTAAAATATCGATTCTCAGCATGTTTTTAGCCTATATTTTGAAAATATTCTAGCACTGTGTAGGCATGTACAGATTGCTTCTGGGACCCCAAAATATTGAATTTTCGGGTGTTTTGAGCCTGAATTTGAGATATAAACGGGTACAGAAGATACATGCACATATTGACTTTGGGCATCTAAAATATCGATTTTCAGCATGTTTTGGGCCTGTATTTTGAAAATACTCTAACACTGAGTAGGCATGTACAGATCGCTTCTGGGACCCCAAAATATCGAATTTTCGGGTGTTTAGGGCCAGAATTTGAAATATAAACGGGTACAGAAGATGCATGCACATATCGACTTTTGGGCACCTAAAAGATCGATTTTCAGTATGTTTTTGGCCTGTATTTTGAAAATACTCTAACACGGAGTAAGCATGTACAGATACTTTCTGGGACCTCTAAATATCGAATTTTCGGGTGTTTTGGGACTGAATTTGAGATATCGATTTTTTGGCACCTAAAATGTCGATTTTTAGCATGTTTTTAGCCTATATTTTGAAAATATTCTAGCACTGTGTAGGCATGTACAGATTGCTTCTGGGACCCGAAAATATTGAATTTTCGGGTGTTTTGAGCCTGAATTTAAGATATAAACGGGTACAGAAGATGCATGCACATATCGACTTTTGGGCACCTAAAAGATCGATTTTCAGTATGTTTTTGGCCTGTATTTTGAAAATACTCTAACACGGTGTAAGCATGTACAGATACCTTCTGGGACCTCTAAATATCGAATTTTCGGGTGTTTTGGGACTGAATTTGAGATATCGATTTTTTGGCACCTAAAATGTCGATTTTTAGCATGTTTTTAGCCTATATTTTGAAAATATTCTAGCACTGTGTAGGCATGTACAGATTGCTTCTGGGACCCCAAAATATTGAATTTTCGGGTGTTTTGAGCCTGAATTTGAGATATAAACGGGTACAGAAGATACATGCACATATTGACTTTGGGCATCTAAAATATCGATTTTCAGCATGTTTTGGGCCTGTATTTTGAAAATACTCTAACATTGAGTAGGCATGTACAGATTGCTTCTGGGACCCCAAAATATTGAATTTTCGGGTGTTTTGAGCCTGAATTTGAGATATAAACGGGTACAGAAGATACATGCACATATTGACTTTGGGCATCTAAAATATCGATTTTCAGCATGTTTTGGGCCTGTATTTTGAAAATACTCTAACACTGAGTAGGCATGTACAGATTGCTTCTGGGACCCCAAAATATTGAATTTTCGGGTGTTTTGAGCCTGAATTTGAGATATAAACGGGTACTGATGATGCATGCACATATCGACTTTTGGGCACCTAAAAGATCGATTTTCAGTATGTTTTGAGCATGTATTTTGAAAATACTCTAACACGGAGTAGGCATGTACAGATCGCTTCTGGGACCCCTAAATATCGAATTTTCGGGTGTTTTGGGACTGAATTTGAGATATCGACTTTTTGGCACCTAAAAGATCGATTTTTAGCATGTTTTTAGCCTATATTTTGAAAATATTCTAGCACTGAGTAGGCATGTACAGATTGCTTCTGGGACCCCAAAATATTGAATTTTCGGGTGTTTTGAGCCTGAATTTGAGATATAAACGGGTACAGAAGATACATGCACATATTGACTTTGGGCGCCAAAAATATCGATTTTCAGCATGTTTTGGGCCTGAATTTTGAAAATACTCTAACACGGAGTAGGCATGTACAGATCGCTTCTGGGACCCCAAAATATCGAATTTTCGGGTGTTTAGGGCCAGAATTTGAGATATAAACGGGTACAGAAGATGCATGCACATATCGACTTTTGGGCACCTAAAAGATCGATTTTCAGTATGTTTTTGGCCTGTATTTTGAAAATACTCTAACACGGAGTAGGCATGTACAGATCGCTTCTGGGACCCCTAAATATCGAATTTTCGGGTGTTTTGGGACTGAATTTGAGATATCGACTTTTTGGCACTTAAAAGATCGATTTTTAGCATGTTTTTAGCCTATATTTTGAAAATATTCTAGCACTGTACAGATTGCTTCTGGGACCCCAAAATATTGAATTTTCGGGTGTTTTGAGCCTGAATTTGAGATATAAACGGGTACAGAAGATACATGCACATATTGACTTTGGGCATCTAAAATATCGATTTTCAGCATGTTTTGGGCCTGTATTTTGAAAATACTCTAACACTGAGTAGGCATATACAGATTGCTTCTGGGACCCCAAAATATTGAATTTTCGGGTGTTTTGAGCCTGAATTTGAGATATAAACGGGTACTGAAGATGCATGCACATATCGACTTTTGGGCACCTAAAAGATCGATTTTCAGTATGTTTTGAGCATGTATTTTGAAAATACTCTAACACGGAGTAGGCATGTACAGATCGCTTCTGGGACCCCTAAATATCGAATTTTCGGGTGTTTTGGGACTGAATTTGAGATATCGACTTTTTGGCACCTAAAAGATCGATTTTTAGCATGTTTTTAGCCTATATTTTGAAAATATTCTAGCACTGAGTAAGCATGTACAGATTGCTTCTGGGACCCCAAAATATTGAATTTTCGGGTGTTTTGAGCCTGAATTTGAGATATAAACGGGTACAGAAGATACATGCACATATTGACTTTGGGCACCAAAAATATCGATTTTCAGCATGTTTTGGGCCTGAATTTTGAAAATACTCTAACACGGAGTAGGCATGTACAGATCGCTTCTGGGACCCCAAAATATCGAATTTTCGGGTGTTTAGGGCCAGAATTTGAGATATAAACGGGTACAGAAGATGCATGCACATATCGACTTTTGTGCACCTAAAAGATCGATTTTCAGTATGTTTTGAGCATGTATTTTGAAAATACTCTAACACGGAGTAGGAATGTACAGATCGCTTCTGGGACCCCTAAATATCGAATTTTCGGGTGTTTTGGGACTGAATTTGAGATATCGACTTTTTGGCACCTAAAAGATCGATTTTCAGCATGTTTTTAGCCTATATTTTGAAAATATTCTAGCACTGAGTAGGCATGTACAGATTGCTTCTGTGACCCCAAAATATTGAATTTTCGGGTGTTTTGAGCCTGAATTTGAGATATAAACGGGTACAAAAGATACATGCACATATTGACTTTGGGCACCAAAAATATCGATTTTCAGCATGTTTTGGGCCTGAATTTTGAAAATACTCTAACACGGAGTAGGCATGTACAGATCGCTTCTGGGACCCCAAAATATCGAATTTTCGGGTGTTTAAGGCCAGAATTTGAGATATAAACGGGTACAGAAGATGCATGCACATATCGACTTTTGGGCACCTAAAAGATCGATTTTCAGTATGTTTTTGACCTGTATTTTGAAAATACTCTAACACGGAGTAAGCATGTACAGATACCTTCTGGGACCTCTAAATATCGAATTTTCGGGTGTTTTGGGACTGAATTTGAGATATCGATTTTTTGGCACCTAAAATGTCGATTTTTAGCATGTTTTTAGCCTATATTTTGAAAATATTCTAGCACTGTGTAGGCATGTACAGATTGCTTCTGGGACCCCAAAATATTGAATTTTCGGGTGTTTTGAGCCTGAATTTGAGATATAAATGGGTACAGAAGATACATGCACATATTGACTTTGGGCATCTAAAATATCGATTTTCAGCATGTTTTGGGCCTGTATTTTGAAAATACTCTAACACTGAGTAGGCATATACAGATTGCTTCTGGGACCCCAAAATATTGAATTTTCGGGTGTTTTGAGCCTGAATTTGAGATATAAACGGGTACTGAAGATGCATGCACATATCGACTTTTGGGCACCTAAAAGATCGATTTTCAGTATGTTTTGAGCATGTATTTTGAAAATACTCTAACACGGAGTAGGCATGTACAGATCGCTTCTGGGACCCCTAAATATCGAATTTTCGGGTGTTTTGGGACTGAATTTGAGATATCGACTTTTTGGCACCTAAAAGATCGATTTTTAGCATGTTTTTAGCCTATATTTTGAAAATATTCTAGCACTGAGTAAGCATGTACAGATTGCTTCTGGGACCCCAAAATATTGAATTTTCGGGTGTTTTGAGCCTGAATTTGAGATATAAACGGGTACAGAAGATACATGCACATATTGACTTTGGGCACCAAAAATATCGATTTTCAGCATGTTTTGGGCCTGAATTTTGAAAATACTCTAACACGGAGTAGGCATGTACAGATCGCTTCTGGGACCCCAAAATATCGAATTTTCGGGTGTTTAGGGCCAGAATTTGAGATATAAACGGGTACAGAAGATGCATGCACATATCGACTTTTGTGCACCTAAAAGATCGATTTTCAGTATGTTTTGAGCATGTATTTTGAAAATACTCTAACACGGAGTAGGAATGTACAGATCGCTTCTGGGACCCCTAAATATCGAATTTTCGGGTGTTTTGGGACTGAATTTGAGATATCGACTTTTTGGCACCTAAAAGATCGATTTTCAGCATGTTTTTAGCCTATATTTTGAAAATATTCTAGCACTGAGTAGGCATGTACAGATTGCTTCTGGGACCCCAAAATATTGAATTTTCGGGTGTTTTGAGCCTGAATTTGAGATATAAACGGGTACAAAAGATACATGCACATATTGACTTTGGGCACCAAAAATATCGATTTTCAGCATGTTTTGGGCCTGAATTTTGAAAATACTCTAACACGGAGTAGGCATGTACAGATCGCTTCTGGGACCCCAAAATATCGAATTTTCGGGTGTTTAAGGCCAGAATTTGAGATATAAACGGGTACAGAAGATTCATGCACATATCGACTTTTGGGCACCTAAAAGATCGATTTTCAGTATGTTTTTGGCCTGTATTTTGAAAATACTCTAACACGGAGTAAGCATGTACAGATACCTTCTGGGACCTCTAAATATCGAATTTTCGGGTGTTTTGGGACTGAATTTGAGATATCGATTTTTTGGCACCTAAAATGTCGATTTTTAGCATGTTTTTAGCCTATATTTTGAAAATATTCTAGCACTGTGTAGGCATGTACAGATTGCTTCTGGGACCCCAAAATATTGAATTTTCGGGTGTTTTGAGCCTGAATTTGAGATATAAATGGGTACAGAAGATAAATGCACATATTGACTTTGGGCATCTAAAATATCGATTTTCAGTATGTTTTGAGCATGTATTTTGAAAATACTCTAACACGGAGTAGGCATGTACAGATCGCTTCTGGGACCCCTAAATATCGAATTTTCGGGTGTTTTGGGACTGAATTTGAGATATCGTCTTTTTGGCACCTAAAAGATCGATTTTTAGCATGTTTTTAGCCTATATTTTGAAAATATTCTAGCACTGAGTAGGCATGTACAGAATGCTTCTGGGACCCCAAAATATTGAATTTTCGGGTGTTTTGAGCCTGAATTTGAGATATAAACGGGTACAGAAGATACATGCACATATTGACTTTGGGCATCTAAAATATCGATTTTCAGCATGTTTTGGGCCTGAATTTTGAAAATACTCTAACACTGAGTAGGCATGTACAGATTGCTTCTGGGACCCCAAAATATTGATTTTTCGGGTGTTTTGAGCCTGAATTTGAGATATAAACGGGTACTGAAGATGCATGCACATATCGACTTTTGTGCACCTAACAGATCGATTTTCAGTATGTTTTTGGCCTGTATTTTGAAAATACTCTAACACGGAGTAGGCATGTACAGATACCTTCTGGGACCTCTAAATATCGAATTTTCGGGTGTTTTGGGACTGAATTTGAGATATCGATTTTTTGGCACCTAAAATGTCGATTTTTAGCATGTTTTTAGCCTATATTTTGAAAATATTCTAGCACTGAGTAGGCATGTACAGATTGCTTCTGGGACCCCAAAATATTGAATTTTCGGGTGTTTTGAGCCTGAATTTGAGATATAAACGGGTACAGAAGATACATGCACATATTGACTTTGGGCACCAAAAATAGCGATTTTCAGCATGTTTTGGGCCAGAATTTTGAAAATACTCTAACACGGAGTAGGCTTGTACAGATCGCTTCTGGGACCCCAAAATATCGAATTTTCGGGTGTTTTGGGACTGAATTTGAGATATCGACTTTTTGGCACCTAAAAGATCGATTTTCAGCATGTTTTTAGCCTATATTTTGAAAATATTCTAGCACTGAGTAGGCATTTACAGATTGCTTCTGGGACCCCAAAATATTGAATTTTTGAGTGTTTTGAGCCTAAATATGAGATATAAACGGGTACAGAAGATGCATGCACATATCGACTTTTGGGCACCTAAAAGATCGATTTTCAGTATGTTTTTGGCCTGTATTTTGAAAATACTCTAACACGGAGTAAGCATGTACAGATACCTTCTGGGACCTCTAAATATCGAATTTTCGGGTGTTTTGGGACTGAATTTAAGTTATCGATTTTTTGGCACCTAAAATGTCGATTTTTAGCATGTTTTTAGCCTATATTTTGAAAATATTCTAGCACTGTGTAGGCATGTACAGATTGCTTCTGGGACCCCAAAATATTGAATTTTCGGGTGTTTTGAGCCTGAATTTGAGATATAAACGGGTACAGAAGATACATGCACATATTGACTTTGGGCATCTAAAATATCGATTTTCAGTATGTTTTGAGCATGTATTTTGAAAATACTCTAACACGGAGTAGGCATGTACAGATCGCTTCTGCGACCCCTAAATATTGAATTTTCGGGTGTTTTGAGCCTGAATTTGAGATATAAACGGGTACTGAAGATGCATGCACATATCGACTTTTGGGCACCTAAAAGATCGATTTTCAGTATGTTTTGAGCATGTATTTTGAAAATACTCTAACACGGAGTAGGCATGTACAGATCGCTTCTGGGACCTCTAAATATCGAATTTTCGGGTGTTTTGGGACTGAATTTGAGATATCGGTTTTTTGGCACCTAAAATGTCGATTTTTAGCATGTTTTCAGCCTATATTTTGAAAATATTCTAGCACTGTGTAGGCATGTACAGATTGCTTCTGGGACCCCAAAATATTGAATTTTCGGGTGTTTTGAGCCTGAATTTGAGATATAAATGGGTACAGAAGATACATGCACATATTGACTTTGGGCATCTAAAATATCGATTTTCAGTATGTTTTGTGCATGTATTTTGAAAATACTCTAACACGGAGTAGGCATGTACAGATCGCTTCTGGGACCCCTAAATATCGAATTTTCGGGTGTTTTGGGACTGAATTTGAGATATCGACTTTTTGGCACCTAAAAGATCGATTTTTAGCATGTTTTTAGCCTATATTTTGAAAATATTCTAGCACTGAGTAGGCATGTACAGATTGCTTCTGGGACCCCAAAATATTGAATTTTCGGGTGTTTTGAGCCTGAATTTGAGATATAAACGGGTACAGAAGATACATGCACATATTGACTTTGGGCACCAAAAATATCGATTTTCAGCATGTTTTGGCCAGAATTTTGAAAATACTCTAACACGGAGTAGGCTTGTACAGATCGCTTCTGGGACCCCAAAATATCGAATTTTCGGGTGTTTAGGGCCAGAATTTGAGATATAAACGGGTACAGAAGATGCATGCACATGTCGACTTTTGGGCACCTAAAAGATCAATTTTCAGTATGTTTTTGGCCTGTATTTTGAAAATACTCTAACACGGAGTAGGCATGTACAGATACCTTCTGGGACCTCTAAATATCGAATTTTCGGGTGTTTTGGGACTGAATTTGAGATATCGATTTTTTGGCACCTAAAATGTCGATTTTTAGCATGTTTTTAGCCTATATTTTGAAAATATTCTAGCACTGTGTAGGCATGTACAGATTGCTTCTGGGACCCCAAAATATTGAATTTTCGGGTGTTTTGAGCCTGAATTTGAGATATAAACGGGTACAGAAGATACATGCACATATTGACTTTGGGCATCTAAAATATCGATTTTCAGCATGTTTTGGGCCTGTATTTTGAAAATACTCTAACACTGAATAGGCATGTACAGATTGCTTCTGGGACCCCAAAATATTGAATTTTCGGGTGTTTTGAGCCTGAATTTGAGATATAAACGGGTACTGAAGATGCATGCACATATCGACTTTTGTGCACCTAAAAGATCGATTTTCAGTATGTTTTGAGCATGTATTTTGAAAATACTCTAACACGGAGTAGGCATGTACAGATCGCTTCTGGGACGCCTAAATATCGAATTTTCGGGTGTTTTGGGACTGAATTTGAGATATCGACTTTTTGGCACCTAAAAGATCGATTTTCAGCATGTTTTTAGCCTATATTTTGAAAATATTCTAGCACTGAGTAGGCATGTACAGATTGCTTCTGGGACCCCAAAATATTGAATTTCCGAGTGTTTTGAGCCTGAATTTGAGATATAAACGGGTACAGAAGATGCATGCACATATCGACTTTTGGGCACCTAAAAGATCGATTTTCAGTATGTTTTTGGCCTGTATTTTGAAAATACTCTAACACGGAGTAAGCATGTACAGATACCTTCTGGGACCTCTAAATATCGAATTTTCGGGTGTTTTGGGACTGAATTTAAGATATCGATTTTTTGGCACCTAAAATGTCGATTTTTAGCATGTTTTTAGCCTATATTTTGAAAATATTCTAGCACTGTGTAGGCAGGTACAGATTGCTTCTGGGACCCCAAAATATTGAATTTTCGGGTGTTTTGAGCCTGAATTTGAGATATAAACGGGTACAGAAGATACATGCACATATTGACTTTGGGCATCTAAAATATCGATTTTCAGTATGTTTTGAGCATGTATTTTGAAAATACTCTAACACGGAGTAGGCATGTACAGATCGCTTCTGGGACCCCAAAATATCGAATTTTCGGGTGTTTAGGGCCAGAATTTGAGATATAAACGGGTACAGAAGATGCATGCACATATCGACTTTTGGGCACCTAAAAGATCGATTTTCAGTATGTTTTTGGCCTGTATTTTGAAAATACTCTAACATGGAGTAAGCATGTACAGATACCTTCTGGGACCTCTAAATATCGAATTTTCGGGTGTTTTGGGACTGAATTTGAGATATCGATTTTTTGGCACCTAAAATGTCGATTTTTAGGATGTTTTTAGCCTATATTTTGAAAATATTCTAGCACTGTGTAGGCATGTACAGATTGCTTCTGGGACCCCAAAATATTGAATTTTCGGGTGTTTTGAGCCTGAATTTGAGATATAAACGGGTACAGAAGATACATGCACATATTGACTTTGGGCATTTAAAATATCGATTTTCAGTATGTTTTGAGCATGTATTTTGAAAATACTCTAACACGGAGTAGGCATGTACAGATCGCTTCTGGGACCCCTAAATATCGAATTTTCGGGTGTTTTGGGACTGAATTTGAGATATCGACTTTTTGGCACCTAAAATATCGATTTTTAGCATGTTTTTAGCCTATATTTTGAAAATATTCTAGCACTGAGTAGGCATGTACAGATTGCTTCTGGGACCCCAAAATATTGAATTTTCGGGTGTTTTGAGCCTGAATTTGAGATATAAACGGGTACAGAAGATACATGCACATATTGACTTTGGGCACCAAAAATATCGATTTTCAGCTTGTTTTAGGCCTGAATTTTGAAAATACTCTAACACGGAGTAGGCATGTACAGATCGCTTCTGGGACCCCAAAATATCGAATTTTCGGGTGTTTAGGGCCAGAATTTGAGATATAAACGGGTACTGAAGATGCATGCACATATCGACTTTTGTGCACCTAAAAGATCGATTTTCAGTATGTTTTGAGCCTGTATTTTGAAAATACTCTAACACGGAGTAGGCATGTACAGATCGCTTCTGGGACCCCTAAATATAGAATTTTCGGGTGTTTTGGGACTGAATTTGAGATAACGACTTTTTGGCACCTAAAAGATCGATTTTTAGCATGTTTTTAGCCTATATTTTGAAAATATTCTAGCACTGAGTAGACATGTACAGATTGCTTCTGGGACCCCAAAATATTGAATTTTCGGGTGTTTTGAGCCTGAATTTGAGATATAAACGGGTACAGAAGATACATGCACATATTGACTTTGGGCACCAAAAATATCGATTTTCAGCATGTTTTGGGCCTGAATTTTGAAAATACTCTAACACGGAGTAGGCATGTACAGATCGCTTCTTGGACCCCAAAATATCGAATTTTCGGGTGTTTAGGGCCAGAATTTGAGATATAAACGGGTACAGAAGATGCATGCACATATCGACTTTTGGGCACCTAAAAGATCGATTTTCAGTATGTTTTTGGCCTGTATTTTGAAAATACTCTAACATGGAGTAAGCATGTACAGATACCTTCTGGGACCTCTAAATATCGAATTTTCGGGTGTTTTGGGACTGAATTTGAGATATCGATTTTTTGGCACCTAAAATGTCGATTTTTAGCATGTTTTTATCCTATATTTTGAAAATATTCTAGCACTGTGTAGGCATGTACAGATTGCTTCTGGGACCCCAGAATATTGAATTTTCGGGTGTTTTGAGCCTGAATTTGAGATATAAACGGGTACAGAAGATACTTTGAAAATACTCTAACACGGAGTAGGCATGTACAGATCGCTTCTGGGACCCCAAAATATCGAATTTTCGGGTGTTTTGAGCCTGAATTTGAGATATAAACGGGTATTGAAGATGCATGCACATATCGACTTTTGTGCACCTAAAAGATCGATTTTCAGTATGTTTTGTGCATGTATTTTGAAAATACTCTAACACGGAGTAGGCATGTACAGATCGCTTCTGCGACCCCTAAATATCGAATTTTCGGGTGTTTTGGGACTGAATTTGAGATATCGACTTTTTGGCACCTAAAATGTCGATTTTTAGCATGTTTTTAGCCTATATTTTGAAAATATTCTAGCACTGTACAGATTGCTTCTGGGACCCCAAAATATTGAATTTTCGGGTGTTTTGAGCCTGAATTTGAGATATAAACGGGTACAGAAGATACATGCACATATTGACTTTGGGCACCAAAAATATCGATTTTCAGCATGTTTTGGGCCTGTATTTTGAAAATACTCTAACACTGAGTAGGCATGTACAGATTGCTTCTGGGACCTCAAAATATTGAATTTTCGGGTGTTTTGAGCCTGAATTTGAGATATAAACGGGTACTGAAGATGCATGCACATATCGACTTTTGGGCACCTAAAAGATCGATTTTCAGTATGTTTTGAGCATGTATTTTGAAAATACTCTAACACGGAGTAGGCATGTACAGATCGCTACTGGGACCCCTAAATATCGAATTTTCGGGTGTTTTGGGACTGAATTTGAGATATCGACTTTTTGGCACCTAAAAGATCGATTTTTAGCATGTTTTTAGCCTATATTTTGAAAATATTCTAGCACTGAGTAGGCATGTACAGATTGCTTCTGGGACCCCAAAATATTGAATTTTCGGGTGTTTTGAGCCTGAATTTGAGATATAAACGGGTACAGAAGATACATGCACATATTGACTTTGGGCATCTAAAATATCGATTTTCAGCATGTTTTGGGCCTGTATTTTGAAAATACTCTAACACTGAGTATTGATGT
Source organism: Petrolisthes cinctipes (assembly GCA_033782935.1). Taxonomy (NCBI): domain Eukaryota; kingdom Metazoa; phylum Arthropoda; class Malacostraca; order Decapoda; family Porcellanidae; genus Petrolisthes; species Petrolisthes cinctipes. The sequence goes on from JAWQEG010000369.1 coordinate 1,168,668, forward strand.
ACAGATTGCTTCTGGGACCCCAAAATATTGAATTTTCGGGTGTTTTGAGCCCGAATTTGAGATATAAACGGGTACAGAAGATGCATGAACATATCGACTTTTGTGCGCCTAAAAGATCGATTTTCAGTATGTTTTGAGCATGTATTTTGAAAATACTCTAACACGGAGTAGGCATGTACAGATCGCTTCTGGGACCCCTAAATATCGAATTTTCGGGTGTTTTGGGACTGAATTTGAGATATCGACTTTTTGGCACCTAAAAGATCGATTTTCAGCATGTTTTTAGCCTATATTTTGAAAATATTCTAGCACTGAGTAGGCATGTACAGATTGCTTCTGGGACCCCAAAATATTGAATTTTCGGGTGTTTTGAGCCTGAATTTGAGATATAAACGGGTACAGAAGATGCATGCACATATCGACTTTTGGGCACCTAAAAGATCGATTTTCAGTATGTTTTTGGCCTGTATTTTGAAAATACTCTAACACGGAGTAAGCATGTACAGATACCTTCTGGGACCTCTAAATATCGAATTTTCGGGTGTTTTGGGACTGAATTTGAGATATCGATTTTTTGGCACCTAAAATGTCGATTTTTAGCATGTTTTTAGCCTATATTTTGAAAATATTCTAGCACTGTGTAGGCATGTACAGATTGCTTCTGGGACCCAAAAATATTGAATTTTCGGGTGTTTTGAGCCTGAATTTGAGATATAAATGGGTACAGAAGATACATGCACATATTGACTTTGGGCATCTAAAATATCGATTTTCAGTATGTTTTGAGCATGTATTTTGAAAATACTCTAACACGGAGTAGGCATGTACAGATCGCTTCTGGGACCCCTAAATATCGAATTTTCGGGTGTTTTGGGACTGAATTTGAGATATCGACTTTTTGGCACCTAAAAGATCGATTTTTAGCATGTTTTTAGCCTATATTTTGAAAATATTCTAGCACTGTACAGATTGCTTCTGGGACCCCAAAATATTGAATTTTCGGGTGTTTTGAGCCTGAATTTGAGATATAAACGGGTACAGAAGATACATGCACATATTGACTTTGGGCACCAAAAATATCGATTTTCAGCATGTTTTGGGCCAGAATTTTGAAAATACTCTAACACGGAGTAGGCTTGTACAGATCGCTTCTGGGACCCCAAAATATCGAATTTTCGGGTGTTTAGGGCCAGAATTTGAGATATAAACGGGTACAGAAGATGCATGCACATGTCGACTTTTGGGCACCTAAAAGAACGATTTTCAGTATGTTTTTGGCCTGTATTTTGAAAATACTCTAACACGGAGTAGGCATGTACAGATACCTTCTGGGACCTCTAAATATCGAATTTTCGGGTGTTTTGGGACTGAATTTGAGATATCGATTTTTTGGCACCTAAAATGTCGATTTTTAGCATGTTTTTAGCCTATATTTTGAAAATATTCTAGCACTGTGTAGGCATGTACAGATTGCTTCTGGGACCCCTAAATATTGAATTTTCGGGTGTTTTGAGCCTGAATTTGAGATATAAACGGGAACAGAAGATACATGCACATATTGACTTTGGGCATCTAAAATATCGATTTTCAGCATGTTTTGGGCCTGTATTTTGAAAATACTCTAACACTGAATAGGCATGTACAGATTGCTTCTGGGACCCCAAAATATTGAATTTTCGGGTGTTTTGAGCCTGAATTTGAGATATAAACGGGTACTGAAGATGCAAGCACATATCGACTTTTGTGCACCTAAAAGATCGATTTTCAGTATGTTTTGAGCCTGTATTTTGAAAATACTCTAACACGGAGTAGGCATGTACAGATCGCTTCTGGGACCCCTAAATATCGAATTTTCGGGTGTTTTGGGAATGAATTTGAGATATCGACTTTTTGGCACCTAAAAGATCGATTTTCAGCATGTTTTTAGCCTATATTTTGAAAATATTCTAGCACTGAGTAGGCATGTACAGATTGCTTCTGGGACCCCAAAATATTGAATTTCCGAGTGTTTTGAGCCTGAATTTGAGATATAAACGGGTACAGAAGATGCATGCACATATCGACTTTTGGGCACCTAAAAGATCGATTTTCAGTATGTTTTTGGCCTGTATTTTGAAAATACTCTAACACGGAGTAAGCATGTACAGATACCTTCTGGGACCTCTAAATATCGAATTTTCGGGTGTTTTGGGACTGAATTTAAGATATCGATTTTTTGGCACCTAAAATGTCTATTTTTAGCATGTTTTTAGCCTATATTTTGAAAATATTCTAGCACTGTGTAGGCATGTACAGATTGCTTCTGGGACCCCAAAATATTGAATTTTCGGGTGTTTTGAGCCTGAATTTGAGATATAAACGGGTACAGAAGATACATGCACATATTAACTTTGGGCATCTAAAATATCGATTTTCAGTATGTTTTGAGCATGTATTTTGAAAATACTCTAACACGGAGTAGGCATGTACAGATCGCTTCTGGGACCCCAAAATATCGAATTTTCGGGTGTTTAGGGCCAGAATTTGAGATATAAACGGGTACAGAAGATGCATGCACATATCGACTTTTGGGCACCTAAAAGATCGATTTTCAGTATGTTTTTGGCCTGTATTTTGAAAATACTCTAACATGGAGTTAGCATGTACAGATACCTTCTGGGACATCTAAATATCGAATTTTCGGGTGTTTTGGGACTGAATTTGAGATATCGATTTTTTGGCACCTAAAATGTCGATTTTTAGCATGTTTTTAGCCTATATTTTGAAAATATTCTAGCACTGTGTAGGCATGTACAGATTGCTTCTGGGACCCCAAAATATTGAATTTTCGGGTGTTTTGAGCCTGAATTTGAGATATAAACGGGTACAGAAGATACTTTGAAAATACTCTAACACGGAGTAGGCATGTACAGATCGCTTCTGGGACCCCAAAATATCGAATTTTCGGGTGTTTTGAGCCTGAATTTGAGATATAAACGGGTACTGAAGATGCATGCACATATCGACTTTTGTGCACCTAAAAGATCGATTTTCAGTATGTTTTGAGCATGTATTTTGAAAATACTCTAACACGGAGTAGGCATGTACAGATCGCTTCTGCGACCCCTAAATATCGAATTTTCGGGTGTTTTGGGACTGAATTTGAGATATCGACTTTTTGGCACCTAAAATGTCGATTTTTAGCATGTTTTTAGCCTATATTTTGAAAATATTCTAGCACTGTACAGATTGCTTCTGGGACCCCAAAATATTGAATTTTCGGGTGTTTTGTGCCTGAATTTGAGATATAAACGGGTACAGAAGATACATGCACATATTGACTTTGGGCACCAAAAATATCGATTTTCAGCATGTTTTGGGCCTGTATTTTGAAAATACTCTAACACTGAGTAGGCATGTACAGATTGCTTCTGGGACCCCAAAATATTGAATTTTCGGGTGTTTTGAGCCTGAATTTGAGATATAAACGGGTACTGAAGATGCATGCACATATCGACTTTTGGGCACCTAAAAGATCGATTTTCAGTATGTTTTGAGCATGTATTTTGAAAATACTCTAACACGGAGTAGGCATGTACAGATCGCTTCTGGGACCCCTAAATATCGAATTTTCGGGTGTTTTGGGACTGAATTTGAGATATCGACTTTTTATCACCTAAAAGATCGATTTTTAGCATGTTTTTAGCCTATATTTTGAAAATATTCTAGCACTGCGTAGGCATGTACAGACTGCTTCTGGGACCCCAAAATATTGAATTTTCGGGTGTTTTGAGCCTGAATTTGAGATATAAACGGGTACAGAAGATACATGCACATATTGACTTTGGGCATCTAAAATATCGATTTTCAGCATGTTTTGGGCCTGTATTTTGAAAATACTCTAACACTGAGTAGGCATGTACAGATTGCTTCTGGGACCCCAAAATATTGAATTTTCGGGTGTTTTGAGCCCGAATTTGAGATATAAACGGGTACTGAAGATGCATGCACATATCGACTTTTGTGCACCTAAAAGATCGATTTTCAATATGTTTTGAGCATGAATTTTGAAAATACTCTAACACGAAGTAGGCATGTACAGATCGCTTCTGGGACCCCAAAATATCGAATTTTCGGGTGTTTTGGGACTGAATTTGAGATATCGACTTTTTGGCACCTAAAACATCGATTTTCAGCATGTTTTTAGCCTATATTTTGAAAATATTCTAGCACTGAGTAGGCATGTACAGATTGCTTCTGGGACCCCAAAATATTAAATTTTCGGGTGTTTTGAGCCTGAATTTGAGATATAAACGGGTACAGAAGATGCATGCACATATCGACTTTTGGGCACCTAAAAGATCGATTTTCAGTAAGTTTTTGGCCTGTATTTTGAAAATACTCTAACACGGAGTAAGCATGTACAGATACCTTCTGGGACCTCTAAATATCGAATTTTCGGGTGTTTTGGGACTGAATTTGAGATATCGATTTTTTGGCACCTAAAATGTCGATTTTTAGCATGTTTTTAGCCTATATTTTGAAAATATTCTAGCACTGTGTAGGCATGTACAGATTGCTTCTGGGACCCCAAAATATTGAATTTTCGGGTGTTTTGAGCCTGAATTTGAGATATAAACGGGTACAGAAGATACATGCACATATTGACTTTGGGCATCTAAAATATCGATTTTCAGTATGTTTTGAGCATGTATTTTGAAAATACTCTAACACAGAGTAGGCATGTACAGATCGCTTCTGGGACCCCTAAATATCGAATTTTCGGGTGTTTTGGGACTGAATTTGAGATATCGACTTTTTGGCACCTAAAAGATCGATTTTCAGCATGTTTTTAGCCTATATTTTGAAAATATTCTAGCACTGAGTAGGCATGTACAGATTGCTTCTGGGACCCCAAAATATTGAAGTTTCGGGTGTTTTGAGCCTGAATTTGAGATATAAACGGGTACAGAAGATGCATGCACATATCGACTTTTGGGCACCTAAAAGATCGATTTTCAGTATGTTTTTGGCCTGTATTTTGAAAATACTCTAACACGGAGTAAGCATGTACAGATACCTTCTGGGACCTCTAAATATCGAATTTTCGGGTGTTTTGGGACTGAATTTGAGATATCGATTTTTTGGCACCTAAAATGTCGATTTTTAGCATGTTTTTAGCCTATATTTTGAAAATATTCTAGCACTGTGTAGGCATGTACAGATTGCTTCTGGGACCCCAAAATATTGAATTTTCGGGTGTTTTGAGCCTGAATTTGAGATATAAACGGGTACAGAAGATACATGCACATATTGACTTTGGGCATCTAAAATATCGATTTTCAGTATGTTTTGAGCATGTATTTTGAAAATACTCTAACACGGAGTAAGCATGTACAAATACCTTCTGGGACCTCTAAATATCGAATTTTCGGGTGTTTTGGGACTGAATTTAAGATATCGATTTTTTGGCACCTAAAATGTCGATTTTTAGCATGTTTTTAGCCTATATTTTGAAAATATTCTAGCACTGTGTAGGCATGTACAGATTGCTTCTGGGACCCCAAAATATTGAATTTTCGGGTGTTTTGAGCCTGAATTTGAGATATAAACGGGTACAGAAGATACATGCACATATTGACTTTGGGCATCTAAAATATCGATTTTCAGTATGTTTTGAGCATGTATTTTGAAAATACTCTAACACGGAGTAGGCGTGTACAGATCGCTTCTGGGACCCCAAAATATCGAATTTTCGGGTGTTTAGGGCCAGAATTTGAGATATAAACGGGTACAGAAGATGCATGCACATATCGACTTTTGGGCACCTAAAAGATCGATTTTCAGTATGTTTTTGGCCTGTATTTTGAAAATACTCTAACATGGAGTAAGCATGTACAGATACCTTCTGGGACCTCTAAATATCGAATTTTCGGGTGTTTTGGGACTGAATTTGAGATATCGATTTTTTGGCACCTAAAATGTCGATTTTTAGCATGTTTTTAGCTTATATTTTGAAAATATTCTAGCACTGTGTAGGCATGTACAGATTGCTTCTGGGACCCCAAAATATTGAATTTTCGGGTGTTTTGAGCCTGAATTTGAGATATAAACGGGTACAGAAGATACTTTGAAAATACTCTAACACGGAGTAGGCATGTACAGATCGCTTCTGGGACCCCAAAATATCGAATTTTCGGGTGTTTTGAGCCTGAATTTGAGATATAAACGGGTACTGAAGATGCATGCACATATCGACTTTTGTGCACCTAAAAGATCGATTTTCAGTATGTTTTGAGCATGTATTTTGAAAATACTCTAACACGGAGTAGGCATGTACAGATCGCTTCTGCGACCCCTAAATATCGAATTTTCGGGTGTTTTGGGACTGAATTTGAGATATCGACTTTTTGGCACCTAAAATGTCGATTTTTAGCATGTTTTTAGCCTATATTTTGAAAATATTCTAGCACTGTACAGATTGCTTCTGGGACCCCAAAATATTGAATTTTCGGGTGTTTTGAGCCTGAATTTGAGATATAAACGGGTACAGAAGATACATGCACATATTGACTTTGGGCACCAAAAATATCGATTTTCAGCATGTTTTGGGCCTGTATTTTGAAAATACTCTAACACTGAGTAGGCATGTACAGATTGCTTCTGGGACCCCAAAATATTGAATTTTCGGGTGTTTTGAGCCTGAATTTGAGATATAAACGGGTACTGAAGATGCATGCACATATCGACTTTTGGGCACCTAAAAGATCGATTTTCAGTATGTTTTGAGCATGTATTTTGAAAATACTCTAACACGGAGTAGGCATGTACAGATCGCTTCTGGGACCCCAAAATATTGAATTTTCGGGTGTTTTGAGCCTGAATTTGAGATATAAACGGGTACAGAAGATACATGCACATATTGACTTTGGGCATCTAAAATATCGATTTTCAGCATGTTTTGGGCCTGTTTTTTGAAAATACTCTAACACTGAGTAGGCATGTACAGATTGCTTCTGGGACCCCAAAATATTGAATTTTCGGGTGTTTTGAGCCCGAATTTGAGATATAAACGGGTACTGAAGATGCATGCACATATCGACTTTTGTGCACATAAAAGATCGATTTTCAGTATGTTTTGAGCATGAATTTTGAAAATACTCTGACACGGAGTAGGCATGTACAGATCGCTTCTGGGACCCCAAAATATCGAATTTTCGGGTGTTTTGGGACTGAATTTGAGATATCGACTTTTTGGCACCTAAAAGATCGATTTTCAGCATGTTTTTAGCCTATATTTTGAAAATATTCTAGCACTGAGTAGGCATGTACAAATTGCTTCTGGGACCCCAAAATATTAAATTTTCGGGTGTTTTGAGCCTGAATTTGAGATATAAACGGGTACAGAAGATGCATGCACATATCGACTTTTGGGCACCTAAAAGATCGATTTTCAGTATGTTTTTGGCCTGTATTTTGAAAATACTCTAACACGGAGCAAGCATGTACAGATACCTTCTGGGACCTCTAAATATCGAATTTTCGGGTGTTTTGGGACTGAATTTGAGATATCGATTTTTTTTCACCTAAAATGTCGATTTTTAGCATGTTTTTAGCCTATATTTTGAAAATATTCTAGCACTGTGTAGGCATGTACAGATTGCTTCTGGGACCCCAAAATTTTGAATTTTCGGGTGTTTTGAGCCTGAATTTGAGATATAAACGGGTACAGAAGATACATGCACATATTGACTTTGGGCATCTAAAATATCGATTTTCAGTATGTTTTGAGCATGTATTTTGAAAATACTCTAACACAGAGTAGGCATTTACAGATCGCTTCTGGGACCCCTAAATATCGAATTTTCGGGTGTTTTGGGACTGAATTTGAGATATCGACTTTTTGGCACCTAAAATGTCGATTTTTAGCATGTTTTTAGCCTATATTTTGAAAATATTCTAGCACTGTGTAGGCATGTACAGATTGCTTCTGGGACCCCAAAATATTGAATTTTCGGGTGTTTTGAGCCTGAATTTGAGATATAAACGGGTACAGAAGATACATGCACATATTGACTTTGGGCATCTAAAATATCGATTTTCAGTATGTTTTGAGCATGTATTTTGAAAATACTCTAACACAGAGTAGGCATGTACAGATCGCTTCTGGGACCCCTAAATATCGAATTTTCGGGTGTTTTGGGACTGAATTTGAGATATCGACTTTTTGGCACCTAAAAGATCGATTTTCAGCATGTTTTTAGCCTATATTTTGAAAATATTCTAGCACTGAGTAGGCATGTACAGATTGCTTCTGGGACCCCAAAATATTGAAGTTTCGGGTGTTTTGAGCCTGAATTTGAGATATAAACGGGTACAGAAGCTGCATGCACATATCGACTTTTGGGCACCTAAAAGATCGATTTTCAGTATGTTTTGGGCCTGTATTTTGAAAATACTCTAACACGGAGTAAGCATGTACAGATACCTTCTGGGACCTCTAAATATCGAATTTTCGGGTGTTTTGGGACTGAATTTGAGATATCGATTTTTTGGCACCTAAAATGTCGATTTTTAGCATGTTTTTAGCCTATATTTTGAAAATATTCTAGCACTGTGTAGGCATGTACAGATTGCTTCTGGGACCCCAAAATTTTGAATTTTCGGGTGTTTTGAGCCTGAATTTGAGATATAAACTGGTACAGAAGATACATGCACATATTGACTTAGGGCATCTAAAATATCGATTTTCAGTATGTTTTGAGCATGTATTTTGAAAATACTCTAACACGGAGTAGGCATGTACAGATAGCTTCTGGGACCCCTAAATATCGAATTTTCGGGTGTTTTGGGACTGAATTTGAGATATCGACTTTTTGGCACCTAAAAGATCGATTTTTAGCATGTTTTTAGCCTATATTTTGAAAATATTCTAGCACTGAGTAGGCATGTACAGATTGCTTCTGGGACCCCAAAATATTGAAGTTTCGGGTGTTTTGAGCCTGAATTTGAGATATAAACGGGTACAGAAGATACATGCACATATTGACTTTGGGCACCAAAAATATCGATTTTCAGCATGTTTTGGGCCTGAATTTTGAAAATACTCTAACACGGAGTAGGCATGTACAGATCGCTTCTTGGACCCCAAAATATCGAATTTTCGGGTGTTTAGGGCCAGAATTTGAGATATAAACGGGTACAGAAGATGCATGCACATATCGACTTTTGGGCACCTAAAAGATCGATTTTCAGTATGTTTTTGGCCTGTATTTTGAAAATACTCTAACATGGAGTAAGCATGTACAGATACCTTCTGGGACCTCTAAATATTGAATTTTCGGGTGTTTTGGGACTGAATTTAAGATATCGATTTTTTGGCAACTAAAATGTCGATTTTTAGCATGTTTTTAGCCTATATTTTGAAAATATTCTAGCACTGTGTAGGCATGTACAGATTGCTTCTGGGACCCCAAAATATTGAATTTTCGGGTGTTTTGAGCCTGAATTTGAGATATAAACGGGTACAGAAGATACATGCACATATTGACTTTGGGCATCTAAAATATCGATTTTCAGTATGTTTTGAGCATGTATTTTGAAAATACTCTAACACGGAGTAGGCATGTACAGATCGCTTCTGGGACCCCAAAATATCGAATTTTCGGGTGTTTTGAGCCTGAATTTGAGATATAAACGGGTACTGAAGATGCATGCACATATCGACTTTTGTGCACCTAAAAGATCGATTTTCAGTATGTTTTGAGCATGTATTTTGAAAATACTCTAACACGGAGTAGGCATGTACAGATCGCTTCTGCGACCCCTAAATATCGAATTTTCGGGTGTTTTGGGACTGAATTTGAGATATCGACTTTTTGGCACCTAAAAGATCGATTTTTAGCATGTTTTTAGCCTATATTTTGAAAATATTCTAGCACTGTACAGATTGCTTCTGGGACCCCAAAATATTGAATTTTCGGGTGTTTTGAGCCTGAATTTGAAATATAAACGGGTACAGAAAATACATGCACATATTGACTTTGGGCATCTAAAATATCGATTTTCAGCATGTTTTGGGCCTATATTTTGAAAATACTCTAACACTGAGTAGGCATGTACAGATTGCTTCTAGGACCCCAAAATATTGAATTTTCGGGTGTTTTGAGCCCGAATTTGAGATATAAACGGGTACTGAAGATGCATGCACATATCGACTTTTGTGCACCTAAAAGATCGATTTTCAGTATGTTTTGAGCATGTATTTTGAAAATACTCTAACACGGAGTAGGCATGTACAGATCGCTTCTGGGACCCCAAAATATCGAATTTTCGGGTGTTTTGGGACTGAATTTGAGATATCGACTTTTTGGCACCTAAAAGATCGATTTTCAGCATGTTTTTAGCCTATATTTTGAAAATATTCTAGCACTCAGTAGGCATGTACAGATTGCTTCTGGGACCCCAAAATATTGAATTTTCGGGTGTTTTGAGCCTGAATTTGAGATATAAACGGGTACTGAAGATGCATGCACATATCGACTTTTGTGCACCTAAAAGATCGATTTTCAGTATGTTTTTGGCCTGTATTTTGAAAATACTCTAACACGGAGTAAGCATGTACAGATACCTTCTGGGACCTCTAAATATCGAATTTTCGGGTGTTTTGGGACTGAATTTGAGATATCGATTTTTTGGCACCTAAAATGTCGATTTTTAGCATGTTTTTAGCCTATATTTTGAAAATATTCTAGCACTGTGTAGGCATGTCCAGATTGCTTCTGGGACCCCAAAATATTGAATTTTCGGGTGTTTTGAGCCTGAATTTGAGATATAAACGGGTACAGAAGATACATGCACATATTGACTTTGGGCATCTAAAAGATCGATTTTCAGTATGTTTTGAGCATGTATTTTGAAAATACTCTAACACGGAGTAGGCATGTACAGATCGCTTCTGGGACCCCTAAATATCGAATTTTCGGGTGTTTTGGGACTGAATTTGAGATATCGACTTTTTGGCACCTAAAAGATCGAGTTTTAGCATGTTTTTAGCCTATATTTTGAAAATATTCTAGCACTGAGTAGGCATGTACAGATTGCTTCTGGGACCCCAAAATATTGAATTTTCGGGTGTTTTGAGCCTGAATTTGAGATATAAACGGGTACAGAAGATACATGCACATATTGACTTTGGGCACCAAAAATATCGATTTTCAGCTTGTTTTGGGCCTGAATTTTGAAAATACTCTAACACGGAGTAGGCATGTGCAGATTGCTTCTGGGACCCCAAAATATTGAATTTTCGGGTGTTTTGAGCCTGATTTTGAGATATAAACGGGTACTGAAGATGCATGCACATATCGACTTTTGTGCACCTAAAAGATCGATTTTCAGTATGTTTTGTGCATGTATTTTGAAAATACTCTAACACGGAGTAGGCATGTACAGATCGCTTCTGGGACCTCTAAATATCGAATTTTCGGGTGTTTTGGGACTGAATTTGAGATATCGACTTTTAGGCACCTAAAAGATCGATTTTTAAGCATGTTTTTAGCCTATATTTTTAAAATATTCTAGCACTGTACAGATTGCTTCTGGGACCCCAAAATATTGAATTTTCGGGTGTTTTGAGCCTGAATTTGAGATATAAACGGGTACAGAAGATACTTTGAAAATACTCTAACACGGAGTAGGCATGTACAGATCGCTTCTGGGACCCCAAAATATCGAATTTTCGGGTGTTTTGAGCCTGAATTTGAGATATAAACGGGTACTGAAGATGCATGCACATATCGACTTTTGTGCACCTAAAAGATCGATTTTCAGTATGTTTTGAGCATGTATTTTGAAAATACTCTAACACGGAGTAGGCATGTACAGATCGATTCTGCGACCCCTAAATATTGAATTTTCGGGTGTTTTGGGACTGAATTTGAGAACTCGACTTTTTGGCACCTAAAATGTCGATTTTTAGCATGTTTTTAGCCTATATTTTGAAAATATTCTAGCACTGTACAGATTGCTTCTGGGACCCCAAAATATTGAATTTTCGGGTGTTTTGAGCCTGAATTTGAGATATAAACGGGTACAGAAGATACATGCACATATTGACTTTGGGCACCAAAAATATCGATTTTTAGCATGTTTTTGGCCTGTATTTTGAAAATACTCTAACACTGAGTAGGCATGTACAGATTGCTTCTGGGACCCCAAAATATTGAATTTTCGGGTGTTTTGAGCCTGAATTTGAGATATAAACGGGTACTGAAGATGCATGCACATATCGACTTTTGTGCACCTAAAAGATCGATTTTCAGTATGTTTTGAGCATGTATTTTGAAAATACTCTAACACGGAGTAAGCATGTACAGATCGCTTCTGGGACCCCTAAATATCGAATTTTCAGGTGTTTTGGGACTGAATTTGAGATATCGACTTTTTGGCACCTAAAAGATCGATTTTTAGCATGTTTTTAGCCTATATTTTGAAAATATTCTAGCACTGAGTAGGCATGTACAGATTGCTTCTGGGACCCCAAAATATTGAATTTTCGGGTGTTTTGAGGCTGAATTTGAGATATAAACGGGTACAGAAGATACATGCACATATTGACTTTGGGCATCTAAAATATCGATTTTCAGCATGTTTTGGGCCTGTATTTTGAAAATACTCTAACACTGAGTAGGCATGTACAGATTGCTTCTGGGACCCCAAAATATTGAATTTTCGGGTGTTTTGAGCCTGAATTTGAGATATAAACGGGTACTGAAGATGCATGCACATATCGACTTTTGTGCACCTAAAGGATCGATTTTCAGTATGTTTTGAGCAAGTATTTTGAAAATACTCTAACACGGAGTAGGCATGTACAGATCGCTTCTGGGACCCCTAAATATCGAATTTTCGGGTGTTTTGGGACTGAATTTGAGATATCGACTTTTTGGCACCTAAAAGATCGATTTTTAGCATGTTTTTAGCCTATATTTTGAAAATATTCTAGCACTGAGTAGACATGTACAGATTGCTTCTGGTACCCCAAAATATTGAATTTTCGGGTGTTTTTGAGCCAGAATTTGAGATATAAACGGGTACAGAAGATACATGCTCATATTGACTTTGGGCACCAAAAATATCGATTTTCAGCATGTTTTGGGCCTGTATTTTGAAAATACTCTAACACGGAGTAGGCATGTACAGATCGCTTCTGGGACCCCAAAATATCGAATTTTCGGGTGTTTAGGGCCAGAATTTGTGATATAAACGGGTACAGAAGATGCATGCACATATCGACTTTTGGGCACCTAAAAGATCGATTTTCAGTATGTTTTTGGCCTGTATTTTGAAAATACTCTAACACGGAGTAGGCATGTACAGATACCTTCTGGGACCTCTAAATATCGAATTTTCGGGTGTTTTGGGACTGAATTTGAGATATCGATTTTTTGGCACCTAAAATGTCGATTTTCAGCATGTTTTTAGCCTATATTTTGAAAATATTCTAGCACTGTGTAGGCATGTACAGATTGCTTCTGGGACCCCAAAATATTGAATTTTCGGGTGTTTTGAGCCTGAATTTGAGATATAAACGGGTACAGAAGATACATGCACATACTGACTTTGGGCATCTAAAATATCGATTTTCAGCATGTTTTGGGCCTGTATTTTGAAAATACTCTAACACTGAGTAGGCATGTACAGATCGCTTCTGGGACCCCTAAATATCGAATTTTCGGGTGTTTGGGACTGAATTTGAGATATCGACTTTTTGGCACCTAAAAGATCGATTTTTAGCATGTTTTTAGCCTATATTTTGAAAATATTCTAGCACTGTACAGATTGCTTCTGGGACCCCAAAATATTGAATTTTCGGGTATTTTGAGCCTGAATTTGAGATATAAACGGGTACAGAAGATACATGCACATACTGACTTTGGGCATCTAAAATATCGATTTTCAGCATGTTTTGGGCCTGTATTTTGAAAATACTCTAACACTGAGTAGGCATGTACAGATTGCTTCTGGGACCCCAAAATATTGAATTTTCGGGTGTTTTGAGCCTGAATTTGAGATATAAACGGGTACTGAAGATGCATGCACATATCGACTTTTGTGCACCTAAAAGATCGATTTTCAGTATGTTTTGAGCATGTATTTTGAAAATACTCTAACACGGAGTAGGCATGTACAGATCGCTTCTGGGACCTCTAAATATCGAATTTTCGGGTGTTTTGGGACTGAATTTGAGATATCAACTTTTTGGCACCTAAAAGATCGATTTTTAGCATGTTTTTAGCCTATATTTTGAAAATATTCTAGCACTGAGTAGGCATGTACAGATTGCTTCTGGGACCCCAAAATATTGAATTTTCGGGTGTTTTGAGCCTGAATTTGACATATAAACGGGTACAGAAGATACATGCACATATTGACTTTGGGCATCTAAAATATCGATTTTCAGCATGTTTTGGGCCTGTATTTTGAAAATACTCTAACACTGAGTAGGCATGTACAGATTGCTTCTGGGACCCCAAATTATTGAATTTTCGGGTGTTTTGAGCCTGATTTTGAGATATAAACGGGTACTGAAGATGCATGCACATATCGACTTTTGTGCACCTAAAAGATCGATTTTCAGTATGTTTTGAGCAAGTATTTTGAAAATACTCTAACACGGAGTAGGCATGTACAGATCGCTTCTGGGACCCCTAAATATCGAATTTTCGGGTGTTTTGGGACTGAATTTGAGATATCGACTTTTTGGCACCTAAAAGATCGATTTTTAGCATGTTTTTAGCCTATATTTTTAAAATATTCTAGCACTGAGTAGACATGTACAGATTGCTTCTGGTACCCCAAAATATTGAATTTTCGGGTGTTTTGAGCCTGAATTTGAGATATAAACGGGTACAGAAGATACATGCACATATTGACTTTGGGCACCAAAAATATCGATTTTCAGCATGTTTTGGGCCTGAATTTTGAAAATACTCTAACACGGAGTAGGCATGTACTGTTCGCTTCTGGGACCCCAAAATATCGAATTTTCGGGTGTTTAGGGCCAGAATTTGAGATATAAACGGGTACAGAAGATGCATGCACATATCGACTTCTGGGCACCTAAAAGATCGATTTTCAGTATGTTTTTGGCCTGTATTTTGAAAATACTCTAACACGGAGTAGGCATGTACAGATAACTTCTGGGACCTCTAAATATCGAATTTTCGGGTGTTTTGGGACTGAATTTGAGATATCGATTTTTTGGCACCTAAAAAATCGATTTTCAGCATGTTTTTAGCCTATATTTTGAAAATATTCTAGCACTGTGTAGGCATGTAGAGATTGCTTCTGGGACCCCAAAATATTGAATTTTCGGGTGTTTTGAGCCTGAATTTGAGATATAAACGGGTACAGAAGATACATGCACATATTGACTTTGGGCATCTAAAATATCGATTTTCAGCATGTTTTGGGCCTGTATTTTGAAAATACTCTAACACTGAGTAGGCATGTACAGATTGCTTCTGGGACCCCAAAATATTGAATTTTCGGGTGTTTTGAGCCTGAATTTGAGATATAAACGGGTACAGAAGATACATGAACATATTGACTTTGGGCACCAAAAATATCGATTTTCAGCATGTTTTGGGCCTGAATTTTGAAAATACTCTAACACGGAGTAGGCATGTACAGATCGCTTCTGATTAACCAAAATATCGAATTTTCGGGTGTTTAGGGCCAGAATTTGAAATATAAACGGGTACAGAAGATGCATGCACATATCGACTTTTGGGCACCTAAAATATCGATTTTCAGTATGTTTTTGGCTTGTATTTTGAAAATACTCTAACACGGAGTAGGCATGTACAGATACCTTCTGGGACCTCTAAATATCGAATTTTCGGGTGTTTTGGGACTGAATTTGAGATATCGATTTTTTGGAACCTAAAATGTCGATTTTTAGCATGTTTTTAGCCTATATTTTGAAAATATTCTAGCACTGTGTAGGCATGTACAGATTGCTTCTGGGACCCCAAAATATTGAATTTTCGGGTGTTTTGAGACTGAATTTGAGATATAAACGGGTACAGAAGATACATGCACATATTGACTTTTGGCATCTAAAATATCGATTTTCAGCATGTTTTAGGCCTGTATTTTGAAAATACTCTAACACGGAGTAGGCATGTGCAGATTGCTTCTGGGACCCCAAAATATTGAATTTTCGGGTGTTTTGAGCCTGAATATGAGATATAAACGGGTACTGAAGATGCATGCACATATCGACTTTTGTGCACCTAAAAGATCGATTTTCAGTATGTTTTGAGCATGTATTTTGAAAATACTCTAACACGGAGTAGGCATGTACAGATCGCTTCTGGGACCCCTAAATATCGAATTTTCGGGTGTTTTGGGACTGAATTTGAGATATCGACTTTTTGGCACCTAAAAGATCGATTTTTATCATGTTTTTAGCCTATATTTTGAAAATATTCTAGCACTGAGTAGGCATGTACAGATTGCTTCTGGGACCCCAAAATATTGAATTTTCGGGTGTTTTGAGCCTGAATTTGAGATATAAACGGGCACAGAAGATACATGCACATATTGACTTTGGGCACCAAAAATATCGATTTTCAGCATGTTTTGGGCCTGAATTTTGAAAATACTCTAACACGGAGTAGGCATGTACAGATCGCTTCTGGGACCCCAAAATATCGAATTTTAGGGTATTTTGAGCAAGAGTTTGAGATATAAACGGGTACTGAAGATGCATGCACATATCGACTTTTGTGCACCTAAAAGATCGATTTTCAGTATGTTTTGAGCATGTATTTTGAAAATACTCTAACACGGAGTAGGCATGTACAGATCGCTTCTGGGACCCCTAAATATCGAATTTTCGGGTGTTTGGGACTGAATTTGAGATATCGACTTTTTGGCACCTAAAAGATCGATTTTTAGCATGTTTTTAGCCTATATTTTGAAAATATTCTAGCACTGTACAGATTGCTTCTGGGACCCCAAAATATTGAATTTTCGGGTGTTTTGAGCCTGAATTTGAGATATAAACGGGTACAGAAGATACATGCACATACTGACTTTGGGCATCTAAAATATCGATTTTCAGCATGTTTTGGGCCTGTATTTTGAAAATACTCTAACACTGAGTAGGCATGTACAGATTGCTTCTGGGACCCCAAAATATTGAATTTTCGGGTGTTTTGAGCCTGAATTTGAGATATAAACGGGTACTGAAGATGCATGCACATATCGACTTTTGTGCACCTAAAAGATCGATTTTCAGTATGTTTTGAGCATGTATTTTGAAAATACTCTAACACGGAGTAGGCATGTACAGATCGCTTCTGGGACCCCTAAATATCGAATTTTCGGGTGTTTTGGGACTGAATTTGAGATATCGACTTTTTGGCACCTAAAAGATCGATTTTTAGCATGTTTTTAGCCTATATTTTGAAAAAATTCTAGCACTGAGTAGGCATGTACAGATTTCTTCTGGGACCCCAAAATATTGAATTTTCGGGTGTTTTGAGCCTGAATTTGAGATATAAACGGGTACAGAAGATACATGCACATATTGACTTTGGGCACCAAAAATATCGATTTTCAGCATGTTTTGGGCCTGAATTTTGAAAATACTCTAACACGGAGTAGGCATGTACAGATTGCTTCTGGGACCCCAAAATATCGAATTATCGGGTGTTTAGGGCCAGAATTTGAGATATAAACGGGTACAGAAGATGCATGCACATATCGACTTTTGGGCACCTAAAAGATCGATTTTCAGTATGTTTTTGGCCTGTATTTTAAAAATACTCTAACACGGAGTAGGCATGTACAGATACCTTCTGGGACCTCTAAATATCGAATTTTCGGGTGTTTTGGGACTGAATTTGAGATATCGATTTTTTGGCACCTAAAATATCGATTTTCAGCATGTTTTTAGCCTATATTTTGAAAATATTCTAGCACTGTGTAGGCATGTACAGATTGCTTCTGGGACCCCAAAATATTGAATTTTCGGGTGTTTTGAGCCTGAATTTGAGATATAAACGGGTACAGTAGATACATGCACATATTGACTTTGGGCATCTAAAATATCGATTTTCAGCATGTTTTGGGCCTGTATTTTGAAAATACTCTAACACTGAGTAGGCATGTACAGATTGCTTCTGGGACCCCAAAATATTGAATTTTCGGGTGTTTTGAGCCTGAATTTGAGATATAAACGTGTACTGAAGATGCATGCACATATCGACTTTTGTGCACCTAAAAGATCGATTTTCAGTATGTTTTGAGCATGTATTTTGAAAATACTCTAACACGGAGTAGGCATGTACAGATCGCTTCTGGGACCCCTAAATATCGAATTTTCGGGTGTTTTGGGACTGAATTTGATATATCGACTTTTTGGCACCTAAAAGATCGATTTTTAGCATGTTTTTAGCCTATATTTTGAAAATATTCTAGCACTGTACAGATTGCTTCTGGGACCCCAAAATATTGAATTTTCGGGTGTTTTGAGCCTGAATTTGAGATATAAACGGGTACAGAAGATACATGCACATATTGACTTTGGGCACCAAAAATATCGATTTTCAGCATGTTTTGGGCCTGAATTTTGAAAATACTCTAACACGGAGTAGGCATGTACAGATCGATTCTGGGACCCCAAAATATCGAATTTTCGGGTGTTTAGGGCCAGAATTTGAGATATAAACAGGTACAGAAGATGCATGCACATATCGACTTTTGGGTACCTAAAAGATCGATTTTCAGTATGTTTTTGGCCTGTATTTTGAAAATACTCTAACACGGAGTAGGCATGTACAGATACCTTCTGGGACCTCTAAATATCGAATTTTCGGGTGTTTTGGGACTGAATTTGAGATATCGATTTTTTGGCACCTGAAATATCGATTTTCAGCATGTTTTTAGCCTATATTTTGAAAATATTCTAGCACTGTGTAGGCATGTACAGATTGCTTCTGGGACCCCAAAATATTGAATTTTCGGGTGTTTTGAGCCTGAATTTAAGATATAAACGGGTACAGAAGATACATGCACATATTGACTTTGGGCATCTAAAATATCGATTTTCAGCATGTTTTGGGCCTGTATTTTGAAAATACTCTAACACTGAGTAGGCATGTACAGATTGCTTCTGGGACCCCAAAATATTGAATTTTCGGGTGTTTTGAGCCTGAATTTGAGATATAAACGGGTACTGAAGATGCATGCACATATCGACTTTTGTGCACCTAAAAGATCGATTTTCAGTATGTTTTGAGCATGTATTTTGAAAATACTCTAACACGGAGTAGGCATGTACAGATCGCTTCTGGGACCTCTAAATATCGAATTTTCGGGTGTTTTGGGACTGAATTTGAGATATCGACTTTTTGGCACCTAAAAGATCGATTTTTAGCATGTTTTTAGCCTATATTTTGAAAATATTCTAGCACTGTACAGATTGCTTCTGGGACCCCAAAATATTGAATTTTCGGGTGTTTTGAGCCTGAATTTGAGATATATACGGGTACAGAAGATACATGCACATATCGACTTTGGGCACCAAAAATATCGATTTTCAGCATGTTTTGGGCCTGTATTTTGAAAATACTCTAACACTGAGTAGGCATGTACAGATTGCTTCTGGGACCCCAAAATATTGAATTTTCGGGTGTTTTGAGCCTGAATTTGAGATATAAACGGGTACTGAAGATGCATGCACATATCGACTTTTGTGCACCTAAAAGATCGATTTTCAGTATGTTTTGAGCATGTATTTTGAAAATACTCTAACACGGAGTAGGCATGTACAGATCGCTTCTGGGACCTCTAAATATCGAATTTTCGGGTGTTTTGGGACTGAATTTGAGATATCAACTTTTTGGCACCTAAAAGATCGATTTTTAGCATGTTTTTAGCCTATATTTTGAAAATATTCTAGCACTGAGTAGGCATGTACAGATTGCTTCTGGGACCCCAAAATATTGAATTTTCGGGTGTTTTGAGCCTGAATTTGACATATAAACGGGTACAGAAGATACATGCACATATTGACTTTGGGCATCTAAAATATCGATTTTCAGCATGTTTTGGGCCTGTATTTTGAAAATACTCTAACACTGAGTAGGCATGTACAGATTGCTTCTGGGACCCCAAAATATTGAATTTTCGGGTGTTTTGAGCCTGATTTTGAGATATAAACGGGTACTGAAGATGCATGCACATATCGACTTTTGTGCACCTAAAAGATCGATTTTCAGTATGTTTTGAGCAAGTATTTTGAAAATACTCTAACACGGAGTAGGCATGTACAGATCGCTTCTGGGACCCCTAAATATCGAATTTTCGGGTGTTTTGGGACTGAATTTGAGATATCGACTTTTTGGCACCTAAAAGATCGATTTTTAGCATGTTTTTAGCCTATATTTTTAAAATATTCTAGCACTGAGTAGACATGTACAGATTGCTTCTGGTACCCCAAAATATTGAATTTTCGGGTGTTTTGAGCCTGAATTTGAGATATAAACGGGTACAGAAGATACATGCACATATTGACTTTGGGCACCAAAAATATCGATTTTCAGCATGTTTTGGGCCTGAATTTTGAAAATACTCTAACACGGAGTAGGCATGTACTGTTCGCTTCTGGGACCCCAAAATATCGAATTTTCGGGTGTTTAGGGCCAGAATTTGAGATATAAACGGGTACAGAAGATGCATGCACATATCGACTTCTGGGCACCTAAAAGATCGATTTTCAGTATGTTTTTGGCCTGTATTTTGAAAATACTCTAACACGGAGTAGGCATGTACAGATAACTTCTGGGACCTCTAAATATCGAATTTTCGGGTGTTTTGGGACTGAATTTGAGATATCGATTTTTTGGCACCTAAAAAATCGATTTTCAGCATGTTTTTAGCCTATATTTTGAAAATATTCTAGCACTGTGTAGGCATGTAGAGATTGCTTCTGGGACCCCAAAATATTGAATTTTCGGGTGTTTTGAGCCTGAATTTGAGATATAAACGGGTACAGAAGATACATGCACATATTGACTTTGGGCATCTAAAATATCGATTTTCAGCATGTTTTGGGCCTGTATTTTGAAAATACTCTAACACTGAGTAGGCATGTACAGATTGCTTCTGGGACCCCAAAATATTGAATTTTCGGGTGTTTTGAGCCTGAATTTGAGATATAAACGGGTACAGAAGATACATGAACATATTGACTTTGGGCACCAAAAATATCGATTTTCAGCATGTTTTGGGCCTGAATTTTGAAAATACTCTAACACGGAGTAGGCATGTACAGATCGCTTCTGATTAACCAAAATATCGAATTTTCGGGTGTTTAGGGCCAGAATTTGAAATATAAACGGGTACAGAAGATGCATGCACATATCGACTTTTGGGCACCTAAAATATCGATTTTCAGTATGTTTTTGGCTTGTATTTTGAAAATACTCTAACACGGAGTAGGCATGTACAGATACCTTCTGGGACCTCTAAATATCGAATTTTCGGGTGTTTTGGGACTGAATTTGAGATATCGATTTTTTGGAACCTAAAATGTCGATTTTTAGCATGTTTTTAGCCTATATTTTGAAAATATTCTAGCACTGTGTAGGCATGTACAGATTGCTTCTGGGACCCCAAAATATTGAATTTTCGGGTGTTTTGAGCCTGAATTTGAGATATAAACGGGTACAGAAGATACATGCACATATTGACTTTTGGCATCTAAAATATCGATTTTCAGCATGTTTTAGGCCTGTATTTTGAAAATACTCTAACACGGAGTAGGCATGTGCAGATTGCTTCTGGGACCCCAAAATATTGAATTTTCGGGTGTTTTGAGCCTGAATATGAGATATAAACGGGTACTGAAGATGCATGCACATATCGACTTTTGTGCACCTAAAAGATCGATTTTCAGTATGTTTTGAGCATGTATTTTGAAAATACTCTAACACGGAGTAGGCATGTACAGATCGCTTCTGGGACCCCTAAATATCGAATTTTCGGGTGTTTTGGGACTGAATTTGAGATATCGACTTTTTGGCACCTAAAAGATCGATTTTTATCATGTTTTTAGCCTATATTTTGAAAATATTCTAGCACTGAGTAGGCATGTACAGATTGCTTCTGGGACCCCAAAATATTGAATTTTCGGGTGTTTTGAGCCTGAATTTGAGATATAAACGGGCACAGAAGATACATGCACATATTGACTTTGGGCACCAAAAATATCGATTTTCAGCATGTTTTGGGCCTGAATTTTGAAAATACTCTAACACGGAGTAGGCATGTACAGATCGCTTCTGGGACCCCAAAATATCGAATTATCGGGTGTTTAGGGCCAGAATTTGAGATATAAACGGGTACAGAAGATGCATGCACATATCGACTTTTGGGCACCTAAAAGATCGATTTTCAGTATGTTTTTGGCCTGTATTTTAAAAATACTCTAACACGGAGTAGGCATGTACAGATACCTTCTGGGACCTCTAAATATCGAATTTTCGGGTGTTTTGGGACTGAATTTGAGATATCGATTTTTTGGCACCTAAAATATCGATTTTCAGCATGTTTTTAGCCTATATTTTGAAAATATTCTAGCACTGTGTAGGCATGTACAGATTGCTTCTGGGACCCCAAAATATTGAATTTTCGGGTGTTTTGAGCCTGAATTTGAGATATAAACGGGTACAGTAGATACATGCACATATTGACTTTGGGCATCTAAAATATCGATTTTCAGCATGTTTTGGGCCTGTATTTTGAAAATACTCTAACACTGAGTAGGCATGTACAGATTGCTTCTGGGACCCCAAAATATTGAATTTTCGGGTGTTTTGAGCCTGAATTTGAGATATAAACGTGTACTGAAGATGCATGCACATATCGACTTTTGTGCACCTAAAAGATCGATTTTCAGTATGTTTTGAGCATGTATTTTGAAAATACTCTAACACGGAGTAGGCATGTACAGATCGCTTCTGGGACCCCTAAATATCGAATTTTCGGGTGTTTTGGGACTGAATTTGATATATCGACTTTTTGGCACCTAAAAGATCGATTTTTAGCATGTTTTTAGCCTATATTTTGAAAATATTCTAGCACTGTACAGATTGCTTCTGGGACCCCAAAATATTGAATTTTCGGGTGTTTTGAGCCTGAATTTGAGATATAAACGGGTACAGAAGATACATGCACATATTGACTTTGGGCACCAAAAATATCGATTTTCAGCATGTTTTGGGCCTGAATTTTGAAAATACTCTAACACGGAGTAGGCATGTACAGATCGATTCTGGGACCCCAAAATATCGAATTTTCGGGTGTTTAGGGCCAGAATTTGAGATATAAACAGGTACAGAAGATGCATGCACATATCGACTTTTGGGTACCTAAAAGATCGATTTTCAGTATGTTTTTGGCCTGTATTTTGAAAATACTCTAACACGGAGTAGGCATGTACAGATACCTTCTGGGACCTCTAAATATCGAATTTTCGGGTGTTTTGGGACTGAATTTGAGATATCGATTTTTTGGCACCTGAAATATCGATTTTCAGCATGTTTTTAGCCTATATTTTGAAAATATTCTAGCACTGTGTAGGCATGTACAGATTGCTTCTGGGACCCCAAAATATTGAATTTTCGGGTGTTTTGAGCCTGAATTTAAGATATAAACGGGTACAGAAGATACATGCACATATTGACTTTGGGCATCTAAAATATCGATTTTCAGCATGTTTTGGGCCTGTATTTTGAAAATACTCTAACACTGAGTAGGCATGTACAGATTGCTTCTGGGACCCCAAAATATTGAATTTTCGGGTGTTTTGAGCCTGAATTTGAGATATAAACGGGTACTGAAGATGCATGCACATATCGACTTTTGTGCACCTAAAAGATCGATTTTCAGTATGTTTTGAGCATGTATTTTGAAAATACTCTAACACGGAGTAGGCATGTACAGATCGCTTCTGGGACCCCTAAATATCGAATTTTCGGGTGTTTTGGGACTGAATTTGAGATATCGACTTTTTGGCACCTAAAAGATCGATTTTTAGCATGTTTTTAGCCTATATTTTGAAAATATTCTAGCACTGTACAGATTGCTTCTGGGACCCCAAAATATTGAATTTTCGGGTGTTTTGAGCCTGAATTTGAGATATAAACGGGTACAGAAGATACATGCACATATCGACTTTGGGCACCAAAAATATCGATTTTCAGCATGTTTTGGGCCTGAATTTTGAAAATACTCTAACACGGAGTAGGCATGTACAGATCGCTTCTGGGACCCCAAAATATCGAATTTTCGGGTGTTTAGGGCCTGAATTTGAGATATAAACGGGTACAGAAGATGCATGCACATATTGACTTTGGGCACCAAAAATATCGATTTTCAGCATGTTTTGGGCCTGAATTTTGAAAATACTCTAACACGGAGTAGGCATGTACAGATCGCTTCTGGGACCCCAAAATATCGAATTTTCGGGTGTTTAGGGCCAGAATTTGAGATATAAACGGGTACAGAAGATGCATGCACATATCGACTTTTGGGCACCTAAAAGATCGATTTTCAGTATGTTTTTGGCCTGTATTTTGAAAATACTCTAACACGGAGTAGGCATGTACAGATACCTTCTGGGACCTCTAAATATCGAATTTTCGGGTGTTTTGGGACTGAATTTGAGATATCGATTTTTTGGCACCTGAAATATCGATTTTCAGCATGTTTTTAGCCTATATTTTGAAAATATTCTAGCACTGTGTAGGCATGTACAGATTGCTTCTGGGACCCCAAAATATTGAATTTTCGGGTGTTTTGAGCCTGAATTTGAGATATAAACGGGTACAGAAGATACATGCACATATTGACTTTGGGCATCTAAAATATCGATTTTCAGCATGTTTTGGGCCTGTATTTTGAAAATACTCTAACACTGAGTAGGCATGTACAGATTGCTTCTGGGACCCCAAAATATTGAATTTTCGGGTGTTTTGAGCCTGAATTTGAGATATAAACGGGTACTGAAGATGCATGCACATATCGACTTTTGTGCACCTAAAAGATCGATTTTCAGTATGTTTTGAGCATGTATTTTGAAAATACTCTAACACGGATTAGGCATGTACAGATCGCTTCTGGGACCCCTAAATATCGAATTTTCGGGTGTTTTGGGACTGAATTTGAGATATCGACTTTTTGGCACCTAAAAGATCGATTTTCAGCATGTTTTTAGCCTATATTTTTTGAAAATATTCTAGCACTGTACAGATTGCTTCTGGGACCCCAAGATATTGAATTTTCGGGTGTTTTGAGCCTGAATTTGAGATATAAACGGGTACAGAAGATACATGCACATATTGACTTTGGGCATCTAAAATATCGATTTTCAGCATGTTTTGGGCCTGTATTTTGAAAATACTCTAACACTGAGTAGGCATGTACAGATTGCTTCTGGGACCCCAAAATATCGAATTATCGGGTGTTTAGGGCCAGAATTTGAGATATAAACGGGTACAGAAGATGCATGCACATATCGACTTTTGTGCACCTAAAAGATCGATTTTCAGTATGTTTTTGGCCTGTATTTTAAAAATACTCTAACACGGAGTAGGCATGTACAGATACCTTCTGGGACCTCTAAATATCGAATTTTCGGGTGTTTTGGGACTGAATTTGAGATATCGATTTTTTGGCACCTAAAATATCGATTTTCAGCATGTTTTTAGCCTATATTTTGAAAATATTCTAGCACTGTGTAGGCATGTACAGATTGCTTCTGGGACCCCAAAATATTGAATTTTCGGGTGTTTTGAGCCTGAATTTGAGATATAAACGGGTACAGTAGATACATGCACATATTGACTTTGGGCATCTAAAATATCGATTTTCAGCATGTTTTGGGCCTGTATTTTGAAAATACTCTAACACTGAGTAGGCATGTACAGATTGCTTCTGGGACCCCAAAATATTGAATTTTCGGGTGTTTTGAGCCTGAATTTGAGATATAAACGTGTACTGAAGATGCATGCACATATCGACTTTTGTGCACCTAAAAGATCGATTTTCAGTATGTTTTGAGCATGTATTTTGAAAATACTCTAACACGGAGTAGGCATGTACAGATCGCTTCTGGGACCCCTAAATATCGAATTTTCGGGTGTTTTGGGACTGAATTTGAGATATCGACTTTTTGGCACCTAAAAGATCGATTTTTAGCATGTTTTTAGCCTATATTTTGAAAATATTCTAGCACTGTACAGATTGCTTCTGGGACCCCAAAATATTGAATTTTCGGGTGTTTTGAGCCTGAATTTGAGATATAAACGGGTACAGAAGATACATGCACATATTGACTTTGGGCACCAAAAATATCGATTTTCAGCATGTTTTGGGCCTGAATTTTGAAAATACTCTAACACGGAGTAGGCATGTACAGATCGATTCTGGGACCCCAAAATATCGAATTTTCGGGTGTTTAGGGCCAGAATTTGAGATATAAACAGGTACAGAAGATGCATGCACATATCGACTTTTGGGCACCTAAAAGATCGATTTTCAGTATGTTTTTGGCCTGTATTTTGAAAATACTCTAACACGGAGTAGGCATGTACAGATACCTTCTGGGACCTCTAAATATCGAATTTTCGGGTGTTTTGGGACTGAATTTGAGATATCGATTTTTTGGCACCTAAAATATCGATTTTCAGCATGTTTTGGGCCTGAATTTTGAAAATACTCTAACACGGAGTAGGCATGTACAGATC
The DNA here is from genome assembly GCA_033782935.1 of Petrolisthes cinctipes. NCBI lineage: Eukaryota > Metazoa > Arthropoda > Malacostraca > Decapoda > Porcellanidae > Petrolisthes > Petrolisthes cinctipes. The sequence goes on from JAWQEG010000369.1 coordinate 1,195,472, forward strand.
GCTTCTGGGACCCCAAAATATCGAATTTTCGGGTGTTTAGGGCCTGAATTTGAGATATAAACGGGTACAGAAGATGCATGCACATATTGACTTTGGGCACCAAAAATATCGATTTTCAGCATGTTTTGGGCCTGAATTTTGAAAATACTCTAACACGGAGTAGGCATGTACAGATCGCTTCTGGGACCCCAAAATATCGAATTTTCGGGTGTTTAGGGCCTGAATTTGAGATATAAACGGGTACAGAAGATGCATGCACATATTGACTTTGGGCACCAAAAATATCGATTTTCAGCATGTTTTGGGCCTGAATTTTGAAAATACTCTAACACGGAGTAGGCATGTACAGATCGCTTCTGGGACCCCAAAATATCGAATTTTCGGGTGTTTAGGGCCAGAATTTGAGATATAAACGGGTACAGAAGATGCATGCACATATCGACTTTTGGGCACCTAAAAGATCGATTTTCAGTATGTTTTTGGCCTGTATTTTGAAAATACTCTAACACGGAGTAGGCATGTACAGATACCTTCTGGGACCTCTAAATATCGAATTTTCGGGTGTTTTGGGACTGAATTTGAGATATCGATTTTTTGGCACCTGAAATATCGATTTTCAGCATGTTTTTAGCCTATATTTTGAAAATATTCTAGCACTGTGTAGGCATGTACAGATTGCTTCTGGGACCCCAAAATATTGAATTTTCGGGTGTTTTGAGCCTGAATTTGAGATATAAACGGGTACAGAAGATACATGCACATATTGACTTTGGGCATCTAAAATATCGATTTTCAGCATGTTTTGGGCCTGTATTTTGAAAATACTCTAACACTGAGTAGGCATGTACAGATTGCTTCTGGGACCCCAAAATATTGAATTTTCGGGTGTTTTGAGCCTGAATTTGAGATATAAACGGGTACTGAAGATGCATGCACATATCGACTTTTGTGCACCTAAAAGATCGATTTTCAGTATGTTTTGAGCATGTATTTTGAAAATACTCTAACACGGATTAGGCATGTACAGATCGCTTCTGGGACCCCTAAATATCGAATTTTCGGGTGTTTTGGGACTGAATTTGAGATATCGACTTTTTGGCACCTAAAAGATCGATTTTCAGCATGTTTTTAGCCTATATTTTTTGAAAATATTCTAGCACTGTACAGATTGCTTCTGGGACCCCAAGATATTGAATTTTCGGGTGTTTTGAGCCTGAATTTGAGATATAAACGGGTACAGAAGATACATGCACATATTGACTTTGGGCATCTAAAATATCGATTTTCAGCATGTTTTGGGGCCTGTATTTTGAAAATACTCTAACACTGAGTAGGCATGTACAGATTGCTTCTGGGACCCCAAAATATTGAATATTTGGGTGTTTTGAGCCTGAATTTGAGATATAAACGGGTACTGAAGATGCATGCACATATCGACTTTTGTGCACCTAAAAGATCGATTTTCAGTATGTTTTGAGCATGTATTTTGAAAATACTCTAACACGGAGTAGGCATGTACAGATCGCTTCTGGGACCCCTAAATATCGAATTTTCGGGTGTTTTGGGACTGAATTTGAGATATCGACTTTTTGGCACCTAAAAGATCGATTTTTAGCATGTTTTTAGCCTATATTTTGAAAAAATTCTAGCACTGAGTAGGCATGTACAGATTTCTTCTGGGACCCCAAAATATTGAATTTTCGGGTGTTTTGAGCCTGAATTTGAGATATAAACGGGTACAGAAGATACATGCACATATTGACTTTGGGCACCAAAAATATCGATTTTCAGCATGTTTTGGGCCTGAATTTTGAAAATACTCTAACACGGAGTAGGCATGTACAGATTGCTTCTGGGACCCCAAAATATCGAATTATCGGGTGTTTAGGGCCAGAATTTGAGATATAAACGGGTACAGAAGATGCATGCACATATCGACTTTTGTGCACCTAAAAGATCGATTTTCAGTATGTTTTTGGCCTGTATTTTAAAAATACTCTAACACGGAGTAGGCATGTACAGATACCTTCTGGGACCTCTAAATATCGAATTTTCGGGTGTTTTGGGACTGAATTTGAGATATCGATTTTTTGGCACCTAAAATATCGATTTTCAGCATGTTTTTAGCCTATATTTTGAAAATATTCTAGCACTGTGTAGGCATGTACAGATTGCTTCTGGGACCCCAAAATATTGAATTTTCGGGTGTTTTGAGCCTGAATTTGAGATATAAACGGGTACAGTAGATACATGCACATATTGACTTTGGGCATCTAAAATATCGATTTTCAGCATGTTTTGGGCCTGTATTTTGAAAATACTCTAACACTGAGTAGGCATGTACAGATTGCTTCTGGGACCCCAAAATATTGAATTTTCGGGTGTTTTGAGCCTGAATTTGAGATATAAACGTGTACTGAAGATGCATGCACATATCGACTTTTGTGCACCTAAAAGATCGATTTTCAGTATGTTTTGAGCATGTATTTTGAAAATACTCTAACACGGAGTAGGCATGTACAGATCGCTTCTGGGACCCCTAAATATCGAATTTTCGGGTGTTTTGGGACTGAATTTGAGATATCGACTTTTTGGCACCTAAAAGATCGATTTTTAGCATGTTTTTAGCCTATATTTTGAAAATATTCTAGCACTGTACAGATTGCTTCTGGGACCCCAAAATATTGAATTTTCGGGTGTTTTGAGCCTGAATTTGAGATATAAACGGGTACAGAAGATACATGCACATATTGACTTTGGGCACCAAAAATATCGATTTTCAGCATGTTTTGGGCCTGAATTATGAAAATACTCTAACACGGAGTAGGCATGTACAGATCGATTCTGGGACCCCAAAATATCGAATTTTCGGGTGTTTAGGGCCAGAATTTGAGATATAAACAGGTACAGAAGATGCATGCACATATCGACTTTTGGGCACCTAAAAGATCGATTTTCAGTATGTTTTTGGCCTGTATTTTGAAAATACTCTAACACGGAGTAGGCATGTACAGATACCTTCTGGGACCTCTAAATATCGAATTTTCGGGTGTTTTGGGACTGAATTTGATATATCGATTTTTTGGCACCTAAAATATCGATTTTCAGCATGTTTTTAGCCTATATTTTGAAAATATTCTAGCACTGTGTAGGCATGTACAGATTGCTTCTGGGACCCCAAAATATTGAATTTTCGGGTGTTTTGAGCCTGAATTTAAGATATAAACGGGTACAGAAGATACATGCACATATTGACTTTGGGCATCTAAAATATCGATTTTCAGCATGTTTTGGGCCTGTATTTTGAAAATACTCTAACACTGAGTAGGCATGTACAGATTGCTTCTGGGACCCCAAAATATTGAATTTTCGGGTGTTTTGAGCCTGAATTTGAGATATAAACGGGTACTGAAGATGCATGCACATATCGACTTTTGTGCACCTAAAAGATCGATTTTCAGTATGTTTTGAGCATGTATTTTGAAAATACTCTAACACGGAGTAGGCATGTACAGATCGCTTCTGGGACCCCTAAATATCGAATTTTCGGGTGTTTTGGGACTGAATTTGAGATATCGACTTTTTGGCACCTAAAAGATCGATTTTTAGCATGTTTTTAGCCTATATTTTGAAAATATTCTAGCACTGTACAGATTGCTTCTGGGACCCCAAAATATTGAATTTTCGGGTGTTTTGAGCCTGAATTTGAGATATAAACGGGTACAGAAGATACATGCACATATTGACTTTGGGCACCAAAAATATCGATTTTCAGCATGTTTTGGGCCTGAATTTTGAAAATACTCTAACACGGAGTAGGCATGTACAGATCGCTTCTGGGACCCCAAAATATCGAATTTTCGGGTGTTTAGGGCCTGAATTTGAGATATAAACGGGTACAGAAGATGCATGCACATATCGACTTTTGGGCACCTAAAAGATCTATTTTCAATATGTTTTTAACCTGTATTTTGAAAATACTCTAACACGGAGTAGGCATGTACAAATACCTTCTGGGACCTCTAAATATCGAATTTTCGGGTGTTTTGGGACTGAATTTGTTATATCGATTTTATGGCACCTAAAATGTCGATTTTTAGCATGTTTTTAGCCTATATTTTGAAAATATTCTAGCACTGTGTAGGCATGTACAGATTGCTTCTGGGACCCCAAAATATTGAATTTTCGGGTGTTTTGAGCCTGAATTTGAGATATAAACGGGTACTGAAGATGCATGCACATATCGACTTTTGTGCACCTAAAAGATCGATTTTCAGTATGTTTTGAGCATGTATTTTGAAAATACTCTAACACGGAGTAGGCATGTACAGATCGCTTCTGTGACCCCTAAATATCGAATTTTCGGGTGTTTTGGGACTGAATTTGAGATATCGACTTTTTGGCACCTAAAAGATCGATTTTTAGCATGTTTTTAGCCTATATTTTGAAAATATTCTAGCACTGTACAGATTGCTTCTGGGACCCCAAAATATTGAATTTTCGGGTGTTTTGAGCCTGAATTTGAGATATAAACGGGTACAGAAGATACATGCACATATTGACTTTGGGCACCAAAAATATCGATTTTCAGCATGTTTTGGGCCTGAATTTTGAAAATACTCTAACACGGAGTAGGCATGTACAGATCGCTTGTGGGACCCCAAAATAACGAATTTTCGGGTGTTTAGGGCCTGAATTTGAGATATAAACGGGTACAGAAGATGCATGCACATATCGACTTTTGGGCACCTAAAAGATCGATTTTCAGTATGTTTTTGGCCTGTATTTTGAAAATACTCTAACACGGAGTAGGCATGTACAGATACCTTCTGGGACCTCTAAATATCGAATTTTCGGGTGTTTTGGGACTGAATTTGAGATATCGATTTTTTGGCACCTAAAATGTCGATTTTTAGCATGTTTTTAGCCTATATTTTGAAAATATTCTAGCACTGTGTAGGCATGTACAGATTGCTTCTGGGACCCCAAAATATTGAATTTTCGGGTGTTTTGAGCCTGAATTTGAGATATAAACGGGTACAGAAGATACATGCACATATTGACTTTTGGCATCTAAAATATCGATTTTCAGCATGTTTTGGGCCTGTATTTTGAAAATACTCTAACACTGAGTAGGCATGTACAGATTGCTTCTGGGACCCCAAAATATTGAATTTTCGGGTGTTTTGAGCCTGAATTTGAGATATAAACGGGTACTGAAGATGCATGCGCATATCGACTTTTGTGCACCTAAAAGATCGATTTTCAGTATGTTTTGAGCATGTATTTTGAAAATACTCTAACACGGAGTAGGCATGTACAGATCACTTCTGGGACCCCTAAATATCGAATTTTCGGGTGTTTTGGGACTGAATTTGAGATATCGACTTTTTGGTACCTAAAAGATCGATTTTTAGCATGTTTTTAGCCTATATTTTGAAAATATTCTAGCACTGTACAGATTGCTTCTGGGACCCCAAAATATTGAATTGAGCCTGAATTTGAGATATAAACGGTTACAGAAGATACATGCACATATTGACTTTTGCACCAAAAATATCGATTTTCAGCATGTTTTGGGCCTGAATTTTGAAAATACTCTAACACGGAGTAGGCATGTACAGATCGCTTCTGGGACCCCAAAATATCGAATTTTCGGGTGTTTAGGGCCAGAATTTGAGATATAAACGGGTACAGAAGATGCATGCACATATCGACTTTTGGGCACCTAAAAGATCGATTTTCAGTATGTTTTTGGCCTGTATTTTGAAAATACTCTAACACGGAGTAGGCATGTACAGATACCTTCTGGGACCTCTAAATATCGAATTTTCGGGTGTTTTGGGACTGAATTTGAGATATCGATTTTTTGGCACCTGAAATATCGATTTTCAGCATGTTTTTAGCCTATATTTTGAAAATATTCTAGCACTGTGTAGGCATGTACAGATTGCTTCTGGGACCCCAAAATATTGAATTTTCGGGTGTTTTGAGCCTGAATTTGAGATATAAACGGGTACAGAAGATACATGCACATATTGACTTTGGGCATCTAAAATATCGATTTTCAGCATGTTTTGGGCCTGTATTTTGAAAATACTCTAACACTGAGTAGGCATGTACAGATTGCTTCTGGGACCCCAAAATATTGAATTTTCGGGTGTTTTGAGCCTGAATTTGAGATATAAACGGGTACAGAAGATGCATGCACATATCGACTTTTGGGCACCTAAAAGATCTATTTTCAGTATGTTTTTGGCCTGTATTTTGAAAATACTCTAACACGGAGTAGGCATGTACAGATACCTTCTGGGACCTCTAAATATCGAATTTTCGGGTGTTTTGGGACTCAATTTGAGATATCGATTTTTTGGCACCTAAAATGTCGATTTTTAGCATGTTTTTAGCCTATATTTTGAAAATATTCAAGCACTGTGTAGGCATGTACAGATTGCTTCTGGGACCCCAAAATATTGAATTTTCGGGTGTTTTGAGCCTGAATTTGAGATATAAACGGGTACTGAAGATGCATGCACATATCGACTTTTGTGCACCTAAACGATCTATTTTCAGTATGTTTTGAGCATGTATTTTGAAAATACTCTAACACGGAGTAGGCATGTACAGATCGCTTCTGGGACCCCTAAATATAGAATTTTCGGGTGTTTTGGGACTGAATTTGAGATATCGACTTTTTGGAACCTAAAAGATCGATTTTTAGCTTGTTTTTAGCCTATATTTTGAAAATATTCTAGCACTGTACAGATTGCTTCTGGGACCCCAAAATATTGAATTTTCGGGTGTTTTGAGCCAGAATTTGAGATATAAACGGGTACAGAAGATGCATGCACATATCGACTTTTGGGCACCTAAAAGATCGATTTTCAGTATGTTTTTGGCCTGTATTTTGATAATACTCTAACACGTAGTAGGCATGTACAGATACCTTCTGGGACCTCTAAATATCGAATTTTCGGGTGTTTTGGGACTGAATTTGAGATATCGATTTTTTGGCACCTGAAATATCGATTTTCAGCATGTTTTTAGCCTATATTTTGAAAATATTCTAGCACTGTGTAGGCATGTACAGATTGCTTCTGGGACCCCAAAATATTGAATTTTCGGGTGTTTTGAGACTGAATTTGAGATATAAACGGGTACAGAAGATACATGCACATATTGACTTTGGGCATCTAAAATATCGATTTTCAGCATGTTTTGGGCCTGTATTTTGAAAATACTCTAACACTGAGTAGGCATGTACAGATCGCTTCTGGGACCCCAAAATTTCGAATTTTCGGGTGTTTAGGGCCTGAATTTGAGATATAAACGGGTACAGAAGATGCATGCACATATCGACTTTTGGGCACCTAAAAGATCGATTTTCAGTATGTTTTTGTCCTGTATTTTGAAAATACTCTAACACGGAGTAGGCATGTACAGATACCTTCTGGGACCTCTAAATATCGAATTTTCGGGTGTTTTGGGACTGAATTTGAGATATCGATTTTTTGGCACCTAAAATATCGATTTTCAGCATGTTTTTAGCCTATATTTTGAAAATATTCTAGCACTGTGTAGGCATGTACAGATTGCTTCTGGGACCCCAAAATATTGAATTTTCGGGTGTTTTGAGCCTGAATTTGAGATATAAACGGGTACAGAAGATACATGCACATATTGACTTTGGGCATCTAAAATATCGATTTTCAGCATGTTTTGGGTCTGTATTTTGAAAATACTCTAACACTGAGTAGGCATGTACAGATTGCTTCTGGGACCCCAAAATATTGAATTTTCGGGTGTTTTGAGCCTGAATTTGAGATATAAACGGGTACTGAAGATGCATGCACATATCGACTTTTGTGCACCTAAAAGATCGATTTTCAGAATGATTTGAGCATGTATTTTGAAAATACTCTAACACGGAGTAGGCATGTACAGATCGCTTCTGGGACCCCTAAATATCGAATTTTCGGGTTTTTTGGGACTGAATTTGAGATATCGACTTTTTGGCACCTAAAAGATCGATTTTTAGCATGTTTTTAGCATATATTTTGAAAATATTCTAGCACTGTGTAGGCATGTACAGATTGCTTCTGGGACCCCAAAATATTGGATTTTCGGGTGTTTTGAGCCTGAATTTGAGATATAAACGGGTACAGAAGATACATGCACATATTGACTTTGGGCATCTAAAATATCGATTTTCAGCATGTTTTGGGCCTGTATTTTGAAAATACTCTAACACTGAGTAGGCATGTACAGATTGCTTCTGGGACCCCAAAATATTGAATTTTCGGGTGTTTTGAGCCTGAATTTGAGATATAAACGGGTACTGAAGATGCATTCACATATCGACTTTTGTGCACCTAAAAGATCGATTTTCAGTATGTTTTGAGCATGTATTTTGAAAATACTCTAACACGGAGTAGGCATGTACAGATCGCTTCTGGGACCCCTAAATATCGAATTTTCGGGTGTTTTGGGACTGAATTTGAGATATCGACTTTTTGGCACCTAAAAGATCGATTTTTAGCATGTTTTTAGCCTATATTTTGAAAATATTCTAGCACTGTACAGATTGCTTCTGGGACCCCAAAATATTGAATTTTCGGGTGTTTTGAGCCTGAATTTGAGATATAAACGGGTACAGAAGATACATGCACATATTGACTTTGGGCACCAAAAATATCGATTTTCAGCATGTTTTGGGCCTGAATTTTGAAAATACTCTAACACGGAGTAGGCATGTACAGATCGCTTCTGGGACCCCAAAATATCGAATTTTCGGGTGTTTAGGGCCTGAATTTGAGATATAAACGGGTACAGAAGATGCATGCACATATCGACTTTTGGGCACCTAAAAGATCTATTTTCAATATGTTTTTAACCTGTATTTTGAAAATACTCTAACACGGAGTAGGCATGTACAAATACCTTCTGGGACCTCTAAATATCGAATTTTCGGGTGTTTTGGGACTGAATTTGTTATATCGATTTTATGGCACCTAAAATGTCGATTTTTAGCATGTTTTTAGCCTATATTTTGAAAATATTCTAGCACTGTGTAGGCATGTACAGATTGCTTCTGGGACCCCAAAATATTGAATTTTCGGGTGTTTTGAGCCTGAATTTGAGATATAAACGGGTACTGAAGATGCATGCACATATCGACTTTTGTGCACCTAAAAGATCGATTTTCAGTATGTTTTGAGCATGTATTTTGAAAATACTCTAACACGGAGTAGGCATGTACAGATCGCTTCTGTGACCCCTAAATATCGAATTTTCGGGTGTTTTGGGACTGAATTTGAGATATCGACTTTTTGGCACCTAAAAGATCGATTTTTAGCATGTTTTTAGCCTATATTTTGAAAATATTCTAGCACTGTACAGATTGCTTCTGGGACCCCAAAATATTGAATTTTCGGGTGTTTTGAGCCTGAATTTGAGATATAAACGGGTACAGAAGATACATGCACATATTGACTTTGGGCACCAAAAATATCGATTTTCAGCATGTTTTGGGCCTGAATTTTGAAAATACTCTAACACGGAGTAGGCATGTACAGATCGCTTGTGGGACCCCAAAATAACGAATTTTCGGGTGTTTAGGGCCTGAATTTGAGATATAAACGGGTACAGAAGATGCATGCACATATCGACTTTTGGGCACCTAAAAGATCGATTTTCAGTATGTTTTTGGCCTGTATTTTGAAAATACTCTAACACGGAGTAGGCATGTACATATACCTTCTGGGACCTCTAAATATCGAATTTTCGGGTGTTTTGGGACTGAATTTGAGATATCGATTTTTTGGCACCTAAAATGTCGATTTTTAGCATGTTTTTAGCCTATATTTTGAAAATATTCTAGCACTGTGTAGGCATGTACAGATTGCTTCTGTGACCCCAAAATATTGAATTTTCGGGTGTTTTGAGCCTGAATTTGAGATATAAACGGGTACAGAAGATACATGCACATATTGACTTTTGGCATCTAAAATATCGATTTTCAGCATGTTTTGGGCCTGTATTTTGAAAATACTCTAACACTGAGTAGGCATGTACAGATTGCTTCTGGGACCCCAAAATATTGAATTTTCGGGTGTTTTGAGCCTGAATTTGAGATATAAACGGGTACTGAAGATGCATGCGCATATCGACTTTTGTGCACCTAAAAGATCGATTTTCAGTATGTTTTGAGCATGTATTTTGAAAATACTCTAACACGGAGTAGGCATGTACAGATCACTTCTGGGACCCCTAAATATCGAATTTTCGGGTGTTTTGGGACTGAATTTGAGATATCGACTTTTTGGTACCTAAAAGATCGATTTTTAGCATGTTTTTAGCCTATATTTTGAAAATATTCTAGCACTGTACAGATTGCTTCTGGGACCCCAAAATATTGAATTTTCGGGTGTTTTGAGCCTGAATTTGAGATATAAACGGTTACAGAAGATACATGCACATATTGACTTTTGCACCAAAAATATCGATTTTCAGCATGTTTTGGGCCTGAATTTTGAAAATACTCTAACACGGAGTAGGCATGTACAGATCGCTTCTGGGACCCCAAAATATCGAATTTTCGGGTGTTTAGGGCCAGAATTTGAGATATAAACGGGTACAGAAGATGCATGCACATATCGACTTTTGGGCACCTAAAAGATCGATTTTCAGTATGTTTTTGGCCTGTATTTTGAAAATACTCTAACACGGAGTAAGCATGTACAGATACCTTCTGGGACCTCTAAATATCGAATTTTCGGGTGTTTTGGGACTGAATTTGAGATATCGATTTTTTGGCACCTGAAATATCGATTTTTAGCATGTTTTTAGCCTATATTTTGAAAATATTCAAGCACTCTGTAGGCATGTACAGATTGCTTCTGGGACCCCAAAATATTGAATTTTCGGGTGTTTTGAGCCTGAATTTGAGATATAAACGGGTACTGAAGATGCATGCACATATCGACTTTTGTGCACCTAAAAGATCTATTTTCAGTATGTTTTGAGCATGTATTTTGAAAATACTCTAACACGGAGTAGGCATGTACAGATCGCTTCTGGGACCCCTAAATATAGAATTTTCGGGTGTTTTGGGACTGAATTTGAGATATCGACTTTTTGGAACCTAAAAGATCGATTTTTAGCTTGTTTTTAGCCTATATTTTGAAAATATTCTAGCACTGTACAGATTGCTTCTGGGACCCCAAAATATTGAATTTTCGGGTGTTTTGAGCCAGAATTTGAGATATAAACGGGTACAGAAGATGCATGCACATATCGACTTTTGGGCACCTAAAAGATCGATTTTCAGTATGTTTTAGGCCTGTATTTTGAAAATACTCTAACACGTAGTAGGCATGTACAGATACCTTCTGGGACCTCTAAATATCGAATTTTCGGGTGTTTTGGGACTGAATTTGAGATATCGATTTTTTGGCACCTGAAATATCGATTTTCAGCATGTTTTTAGCCTATATTTTGAAAATATTCTAGCACTGTGTAGGCATGTACAGATTGCTTCTGGGACCCCAAAATATTGAATTTTCGGGTGTTTTGAGACTGAATTTGAGATATAAACGGGTACAGAAGATACATGCACATATTGACTTTGGGCATCTAAAATATCGATTTTCAGCATGTTTTGGGCCTGTATTTTGAAAATACTCTAACACTGAGTAGGCATGTACAGATCGCTTCTGGGACCCCAAAATTTCGAATTTTCGGGTGTTTAGGGCCTGAATTTGAGATATAAACGGGTACAGAAGATGCATGCACATATCGACTTTTGGGCACCTAAAAGATCGATTTTCAGTATGTTTTTGTCCTGTATTTTGAAAATACTCTAACACGGAGTAGGCATGTACAGATACCTTCTGGGACCTCTAAATATCGAATTTTCGGGTGTTTTGGGACTGAATTTGAGATATCGATTTTTTGGCACCTAAAATATCGATTTTCAGCATGTTTTTAGCCTATATTTTGAAAATATTCTAGCACTGTGTAGGCATGTACAGATTGCTTCTGGGACCCCAAAATATTGAATTTTCGGGTGTTTTGAGCCTGAATTTGAGATATAAACGGGTACAGAAGATACATGCACATATTGACTTTGGGCATCTAAAATATCGATTTTCAGCATGTTTTGGGTCTGTATTTTGAAAATACTCTAACACTGAGTAGGCATGTACAGATTGCTTCTGGGACCCCAAAATATTGAATTTTCGGGTGTTTTGAGCCTGAATTTGAGATATAAACGGGTACTGAAGATGCATGCACATATCGACTTTTGTGCACCTAAAAGATCGATTTTCAGAATGATTTGAGCATGTATTTTGAAAATACTCTAACACGGAGTAGGCATGTACAGATCGCTTCTCGGACCCCTAAATATCGAATTTTCGGGTTTTTTGGGACTGAATTTGAGATATCGATTTTTTGGCACCTAAAAGATCGATTTTTAGCATGTTTTTAGCATATATTTTGAAAATATTCTAGCACTGTGTAGGCATGTACAGATTGCTTCTGGGACCCCAAAATATTGAATTTTCGGGTGTTTTGAGCCTGAATTTGAGATATAAACGGGTACAGAAGATACATGCACATATTGACTTTGGGCATCTAAAATATCGATTTTCAGCATGTTTTGGGCCTGTATTTTGAAAATACTCTAACACTGAGTAGGCATGTACAGATTGCTTCTGGGACCCCAAAATATTGAATTTTCGGGTGTTTTGAGCCTGAATTTGAGATATAAACGGGTACTGAAGATGCATTCACATATCGACTTTTGTGCACCTAAAAGATCGATTTTCAGTATGTTTTGAGCATGTATTTTGAAAATACTCTAACACGGAGTAGGCATGTACAGATCGCTTCTGGGACCCCTAAATATCGAATTTTCGGGTGTTTTGGGACTGAATTTGAGATATTGACTTTTTGGCACCTAAAAGATCGATTTTTAGCATGTTTTTAGCCTATATTTTGAAAATATTCTAGCACTGTACAGATTGCTTCTGGGACCCCAAAATATTGAATTTTCGGGTGTTTTGAGCCAGAATTTGAGATATAAACGGGTACAGAAGATACATGCACATATTGACTTTGGGCACCAAAAATATCGATTTTCAGCATGTTTTGGGCCTGAATTTTGAAAATGCTCTAACACGGAGTAGGCATGTACAGATCGCTTCTGGGACCCCAAAATATCGAATTTTCGGGTGTTTAGGGCCAGAATTTGAGATATAAACGGGTACTGAAGATGCATGCACATATCGACTTTTGTGCACCTAAAAGATCGATTTTCAGTATGTTTTGAGCATGTATTTTGAAAATACTCTAACACGGAGTAGGCATGTACAGATCGCTTCTGGGACCCCTAAATATCGAATTTTCGGGTGTTTTGGGACTGAATTTGAGATATCGACTTTTTGGCACCTAAAAGATCGATTTTTAGCATGTTTTTAGCCTATATTATGAAAATATTCTAGCACTGTACAGATTGCTTCTGGGACCCCAAAATATTGAATTATCGGGTGTTTTGAGCCTGAATTTGAGATATAAACGGGTACAGAAGATACATGCACATATTGACATTGGCACCAAAAATATCGATTTTCAGCATGTTTTGGGCCTGAATTTTGAAAATACTCTAACACGGAGTAGGCATGTACAGATCGCTTCTGGGACCCCAAAATATCGAATTTTCTGGTGTTTTGAGCCTGCATTTGAGATATAAACGGGTACTGAAGATGCATGCACATATCGACTTTTGTGCACCTAAAAGATCGATTTTCAGTATGTTTTGAGCATGTATTTTGAAAATACTCTAACACTGAGTAGGCATGTACAGATCGCTTCTGGGACCCCTAAATATCGAATTTTCGGGTGTTTTGGGACTGAATTTGAGATATCGACTTTTTGGCACCTAAAAGATCGATTTTTAGCATGTTTTTAGCATATATTTTGAAAATATTCTAGCACTGTACAGATTGCTTCAGGGACCCCAAAATATTGAATTTTCGGGTGTTTTGAGCCTGAATTTGAGATATAAACGGGTACAGAAGATACATGCACATATTGACTTTGGTCATCTAAAATATCGATTTTCAGCATGTTTTGGGCCTGTATTTTGAAAATACTCTAACACTGAGTAGGCATGTACAGATTGCTTCTGGGACCCCAAAATATTGAATTTTCGGGTGTTTTGAGCCTGAATTTGAGATATAAACGGGTACTGAAGATGCATGCACATATCGACTTTTGTGCTCCTAAAAGATCGATTTTCAGTATGTTTTGAGCATGTATTTTGAAAATACTCTAACACGGAGTAGGCATGTACAGATCGCTTCTGGGACCCCTAAATATCTAAATTTTCGGGTGTTTTGGGACTGAATTTGAGATATCGACCTTTTGGCACCTAAAAGATCGATTTTTAGCATGTTTTTAGCCTATATTTTGAAAATATTCTAGCACTGAGTAGGCATGTACAGATTGCTTCTGGGACCCCAAAATATTGAATTTTCGGGTGTTTTGAGCCTGAATTTGAGATATAAACGGGTACAGAAGATACATGCACATATTGACTTTGGGCACCAAAAATATCGATTTTCAGCATGTTTTGGGCCTGTATTTTGAAAATACTCTAACACTGAGTAGGCATGTACAGATTGCTTCTGGGACCCCAAAATATTGAATTTTCGGGTGTTTTGAGCCTGAATTTGAGATATAAACGGGTACAGAAGATGCATGCACATATCGACTTTTGGGCACCTAAAAGATCTATTTTCAGTATGTTTTTGGCCTGTATTTTGAAAATACTCTAACACGGAGTAGGCATGTACAGATACCTTCTGGGACCTCTAAATATCGAATTTTCGGGTGTTTTGGGACTCAATTTGAGATATCGATTTTTTGGCACCTAAAATGTCGATTTTTAGCATGTTTTTAGCCTATATTTTGAAAATATTCAAGCACTGTGTAGGCATGTACAGATTGCTTCTGGGACCCCAAAATATTGAATTTTCGGGTGTTTTGAGCCTGAATTTGAGATATAAACGGGTACTGAAGATGCATGCACATATCGACTTTTGTGCACCTAAAAGATCTATTTTCAGTATGTTTTGAGCATGTATTTTGAAAATACTCTAACACGGAGTAGGCATGTACAGATCGCTTCTGGGACCCCTAAATATAGAATTTTCGGGTGTTTTGGGACTGAATTTGAGATATCGACTTTTTGGAACCTAAAAGATCGATTTTTAGCTTGTTTTTAGCCTATATTTTGAAAATATTCTAGCACTGTACAGATTGCTTCTGGGACCCCAAAATATTGAATTTTCGGGTGTTTTGAGCCAGAATTTGAGATATAAACGGGTACAGAAGATGCATGCACATATCGACTTTTGGGCACCTAAAAGATCGATTTTCAGTATGTTTTAGGCCTGTATTTTGAAAATACTCTAACACGTAGTAGGCATGTACAGATACCTTCTGGGACCTCTAAATATCGAATTTTCGGGTGTTTTGGGACTGAATTTGAGATATCGATTTTTTGGCACCTGAAATATCGATTTTCAGCATGTTTTTAGCCTATATTTTGAAAATATTCTAGCACTGTGTAGGCATGTACAGATTGCTTCTGGGACCCCAAAATATTGAATTTTCGGGTGTTTTGAGACTGAATTTGAGATATAAACGGGTACAGAAGATACATGCACATATTGACTTTGGGCATCTAAAATATCGATTTTCAGCATGTTTTGGGCCTGTATTTTGAAAATACTCTAACACTGAGTAGGCATGTACAGATCGCTTCTGGGACCCCAAAATTTCGAATTTTCGGGTGTTTAGGGCCTGAATTTGAGATATAAACGGGTACAGAAGATGCATGCACATATCGACTTTTGGGCACCTAAAAGATCGATTTTCAGTATGTTTTTGTCCTGTATTTTGAAAATACTCTAACACGGAGTAGGCATGTACAGATACCTTCTGGGACCTCTAAATATCGAATTTTCGGGTGTTTTGGGACTGAATTTGAGATATCGATTTTTTGGCACCTAAAATATCGATTTTCAGCATGTTTTTAGCCTATATTTTGAAAATATTCTAGCACTGTGTAGGCATGTACAGATTGCTTCTGGGACCCCAAAATATTGAATTTTCGGGTGTTTTGAGCCTGAATTTGAGATATAAACGGGTACAGAAGATACATGCACATATTGACTTTGGGCATCTAAAATATCGATTTTCAGCATGTTTTGGGTCTGTATTTTGAAAATACTCTAACACTGAGTAGGCATGTACAGATTGCTTCTGGGACCCCAAAATATTGAATTTTCGGGTGTTTTGAGCCTGAATTTGAGATATAAACGGGTACTGAAGATGCATGCACATATCGACTTTTGTGCACCTAAAAGATCGATTTTCAGAATGATTTGAGCATGTATTTTGAAAATACTCTAACACGGAGTAGGCATGTACAGATCGCTTCTGGGACCCCTAAATATCGAATTTTCGGGTTTTTTGGGACTGAATTTGAGATATCGATTTTTTGGCACCTAAAAGATCGATTTTTAGCATGTTTTTAGCATATATTTTGAAAATATTCTAGCACTGTGTAGGCATGTACAGATTGCTTCTGGGACCCCAAAATATTGAATTTTCGGGTGTTTTGAGCCTGAATTTGAGATATAAACGGGTACAGAAGATACATGCACATATTGACTTTGGGCATCTAAAATATCGATTTTCAGCATGTTTTGGGCCTGTATTTTGAAAATACTCTAACACTGAGTAGGCATGTACAGATTGCTTCTGGGACCCCAAAATATTGAATTTTCGGGTGTTTTGAGCCTGAATTTGAGATATAAACGGGTACTGAAGATGCATTCACATATCGACTTTTGTGCACCTAAAAGATCGATTTTCAGTATGTTTTGAGCATGTATTTTGAAAATACTCTAACACGGAGTAGGCATGTACAGATCGCTTCTGGGACCCCTAAATATCGAATTTTCGGGTGTTTTGGGACTGAATTTGAGATATTGACTTTTTGGCACCTAAAAGATCGATTTTTAGCATGTTTTTAGCCTATATTTTGAAAATATTCTAGCACTGTACAGATTGCTTCTGGGACCCCAAAATATTGAATTTTCGGGTGTTTTGAGCCAGAATTTGAGATATAAACGGGTACAGAAGATACATGCACATATTGACTTTGGGCACCAAAAATATCGATTTTCAGCATGTTTTGGGCCTGAATTTTGAAAATGCTCTAACACGGAGTAGGCATGTACAGATCGCTTCTGGGACCCCAAAATATCGAATTTTCGGGTGTTTAGGGCCAGAATTTGAGATATAAACGGGTAAAGGAAGATGCATGCACATATCGACTTTTGGGCACCTAAAAGATCGATTTTCAGTATGTTTTTGGCCTGTATTTTGAAAATACTCTAACACGGAGTAGGCATGTACAGATACCTTCTGGGACCTCTAAATATCGAATTTTCGGGTGTTTTGGGACTGAATTTGAGATATCGATTTTTTGGCACCTAAAATGTCGATTTTTAGCATGTTTTTAGCCTATATTTTGAAAATATTCTAGCACTGTGTAGGTATGTACAGATTGCTTCTGGGACCCCAAAATATTGAATTTTCGGGTGTTTTGAGCCTCAATTTGAGATATAAACGGGTACAGAAGATACATGCACATATTGACTTTGGGCATCTAAAATATCGATTTTCAGCATGTTTTGGGCCTGTATTTTGAAAATACTCTAACACTGAGTAGGCATGTACAGATTGCTTCTGGGACCCCAAAATATTGAATTTTCGGGTGTTTTGAGCCTGAATTTGAGATATAAACGGGTACTGAAGATGCATGCACATATCTACTTTTGTGCACCTAAAAGATCGATTTTCAGTATGTTTTGAGCATGTATTTTGAAAATACTCTAACACGGAGTAGGCATGTACAGATCGCTTCTGGGACCCCTAAATATCGAATTTTCGGGTGTTTTGGGACTGAATTTGAGATATCGACTTTTTGGCACCTAAAAGATCGATTTTTAGCATGTTTTTAGCCTATATTATGAAAATATTCTAGCACTGTACAGATTGCTTCTGGGACCCCAAAATATTGAATTATCGGGTGTTTTGAGCCTGAATTTGAGATATAAACGGGTACAGAAGATACATGCACATATTGACATTGGCACCAAAAATATCGATTTTCAGCATGTTTTGGGCCTGAATTTTGAAAATACTCTAACACGGAGTAGGCATGTACAGATCGCTTCTGGGACCCCAAAATATCGAATTTTCTGGTGTTTTGAGCCTGCATTTGAGATATAAACGGGTACTGAAGATGCATGCACATATCGACTTTTGTGCACCTAAAAGATCGATTTTCAGTATGTTTTGAGCATGTATTTTGAAAATACTCTAACACTGAGTAGGCATGTACAGATCGCTTCTGGGACCCCTAAATATCGAATTTTCGGGTGTTTTGGGACTGAATTTGAGATATCGACTTTTTGGCACCTAAAAGATCGATTTTTAGCATGTTTTTAGCATATATTTTGAAAATATTCTAGCACTGTACAGATTGCTTCAGGGACCCCAAAATATTGAATTTTCGGGTGTTTTGAGCCTGAATTTGAGATATAAACGGGTACAGAAGATACATGCACATATTGACTTTGGTCATCTAAAATATCGATTTTCAGCATGTTTTGGGCCTGTATTTTGAAAATACTCTAACACTGAGTAGGCATGTACAGATTGCTTCTGGGACCCCAAAATATTGAATTTTCGGGTGTTTTGAGCCTGAATTTGAGATATAAACGGGTACTGAAGATGCATGCACATATCGACTTTTGTGCTCCTAAAAGATCGATTTTCAGTATGTTTTGAGCATGTATTTTGAAAATACTCTAACACGGAGTAGGCATGTACAGATCGCTTCTGGGACCCCTAAATATCTAAATTTTCGGGTGTTTTGGGACTGAATTTGAGATATCGACCTTTTGGCACCTAAAAGATCGATTTTTAGCATGTTTTTAGCCTATATTTTGAAAATATTCTAGCACTGAGTAGGCATGTACAGATTGCTTCTGGGACCCCAAAATATTGAATTTTCGGGTGTTTTGAGCCTGAATTTGAGATATAAACGGGTACAGAAGATACATGCACATATTGACTTTGGGCACCAAAAATATCGATTTTCAGCATGTTTTGGGCCTGAATTTTGAAAATATTCTAACACGGAGTAGGCATGTACAGATCGCTTCTGGGACCCCAAAATATCGAATTTTCGGGTGTTTAGGGCCAGAATTTGAGATATAAACGGGTACAGAAGATGCATGCACATATCGACTTTTGTGCACCTAAAAGATCGATTTTCAGTATGTTTTTGGCCTGTATTTTGAAAATACTCTAACATGGAGTAGGCATGTACAGATACCTTCTGGGACCTCTAAATATCGAATTTTCGGGTGTTTTGGGTCTGAATTTGAGATATCGATTTTTTGGCACCTAAAATATCGATTTTCAGCATGTTTTTAGCCTATATTTTGAAAATATTCTAGCACTGTACAGATTGCATCTGGGACACCAAAATATTGAATTTTCGGGTGTTTTGAGCCTGAATTTGAGATATAAACGGGTACAGAAGATACATGCACATATTGACTTTGGGCACCAAAAATATCGATTTTCAGCATGTTTTGGGCCTGAATTTTGAAAATACTCTAACACGGAGTAGGCATGTACAGATCGCTTCTGGGACCCCAAAATATCGAATTTTCGGGTGTTTAGGGCCAGAATTTGAGATTTAAACGGGTACTGAAGATGCATGCACATATCGACTTTTGGGCACCTAAAAGATCGATTTTCAGTATGTTTTTGGCCTGTATTTTGAAAATACTCTAACACGGAGTAAGCATGTACAGATACCTTCTGGGACCTCTAAATATCGAATTTTCGGGTGTTTTGGGACTGAATTTGAGATATCGATTTTTTGGCACCTAAAATATCGATTTTCAGCATGTTTTTAGCCTATATTTTGAAAATATTCTAGCACTGTGTAGGCATGTACAGATTGCTTATGGCACCCCAAAATATTGAATTTTCGGGTGTTTTGAGCCTCAATTTGAGATATAAACGGGTACAGAAGATACATGCACATATTGACTTTGGGCATCTAAAATATCGATTTTCAATATGTTTTGGGCCTGTATTTTGAAAATACTCTAACACTGAGTAGGCATGTACAGATTGCTTCTGGGACCCCAAAATATTGAATTTTCGGGTGTTTTGAGCCTGAATTTGAGATATAAACGGGTACTGAAGATGCATGCACATATCGACTTTTGTGCACCTAAAAGATCGATTTTCAGTATGTTTTGAGCATGTATTTTGAAAATACTCTAACACGGAGTAGGCATGTACAGATCGCTTCTGGGACCCCTAAATATCGAATTTTCGGGTGTTTTGGGACTGAATTTGAGATATCGACTTTTTGGCACCTAAAAGATCGATTTTTAGCATGTTTTTAGCATATATTTTGAAAATATTCTAGCACTGTACAGATTGCTTCTGGGACCCCAAAATATTGAATTTTCGGGTGTTTTGAGCCTGAATTTGAGATATAAACGGGTACAGAAGATACATGCACATATTGACTTTGGGCATCTAAAATATCGATTTTCAGCATGTTTTGGGCCTGTATTTTGAAAATACTCTAACACTGAGTAGGCATGTACAGATTGCTTCTGGGACCCCACAATATTGAATTTTCGGGTGTTTTGAGCCTGAATTTGAGATATAAACGGGTACTGAAGATGCATGCACATATCGACTTTTGTGCACCTAAAAGATCGATTTTCAGTATGTTTTGAGCATGTATTTTGAAAATACTCTAACACGGAGTAGGCATGTACAGATCGCTTCTGGGACCCCTAAATATCGAATTTTCGGGTGTTTTGGGACTGAATTTGAGATATCGACTTTTTGGCACCTAAAAGATCGATTTTTAGCATGTTTTTAGCCTATATTTTGAAAATATTCTAGCACTGAGTAGGCATGTACAGATTGCTTCTGGGACCCCAAAATATTGAATTTTCGGGTGTTTTGAGCCTGAATTTGAGATATAAACGGGTACAGAAGATACATGCACATATTGACTTTGGGCACCAAAAATATCGATTTTCAGCATGTTTTGGACCTGAATTTTGAAAATACTCTAACACGGAGTAGGCATGTACAGATCGCTTCTGGGACCCCAAAATATCGAATTTTCGGGTGTTTAGGGCCAGAATTTGAGATATAAACGGGTACAGAAGATGCATGCACATATCGTCTTTTGGGAACCTAAAAGATCGATTTTCAGTATGTTTTTGGCCTGTATTTTGAAAATACTCTAACACGGAGTAGGCATGTACAGATACCTTCTGGGACCTCTAAATATCGAATTTTCGGGTGTTTTGGGACTGAATTTGAGATATCGATTTTTTGGCACCTAAAATATCGATTTTCAGCATGTTTTTAGCCTATATTTTGAAAATATTCTAGCACTGTGTAGGCATGTACAGATTGCTTCTGGGACCCCAAAATATTGAATTTTCGGGTGTTTTGAGCCTGAATTTGAGATATAAACGGGTACAGAAGATACATGAACATATTGACTTTGGGCATCTAAAATATCGATTTTCAGCATGTTTTGGGCCTGTATTTTAAAAATACTCTAACACTGAGTAGGCATGTACAGATTGCTTCTGGGACCCCAAAATATTGAATTTTCGGGTGTTTTGAGCCTGAATTTGAGATATAAACGGGTACTGAAGATGCATGCACATATCGACTTTTGTGCACCTAAAAGATCGATTTTCAGTATGTTTTGAGCATGTATTTTGAAAATACTCTAACACGGAGTAGGCATGTACAGATCGCTTCTCGGACCCCTAAATATCAAATTTTCGGGTGTTTTGGGACTGAATTTGAGATATCGACTTTTTGGCACCTAGAAGATCGATTTTTAGCATGTTTTTAGCCTATATTTTGAAAATATTCTAGCACTGTACAGATTGCTTCTGGGACCCCAAAATATTGAATTTTCGGGTGTTTTGAGCCTGAATTTGAGATATAAACGGGTACAGAAGATACATGCACATATTGACTTTGGGCACCAAAAATATCGATTTTCAGCATGTTTTGGGCCTGAATTTTGAAAATACTCTAACACGGAGTAGGCATGTACAGATCGCTTCTGGGACCCCAAAATATCGAATTTTCGGGTGTTTAGGGCCAGAATTTGAGATATAAACGGGTACAGAAGATGCATGCACATATCGACTTTTGGGCACCTAAAAGATCGATTTTCAGTATGTTTTTGGCCTGTATTTTGAAAATACTCTAACACGGAGTAGGCATGTACAGATCGCTTCTGGGACCCCTAAATATCGAATTTTCGGGTGTTTTGGGACTGAATTTGAGATATCGATTTTTTGGCACCTAAAATGTCGATTTTCAGCATGTTTTTAGCCTATATTTTGAAAATATTCTAGCACTGTGTAGGCATGCACAGATTGCTTCTGGGACCCCAAAATATTGAATTTTCGGGGGTTTTGAGCCTGAATTTGAGATATAAACGGGTACTGAAGATGCATGCACATATCGACTTTTGGGCACCTAAAATATCGATTTTCAGTATGTTTTGAGCATGTATTTTGAAAATACTCTAACACAGTAGGCATGTACAGATCGCTTCTGGGACCCCTAAATATCAAATTTTCGGGTGTTTTGGGACTGAATTTGAGATATCGACTTTTTGGCACCTAAAAGATCGATTTTCAGCATGTTTTTAGCCTATATTTTGAAAATATTCTAGCACTGTACAGATTGCATCTGGGACACCAAAATATTGAATTTTCGGGTGTTTTGAGCCTGAATTTGAGATATAAACGGGTACAGAAGATACATGCACATATTGACTTTGGGCACCAAAAATATCGATTTTCAGCATGTTTTGGGCCTGAATTTTGAAAATACTCTAACACGGAGTAGGCATGTACAGATCGCTTCTGGGACCCCAAAATATCGAATTTTCGGGTGTTTAGGGCCAGAATTTGAGATATAAACGGGTACAGAAGATGCATGCACATATCGACTTTTGGGCACCTAAAAGATCGATTTTCAGTATGTTTTTGGCCTGTATTTTGAAAATACTCTAACACGGAGTAGGCATGTACAGATCGCTTCTCGGACCCCTAAATATCAAATTTTCGGGTGTTTTGGGACTGAATTTGAGATATCGACTTTTTGGCACCTAGAAGATCGATTTTTAGCATGTTTTTAGCCTATATTTTGAAAATATTCTAGCACTGTACAGATTGCTTCTGGGACCCCAAAATATTGAATTTTCGGGTGTTTTGAGCCTGAATTTGAGATATAAACGGGTACAGAAGATACATGCACATATTGACTTTGGGCACCAAAAATATCGATTTTCAGCATGTTTTGGGCCTGAATTTTGAAAATACTCTAACACGGAGTAGGCATGTACAGATCGCTTCTGGGACCCCAAAATATCGAATTTTCGGGTGTTTAGGGCCAGAATTTGAGATATAAACGGGTACAGAAGATGCATGCACATATCGACTTTTGGGCACCTAAAAGATCGATTTTCAGTATGTTTTTGGCCTGTATTTTGAAAATACTCTAACACGGAGTAGGCATGTACAGATCGCTTCTGGGACCCCTAAATATCGAATTTTCGGGTGTTTTGGGACTGAATTTGAGATATCGATTTTTTGGCACCTAAAATATCGATTTTCAGCATGTTTTTAGCCTATATTTTGAAAATATTCTAGCACTGTGTAGGCATGCACAGATTGCTTCTGGGACCCCAAAATATTGAATTTTCGGGGGTTTTGAGCCTGAATTTGAGATATAAACGGGTACTGAAGATGCATGCACATATCGACTTTTGTGCACCTAAAAGATCGATTTTCAGTATGTTTTGAGCATGTATTTTGAAAATACTCTAACACAGTAGGCATGTACAGATCGCTTCTGGGACCCCTAAATATCGAATTTTCGGGTGTTTTGGGACTGAATTTGAGATATCGACTTTTTGGCACCTAAAAGATCGATTTTCAGCATGTTTTTAGCCTATATTTTGAAAATATTCTAGCACTGTACAGATTGCATCTGGGACACCAAAATATTGAATTTTCGGGTGTTTTGAGCCTGAATTTGAGATATAAACGGGTACAGAAGATACATGCACATATTGACTTTGGGCACCAAAAATATCGATTTTCAGCATGTTTTGGGCCTGAATTTTGAAAATACTCTAACACGGAGTAGGCATGTACAGATCGCTTCTGGGACCCCAAAATATCGAATTTTCGGGTGTTTAGGGCCAGAATTTGAGATATAAACGGGTACAGAAGATGCATGCACATATCGACTTTTGGGCACCTAAAAGATCGATTTTCAGTATGTTTTTGGCCTGTATTTTGAAAATACTCTAACACGGAGTAAGCATGTACAGATACCTTCTGGGACCTCTAAATATCGAATTTTCGGGTGTTTTGGGACTGAATTTGAGATATCGATTTTTTGGCACCTAAAATATCGATTTTCAGCATGTTTTTAGCCTATATTTTGAAAATATTCTAGCACTGTGTAGGCATGTACAGATTGCTTATGGGACCCCAAAATATTGAATTTTCGGGTGTTTTGAGCCTGAATTTGAGATATAAACGGGTACAGAAGATACATGCACATATTGACTTTGGGCATCTAAAATATCGATTTTCAATATGTTTTGGGCCTGTATTTTGAAAATACTCTAACACTGAGTAGGCATGTACAGATTGCTTCTGGGACCCCAAAATATTGAATTTTCGGGTGTTTTGAGCCTGAATTTGAGATATAAACGGGTACTGAAGATGCATGCACATATCGACTTTTGTGCACCTAAAAGATCGATTTTCAGTATGTTTTGAGCATGTATTTTGAAAATACTCTAACACGGAGTAGGCATGTACAGATCGCTTCTGGGACCCCTAAATATCGAATTTTCGGGTGTTTTGGGACTGAATTTGAGATATCGACTTTTTGGCACCTAAAAGATCGATTTTTAGCATGTTTTTAGCATATATTTTGAAAATATTCTAGCACTGTACAGATTGCTTCTGGGACCCCAAAATATTGAATTTTCGGGTGTTTTGAGCCTGAATTTGAGATATAAACGGGTACAGAAGATACATGCACATATTGACTTTGGGCATCTAAAATATCGATTTTCAGCATGTTTTGGGCCTGTATTTTGAAAATACTCTAACACTGAGTAGGCATGTACAGATTGCTTCTGGGACCCCACAATATTGAATTTTCGGGTGTTTTGAGCCTGAATTTGAGATATAAACGGGTACTGAAGATGCATGCACATATCGACTTTTGGGCACCTAAAAGATCGATTTTCAGTATGTTTTTGGCCTGTATTTTGAAAATACTCTAACACGGAGTAGGCATGTACAGATACCTTCTGGGACCTCTAAATATCGAATTTTCGGGTGTTTTGGGACTGAATTTGAGATATCGATTTTTTGGCACCTAAAATATCGATTTTCAGCATGTTTTTAGCCTATATTTTGAAAATATTCTAGCACTGTGTAGGCATGTACAGATTGCTTCTGGGACCCCAAAATATTGAATTTTCGGCTGTTTTGAGCCTGAATTTGAGATATAAACGGGTACAGAAGATACATGAACATATTGACTTTGGGCATCTAAAATATCGATTTTCAGCATGTTTTGGGCCTGTATTTTAAAAATACTCTAACACTGAGTAGGCATGTACAGATTGCTTCTGGGACCCCAAAATATTGAATTTTCGGGTGTTTTGAGCCTGAATTTGAGATATAAACGGGTACTGAAGATGCATGCACATATCGACTTTTGTGCACCTAAAAGATCGATTTTCAGTATGTTTTGAGCATGTATTTTGAAAATACTCTAACACGGAGTAGGCATGTACAGATCGCTTCTCGGACCCCTAAATATCAAATTTTCGGGTGTTTTGGGACTGAATTTGAGATATCGACTTTTTGGCACCTAGAAGATCGATTTTTAGCATGTTTTTAGCCTATATTTTGAAAATATTCTAGCACTGTACAGATTGCTTCTGGGACCCCAAAATATCGAATTTTCGGGTGTTTAAGGCCAGAATTTGAGATATAAACGGGTACAGAAGATGCATGCACATATCGACTTTTGGGCACCTAAAAGATCGATTTTCAGTATGTTTTTGGCCTGTATTTTGAAAATACTCTAACACGGAGTAGGCATGTACAGATCGCTTCTTGGACCCCTAAATATCGAATTTTCGGGTGTTTTGGGACTGAATTTGAGATATCGATTTTTTGGCACCTAAAATGTTGATTTTCAGCATGTTTTTAGCCTATATTTTGAAAATATTCTAGCACTGTGTAGGCATGCACAGATTGCTTCTGGGACCCCAAAATATTGAATTTTCGGGGGTTTTGAGCCTGAATTTGAGATATAAACGGGTACTGAAGATGCATGCACATATCGACTTTTGTGCACCTAAAAGATCGATTTTCAGTATGTTTTGAGCATGTATTTTGAAAATACTCTAACACAGTAGGCATGTACAGATCGCTTCTGGGACCCCTAAATATCGAATTTTCGGGTGTTTTGGGACTGAATTTGAGATATCGACTTTTTGGCACCTAAAAGATCGATTTTTAGCATGTTTTTAGCCTATATTTTGAAAATATTCTAGCACTGAGTAGGCAAGTACAGATTGCTTCTGGGACCCCAAAATATTGAATTTTCGGTTGTTTTGAGCCTGAATTTGAGATATAAACGGGTACAGAAGATACATGCACATATTGACTTTGGGCACCAAAAATATCGATTTTCAGCATGTTTTGGGCCTGAATTTTGAAAATACTCTAACACGGAGTAGGCATGTACAGATCGCTTCTGGGACCCCAAAATATCGAATTTTCGGGTGTTTTGAGCCTGAATTTGAGATATAAACGGGTATTGAAGATGCATGCACATATCGACTTTTGTGCACCTAAAAGATCGATTTTCAGCATGTTTTGGGCCTGAATTTTGAAAATACTCTAACACGGAGTAGGCATGTACAGATCGCTTTTGGGACCCCAAAATATTGAATTTTCGGGTGTTTAGGGCCAGAATTTGAGATATAAACGGGTACAGAAGATGCATGCACATATCGACTTTTGGGCACCTAAAAGATCGATTTTCAGTATGTTTTTGGAATGTATTTTGAAAATACTCTAACACGGAGTAGACATGTATAGATACCTTCTGGGACCTCTAAATATCGAATTTTCGGGTGTTTTGGGACTGAATTTGATATATCGATTTTTTGGCACCTACAATGTCGATTTTTAGCATGTTTTTAGCCTATATTTTGAAAATATTCTAGCACTGTGTAGGCATGTACAGATTGCTTCTGGGACCCCAAAATATTGAATTTTCGGTTGTTTTGAGCCTGAATTTGAGATATAAACGGGTACAGAAGATACATGCACATATTGACTTTGGGCATCTAAAATATCGATTTTCAGCATGTTTTTGGCCTGTATTTTGAAAATACTCTAACACTGAGTAGGCATGTACAGATTGCTTCTGGGACCCCAAAATATTGAATTTTCGGGTGTTTTGAGCCTGAATTTGAGATATAAACGGGTACTGAAGATGCATGCACATATCGACTTTTGTGCACCTAAAAGATCGATTTTCAGTATGTTTTGAGCATGTATTTTGAAAATACTCTAACACGGAGTAGGCATGTACAGATCGCTTCTGGGACCCCTAAATATCGAATTTTCGGGTGTTTTGGGACTGAATTTGAGATATCGACTTTTTGGCACCTAAAAGATCGATTTTTTGCATGTTTTTAGCCTATATTTTGAAAATATTCTAGCACTGAGTAGGCATGTACAGATTGCTTCTGGGACCCCAAAATATTGAATTTTCGGGTGTTTTGAGCCTGAATTTGAGATATAAACGGGTACAGAAGATACATGCACATATTGACTTTGGGCACCAATAATATCGATTTTCAGCATGTTTTGGGCCTGAATTTTGAAAATACTCTAACACGGAGTAGGCATGTACAGATCGCTTCTGGGACCCCAAAATATCGAATTTTCGGGTTTTTAGGACCAGAATTTGAGATATAAACGGGTACAGAAGATGCATGCACATATCGACTTTTGGGCACCTAAAAGATCGATTTTCAGTATGTTTTTGGCCTGTATTTTGAAAATACTCTAACACGGAGTAAGCATGTACAGATACCTTCTGGGACCTCTAAATATCGAATTTTCTGGTGTTTTGGGACTGAATTTGAGATATCGATTTTTTGGCACCTAAAATGTCGATTTTTAGCATGTTTTTAGCCTATATTTTGAAAATATTCTAGCACTGTGTAGGCATGTACATATTGCTTCTGGGACCCCAAAATATTGAATTTTCGGGTGTTTTCAGCCTGAATTTGAGATATAAACGGGTACAGAAGATACATGCACATATTGACTTTGGGCATCTAAAATATCGATTTTCAGCATGTTTTGGGCCTGTATTTTGAAAATACTCTAACACTGAGTAGGCATGTACAGATTGCTTCTGGGATCCCAAAATATTGAATTTTCGGGTGTTTTGAGCCTGAATTTGAGATATAAACGGGTACTGAAGATGCATGCACATATCGACTTTTGTGCACCTAAAAGATCGATTTTCAGTATGTTTTGAGCATGTATTTTGAAACTACTCTAACACGGAGTAGGCATGTACAGATCGCTTCTGGGACCCCTAAATATCGAATTTTCGGGTGTTTTGGGACTGAATTTGAGATATCGACTTTTTGGCACCTAAAAGATCGATTTTTAGCATGTTTTTAGCCTATATTTTGAAAATATTCTAGCACTGAGTAGGCATGTACAGATTGCTTCTGGGACCCCAAAATATTGAATTTTCGGGTGTTTTGAGCCTGAATTTGAGATATAAACGGGTACAGAAGATACATGCACATATTGACTTTGGTCACCAAAAATATCGATTTTCAGCATGTTTTGGGCCTGAATTTTGAAAATACTCTAACACGGAGTAGGCATGTACAGATCGCTTCTGGGACCCCAAAATATCGAATTTTCGGGTGTTTAGGGCCAGAATTTGAGATATAAACGGGTACAGAAGATGCATGCGCATATCGACTTTTGGGCACCTGAAAGATCGATTTTCAGTATGTTTTTGGCCTCTATTTTGAAAATACTCTAACACGGAGTAGGCATGTACAGATACCTTCTGGGACCTCTAAATATCGAATTTTCGGGTGTTTTAGGACTGAATTTGAGATATCGATTTTTTGGCACCTAAAATGTCGATTTTTAGCATGTTTTTTGCCTATATTTTGAAAATATTCTAGCACTGTGTAGGCATGTACAGATTGCTTCTGGGACCCCAAAATATTGAATTTTCGGGTGTTTTGAGTCTGAATTTGAGATATAAACGGGTACAGAAGATACATGCACATATTGACTTTGGGCATCTAAAATATCGATTTTCAGCATGTTTTGGGCCTGTATTTTGAAAATACTCTAACACTGAGTAGGCATGTACAGATTGCTTCTGGGACCCTAAAATATTGAATTTTCGGGTGTTTTGAGCCTGAATTTGAGATATAAACGGGTACTGAAGATGCATGCACATATCGACTTTTGTGCACCTAAAAGATCGATTTTCAGTATGTTTTGAGCATGTATTTTGAAAATACTCTAACACGGAGTAGGCATGTACAGATCGCTTCTGGGACCCCTAAATATCGAATTTTCGGGTGTTTTGGGACTGAATTTGAGATATCGACTTTTTGGCACCTAAAAGATCGATTTTTAGCATGTTTTTAGCCTATATTTTGAAAATATTCAAGCACTGTACAGATTGCTTCTTGGACCCCAAAATATTGAATTTTCGGGTGTTTTGAGCCTGAATTTGAGATATAAACGGGTACAGAAGATACATGCACATATTGACTTTGGGCATCTAATATATCGATTTTCAGCATGTTTTGGGCCTGTATTTTGAAAATACTCTAACACTGTACAGATTGCTTCTGGGACCCCAAAATATTGAATTTTCAGGTGTTTTGAGCCTGAATTTGAGATATAAACGGGTACTGAAGATGCATGCACATATCGACTTTTGTGCACCTAAAAGATCGATTTTCAGTATGTTTTGAGCATGTATTTTGAAAATACTCTAACACGGAGTAGGCATGTACAGATCGCTTCTGGGACCCCAAAATAAAGAATTTTCGGGTGTTTAGGGCCAGAATTTGAGATATCGACTTTTTGGCACCTAAAAGATAGATTTTTAGCATGTTTTTAGCCTATATATTGAAAATATTCTAGCACTGGGTAGGCATGTACAGATTGCTTCTGGGACCCCAAAATATTGAATTTTCGGTTGTTTTGAGCCTGAATTTGAGATATAAACGGGTACTGAAGATACATGCACATATTGACTTTGGGCACCAAAAATATCAATTTTCAGCATGTTTTGGGCCTGAATTTTGAAAATACTCTAACACGGAGTAGGGATGTACAGATCGCTTCTGGGACCCTAAAATAACGAATTTTCGGGTGTTTAGGGCCAGAATTTGAGATATAAACGGGTACAGAAGATGCATGCACATATCGACTTTTGGGCACCTAAAATATCGATTTTCAGTATGTTTTTGGCCTGTATTTTGAAAATACTCTAACACGGAGTAGGCATGTACAGATACCTTCTGGGACCTCTAAATATCGAATTTTCGGGTGTTTTGGGACTGAATTTGAAATATCAATTTTTTGGCACCTAAAATGTCGATTTTTAGCATGTTTTTAACCTATATTTTGAAAATATTCTAGCACTGTGTAGGCATGTACAGATTGCTTCTGGGACCCCAAAATATTGAATTTTCGGGTGTTTTGAGCCTGAATTTGAGATATAAACGGGTACAGAAGATACATGCACATATTGACTTTTGGCATCTAAAATATCGATTTTCAGCATGTTTTGGGCCTGTATTTTGAAAATACTCTAACACTGAGTAGGCATGTACATATTGCTTCTGGGACCCCAAAATATTGAATTTTCGGGTGTTTTGAGCCTTAATTTGAGATATAAACGGGTACTGAAGATGCTTGCACATATCGACTTTTGTGCACCTAAAAGATCGATTTTCAGTATGTTTTGAGCATGTATTTTGAAAATACTCTAACACTGAGTAGGCATGTACAGATTACTTCTGGGACCCCAAAATATTGAATTTTCGGGTGTTTTGAGCCTGAATTTGAGATATAAACGGGTACTGAAGATGCATGCACATATCGACTTTTGTGCACCTAAAAGATCGATTTTCAGTATGTTTTGAGCATGTATTTTGAAAATACTCTAACACGGAGTAGGCATGTACAGATCGCTTCTGAGGCCCCTAAATATCGAATTTTCGGGTGTTTTGGGACTGAATTTGAGATATCGACTTTTTGGCACCTAAAAGATCGATTTTTAGCATGTTTTTAGCCTATATTTTGAAAATATTCTAGCACTGAGTAGGCATGTACAGATTGCTTCTGGGACCCCAAAATATTGAATTTTCGGGTGTTTTGAGCCTGAATTTGAGATATAAACGGGTACAGAAGATACATGCACATATTGACTTTGGGCACCAAAAATATCGATTTTCAACATGTTTTGGGCCTGAATTTTGAAAATACTCTAACACGGAGTAGGCATGTACAGATCGCTTCTGGGACCCCAAAATATCGAATTTTCGGGTGTTTAGGGCCAGAATTTTAGATATAAACGTGTACAGAAGATGAATGCACATATCGACTTTTGGGCCCCTAAAAGATCGATTTTCAGTATGTTTTTGGCCTGTATTTTGAAAATACTCTAACACGGAGTAGTCATGTACAGATACCTTCTGGGACCTCTAAATATCGAATTTTCGGGTGTTATGGGACTGAATTTGAGATATCGATTTTTTGGCACCTATAATATCGATTTTTAGCATGTTTTTAGCCTATATTTTGAAAATATTCTAGCACTGTGTAGGCATGTACAGATTGCTTCTGGGACCCCAAAATATTGAATTTTCGGGTGTTTTGAGCCTGAATTTGAGATATAAACGGGTACAAAAGATACATGCACATATTGACTTTGGGCATCTAGAATATCGATTTTCAGCATGTTTTGGGCCTGTATTTTGAAAATACTCTAACACTGAGTAGGCATGTACAGATTGCTTCTGGGACCCCAAAATATTGAATTTTCGGGTGTTTTGAGCCTGAATTTGTGATATAAACGGGTACTGAAGATGCATGCACATATCGACTTTTGTGCACCTAAAAGATCGATTTTCAGTATGTTTTGAGCATGTATTTTGAAAATACTCTAACACGGAGTAGGCATGTACAGATCGCTTCTGGGACCCCTAAATATCGAATTTTCGGGTGTTTTGGGACTGAATTTGAGATATCGACTTTTTGGCACTTTAAAGATCGATTTTTAGCATGTTTTTAGCCTATATTTTGAAAATATTCTAGCACTGTACAGATTGCTTCTGGGACCCCAAAATATTGAATTTTCGGGTGTTTTGAGCCTCAATTTGAGATATAAACGGGTACAGAAGATACATGCACATATTGACTTTGGGCATCTAAAATATCGATTTTCAGCATGTTTTGGGCCTGTATTTTGAAAATACTCTAACACTGAGTAGGCATGTACAGATTGCTTCTGGGACCCCAAAATATTGAATTTTCGGGTGTTTTGAGCCTGAATTTGAGAAATAAACGGGTACTGAAGATGCATGCACATATCGACTTTTGTGCACCTAAAAGATCGATTTTCAGTATGTTTTGAGCATGTATTTTGAAAATACTCTATCACGGAGTAGGCATGTACAGATCGCTTCTGGGAACCCTAAATATCGAATTTTCGGGTGTTTTGGGACTGAATTTGAGATATCGACTTTTTGGCACCTAAAAGATCGATTTTTAGCATGTTTTTAGCCTATATTTTGAAAATATTCTAGCACTGAGTAGGCATGTACAGATTGCTTCTGGGACCCCAAAATATTGAATTTTCGGGTGTTTTGAGCCTGAATTTGAGATATAAACGGGTACAGAAGATACATGCACATATTGACTTTGGGCATCTAAAATATCGATTTTCAGCATGTTTTGGGCCTGTATTTTGAAAATACTCTAACACTGAGTAGGCATGTACAGATTGCTTCTGGGACCCCAAAATATTGAATTTTCGGGTGTTTTGAGCCTGAATTTGAGATATAAACGGGTACTGAAGATGCATGCACATATCGACTTTTGTGCACCTAAAAGATCGATTTTCAGTATGTTTTGAGCATGTATTTTGAAAATACTCTAACACGGAGTAGGCATGTACAGATACCTTCTGGGACCTCTAAATATCGAATTTTCGGGTGTTATGGGACTGAATTTGAGATATCGATTTTTTGGCACCTATAATATCGATTTTTAGCATGTTTTTAGCCTATATTTTGAAAATATTCTAGCACTGTGTAGGCATGTACAGATTGCTTCTGGGACCCCAAAATATTGAATTTTCGGGTGTTTTGAGCCTGAATTTGAGATATAAACGGGTACAGAAGATACATGCACATATTGACTTTGGGCATCTAAAATATCGATTTTCAGCATGTTTTGGGCCTGTATTTTGAAAATACTCTAACACTGAGTAGGCATGTACAGATTGCTTCTGGGACCCCAAAATATTGAATTTTCGGGTGTTTTGAGCCTGAATTTGAGATATAAACGGGTACTGAAGATGCATGCACATATCGACTTTTGTGCACCTAAAAGATCGATTTTCAGTATGTTTTGAGCATGTATTTTGAAAATACTCTATCACGGAGTAGGCATGTACAGATCGCTTCTGGGACCCCTAAATATCGAATTTTCGGGTGTTTTGGGAATGAATTTGAGATATCGACTTTTTGGCACTTAAAAGATCGATTTTTAGCATGTTTTTAGCCTATATTTTGAAAATATTCTAGCACTGTGTAGGCATGTACAGATTGCTTCTTGGACCCCAAAATATTGAATTTTCGGGTGTTTTGAGCCTGAATTTGAGATATAAACGGGTTCAGAAGATACATGCACATATTGACTTTGGGCACCAAATATATCGATTTTCTGCATGTTTTGGGCCTGAATTTTGAAAATACTCTAACACGGAGTAGGCATGTACAGATCGCTTCTGGGACCCCAAAATATCTAATTTTCGGGAGTTTAGGGCCTGAATTTGAGATGTAAACGGGTACAGAAGATGAATGCACATATCGACTTTTGGGCACCTAAAAGATCGATTTTCAGTATGTTTTTGGCCTGTATTTTGAAAATATTCTAACACGGAGTAGGCATGTACAGATACCTTCTGGGACCTCTAAATATCGAATTTTCAGGTGTTTTGGGACTGAATTTGAGATATCGATTTTTTGGCACCTAAAATGTCGATTTTTAGCATGTTTTTAGCCTATATTTTGAAAATATTCTAGCACTGAGTAGGCATGTACAGATTGCTTCTGGGACCCCAAAATATTGAATTTTCGGGTGTTTTGAGCCTGAATTTGAGATATAAACGGGTACAGAAGATACATGCACATATTGACTTTTGGCATCTAAAATATCGATTTTCAGCATGTTTTGGGCCTGTATTTTGAAAATACTCTAACACTGAGTAGGCATGTACAGATTGCTTCTGGGACCCCAAAATATTGAATTTTCGGGTTTTTTGAGCCTGAATTTGAGATATAAACGGGTACTGAAGATGCATGCACAAATCGACTTTTGTGCACCTAAAAGATCGATTTTCAGTATGTTTTGAGCATGTATTTTGAAAATACTCTAACACGGAGTAGGCATGTACAGATACCTTCTGGGACCTCTAAATATCGAATTTTCGGGTGTTATGGGACTGAATTTGAGATATCGATTTTTTGGCACCAATAATATCGATTTTTAGCATGTTTTTAGCCTATATTTTGAAAATACTCTAACACGGAGTAGGCATGTACAGATCGCTTCTGGGACCCCTAAATATCGAATTTTCGGGTGTTTTGGGAATGAATTTGAGATATCGACTTTTTGGCACTTAAAAGATCGATTTTTAGCATGTTTTTAGCCTATATTTTGAAAATATTCTAGCACTGTGTAGGCATGTACAGATTGCTTCTTTGACCCCAAAATATTGAATTTTCGGGTGTTTTGAGCCTGAATTTGAGATATAAACGGGTTCAGAAGATACATGCACATATTGACTTTGGGCACTAAATATATCGATTTTCTGCATGTTTTGGGCCTGAATTTTGAAAATACTCTAACACGGAGTAGGCATGTACAGATCGCTTCTGGGACCCCAAAATATCTAATTTTCGGGAGTTTAGGGCCAGAATTTGAGATGTAAACGGGTACAGAAGATGAATGCACATATCGACTTTTGGGCACCTAAAAGATCGATTTTCAGTATGTTTTTCGCCTGTATTTTGAAAATACTCTAACACGGAGTAGGCATGTACAGATACCTTCTGGGACCTCTAAATATCGAATTTTCAGGTGTTTTGGGACTGAATTTGAGATATCGATTTTTTGGCACCTAAAATGTCGATTTTTAGCATGTTTTTAGCCTATATTTTGAAAATATTCTAGCACTGAGTAGGCATGTACAGATTGCTTCTGGGACCCCAAAATATTGAATTTTCGGGTGTTTTGAGACTGAATTTGAGATATAAACGGGTACAGAAGATACATGCACATATTGACTTTTGGCATCTAAAATATCGATTTTCAGCATGTTTTGGGCCTGTATTTTGAAAATACTCTAACACTGAGTAGGCATGTACAGATTGCTTCTGGGACCCCAAAATATTGAATTTTCGGGTGTTTTGAGCCTGAATTTGAGATATAAACGGGTACAGAAGATACATGCACATATTGACTTTAGGCATCTAAAATATCGATTTTCAGCATGTTTTGGGCCTGTATTTTGAAAATACTCTAACACTGAGTAGGCATGTACAGATTGCTTCTGGGACCCCAAAATATTGAATTTTCGGGTGTTTTGAGCCTGAATTTGAGATATAAACGGGTACTGAAGATGCATGCACATATCGACTTTTGTGCACCTAAAAGATCGATTTTCAGTATGTTTTGAGCATTCTTTTGAAAATACTCTAACACGGAGTAGGCATGTACAGATCGCTTCTGGGGCCCCTAAATATCGAATTTTCTGGTGTTTTGGGACTGAATTTGAGATATCGACTTTTTGGCACCTAAAAGATCGATTTTTAGCATGTTTTTAGCCTATATTTTGAAAATATTCTAGCACTGAGTAGGCATGTACAGATTGCTTCTGGGACCCCAAAATATTGAATTTTCGGGTGTTTTGATCCTGAATTTGAGATATAAACGGGTACAGAAGATACATGCACATATTGACTTTGGGCACCAAAAATATCGATTTTTAGCATGTTTTGGGCCTGAATTTTGAAAATACTCTAACACGGAGTAGGCATGTACAGATCGCTTCTGGGACCCCAAAATATCGAATTTTCGGGTGTTTAGGGCCAGAATTTGAGATATAAACGGGTACAGAAGATGCATGCACATATCGACTTTTGTGCACCTAAAAGATCGATTTTCAGTATGTTTTGAGCATGTATTTTGAAAATACTCTAACACTGTACAGATTGCTTCTGGGACCCCAAAATATTGAATTTTCAGGTGTTTTGAGCCTGAATTTGAGATATAAACGGGTACTGAAGATGCATGCACATATCGACTTTTGTGCACCTAAAAGATCGATTTTCAGTATGTTTTGAGCATGTATTTTGAAAATACTCTAACACGGAGTAGGCATGTACAGATCGCTTCTGAGGCCCCTAAATATCGAATTTTCGGGTGTTTTGGGACTGAATTTGAGATATCGACTTTTTGGCTTCTAAAAGATCGATTTTTAGCATGTTTTTAGCCTATATTTTGAAAATATTCTAGCACTGAGTAGGCATGTACAGATTGCTTCTGGGACCCCAAAATATTGAATTTTCGGGTGCTTTGAGCCTGAATTTGAGATATAAACGGGTACAGAAGATACATGCACATATTGACTTTGGGCACCAAAAATATCGATTTTCAGCATGTTTTGGGCCTGAATTTTGAAAATACTCTAACACGGAGTAGGCATGTACAGATCGCTTCTGGGACCCCAAAATATCGAATTTTCGGGTGTTTAGGGCCAGAATTTGAGATATAAACGGGTACAGAAGATGAATGCACATATCGACTTTAAAGCCCCTAAAAGATCGATTTTCAGTATGTTTTTGGCCTGTATTTTGAAAATACTCTAACACGGAGTAGTCATGTACAGATACCTTCTGGGACCTCTAAATATCGAATTTTCGGGTGTTATGGGACTGAATTTGAGATATCGATTTTTTGGCACCTATAATATCGATTTTTAGCATGTTTTTAGCCTATATTTTGAAAATATTCTAGCACTGTGTAGGCATGTACAGATTGCTTCTGGGACCCCAAAATATTGAATTTTCGGGTGTTTTGAGCCTGAATTTGAGATATAAACGGGTACAGAAGATACATGCACATATTGACTTTGGGCATCTAAAATATCGATTTTTCAGCATGTTTTGGGCCTGTATTTTGAAAATACTCTAACACTGAGTAGGCATGTACAGATTGCTTCTGGGACCCCAAAATATTGAATTTTCGGGTGTTTTGAGCCTGAATTTGAGATATAAACGGGTACTGAAGATGCATGCACATATCGACTTTTGTGCACCTAAAAGATCGATTTTCAGTATGTTTTGAGCATGTATTTTGAAAATACTCTAACACGGAGTAGGCATGTACAGATACCTTCTGGGACCTCTAAATATCGAATTTTCGGGTGTTATGGGACTGAAATTGAGATATCGATTTTTTGGCACCTATAATATCGATTTTTAGCATGTTTTTAGCCTATATTTTGAAAATATTCTAGCACTGAGTAGGCATGTACAGATTGCTTCTGGGACCCCAAAATATTGAATTTTCGGGTGTTTTGAGCCTGAATTTGAGATATAAACGGGTACTGAAGATTCACGCACATATCGACTTTTGTGCACCTAAAATATCGATTTTTAGTATGTTTTGAGCATGTATTTTGAAAATACTCTAACACGGAGTAGGCATGTACAGATCGCTTCTGGGACCCCTAAATATCGAATTTTCGGGTGTTTTGGGACTGAATTTGAGATATCGACTTTTTAGCACCTAAAAGATCGATTTTTAGCATGTTTTTAGCCTATATTTTGAAAATATTCTAGCACTGAGTAGGCATGTACAGATTGCTTCTGAAACCCCAAAATATTGAAGTTTCGGGTGTTTTGAGCCTGAATTTGAGATATAAACGGGTACAGAAGATACATGCACATATTGACTTTGGGCACCAAAAATATCGATTTTCAGCATGTTTTGGGCCTGAATTTTGAAAATACTCTAACACGGAGTAGGCATGTACAGATCGCTTCTGGGACCCCAAAATATCTAATTTTCGGGAGTTTTGGGCCAGAATTTGAGATGTAAACGGGTACAGAAGATGAATGCACATATCGACTTTTGGGTACCTAAAAGATCGATTTTCAGTATGTTTTTGGCCTGTATTTTGAAAATACTCTAACACGGAGTAGGCATGTACAGATACCTTCTGGGACCTCTAAATATCGAATTTTCGGGTGTTTTGGGACTGAATTTGAGATATCGATTTTTTGGCACCTAAAATGTCGATTTTTAGCATGTTTTTAGCCTATATTTTGAAAATATTCTAGCACTGTGTAGGCATGTACAGATTGCTTCTGGGACCCCAAAATATTGAATTTTCGGGTGTTTTGAGCCTGAATTTGAGATATAAACGGGTACAGAAGATACATGCACATATTGACTTTGGGCATCTAAAATATCGATTTTCAGCATGTTTTGGGCCTGTATTTTGAAAATACTCTAACACTGAGTAGGCATGTACAGATTGCTTCTGGGACCCCAAAATATTGTATTTTCGGGTGTTTTGAGCCTGAATTTGAGATATAAACGGGTACTGAAGATGCATGCACATATCGACTTTTGTGCACCTAAAAGATCGATTTTCAGTATGTTTTGAGCATGTATTTTGAAAATACTCTAACACGGAGTAGGCATGTACAGATCGCTTGTGGGACCCCTAAATATGGAATTTTCGGGTGTTTTGGGACTGAATTTGAGATATCGACTTTTTGGCACCTAAAAGATAGATTTTTAGCATGTTTTTAGCCTATATTTTGAAAATATTCTAGCACTGAGTAGGCATGTACAGATTGCTTCTGGGACCCCAAAATATTGAATTTTCGGGTGTTTTGAGCCTGAATTTGAGATATAAACGGGTACAGAAGATACATGCACATATTGACTTTGGGCACCATAAATATCGATTTTCAGCATGTTTTGGACCTGAATTTTGAAAATACTCTAACACGGAGTAGGCATGTTCAGATCGCTTCTGGGACCCCAAAATATCTAATTATCGGGAGTTTAGGGCCAGAATTTGAGATATAAACGGGTACAGAAGATGAATGCACATATCGACTTTTGGGCACCTAAAAGATCGATTTTCAGTATGTTTGTGGTCTGTATTTTGAAAATACTCTAACACGGAGTAGGCATGTACAGATACCTTCTGGGACCTCTAAATATCGAATTTTCGGGTGTTTTGGGACTGAATTTGATATATCGATTTTTTGGCACCTAAAATGTCGATTTTTAGCATGTTTTTAGCCTATATTTTGAAAATATTCTAGCACTGTGTAGGCATGTACAGATTGCTTCTGGGACCCCAAAATATTGAATTTTCGGGTGTTTTGAGCCTGAATTTGAGATATAAACGGGTACAGAAGATACATGCACATATTGACTTTGGGCATCTAAAATATCGATTTTCAGCATGTTTTGGGCCTGTATTTTGAAAATACTCTAACACTGAGTAGGCATGTACAGATTGCTTCTGGGACCCCAAAATATTGAATTTTCGGGTGTTTTGAGCCTGAATTTGAGATATAAACGGGTACTGAAGATGCATGCACATATCGACTTTTGTGCACCTAAAAGATCGATTTTCAGTATGTTTTGAGCATGTATTTTGAAAATACTCTAACACGGAGTAGGCATGTACAGATCGCTTCTGGGACCCCTAAATATCGAATTTTCGGGTGTTGTGGGACTGAATTTGAGATATCGACTTTTTGGCACCTAAAAGATCGATTTTTAGCATGTTTTTAGCCTATATTTTGAAAATAGTCTAGCACTGAGTAGGCATGTACAGATTGCTTCTGGGACCCCAAAATATTGAAGTTTCGGGTGTTTTGAGCCTGAATTTGATATATAAACGGGTACAGAAGATACATGCACATATTGACTTTGGGCACCAAAAATATCGATTTTCAGCATGTTTTGGGCCTGAATTTTGAAAATACTCTAACACGGAGTAGGCATGTACAGATCGCTTCTGGGACCCCAAAATATCTAATTATCGGGAGTTTAGGGCCAGAATTTGAGATATAAACGGGTACAGAAGATGAATGCACATATCGACTTTTGGGCACCTAAAAGATCGATTTTCAGTATGTTTTTGGCCTGTATTTTGAAAATACTCTAACACGGAGTAGGCATGTACAGATACCTTCTGGGACCTCTAAATATCGAATTTTCGGGTGTTTTGGGACTGAATTTGATATATCGATTTTTTGGCACCTAAAATGTCGATTTTTAGCATGTTTTTAGCCTATATTTTGAAAATATTCTAGCACTGTGTAGGCATGTACAGATTGCTTCTGGGACCTCAAAATATTGAATTTTCGGGTGTTTTGAGCCTGAATTTGAGATATAAACGGGTACTGAAGATGCATGCACATATCGACTTTTGTGCACCTAAAAGATCGATTTTCAGTATGTTTTGAGCATGTATTTTGAAAATACTCTAACACGTAGTAGGCATGTACAGATCGCTTCTGGGACCCCTAAATATGGAATTTTCGGGTGTTTTGGGACTGAATTTGAGATATCGACTTTTTGGCACCTAAAAGATCGATTTTTAGCATGTTTTTAGCCTATATTTTGAAAATATTCTAGCACTGAGTAGGCATGTACAGATTGCTTCTGGGACCCCAAAATATTGAATTTTTGGGTGTTTTGAGCCTGAATTCGAGATATAAACGGGTACAGAAGATACATGCACATATTGACTTTGGGCACCAAAAACATCGATTTTCAGCATGTTTTGGGCCTGAATTTTGAAAATACTCTAACACGGAGTAGGCATGTACAGATCGCATCTGGGACCCCAAAATATCGAATTTTCGGGTGTTTAGGGCCAGAATTTGAGATATAAACGGGTACAGAAGAAGCATGCACATATCGACTTTTGGGCACCTAAAAGATCGATTTTCAGTATGTTTTTGGCCTGTATTTTGAAAATACTCTAACACGGAGTAGGCATGTACAGATACCTTCTGGGACCTCTAAATATCGAATTTTATGGTGTTTTGGGACTGAATTTGAGATATCGATTTTTTGGCACCTAAAATGTCGATTTTTAGCATGTTTTTAGCCTATATTTTGAAAATATTCTAGCACTGTGTAGGCATGTACAGAATGCTTCTGGGACCCCAAAATATTGAATTTTCGGGTGTTTTAAACCTGAATTTGAGATATAAACGGGTACAGAAGATACATGCACATATTGACTTTGGGCATCTAAAATATCGATTTTCAGCATGTTTTGGGCCTGTATTTTGAAAATACTCTAACACTTAGTAGGCATGTACAGATTGCTTCTGGGACCCCAAAATATTGAATTTTCGGGTGTTTTGAGCCTGAATTTGAGATATAAACGGGTACTGAAGATGCATGCACATATCGACTTTTGTGCACCTAAAAGATCGATTTTCAGTATGTTTTGAGCATGTATTTTGAAAATACTCTAACACGGAGTAGGCATGTACAGATCGCTTCTGGGACCCCTAAATATAGAATTTTCGGGTGTTTTGGGACTGAATTTGAGATATCGACTTTTTGGCACCTAAAAGATCGATTTTTAGCATGTTTTTAGCCTATATTTTGAAAATATTCTAGCACTGTACAGATTGCTTCTGGGACCCCAAAATATTGAATTTTCGGGTGTTTTGAGCCTGAATTTGAGATATAAACGGGTACAGAAGATACATGCACATATTGACTTAGGGCACCAAAAATATCGATTTTCAGCATGTTTTGGGCCTGAATTTTGAAAATACTCTAACACGGAGTAGGCATGTACAGATCGCTTCTGGGACCCCAAAATATCGAATTTTCAGGTGTTTAGGGCCAGAATTTGAGATATAAACGGGTACAGAAGATGCATGCACATATCGACTTTTGGGCACCTAAAAGATCGATTTTCACTATGTTTTTGGCCTGTATTTTGAAAATACTCTAACACGGAGTAGGCATGTACATATACCTTCTGGGACCTCTAAATATCGAATTTTCGGGTGTTATGGGACTGAATTTAAGATATCGATTTTTTGGCACCTATAATATCGATTTTTAGCATGTTTTTAGCCTATATTTTGAAAATATTCTAGCACTGTGTAGGCATGTACAGATTGCTTCTGGGACCCCAAAATATTGAATTTTCGGGTGTTTTGAGCCTGAATTTGAGATATAAACGGGTACAGAAGATACATGCACATATTGACTTTAAGCATCTAAAATATCGATTTTCAGCATGTTTTGGGCCTGTATTTTGAAAATACTCTAACACTGAGTAGGCATGTACAGATTGCTTCTGGGACCCCAAAATATTGAATTTTCGGGTGTTTTGAGCCTGAATTTGAGATATAAACGGGTACAGAAGATACATGCACATATTGACTTTAGGCATCTAAAATATCGATTTTCAGCATGTTTTGGGCCTGTATTTTGAAAATACTCTAACACTGAGTAGGCATGTACAGATTGCTTCTGGGACCCCAAAATATTGAATTTTCGGGTGTTTTGAGCCTGAATTTGAGATATAAACGGGTACAGAAGATACATGCACATATTGACTATGGGCACCAAAAATATCGATTTTCAGCATGTTTTGGGCCTGAATTTTGAAAATACTCTAACACGGAGTAGGCATGTACAGATCGCTTCTGGGACCCCAAAATATCGAATTTTCGGGTGTTTAGGGCCAGAATTTGAGATATAAACGGGTACAGAAGATGCATGCACATATCGACTTTTGGGCACCTGAAAGATCGATTTTCAGTATGTTTTTCGCCTGTATTTTGAAAATACTCTAACACGGAGTAGGCATGTACAAATACCTTCTGGGACCTCTAAATATCGAATTTTCGGGTGTTTTGGGACTGAATTTGAGATATCGATTTATTGGCACCTAAAATGTCGATTTTCAGCATGTTTTTTGCCTATATTTTGAAAATATTCTAGCACTGTGTAGGCATGTACAGATTGCTTCTGGGACCCCAAAATATTGAATTTTCGGGTGTTTTGAGCCTGAATTTGAGATATAAACGGGTACAGAAGATACATGCACATATTGACTTTGGGCATCTAAAATATCGATTTTCAGCATGTTTTGGGCCTGTATTTTGAAAATACACTAACACTGAGTAGGCATGTACAGATTGCTTCTGGGACCCTAAAATATTGAATTTTCGGGTGTTTTGAGCCTGAATTTGAGATATAAACGGGTACTGAAGATGCATGCACATATCGACTTTTGTGCACCTAAAAGATCGATTTTCAGTATGTTTTTAGCATGTATTTTGAAAATACTTTAACACGGAGTAGGCATGTACAGATCGCTTCTGGGACCCCTAAATATCGAATTTTCGGGTGTTTTGGGACTGAATTTGAGATGACTTTTTGGCACCGAAAAGATCGATTTTTAGCATGTTTTTAGCCTATATTTTGAAAATATTCTAGCACTGAGTAGGCATGTACAGATTGCTTCTGGGACCCCAAAATATTGAATTTTCGGTTGTTTTGAGCCTGAATTTGAGATATAAACGGGTACAGAAGATACATGAACATATTGACTTTGGGCACAAAAAATATCGATTTTCAGCATGTTTTGGGCCTGAATATTGAAAATACTCTAACACGGAGTAGGGATGTACAGATCGCTTCTGGGACCCCAAAATATCGAATTTTCGGGTTATTAGGGCCAGAATTTGAGATATAAACGGGTACAGAAGATGCATGCACATATCGACTTTTGGGCACCTAAAAGATCGATTTTCAGTATGTTTTTGGCCTGTATTTTGAAAATACTCTAACACGGAGTAGGCATGTACAGATACCTTCTGGGACCTCTAAATATAGAAT
Source organism: Petrolisthes cinctipes (assembly GCA_033782935.1). Taxonomy (NCBI): domain Eukaryota; kingdom Metazoa; phylum Arthropoda; class Malacostraca; order Decapoda; family Porcellanidae; genus Petrolisthes; species Petrolisthes cinctipes. The sequence goes on from JAWQEG010000369.1 coordinate 1,240,042, forward strand.
TTTCGGGTGTTTTGGGACTGAATTTGAGATATCGATTTTTTGGCACCTAAAATGTCGATTTTTAGCATGTTTTTAGCCTATATTTTGAAAATATTCTAGCACTGTGTAGGCATGTACAGATTGCTTCTGGGACCCCAAAATATTGAATTTTCGGGTGTTTTGAGCCTGAATTTGAGATATAAAAGGTACAGAAGATACATGCACATATTGACTTTTGGCATCTAAAATATCGATTTTCAGCATGTTTTGGGCCTGTATATTGAAAATACTCTAACACTGAGTAGGCATGTACAGATTGCTTCTGGGACCCCAAAATATTGAATTTTCGGGTGTTTTGAGCCTGAATTTGAGATATAAACGGGTACTGAAGATGCATGCACATATCGACTTTTGTGCACCTAAAAGATCGATTTTCAGTATGTTTTGAGCATGTATTTTGAAAATACTCTAACACTGAGTAGGCATGTACAGATTGCTTCTGGGACCCCAAAATATTGAATTTTCGGGTGTTTTGAGCCTGAATTTGAGATATAAACGGGTACTGATGATGCATGCACATATCGACTTTTGTGCACCTAAAAGATCGATTTTCAGTATGTTTTGAGCATGTATTTTGAAAATACTCTAACACGGAGTAGGCATGTACAGATCGCTTCTGGGGCCCCTAAATATAGAATTTTCGAGTGTTTTGGGACTGAATTTGAGATATCGACATTTTGGCACCTAAAAGATCGATTTTTAGCATGTTTTTAGCCTATATTTTGATAATATTTTAGCACTCTGTAGGCATGTACAGATTGCTTCTGGGACCCCAAAATATTGAATTTTCGGGTGTTTTGAGCCTGAATTTGAGATATAAACGGGTACAGAAGATACATGCACATATTGACTTTGGGCATCTAAAATATCGATTTTCAGCATGTTTTGGGCCTGTATTTTGAAAATACTCTAACACTGAGTAGGCATGTACAGATACCTTCTGGGATCTCTAAATATCGAATTTTCGGGTGTTTTGGGACTAAATTTGAGATATCGATTTTTTGGCACCTAAAATGTCGATTTTTAGCATATTTTTAGCCTATATTTTGAAAATATTCTAGCACTGTGTAGGCATGTACAGATTGCTTCTGGGACCCCAAAATATTGAATTTTCGGGTGTTTTGAGCCTGAATTTGAGATATAAACGGGTACAGAAGATACATGCACATATTGACTTTGGGCATCTAAAATATCGATTTTCAGCATGTTTTGGGCCTGTATTATGAAAATACTCTAACACTGAGTAGGCATGTACAGATTGCTTCTGGGACCCCAAAATATTGAATTTTCGGGTGTTTTGAGCCTGAATTTGAGATATAAACGGGTACTGAAGATGCATGCACATATCGACTTTTGTGCACCTAAAAGATAGATTTTTAGTATGTTTTGAGCATGTATTTTGAAAATACTCTAACACGGAGTAGGCATGTACAGATCGCTTCTGGGACCCCTAAATATCGAATTTTCGGGTGTTTTGGGACTGAATTTGAGATATCGACTTTTTGGCACCTAAAAGATCGATTTTTAGCATGTTTTTAGCCTATATTTTGAAAATATTCTAGCACTGAGTAGGCATGTACAGATTGCTTCTGGGACCCCAAAATATTGAATTTTCGGGTGTTTTGAGCCTGAATTTGAGATATAAACGGGTACAGAAGATACATGCACATATTGACTTTGGGCATCTAAAATATCGATTTTCAGCATGTTTTGGGCCTGTATTTTGAAAATACTCTAACACTGAGTAGGCATGTACAGATACCTTCTGGGACCTCTAAATATCGAATTTTCGGGTGTTTTGGGACTAAATTTGATATATCGATTTTTTGGCACCTAAAATGTCGATTTTTAGCATGTTTTTAGACTATATTTTGAAAATATTCTAGCACTATGTAGGCATGTACAGATTGCTTCTGGGACCCCAAAATATTGAATTTTCGGGTGTTTTGAGCCTGAATTTGAGATATAAACGGGTACAGATGATACATGCACATATTGACTTTGGGCATCTAAAATATCGATTTTTAGCATATTTTGGGCCTGTATTTTGAAAATACTCTAACACTGAGTAGGCATGTACAGATTGCTTCTGGGACCCCAAAATATTGAATTTTCGGGTGTTTTGAGCCTGAATTTGAGATATAAACGGGTACTGAAGATGCATGCACATATCGACTTTTGTGCACCTAAAAGATCGATTTTCAGTATGTTTTGAGCATGTATTTTGAAAATACTCTAACACGGAGTAGGCATGTACAGATCGCTTCTGGGACCCCTAAATATGGAATTTTCGGGTGTTTTGGGACTGAATTTGAGATATCGACTTTTTGGCACCTAAAAGATCGGTTTTTAGCATGTTTTTAGCCAATATTTTGAAAATATTCTAGCACTGAGTAGGCATGTACAGATTGCTTCTGGGACCCCAAAATATTGAATTTTCGGGTGTTTTGAGCCTGAATTTGAGATATAAACGGGTACAGAAGATACATGCACATATTGACTTTGGGCACCAAAAATATCGATTTTCAGCATGTTTTGGGCCTGAATTTTGAAAATACTCTAACACGGAGTAGGCATGTACAGATCGCTTCTGGGACCCCAAAATATCGAATTTTCGGGTGTTTAGGGCCAGAATTTAAGATATAAACGGGTACAGAAGATACATGCACATATCGACTTTTTGGCACCTAAAAGATCGATTTTCAGTATGTTTTTGGCCTGTATTTTGAAAATACTCTAACACGGAGTAGGCATGTACAGATACCTTCTGGGACCTCTAAATATCGAATTTTCGGGTGTTTTGGGACTGAATTTGAGATATCGATTTTTTGGCACCTAAAATGTCGATTTTTAGCATGTTTTTAGCCTATATTTTGAAAATATTCTAGCACTGTGTAGGCATGTACAGATTGCTTCTGGGACACCAAAATATTGAATTTTCGGGTGTTTTGAGCCTGAATTTGAGATATAAACGGGTGTACACACCATTCTATACACACACAAACACGTGCAGTGACTCGCCTTTCGGGACCTGACAGACAGATTCAGATTCCACATACATACACACCAAAAAAAACATTAAGGGACCTGACCACCCAGGTGGGTCAAACACACACACACACACACACACTCTCCCATATATTTTTATACCTACCTCTCAGACAATTGACTTTCCCTATCTTATTGGCATCTCTCCAAACACAGGTGCGGTCAGGTCATACGAAAAGACATTAACCTTTCCTACCTCCCCTTCGAAGGAGAGGTAGGAAAGAGAGTAAAGGAGAGAGAGAGAGAGAGAGAGATAGGAAAGGGTTGGCCCACTTTCCCTTTCACACGAGAAGAGAGAAGTAGGTACAGAATCAAACTGACCATTCACAGGCAACACAGTCACACTCTAGCCATTCTGTAAACTATTGAGTTTGAAATGTATATAAGCAGAGGAGGTACACTAGGAGTTAGGATACCACACTGACTCCCTAAGGGCTATAAACTGTCTCCATAGAGAGAGACATAATACCACATAAGGCAAGGCACATCACGATAATACCCTGTATAGATAAGTACACATATTAATAAATTAAGCCTTAAGAAACTTGTGAAGTCAATCACCTAAGCAAACTTAAGAAAGCACCCCGTCTTCCACGTTACCTAAAACAACAACAACAACAACAACAACTACTACACTACAACTACAAGAATTACATACAAGTAAGTTACCAAGTTCTGCCCAGAGTTCAAGCCTTCAGAACTGGTACATTTGATGGCAGCGGTGTTTTTGCAATAAGGCAAATTGCAAGGTATAGACTTCACGGGAGTACAGTGACTAACATTGTTCAAGGACAAGTTGAAGGAATTTACTTGTAAATCCTCTCAAGTAATTTCTTCTGTGGGTATAATCTTACGACCTCTAACGAGGGAGATAAACCACAAATTCTTCACCTACAAGAGGCACCTGCTTCAATATAATTGCAACTGACCTACAAGGGGTCCTCATCTACTTCACAACAAACAATCATCACTTCATCACTACCATATCGGCGTTCCTGCGTAAATGCTCTCGTCAGGACAACGCCACGACCTCCATCACCTCCACGCTGACGCCTCGTTACGTAAATGCTCTCGTAAAGGCAAGTCAACGTTCATCATCTTCACTCCAATAACGACTGTTAGTGTGTTAGTGTGCGAGCTAACTAATAATCGCTTCGCCTCTCCACCGACGTCGCCTCTTCACCACATCGTCATCGTCGTTGCAACTAGAGTCAACTAACATTACATGTTACATTACATTATTTTTCACTTGTCCACGAACATGTTAGAATAGATTAGGTTCCTCAATTACAGCCCAGAAAGAAAGACAAGAAGTGCCAAATTACAACAAAGGTAAAGATATTCTCCCCCATTAATCCAAAGGTATCAAAACTAACTTCGAATATCCCTGATAATGAGTCATTAGTCTCCAAGCTAGATTTCCCTGCCTCCCTAAACCTCGTTTGTGGTGCCAACACATTCGAGTATATTTTCTGCTTCTACCTTACCCCCATTAACAACTTAATCTGGTATACTATATTAACCTGTATTTTCTCCAACAATGGCTATTCCTCCACAATCTCCTACGGTCTCTGCTCTTCATACAACTTCTTCTAACCCCACTACCTCTTCTATGCATACAATGACAAGCTTACCCACCCACAAGTATTTAAAGTATTATACGGGAGATAATCCAAGATATGGGATTCATCTCTTCTTGCGTCATTTGGAGAATGTGTTTTACCAAACTAATATAGAGCAGGACTTACATAAGATAAGATTCGTGAGAGAGCATATTGCACCAGATAGTCCAGCCAGCTATATGATAACTACAAGTGCTTTTTCTGATCCAGAGAATTTAACGTCATATGCTACATTCAGACAGTCACTTATTGATGTTTTTGGGGATGGTAAAATTCATAATTCATTATCATGGGTTCAGGTAATGTTTAAAACAAAGGCAGACAACATAAATACAAGTGAACCAGCAAAAGCACTTGCATTATCAGGGTCTCTAACTTTAAATTCGAAGGAATCTCGTATCATACATCGTGAATTACAGATTACTCAATCCATGGGGACGAAGAATTTTAATTTTGATGCCACACCTACTCAAAGGGAATCACAGGGAAAACGTTGCAAACACTGTAACGGAAATAATAATATTACCAGTTATTGTTATTACTTACATAATACTAAAGGAAATGATCAAGGGAAAAGTAATAATAAATACAGTCATTTACATGAATCAAAGTCGCATTCCTTAGATGAATGCATGATCCTTAACAGAATGAAATGGGACTTGCACAATCGAAATATGATGTATGAAACGAGACCGCCACAATATTAAAACGTCCCGAAAATAAAACTGTAGGCCCTGTCGTCGCATTTACCAATAATATATTATAATTCGCTGTCCTAGTATCACATAGTAACACCACCTTAATGATAGACACAGGCGCCGCAGTTTCCTTGTTATCGGATAATTCCTTTAACATATTATGCAAATTAGGTCCTCAGCAGCATTTATAAACCAAGATTGAACAGGTGACATAGAAGGGTCAACCATGACAGGCAATAAATTACAGGTATTAGGGACACTTTAACCCTTCCTGTACGGTTAGACAAGGGAACTAACCATATACATATTGCATTTTATATAATACAAAATTATAAACTAGGTTATCATACCTTATCAAAGAAACCATATTAATTAACCCTAAATATAAAATAATACATTTTAGGAATTAATGTATTCCAATACAGGATTGTCCAGGCCAATATATAAGTCCATGTAATGTTAATTCTATACATATTGAAAATGAGGGAAACGACCCCGGTATCATAAAGGCCATTGCTGCATATAATATTATATTAACTCCAAATTTCGTCCATTAATTGAAGGTAAAGCTTCCATCTCATGTACAGCCACATACTACCGTTCTATTCTCAATAGAACCAGTAAAATAATATATAATCGGGGATTAATTTACTTTACCCAATGTAAACAGTGAAAATATCACTGATATTAATAAAACATCTACCAATATGCATGTAAAGAAAGGAACATATCTATGTGATCTGTACAGATGGAAGTTAGACCAATACCACAAGGAAATATTGTATCGGTTCTTACCGAAGGATAAAGTGATAGTCACAGAAGGGAACAACTTAGAAATTTTTGTCAGTGGACGCGAATTTTCCACTTTATCGTGAAAATCTCATCACCATACTAGCCACATATTGCATACGATTGCCCTACTTGGTGAATCCTTAGGATGAACCAACATTATAAAGCATGCCATTACACTAACATCTCCTCAACCCATTTATTCGAACATATAGACTACCGTACCTCGTAGTAGGCAGAAAGTTGTAAAGAAAATTATAAATGAAATGATGGATGAAGGCATTATTAGGAATTCTAACTCCCCTTTTAACAGCCCAATGTTTTTGGTTTCAATAATAATGGTGAATTTACGCCAGTAATTGATTACGGACATATAAATAATGCTACAATTAAAGATAAATATCCCCTCCCTCCTTTAAGATGTTTTGTCTAACATTGGTAAATCAAAGCCTATGATATTCTCCACCTTAAACTTGGTCAGTGGAAACTGGCAAGTAGCATTAATAATAAAAGTCAACCCATTACAACATTTAGTACTTCCCATGGTTATTATGAATACATTCGTAGACCATTTGGGTTATGTAATGTTTCATCCATATTTCTGGGACCCCAAAATATTGAATTTTCGGGTGTTTTGAGCCTGAATTTGAGATATAAACGGGTACTGATGATGCATGCACATATCGACTTTTGTGCACCTAAAAGATCGATTTTCAGTATGTTTTGAGCATGTATTTTGAAAATACTCTAACACGGAGTAGGCATGTACAGATCGCTTCTGGGGCCCCTAAATATAGAATTTTCGAGTGTTTTGGGACTGAATTTGAGATATCGACATTTTGGCACCTAAAAGATCGATTTTTAGCATGTTTTTAGCCTATATTTTGATAATATTCTAGCACTCTGTAGGCATGTACAGATTGCTTCTGGGACCCCAAAATATTGAATTTTCGGGTGTTTTGAGCCTGAATTTGAGATATAAACGGGTACAGAAGATACATGCACATATTGACTTTGGGCATCTAAAATATCGATTTTCAGCATGTTTTGGGCCTGTATTTTGAAAATACTCTAACACTGAGTAGGCATGTACAGATACCTTCTGGGATCTCTAAATATCGAATTTTCGGGTGTTTTGGGACTAAATTTGAGATATCGATTTTTTGGCACCTAAAATGTCGATTTTTAGCATATTTTTAGCCTATATTTTGAAAATATTCTAGCACTGTGTAGGCATGTACAGATTGCTTCTGGGACCCCAAAATATTGAATTTTCGGGTGTTTTGAGCCTGAATTTGAGATATAAACGGGTACAGAAGATACATGCACATATTGACTTTGGGCATCTAAAATATCGATTTTCAGCATGTTTTGGGCCTGTATTTTGAAAATACTCTAACACTGAGTAGGCATGTACAGATTGCTTCTGGGACCCCAAAATATTGAATTTTCGGGTGTTTTGAGCCTGAATTTGAGATATAAACGGGTACTGAAGATGCATGCACATATCGACTTTTGTGCACCTAAAAGATCGATTTTCAGTATGTTTTGAGCATGTATTTTGAAAATACTCTAACACGGAGTAGGCATGTACAGATCGCTTCTGGGACCCCTAAATATCGAATTTTCGGGTGTTTTGGGACTGAATTTGAGATATCGACTTTTTGGCACCTAAAAGATCGATTTTTAGCATGTTTTTAGCCTATATTTTGAAAATATTCTAGCACTGAGTAGGCATGTACAGATTGCTTCTGGGACCCCAAAATATTGAATTTTCGGGTGTTTTGAGCCTGAATTTGAGATATAAACGGGTACAGAAGATACATGCACATATTGACTTTGGGCATCTAAAATATCGATTTTCAGCATGTTTTGGGCCTGTATTTTGAAAATACTCTAACACTGAGTAGGCATGTACAGATACCTTCTGGGACCTCTAAATATCGAATTTTCGGGTGTTTTGGGACTAAATTTGAGATATCGATTTTTTGGCACCTAAAATGTCGATTTTTAGCATGTTTTTAGCCTATATTTTGAAAATATTCTAGCACTGTGTAGGCATGTACAGATTGCTTCTGGGACCCCAAAATATTGAATTTTCGGGTGTTTTGAGCCGGAATTTGAGCGGTGTACACACCATTCTATACACACACAAACACGTGCAGTGACTCGCCTTTCGGGACCTGACAGACAGATTCAGATTCCACATACATACACACCAAAAAAACCATTAAGGGACCTGACCACCCAGGTGGGTCAAACACACACACACACACACACACACTCTCCCATATATTTTTATACCTACCTCTCAGACAATTGACTTTCCCTATCTTATTGGCATCTCTCCAAACACAGGTGCGGTCAGGTCATACGAAAAGACATTAACCTTTCCTACCTCCCCTTCGAAGGAGAGGTAGGAAAGAGAGTAAAGGAGAGAGAGAGAGAGAGAGAGATAGGAAAGGGTTGGCCCACTTTCCCTTTCACACGAGAAGAGAGAAGTAGGTACAGAATCAAACTGACCATTCACAGGCAACACAGTCACACTCTAGCCATTCTGTAAACTATTGAGTTTGAAATGTATATAAGCAGAGGAGGTACACTAGGAGTTAGGATACCACACTGACTCCCTAAGGGCTATAAACTGTCTCCATAGAGAGAGACATAATACCACATAAGGCAAGGCACATCACGATAATACCCTGTATAGATAAGTACACATATTAATAAATTAAGCCTTAAGAAACTTGTGAAGTCAATCACCTAAGCAAACTTAAGAAAGCACCCCGTCTTCCACGTTACCTAAAACAACAACAACAACAACAACAACTACTACACTACAACTACAAGAATTACATACAAGTAAGTTACCAAGTTCTGCCCAGAGTTCAAGCCTTCAGAACTGGTACACGGGTACAGAAGATACATGCACATATTGACTTTGGGCATCTAAAATATCGATTTTCAGCATGTTTTGGGCCTGTATTTTGAAAATACTCTAACACTGAGTAGGCATGTACAGATTGCTTCTGGGACCCCAAAATATTGAATTTTCGGGTGTTTTGAGCCTGAATTTGAGATATAAACGGGTACTGAAGATGCATGCACATATCGACTTTTGTGCACCTAAAAGATCGATTTTCAGTATGTTTTGAGCATGTATTTTGAAAATACTCTAACACGGAGTAGGCATGTACAGATCGCTTCTGGGACCCCTAAATATCGAATTTTCGGGTGTTTTGGGACTGAATTTGAGATATCGACTTTTTGGCACCTAAAAGATCGATTTTTAGCATGTTTTTAGCCTATATTTTGAAAATATTCTAGCACTGAGTAGGCATGTACAGATTGCTTCTGGGACCCCAAAATATTGAATTTTCGGGTGTTTTGAGCCTGAATTTGAGATATAAACGGGTACAGAAGATACATGCACATATTGACTTTGGGCACCAAAAATATCGATTTTCAGCATGTTTTGGGCCTGAATTTTGAAAATACTCTAACACGGAGTAGGCATGTACAGATCGCTTCTGGGACCCCAAAATATCGAATTTTCGGGTGTTTAGGGCCAGAATTTGAGATATAAACGGGTACAGAAGATGCATGCACATATCGACTTTTGGGCACCTAAAAGATCGATTTTCAGTATGTTTTTGGCCTGTATTTTGAAAATACTCTAACACGGAGTAGGCATGTACAGATACCTTCTGGGACCTCTAAATATCGAATTTTCGGGTGTTTTGGGACTGAATTTGAGATATCGATTTTTTGGCACCTAAAATGTCGATTTTTAGCATGTTTTTAGCCTATATTTTGAAAATATTCTAGCACTGTGTAGGCATGTACAGATTGCTTCTGGGACCCCAAAATATTGAATTTTCGGGTGTTTTGAGCCTGAATTTGAGATATAAACGGGTACAGAAGATACATGCACATATTGACTTTGGGCATCTAAAATATCGATTTTCAGCATGTTTTGGGCCTGTATTTTGAAAATACTCTAACACTGAGTAGGCATGTACAGATTGCTTCTGGGACCCCAAAATATTGAATTTTCGGGTGTTTTGAGCCGGAATTTGAGATATAAACGGGTACTGAAGATGCATGCACATATCGACTTTTGTGCACCTAAAAGATCGATTTTTAGTATGTTTTGAGCATGTATTTTGAAAATACTCTAACACGGAGTAGGCATGTACAGATCGCTTCTGGGACCCCTAAATATCGAATTTTCGGGTGTTTTGGGACTGAATTTGAGATATCGACTTTTTGGCACCTAAAAGATCGATTTTTAGCATGTTTTTAGCCTATATTTTGAAAATATTCTAGCACTGAGTAGGCATGTACAGATTGCTTCTGGGACCCCAAAATATTGAATTTTCGGGTGTTTTGAGCCTGAATTTGAGATATAAACGGGTACAGAAGATACATGCACATATTGACTTTGGGCATCTAAAATATCGATTTTCAGCATGTTTTGGGCCTGTATTTTGAAAATACTCTAACACTGAGTAGGCATGTACAGATACCTTCTGGGACCTCTAAATATCGAATTTTCGGGTGTTTTGGGACTAAATTTGAGATATCGATTTTTTGGCACCTAAAATGTCGATTTTTAGCATGTTTTTAGCCTATATTTTGAAAATATTCTAGCACTGTGTAGGCATGTACAGATTGCTTCTGGGACCCCAAAATATTGAATTTTCGGGTGTTTTGAGCCGGAATTTGAGATATAAACGGGTACAGAAGATACATGCACATATTGACTTTGGGCATCTAAAATATCGATTTTCAGCATGTTTTGGGCCTGTATTTTGAAAATACTCTAACACTGAGTAGGCATGTACAGACTGCTTCTGGGACCCCAAAATATTGAATTTTCGGGTGTTTTGAGCCTGAATTTGAGATATAAACGGGTACTGAAGATGCATGCACATATTGACTTTGGGCACCAAAAATATCGATTTTCAGCATGTTTTGGGCCTTAATTTTGAAAATACTCTAACACGGAGTAGGCATGTACAGATCGCTTCTGGGACCCCAAAATATCGAATTTTCGGGAGTTTAGGGCCAGAATTTGAGATATAAACGGGTACAGAAGATGAATGCACATATCGACTTTTGGGCACCTATAAGATCGATTTTCAGTATGTTTTTGGCCTGTATTTTGAAAATACTCTAACACGGAGTAGGCATGTACAGATACCTTCTGGGACCTCTAAATATCGAATTTTCGGGTGTTTTGGGACTGAATTTGATATATCGATTTTTTGGCACCTAAAATGTCGATTTTTAGCATGTTTTTAGCCTATATTTTGAAAATATTCTAGCACTATGTAGGCATGTACAGATTGCTTCTGGGACCCCAAAATATTGAATTTTCGGGTGTTTTGAGCCTGAATTTGAGATATAAACGGGTACAGATGCTACATGCACATATTGACTTTGGGCATCTAAAATATCGATTTTTAGCATGTTTTGGGCCTGTATTTTGAAAATACTCTAACACTGAGTAGGCATGTACAGATTGCTTCTGGGACCCCAAAATATTGAATTTTCGGGTGTTTTGAGCCTGAATTTGTGATATAAACGGGTACTGAAGATGCATGCACATATCGACTTTTGTGCACCTAAAAGATCGATTTTCAGTATGTTTTGAGCATGTATTTTGAAAATACTCTAACACGGAGTAGGCATGTACAGATCGCTTCTGGGACCCCTAAATATGGAATTTTCGGGTGTTTTGGGACTGAATTTGAGATATCGACTTTTTGGCACCTAAAAGATCGGTTTTTAGCATGTTTTTAGCCAATATTTTGAAAATATTCTAGCACTAAGTAGGCATGTACAGATTGCTTCTGGGACCCCAAAATATTGAATTTTCGGGTGTTTTGAGCCTGAATTTGAGATATAAACGGGTACAGAAGATACATGCACATATTGACTTTGGGCACCAAAAACATCGATTTTTAGCATGTTTTGGGCCTGAATTTTGAAAATACTCTAACACGGAGTAGGCATGTACAGATCGCTTCTGGGACCCCAAAATATCGAATTTTCGGGTGTTTAGGGAATGAATTTGAGATATAAACGGGTACAGAAGATGCATGCACATATCGACTTTTGGGCACCTAAAAGATCGATTTTCAGTATGTTTTTGGCCTGTATTTTGAAAATACTCTAACACGGAGTAGGCATGTACAGATACCTTCTGGGACCTCTAAATATCGAATTTTCGGGTGTTTTGGGACTGAATTTGAGATATCGATTTTTTGGCACCTAAAATGTCGATTTTTAGCATGTTTTTAGCCTATATTTTGAAAATATTCTAGCACTGTGTAGGCATGTACAGATTGCTTCTGGGACCCCAAAATATTGAATTTTCGGGTGTTTTGAGCCTGAATTTGAGATATAAACGGGTACAGAAGATACATGCACATATTGACTTTGGGCATCTAAAATATCGATTTTCAGCATGTTTTGGGCCTGTATTTTGAAAATACTCTAACACTGAGTAGGCATGTACAGATTGCTTCTGGGACCCCAAAATATTGAATTTTCGGGTGTTTTGAGCCTGAATTTGAGATATAAACGGGTACTGAAGATGCATGCACATATCGACTTTTGTGCACCTAAAAGATCGATTTTTAGTATGTTTTGAGCATGTATTTTGAAAATACTCTAACACGGAGTAGGCATGTACAGATCGCTTCTGGGACCCCTAAATATCGAATTTTCGGGTGTTTTGGGACTGAATTTGAGATATCGACTTTTTGGCACCTAAAAGATCGATTTTTAGCATGTTTTTAGCCTATATTTTGAAAATATTCTAGCACTGAGTAGGCATGTACAGATTGCTTCTGGGACCCCAAAATATTGAATTTTCGGGTGTTTTGAGCCTGAATTTGAGATATAAACGGGTACAGAAGATACATGCACATATTGACTTTGGGCATCTAAAATATCGATTTTCAGCATGTTTTGGGCCTGTATTTTGAAAATACTCTAACACTGAGTAGGCATGTACAGATACCTTCTGGGACCTCTAAATATCGAATTTTCGGGTGTTTTGGGACTAAATTTGAGATATCGATTTTTTGGCACCTAAAATGTCGATTTTTAGCATGTTTTTAGCCTATATTTTGAAAATATTCTAGCACTGTGTAGGCATGTACAGATTGCTTCTGGGACCCCAAAATATTGAATTTTCGGGTGTTTTGAGCCGGAATTTGAGATATAAACGGGTACAGAAGATACATGCACATATTGACTTTGGGCATCTAAAATATCGATTTTCAGCATGTTTTGGGCCTGTATTTTGAAAATACTCTAACACTGAGTAGGCATGTACAGACTGCTTCTGGGACCCCAAAATATTGAATTTTCGGGTGTTTTGAGCCTGAATTTGAGATATAAACGGGTACTGAAGATGCATGCACATATTGACTTTGGGCACCAAAAATATCGATTTTCAGCATGTTTTGGGCCTTAATTTTGAAAATACTCTAACACGGAGTAGGCATGTACAGATCGCTTCTGGGACCCCAAAATATCGAATTTTCGGGAGTTTAGGGCCAGAATTTGAGATATAAACGGGTACAGAAGATGAATGCACATATCGACTTTTGGGCACCTATAAGATCGATTTTCAGTATGTTTTTGGCCTGTATTTTGAAAATACTCTAACACGGAGTAGGCATGTACAGATACCTTCTGGGACCTCTAAATATCGAATTTTCGGGTGTTTTGGGACTGAATTTGATATATCGATTTTTTGGCACCTAAAATGTCGATTTTTAGCATGTTTTTAGCCTATATTTTGAAAATATTCTAGCACTATGTAGGCATGTACAGATTGCTTCTGGGACCCCAAAATATTGAATTTTCGGGTGTTTTGAGCCTGAATTTGAGATATAAACGGGTACAGATGCTACATGCACATATTGACTTTGGGCATCTAAAATATCGATTTTTAGCATGTTTTGGGCCTGTATTTTGAAAATACTCTAACACTGAGTAGGCATGTACAGATTGCTTCTGGGACCCCAAAATATTGAATTTTCGGGTGTTTTGAGCCTGAATTTGTGATATAAACGGGTACTGAAGATGCATGCACATATCGACTTTTGTGCACCTAAAAGATCGATTTTCAGTATGTTTTGAGCATGTATTTTGAAAATACTCTAACACGGAGTAGGCATGTACAGATCGCTTCTGGGACCCCTAAATATGGAATTTTCGGGTGTTTTGGGACTGAATTTGAGATATCGACTTTTTGGCACCTAAAAGATCGGTTTTTAGCATGTTTTTAGCCAATATTTTGAAAATATTCTAGCACTAAGTAGGCATGTACAGATTGCTTCTGGGACCCCAAAATATTGAATTTTCGGGTGTTTTGAGCCTGAATTTGAGATATAAACGGGTACAGAAGATACATGCACATATTGACTTTGGGCACCAAAAACATCGATTTTTAGCATGTTTTGGGCCTGAATTTTGAAAATACTCTAACACGGAGTAGGCATGTACAGATCGCTTCTGGGACCCCAAAATATCGAATTTTCGGGTGTTTAGGGAATGAATTTGAGATATAAACGGGTACAGAAGATGCATGCACATATCGACTTTTGGGCACCTAAAAGATCGATTTTCAGTATGTTTTTGGCCTGTATTTTGAAAATACTCTAACACGGAGTAGGCATGTACAGATACCTTCTGGGACCTCTAAATATCGAATTTTCGGGTGTTTTGGGACTGAATTTGAGATATCGATTTTTTGGCACCTAAAATGTCGATTTTTAGCATGTTTTTAGCCTATATTTTGAAAATATTCTAGCACTGTGTAGGCATGTACAGATTGCTTCTGGGACCCCAAAATATTGAATTTTCGGGTGTTTTGAGCCTGAATTTGAGATATAAACGGGTACAGAAGATACATGCACATATTGACTTTGGGCATCTAAAATATCGATTTTCAGCATGTTTTGGGCCTGTATTTTGAAAATACTCTAACACTGAGTAGGCATGTACAGATTGCTTCTGGGACCCCAAAATATTGAATTTTCGGGTGTTTTGAGCCTGAATTTGAGATATAAACGGGTACTGAAGACTTTTGTGCACCTAAAAGATCGATTTTCAGTATGTTTTGAGCATGTATTTTGAAAATACTATAACACGGAGTAGGCATGTACAGATCGCTTCTGGGACCCCTAAATATCGAATTTTCGGGTGTTTTGGGACTGAATTTGAGATATCGACTTTTTGGCACCTAAAAGATCGATTTTTAGCATGTTTTTAGCCTATATTTTGAAAATATTCTAGCACTGAGTAGGCATGTACAGATTGCTTCTGGGACCCCAAAATATTGAATTTTCGGGTGTTTTGAGCCTGAATTTGAGATATAAACGGGTACAGAAGATACATGCACATATTGACTTTGGGCACCAAAAATATCGATTTTCAGCATGTTTTGGGCCTGAATTTTGAAAATACTCTAACACGGAGTAGGCATGTACAGATCGCTTCTGGGACCCCAAAATATCGAATTTTCGGGTGTTTAGGGCCAGAATTTGAGATATAAACGGGTACAGAAGATACATGCACATATCGACTTTTTGGCACCTAAAAGATCGATTTTCAGTATGTTTTTGGCCTGTATTTTGAAAATACTCTAACACGGAGTAGGCATGTACAGATACCTTCTGGGACCTCTAAATATCGAATTTTCGGGTGTTTTGGGACTGAATTTGAGATATCGATTTTTTGGCACCTAAAATGTCGATTTTTAGCATGTTTTTAGCCTATATTTTGAAAATATTCTAGCACTGTGTAGGCATGTAGAGATTGCTTCTGGGACCCCAAAATATTGAATTTTCGGGTGTTTTGAGCCTGAATTTGAGATATAAACGGGTACAGAAGATACATGCACATATTGACTTTGGGCATCTAAAATATCGATTTTCAGCATGTTTTGGGCCTGTATTTTGAAAATACTCTAACACTGAGTAGGCATGTACAGATTGCTTCTGGGACCCCAAAATATTGAATTTTACGGTGTTTTGAGCCTGAATTTGAGATATAAACGGGTACTGAAGATGCATGCACATATCGACTTTTGTGCACCTAAAAGATCGATTTTCAGTATGTTTTGAGCATGTATTTTGAAAATACTCTAACACGGAGTAGGCATGTACAGATCGCTTCTGGGACCCCTAAATATCGAATTTTCGGGTGTTTTGGGACTGAATTTGAGATATCGACTTTTTGGCACCTAAAAGATCGATTTTTAGCATGTTTTTAGCCTATATTTTGAAAATATTCTAGCACTGAGTAGGCATGTACAGATTGCTTCTGGGACCCCAAAATATTGAATTTTCGGGTGTTTTGAGCCTGAATTTGAGATATAAACGGGTACAGAAGATACATGCACATATTGACTTTGGGCACCAAAAATATCGTTTTTCAGCATGTTTTGGGCCTGAATTTTGAAAATACTCTAACACGGAGTAGGCATGTACAGATCGCTTCTGGGACCCCAAAATATCGAATTTTCGGGTGTTTAGGGCCAGAATTTGAGATATAAACGGGTACAGAAGATGCATGCACATATCGACTTTTGGGCACCTAAAAGATCGATTTTCAGTATGTTTTTGGCCTGTATTTTGAAAATACTCTAACACGGAGTAGGCATGTACAGATACCTTCTGGGACCTCTAAATATCGAATTTTCGGGTGTTTTGGGACTGAATTTGAGATATCAATTTTTTGGCACCTAAAATGTCGATTTTTAGCATGTTTTTAGCCTATATTTTGAAAATATTCTAGCACTGTGTAGGCATGTACAGATTGCTTCTGGGACCCCAAAATATTGAATTTTCGGGTGTTTTGAGCCTGAATTTGAGATATAAACGGGTACAGAAGATACATGCACATATTGACTTTGGGCATCTAAAATATCGATTTTCAGCATGTTTTGGGCCTGTATTTTGAAAATACTCTAACACTGAGTAGGCATGTACAGATTGCTTCTGGGACCCCAAAATATTGAATTTTCGGGTGTTTTGAGCCTGAATTTGAGATATAAACGGGTACTGAAGATGCATGCACATATCGACTTTTGTGCACCTAAAAGATCGATTTTCAGTATGTTTTGAGCATGTATTTTGAAAATACTCTAACACGGAGTAGGCATGTACAGATCGCTTCTGGGACCCCTAAATATCGAATTTTCGGGTGTTTTGGGACTGAATTTGAGATATCGACTTTTTGGCACCTAAAAGATCGATTTTTAGCATGTTTTTAGCCTATATTTTGAAAATATTCTAGCACTGAGTAGGCATGTACAGATAACTTCTGGGACCCCAAAATATTGAATTTTCGGGTGTTTTGAGCCTGAATTTGAGATATAAACGGGTACAGAAGATACATGCACATATTGACTTTGGGCACCAAAAATATCGATTTTCAGCATGTTTTGGGCCTGAATTTTGAAAATACTCTAACACGGAATAGGCATGTACAGATCGCTTCTGGGACCCCAAAATATAGAATTTTCGGGTGTTTAGGGAATGAATTTGAGATATAAACGGGTACAGAAGATGCATGCACATATCGACTTTTGGGCACCTAAAAGATCGATTTTCAGTATGTTTTTGGCCTGTATTTTGAAAATACTCTAACACGGAGTAGGCATGTACAGATCCTTCTGGGACCTCTAAATATCGAATTTTCGGGTGTTTTAGGACTGAATTTGAGATATCGATTTTTTGGCACCTAAAATGTCGATTTTTATCATGTTTTTAGCCAATATTTTGAAAATATTCTAGCACTGTGTAGGCATGTACAAATTGCTTCTGGGACCCCAAAATATTGAATTTTCGGGTGTTTTTAGCCTGAATTTGAGATATAAACGGGTACTGAAGATGCATGCACAAATCGACTTTTGTGCACCTAAAAGATCGATTTTCAGTATGTTTTGAGCATGTATTTTGAAAATACTCTAACACGGAGTAGGCATGTACAGATCGCTTCTGGGACCCCTAAATATCGAATTTTCGGGTGTTTTGGGACTGAATTTGAGATATCGACTTTTTGGCACCTAAAAGATCGATTTTTAGCATGTTTTTAGCCTATATTATGAAAATATTCTAGCACTGAGTAGGCATGTACAGATAACTTCTGGGACCCCAAAATATTGAATTTTCGGGTGTTTTGAGCCTGAATTTGAGATATAAACGGGTACAGAAGATACATGCACATATTGACTTTGGGCACCAAAAATATCGATTTTCAGCATGTTTTGGGCCTGAATTTTGAAAATACTCTAACACGGAGTAGGCATGTACAGATCGCTTCTGGGACCCCAAAATATCGAATTTTCGGGTGTTTAGGGAATGAATTTGAGATATAAACGGGTACAGAAGATGCATGCACATATCGACATTTGGGCACCTAAAAGATCGATTTTCAGTATGTTTTTGGCCTGTATTTTGAAAATACTCTAACACGGAGTAGGCATGTACAGATCCTTCTGGGACCTCTATATATCGAATTTTCGGGTGTTTTGGGACTGAATTTGAGATATCGATTTTTTGGCACCTAAAATGTCGATTTTTAGCATGTTTTTAGCCTATATTTTGAAAATATTCTAGCACTGTGTAGGCATGTACAGATTGCTTCTGGGACCCCAAAATATTGAATTTTTGGGTGTTTTGAGCCTGAATTTGAGATATAAACGGGTACAGAAGATACATGAACATATTAACTTTTGGCATCTAAAATATCGATTTTCAGCATGTTTTGGGCCTGTATTTTGAAAATACTCTAACACTGAGTAGGCATGTACAGATTGCTTCTGGGACCCCAAAATATTGAATTTTCAGGTTTTTTGAGCCTGAATTTGAGATATAAACGGGTACTGAAGATGCATGCACATATCGACTTTTGTGCACCTAAAAGATCGATTTTCAGTATGTTTTGAGCATGTATTTTGAAAATACTCTAACACGGAGTAGGCATGTACAGATGGCTTCTGGGACCCCTAAATATCGAATTTTCGGGTGTTTTGGGACTGAATTTGAGATATCGACTTTTTGGCACCTAAAAGATCGATTTTTAGCATGTTTTTAGCCTATATTTTGAAAATATTCTAGCACTGAGTAGGCATGTACAGATTTCTTCTGGGACCCCAAAATATTGAATTTTCGGGTGTTTTGAGCCTGAATTTGAGATATAAACGGGTACAGAAGATACATGCACATATTGACTTTGGGCACCAAAAATATCGATTTTCAGCATGTTTTGGGCCTGAATATTGAAAATACTCTAACACGGAGTAGGCATGTACAGATCGCCTCTGGGACCCCAAAATATCGAATTTTCGGGTGTTTATGGCCAGAATTTGAGATATAAACGGGTACAGAAGATGCATGCACATATCGACTTTTGGGCACCTAAGAGATCGATTTTCAGTATGTTTTGAGCATGTATTTTGAAAATACTCTAACACGGAGTAGGCATGTACAGATCGCTTCTGGGACCCCTAAATATCGAATTTTCGGGTGTTTTGGGACTGAATTTGAGATATCGACTTTTTGGCACCTAAAAGATCGATTTTTAGCATGTTTTTAGCCTATATTTTGAAAATATTCTAGCACTGAGTAGGCATGTACAGATAACTTCTGGGACCCCAAAATATTGAATTTTTGGGTGTTTTGAGCCTGAATTTGAGATATAAACGGGTACAGAAGATACATGCACATATTGACTTTGGGCACCAAAAATATCGATTTTCAGCATGTTTTGGGCCTGAATTTTGAAAATACTCTAACACGGAATAGGCATGTACAGATCGCTTCTGGGACCCCAAAATATAGAATTTTCGGGTGTTTAGGGAATGAATTTGAGATATAAACGGGTACAGAAGATGCATGCACATATCGACTTTTGGGCACCTAAAAGATCGATTTTCAGTATGTTTTTGGCCTGTATTTTGAAAATACTCTAACACGGAGTAGGCATGTACAGATCCTTCTGGGACCTCTAAATATCGAATTTTCGGGTGTTTTGGGACTGAATTTGAGATATCGATTTTTTGGCACCTAAAATGTCGATTTTTAGCATGTTTTTAGCCAATATTTTGAAAATATTCTAGCACTGTGTAGGCATGTACAAATTGCTTCTGGGACCCCAAAATATTGAATTTTCGGGTGTTTTGAGCCTGAATTTGAGATATAAACGGGTACTGAAGATGCATGCACAAATTGACTTTTGTGCACCTAAAAGATCGATTTTCAGTATGTTTTGAGCATGTATTTTGAAAATACTCTAACACGGAGTAGGCATGTACAGATCGCTTCTGGGACCCCTAAATATCGAATTTTCGGGTGTTTTGGGACTGAATTTGAGATATCGACTTTTTGGCACCTAAAAGATCGATTTTTAGCATGTTTTTAGCCTATATTATGAAAATATTCTAGCACTGAGTAGGCATGTACAGATAACTTCTGGGACCCCAAAATATTGAATTTTCGGGTGTTTTGAGCCTGAATTTGAGATATAAACGGGTACAGAAGATACATGCACATATTGACTTTGGGCACCAAAAATATCGATTTTCAGCATGTTTTGGGCCTGAATTTTGAAAATACTCTAACACGGAGTAGGCATGTACAGATCGCTTCTGGGACCCCAAAATATCGAATTTTCGGGTGTTTAGGGAATGAATTTGAGATATAAACGGGTACAGAAGATGCATGCACATATCGACATTTGGGCACCTAAAAGATCGATTTTCAGTATGTTTTTGGCCTGTATTTTGAAAATACTCTAACACGGAGTAGGCATGTACAGATCCTTCTGGGACCTCTATATATCGAATTTTCGGGTGTTTTGGGACTGAATTTGAGATATCGATTTTTTGGCACCTAAAATGTCGATTTTTAGCATGTTTTTAGCCTATATTTTGAAAATATTCTAGCACTGTGTAGGCATGTACAGATTGCTTCTGGGACCCCAAAATATTGAATTTTTGGGTGTTTTGAGCCTGAATTTGAGATATAAACGGGTACAGAAGATACATGAACATATTAACTTTTGGCATCTAAAATATCGATTTTCAGCATGTTTTGGGCCTGTATTTTGAAAATACTCTAACACTGAGTAGGCATGTACAGATTGCTTCTGGGACCCCAAAATATTGAATTTTCAGGTTTTTTGAGCCTGAATTTGAGATATAAACGGGTACTGAAGATGCATGCACATATCGACTTTTGTGCACCTAAAAGATCGATTTTCAGTATGTTTTGAGCATGTATTTTGAAAATACTCTAACACGGAGTAGGCATGTACAGATGGCTTCTGGGACCCCTAAATATCGAATTTTCGGGTGTTTTGGGACTGAATTTGAGATATCGACTTTTTGGCACCTAAAAGATCGATTTTTAGCATGTTTTTAGCCTATATTTTGAAAATATTCTAGCACTGAGTAGGCATGTACAGATTTCTTCTGGGACCCCAAAATATTGAATTTTCGGGTGTTTTGAGCCTGAATTTGAGATATAAACGGGTACAGAAGATACATGCACATATTGACTTTGGGCACCAAAAATATCGATTTTCAGCATGTTTTGGGCCTGAATTTTGAAAATACTCTAACACGGAGTAGGCATGTACAGATCGCCTCTGGGACCCCAAAATATCGAATTTTCGGGTGTTTATGGCCAGAATTTGAGATATAAACGGGTACAGAAGATGCATGCACATATCGACTTTTGGGCACCTAAGAGATCGATTTTCAGTATGTTTTTGGCCTGTATTTTGAAAATACTCTAACACGGAGTAGGCATGTACAGATACCTTCTGGGACCTCTAAATATCGAATTTTCGGGTGTTTTGGGACTGAATTTGAGATATAGATTTTTTGGCACCTAAAATGTCGATTTTTAGCATGTTTTTAGCCTATATTTTGAAAATGTTCTAGCACTGTGTAGGCATGTACAGATTGCTTCTGGGACCCCAAAATATTGAATTTTCGGGTGTTTTGAGCCTGAATTTGAGATATAAACGTGTACAGAAGATACATGAACATATTGACTTTGGGCATCTAAAATATCGATTTTCAGCATGTTTTGGGCCTGTATTTTGAAAATACTATAACACTGAGTAGGCATATACAGATTGCTTCTGGGACCCCAAAATATTGAATTTTCGGGTGTTTTGAGCCTGAATTTGAGATATAAACGGGTACTGAAGATGCATGCACATATCGACTTTTGTGCACCTAAAAGATCGATTTTCAGTATGTTTTGAGCATGTATTTTGAAAATACTCTAACACGGAGTAGGCATGTACAGATCGCTTCTGGGACCCCTAAATATCGAATTTTCGGGTGTTTCGGGACTGAATTTGAGATATCGAATTTTTGGCACCTAAAAGATCGATTTTTAGCATGTTTTTAGCCTATATTTTGAAAATATTCTAGCACTTTACAGATTGCTTCTGGGACCCCAAAACATTGAATTTTCGGGTGTTTTGAGCCTGAATTTGAGATATAAACGGGTACAGAAGATACATGCACATATTGACTTTGGGCACCAAAAATATCGATTTTCAGTATGTTTTTGGCCTGTATTTTGAAAATACTCTAACACGGAGTAGTCATGTACAGATACCTTCTGGGACCTCTAAATATCGAATTTTCGGGTGTTATGGGACTGAATTTGAGATATCGATTTTTTGGCACCTATAATATCGATTTTTAGCATGTTTTTAGCCTATATTTTGAAAATATTCTAGCACTGTGTAGGCATGTACAGATTGCTTCTAGGACCCCAAAATATTGAATTTTCGATTGTTTTGAGCCAGAATTTGAGATATAAACGGGTACAGAAGATACATGCACATATTGACTTTGGGCATCTAAAATATCGATTTTCAGCATGTTTTGGGTCTGTATTTTGAAAATACTCTAACACTGAGTAGGCATGTACAGATTGCTTCTGGGACCCGAAAATATTGAATTTTCGGGTGTTTTGAGCCTGAATTTGAGATATAAACGGGTACAGAAGATACATGCACATATTGACTTTGGGCACCAAAAATATCGATTTTCAGCATGTTTTGGGCCTGAATTTTGAAAATACTCTAACACGGAGTAGGCATGTACAGATCGCTTCTGGGACCCCAAAATATCGAATTTTCGGGTGTTTTGAGCCTGAATTTGAGATATAAACGGGTACAGAAGATACATGCACATATTGACTTTGGGCACCAAAAATATCGATTTTCAGCATGTTTTGGGCCTGAATTTTGAAAATACTCTAACACGGAGTAGGCATGTACAGATCGCTTCTGGGACCCCAAAATATCGAATTTTCGGGTGTTTAGGGAATGAATTTGAGATATAAACGGGTACAGAAGATGCATGCACATATCGACATTTGGGCACCTAAAAGATCGATTTTCAGTATGTTTTTGGCCTGTATTTTGAAAATTCTCTAACACGGAGTAGGCATGTACAGATCCTTCTGGGACCTCTAAATATCGAATTTTCGGGTGTTTTGGGACTGAATTTGAGATATCGATTTTTTGGCACCTAAAATGTCGATTTTTAGCATGTTTTTAGCCTATATTTTGAAAATATTCTTGCACTGTGTAGGCATGTACAGATTGCTTCTGGGACTCCAAAATATTGAATTTTTGGGTGTTTTGAGCCTGAATTTGAGATATAAACGTGTACAGAAGATACATGAACATATTAACTTTTGGCATCTAAAATATCGATTTTCAGCATGTTTTGGGCCTGTATTTTGAAAATACTCTAACACTGAGTAGGCATGTACAGATTGCTTCTGGGACCCCAAAATATTGAATTTTCGGGTTTTTTGAGCCTGAATTTGAGATATAAACGGGTACTGAAGATGCATGCACATATCGACTTTTGTGCACCTAAAAGATCGATTTTCAGTATGTTTTGAGCATGTATTTTGAAAATACTCTAACACGGAGTAGGCATGTACAGATGGCTTCTGGGACCCCTAAATATCGAATTTTCGGGTGTTTTGGGACTGAATTTGAGATATCGACTTTTTGGCACCTAAAAGATCGATTTTTAGCATGTTTTTAGCCTATATTTTGAAAATATTCTAGCACTGAGTAGGCATGTACAGATTTCTTCTGGGACCCCAAAATATTGAATTTTCGGGTGTTTTGAGCCTGAATTTGAGATATAAACGGGTACAGAAGATACATGCACATATTGACTTTGGGCACCAAAAATATCGATTTTCAGCATGTTTTGGGCCTGAATTTTGAAAATACTCTAACACGGAGTAGGCATGTACAGATCGCCTCTGGGACCCCAAAATATCGAATTTTCGGGTGTTTATGGCCAGAATTTGAGATATAAACGGGTACAGAAGATGCATGCACATATCGACTTTTGGGCACCTAAAAGATCGATTTTCAGTATGTTTTTGGCCTGTATTTTGAAAATACTCTAACACGGAGTAGGCATGTACAGATCCTTCTGGGACCTCTAAATATCGAATTTTCGGGTGTTTTGGGACTGAATTTGAGATATCGATTTTTTGGCACCTAAAATGTCGATTTTTAGCATGTTTTTAGCCTATATTTTGAAAATATTCTAGCACTGTGTAGGCATGTACAGATTGCTTCTGGGACCCCAAAATATTGAATTTTTGGGTATTTTGAGCCTGAATTTGAGATATAAACGGGTACAGAAGATACATGAACATATTAACTTTTGGCATCTAAAATATCGATTTTCAGCATGTTTTGGGCCTGTATTTTGAAAATACTCTAACACTGAGTAGGCATGTACAGATTGCTTCTGGGACCCCAAAATATTGAATTTTCGGGTGTTTTGAGCCTGAATTTGAGATATAAACGGGTACTGAAGATGCATGCACATATCGACCTTTGTGCACCTAAAAGATCGATTTTCAGTATGTTTTGAGCATGTATTTTGAAAATACTCTAACACGGAGTAGGCATGTACAGATGGCTTCTGGGACCCCTAAATATCGAATTTTCGGGTGTTTTGGGACTGAATTTGAGATATCGACTTTTTGGCACCTAAAAGATCGATTTTTAGCATGTTTTTAGCCTATATTTTGAAAATATTCTAGCACTGAGTAGGCATGTACAGATTTCTTCTGGGACCCCAAAATATTGAATTTTCGGGTGTTTTGAGCCTGAATTTGAGATATAAACGGGTACAGAAGATACATGCACATATTGACTTTGGGCACCAAAAATATCGATTTTCAGCATGTTTTGGGCCTGAATTTTGAAAATACTCTAACACGGAGTAGGCATGTACAGATCGCCTCTGGGACCCCAAAATATCGAATTTTCGGGTGTTTATGGCCAGAATTTGAGATATAAACGGGTACAGAAGATGCATGCACATATCGACTTTTGGGCACCTAAGAGATCGATTTTCAGTATGTTTTTGGCCTGTATTTTGAAAATACTCTAACACGGAGTAGGCATGTACAGATACCTTCTGGGACCTCTAAATATCGAATTTTCGGGTGTTTTGGGACTGAATTTGAGATATAGATTTTTTGGCACCTAAAATGTCGATTTTTAGCATGTTTTTAGCCTATATTTTGAAAATATTCTAGCACTGTGTAGGCATGTACAGATTGCTTCTGGGACCCCAAAATATTGAATTTTCGGGTGTTTTGAGCCTGAATTTGAGATATAAACGGGTACAGAAGATACATGAACATATTGACTTTGGGCATCTAAAATATCGATTTTCAGCATGTTTTGGGCCTGTATTTTGAAAATACTATAACACTGAGTAGGCATATACAGATTGCTTCTGGGACCCCAAAATATTGAATTTTCGGGTGTTTTGAGCCTAAAATTTGAGATATAAACGGGTACTGAAGATGCATGCACATATCGACTTTTGTGCACCTAAAAGATCGATTTTCAGTATGTTTTGAGCATGTATTTTGAAAATACTCTAACACGGAGTAGGCATGTACAGATCGCTTCTGGGACCCCTAAATATCGAATTTTCGGGTGTTTCGGGACTGAATTTGAGATATCGATTTTTTGGCACCTATAATATCGATTTTTAGCATGTTTTTAGCCTATATTTTGAAAATATTCTAGCACTGTGTAGGCATGTACAGATTGCTTCTAGGACCCCAAAATATTGAATTTTCGGGTGTTTTGAGCCAGAATTTGAGATATAAACGGGTACAGAAGATACATGCACATATTGACTTTGGGCATCTAAAATATCGATTTTCAGCATGTTTTGGGTCTGTATTTTGAAAATACTCTAACACTGAGTAGGCATGTACAGATTGCTTCTGGGACCCGAAAATATTGAATTTTCGGGTGTTTTGAGCCTGAATTTGAGATATAAACGGGTACAGAAGATACATGCACATATTGACTTTGGGCACCAAAAATATCGATTTTCAGCATGTTTTGGGCCTGAATTTTGAAAATACTCTAACACGGAGTAGGCATGTACAGATCGCTTCTGGGACCCCAAAATATCGAATTTTCGGGTGTTTTGAGCCTGAATTTGAGATATAAACGGGTACTGAAGATGCATGCACATATCGACTTTTGTGCACCTAAAAGATCGATTTTCAGTATGTTTTGAGCATGTATTTTGAAAATACTCTAACACGGAGTAGGCATGTACAGATCGCTTCTGGGACCCCTAAATATCGAATTTTCGGGTGTTTTGGGACTGAATTTGAGATATCGACTTTTTGGCACCTGAAAGATCGATTTTTAGCATGTTTTTAGCCTATATTTTGAAAAAATTCTAGCACTGAGTAGGCATGTACAGATTTCTTCTGGGACCCCAAAATATTGAATTTTCGGGTGTTTTGAGCCTGAATTTGAGATATAAACGGGTACAGAAGATACATGCACATATTGACTTTGGGCACCAAAAATATCGATTTTCAGCATGTTTTGGGCCTGAATTTTGAAAATACTCTAACACGGAGTAGGCATGTACAGATCGCTTCTGGGACCCCAAAATATCGATTTTTCGGGTGTTTAGGGCCAGAATTTGAGATATAAACGGGTACAGAAGATGCATGCACATATCGACTTTTGGGCACCTAAAAGATCGATTTTCAGTATGTTTTTGGCCTGTATTTTGAAAATACTCTAACACGGAGTAGGCATGTAAAGATACCTTCTGGGACCTCTAAATATCGAATTTTCGGGTGTTTTGGTTCTGAATTTGAGATATC